>CM057841.1:7747566-8434829 GCA_030068075.1 Paguma larvata | reverse complement strand
ACAGGGGTCAGGGCCTTCAAAATCGGGGAGATTGTCTACAGGCTTGGACCACGAGGAGGTGTGGGCTTGGGGTGAACCCTTGGGAGGGCTCAAGGTTTTGGGTCCCCGCATGAAGGCTTAGAAGGTGAGTTGAGTAGATTTCAGGGTCACAGTGCACAGAGCTGAGAAGGCAGCAGTAAAGGGCTTGGAAAGTGAGGGTGTCCAGGTTGAAGGCGAGGGTGGACAGCAAGCTCGGCAGGAGCTTACACAGATTTGGAGACATAAGTGTGGACCCCTGAGGGTGTATAGGCTCTGGGGTCTACAGCCTAAGATGCGTGGGGCTTAAATATGGGGGACGTGGGGAGTGAGGTTGCCCAGGCCCGGAGAGAAGAGCGTGTGGACCCAGGTATGGGGGGTACAGGCTGCCGAGAGGGCGGTGCGTGAACTAGGTGTCCAGGCCCAAGTGAAAGGGTGCGCTGATCTAAGAAAGGGGCCTGCAGGGAGGTTGTGCAGGCCTGGAGGAGCACTCTTGGTCTTCGACCAGGCCCTGCGTCCCACTCACCGTCTCTTCCCTGGTCTCCTCTCCCCAGCGCCCCGTCAGGATGCCTCTGGGCAAGGTCTAGAAAGCTTCAAGCGTTCGTAAGTGATCCGGGAGCCTGGGAAGAGGTGGGGAGAGGGGGATCTCCCTTGGGAGGGGGGGGCTGTGGGGGAAGGGAGGATCGGGGAAGGCAAGGAGTGGGGCCCCAGGGTGAGCCGGAGGGCGCAGGACCTCAGTGGGCTTCACACACCCTCTCACTGGCCACAGGGGCGAAGGCAAGTCAGAAGATGGGGGTGAGCTGGATTTCAGCAGCCTGTTGAAGAAGAGGTGAGCCCACCCCACTTGGCACAGAGAGGGGAGATGGGGCCTCATGGGGAAGGATGGTGGGTGAGGCTCCACTGCCACCTCCGGACTCCCTTGTTCCCCTCTGCCACCTCGTCCGTCTACCCATTCCCCACCCGCACAGCCATCTGTCCATCCGCCTATCCGCCCATCCGCCATTCACCTACACCTGTAACTACAATCCCACCCACTCAACGATCTGCCCACCAATACGCCTACCTACCCACCATTTAATCCGTCACCCTCACGTCCATTTTCCCGTTCATTTACGCTGCAGTTCACCTACGCGATCCCCTGTTCACCTAGCCGAACACCCACCCATCTGATGGTCTGGCCGCCCATTCGCAATCTCATCCATCCATCCAAACAGCTACCTTTGTATCCATTGACTAATCCATCCATCCCCTCAGCTGCCCGTCTGCCCATTCATCTACCCACCGTCTTCCCACATGTCCGTCCACCCATCCGCCATTACACGCAGCCACCCGTTCGTTCATCCTTCCCCCGCCCCACTCCATAATCCAGTTTCCCCCCTACTGAGCCTATCTATCCACTTTTCCACCCCCCATCTGTCATCCATCTTCCTTCCCACCTGGGTATCTGTGTGCACCTGCATCTCTTTCCCAAATGAATCTATTATCCCGCCACCTACCTGGCCAGGCATCCCTTTATCAACTTTTCAATCCACCCAGACAGTTCTCTGTTGGACTGATGTACATGAAGTTGCTGTTCTTCGGGGGAAAATGACTGGATCTTGGCCATTTTATATTGTTCAACCTGATGCTTATTCATTCACTTGGGTGATTCAGTATCTGCTGGTCTACCCATCCGTTCTTCTACTCAGTCATCTATGCCCATGACCAAATCCCCAACAGCCCCATTTACCGATAGATTCATCTGTTTGTCTTTACCCACCCGACCGCCTACCCAGCCATCTCCCCTCGACATATCCACCCAACTGCCTACCTAACCATTTGCCACCAACCCATCAGTCCATCTACTCTCCCAGGTAGCTATCCACCCATTCCGCTATCTTCAGGACCCCCATCCCCCACCTGTCCACCCATCCATTGACCCATACATCCATCGCCTTAGCCATGCATCAACCCCTTGGTCGGTCTGTGTCTTAATTTCCCACCCAATGCTCTCAAATACTCACGGGTCCCCTCTCCCCCACCCAGTTTCTCCGCTCATCTCTCCTCTCTTTGTTCCCTTCCCTTCCCTCCTTCTTTCCAGAGATCACCTCCCTTTCTCACTCAGCAAACATCTGAGGCCTCCTGTCTACCTGGGCTGAGATCAGGGGACAGAGAGAAGTCTGACGGGGTCCCTGGCGTTGAGTCACTGATTGGTTTGGGAAGACGGGTCTGGTCCAACAGACGTGGACACAGACCAAGACTCTTTAGTGTGATCAGAGAGAAGGTTCCACAGGGGCCTTGTGAGAACCCAGAGTGAGGGCGACTCATTGCCTGGGAAGACCAGGAGTGCCTCACGGAGGAGGGCACTTTGGCAGTAGTCTGAAGAAAAGTCCATCAGGAAGAGAAAGTAGGGAGGGGTCATCTGGGCAGGGAAACATTTTTTTGCAAAGGCTGGGAGGCAGGAGGGGTCCAGAAGGTTCAGGAAAAGGTAAGTAGCATGGTTGGGTGGTTGTGGGAGTGGTGAGGGCATGTGGGTGGGGTCATGATGGCCAGGCTGAGCTGCTGGGGCTTCCTCCTGAGGACAGTGGAGACCCATGGAAGAATGAGTCGCCAGGCCAGGTGGGAGGTGATAAGGGACACCAGGCCCAGAGAGAGAGAGAGAGAGAGAGAGAGGGGCGCGGCGAGTAGGTGAAGGTGGAGAGGGTGCCTCACCTCCTCCCCCCACCTGGGGGCTCTGCCTGCTCTCCCCACCCTCAGGGAGGTGGTTGAGGAGGAGAAGAAAAAGAAGAAAGACGATGACGACCTCGGCATCCCGCCTGAGATCTGGGAGCTCTTGAAAGGGGCCAAGAAGAGCGAGTATGAGAAGATCGCCTTCCAGTACGGCATCACCGACCTCCGGGGCATGCTGAAGCGGCTCAAGAAGGCCAAGGTCGAGGTCAAGAAGAGTGCAGGTCAGCACTGCTCTGAGGAGAGATGGGCCCTGACCGGCATCCTGGGTATTGGGTGTTTGGACTCTGGACCTATCGCCTAAGGTCCCAATCTAAGGAGTGTTAGAGCGCCAAGTTCATGGAGGCTTCCTGACCTTGACCTTGGAGAGCCTGTGGTCTGGGGAGGGAGACCTGGTAGCTCTGGGGACAACCGGGGCGGTGAGAACCTCTCAGCTCCATGCCCCCCCGTATCCCTCAATCTCCAGCCTTCACGAAGAAGCTGGATCCGGCCTACCAAGTGGACAGGGGCAACAAGATCAAGCTGGTGGTGGAGATCAGCGACCCGGACCTCCCCCTCAAGTGGTTCAAGAACGGCCAGGAGATCAAACCAAGTAGCAAGTATGTGTTGGGGGACAATCCCTTGCGGGCGTGGGCTGGGGGAGACCCGAGTCCCAGAAATAAGGCTGGCCACTCTTAACCCGGAAAGGGCGCTCCCTCATCCCTATGAAAAGAGCAAAGTCTTCCATAGAAAAATTGACAAGAGAGGGGCGCCTGGCTGGCTCAGTCGCCTCTAGCGCGTGACTCTTGATCTCAGAGTTGTGAATTCGAGCCCCACCTTGGGTGTAGAGATTGCTTAAAAAAAAAATCTTAAAAAAAAAAATTCGACAAAAGTAACGAAAGCAGAAATTTGGTTGGGAAGAAACCCAAATGGCCAATATGCCATGGAGTGCCCATTCAACCTTGCAGATGACACCAGCAGCAATGAAGGAGGTAACGCAGATAAGTGACAAACAGGCAAAGACTTTACAAAATGATAAAACCCGGTGCCGGAGATGACACAGGGACGTAGGTACACAGATGCTGGTGGTGGGAATGGTACTTGCCAGATCTCTGAAAGGGCAGGGTATTAAAAACCTTTCAGATTGTGCAACTCTGAGGGTGCCTGGCTGGCTCAGTCAGTGGAGGGTGCCGCTCCTGATCTTGGAGTTGGGAGTTCAAGCCCCACATTGGGTGCAGAGATTATTTTTAAATAAAGTGTTTATTTATTTGGAGAGGGAGAGAGAGAGACAGAGACAGAGACAGAGAGACAGAGAGAGAGAGAGAGAGAATTCCAAGCAGGCTCCATGTCGTCAGCACAGAGCCCAACATGGAGCTCGATCTCACAAACCATGAGATCATGACCTGAACCGAAATCAAGATTTGGAGGCTGAACCGATGGAGCCCCCCAGGTGCCCCAAGATTACTTTACTAAAAAAAAAAAAAAAATCCAGATTGTTCAATTCAAGGTATTTATCCCAAGGGAGTTATGGCTGTGCATAGTGGGTCGCAAGCGACAGCATTTGCGTCTGTAGGAAAAAATGGAAAACGACCAAAGTGTCCGATTCCTTCCTAACGTGCTGTGCAGTCACTAAAAAGAGATTCTAAAATATATACTAACATGGGGAATTGACCAAGATTAGCCTATGGGAAGAAGCGTGATCCCATTTCTGCTTCCGTCAGTGTTAATCTACATACGTATAGTTAACGAGATCGGAAAGACAGAGGCCGCCATGTTTGCAACAGTTATCTCTTAGATGGGTTCTATTTTTAGTTTTCCCTTGCCTGTTTTTTTTTAAATCACTTATTTAGGTAAGCTCTACAGCCAACAGGGGGCTCAAACTCATGACCTGCCCCCCGCCCCCCACCCCTGCCCAAGATCAAGAGTCACAAGTTCCTTCGACTGAGCCAGCCACGCATCCCAGCTGCGTTTTGGGTTTCTTTTGTTGTTGTGGTTTTAAGTTTTTTTTTTAAGTTTGTTTATTTTTGAGAGAGAAAGATAGAGCACGAGCAGGGGAGGGGCAGAGACAGAGAGGGAGACACAGACTCTGAAACAGGCTCCCGGCTCTGAGCTGTCAGCACAGAGCCCGACGCGGGGCTCAAACTCAGGAACGGTGAGATCATGACCTGAGCCGAAGTCGGACGCCCAACCGACTGAGCCCCCCAGGCGCCCCTGTTGTTTTAATTTTCAATATTTAGTTTTGAGATAGAGACAGAGTGCACACGGAAGAGAGGCAGAGAGAGGGAGACACAGAATCCAAAGCAGGTTCCAGGCTCCAAGCTGTCAGCACAGAACCCGATGCGGGGCCCAACCTCTAAAACTGTGAGATCGTGACCTGAGCCGGAAGTCAGACACTTAACTGACTGAGCCACCCAGGCGCCCCCGGCTGTGTTTTCTAAGATTCCCTTTGATAAGATACAAAGTCAAGTTAGTTAAGGTAGAGCTTCAGGTGCTGTAACTGAGGCCCTAAGATATATCACTGTAAGAGAGAGAGAGAGAGAGAGAGAGAGAGAGAGGATGTGAGAGAATGTATTTCTAGCTGATTGAGGCTGGTGGGTTCCCTCTCAGAGATTTTCTAGGGACTCAGGTCACATATTTTTGGCTACCCATTTCTTGTGGCACTGTCCTCATCTGCGTGACCGGAGCTGGGTCACGGGTCCATCTGTGTCTGGCGGACAGGAAGGGGGAAGGAGAGGAGTCCAGAGCAAGCAGCTCCCAGGCGGAGATGACCTGCCTAGCAGTTTTGCACAATATACCCACTCACATTCCAGTGGCCCAAGCTCAATGGTGCCCCGTCTCAGCTGCAGAGGAGGCTGGGAAATGTAGTTCTCTAGGCGGGTAGCTGTGTGTCCCTGCTAAATGGAAGGGGAGGATGGATATGTGCGGGGGCGGGGGGGGGGGGCGGTGCGCAGTCAGGATTTCCGCCGTGGTTATTTAAATACTAGAAACTGGGGCGCCTGGGTGATTCAGTCGGTTAAGCATCCGACTTCGGCCCAGGTCATGATCTCACGGTTCATGAGTTCCAGTCCCACATCAGGTGAATGTGAGCCCGCTTCGGGTGAATGTGAGCCCTGCTTCGGGTGAGCCCCGCTTTTCTGTCTCTCTCTCTCTGCCCCTCATGGGATTCTCCCTTTCTCCCTACCCTCAATCGCTTGCACTCTCTCTCTCTAAATACACAAATGCATACATACTAGAAATAATGGATCATCTGTCTTCTCCCACACAATTTGGCCCTGAGAGGGAGCGACTTGCCCTGAGAACTTGCCCCGAGACCCGGCCTGGGCAGGCCGACCCCAGGGCGGGGTCTCCTCCGGGCTCTCGGCCGACCGAAGCTTTCCGCGCCAGGTACGTGTTTGAGAACGTTGGCAAGAAGCGAATTCTCACCATCAACAAGTGCACGTTGGCGGACGACGCTGCTTATGAGGTCGCGGTCAAAGATGAGAAATGCTTCACCGAGCTCTTCGTCAAAGGCAAGGCCGAGACCGGGGGCTGAGCTGAGGGAGCGAGGCTCCGGGGGGGGGGGGGTCCTGAAGCTCCCGACCTCCTGTTCCCCTGTGCCTCCCAGAACCCCCAGTCCTGATCGTCAAGCCCCTAGAGGACCAGCAGGTGTTTGTGGGCGACCGGGTGGAGATGGCGGTGGAGGTGTCGGAGGACGGCGCCCAGGTCATGTGGTGAGTGACTCTCGGTCCTTGAGCTCCATGCAGGCGCCCGCTGCTTCTTTGCCTCAGCTCTCATCTTTATGAACCGTCTGGGAGATTCTAGACTTTTCATAGTCACCAGGAGACCCCAGTCTTTCTCTGTAAATCCCGACCTCTTTCTGGAACTTCTGACCTCTACCCAGCTCGTCTTTTTCCAAGCCATTTTCCTGATCCCTGCTATTTCAGGTTCATTTATTCATCCATTCCACCAATCATCCATTCTCTTGGGTCTGTCCACTCCTAAATCCATTGTCCATTCATCACCCATCTATCCGTCTGTCCATCCACCTACCTACCCAATCGGTTCATCCATCCATCCATCCATCCATCCACCCCCGATTGGTTCATCCATCCATCCATCCATCCATCCACCCACCCACCCAATCGGTTCATCCATCCATCCATCCATCCATCCATCCACCCACCCACCCAATCGGTTCATCCATCCATCCATCCATCCATCCATCCACCCACCCACCCAATCGGTTCATCCATCCATCCATCCATCCATCCATCCACCCACCCACCCACCCAATTGGTTCATCCCTCCATCCCTCCTTCCCTCCATCCATCCATCCATCCATCCATCCATCCACTCTCCCACCCATCTCCTCATCCGTTCATCCACCCCTACATCCATCCACCCATCCAACAAATATTTATTGAGCACCTGTTACATGATGGCACTCTTCTATGTATTGGAGCTATAACGGGGAGAAAATGTATCAACGTGGGACCTGCCCTCGTGGAGTTTATAATCTGGTAAACTTCCGGGGTGCACGTGTAGGAGACAGACACTCATGACTCAAATCATCACATGAATAAATATAATAGTTCTATCGGGGTGCCTGGGTGGCTCAGTCGGTTAGGCGGCCAACTTTGGCTCAGGTCATGATCTCACGGTCTGTGAGTTCGAGCCCCATGTCGGGCTCTGTGCTGACGGCTCATCAGAGCCTGGAGCCTGCTTGGAATTCTGTGTCTCCCTCTCTCTCTCCGCCCTTCTCCTGCTCACGCTCTGTCTCTATGTCTCTCAAAAATAAATAAACGTCAAAAAAATTAAAAAAAGTATAATAGTTCTATTTTGACGACTGTTTCAAAGGAGCACAAACTGATGCTGTAACTACTTTTTAATAGGAAGGAGGGACTCCGGAGATCAGGGAAGCCTTCCTAGAGGAGGTGACAGGGGAGCTGAGATTTGAGTGACGAGTAGGTAGAAGAGAAGGAGGAGGGGAGAAGGTTCCCAGGCAGCGAAGGACCATTGACAGAGGCCACACTGTTTGGCATCCTCTGTGATGCCACCCTCCTGGCTCTGACATCTCCCAAAGACCTTCTTGTGTCCCTTGACCTCTAACCGGGACCTTGCAGCATCTCCCTGTGGTCTGTGACTTCCTGCGACCCACCCTTCCACCTGTGACCCATCTACTCAAGATGCTTCTGCCACCCTTAATCTCTCCTCCCTCCCGGCCCCTCCCTCCCGCCCCCTGACCTCTGCTCAGGACCGTCTGTCTGGCCCTTGACTCCTCCCCCTCTGATGTCCAGACTTAGGGCTATGCGGGGGCCTCACTTCTCCCCTCGCGTCCCCCCCCCGCCCAGGATGAAGGATGGCGTGGAACTGACCCGGGAGGACTCCTTCAAGGCTCGGTACCGCTTCAAGAAGGACGGGAAACGGCACATCCTCATCTACTCGGAGGTGACCCTGGAGGACGGGGGTCGCTACCAGGTCATGACCAATGGCGGCCAGTGTGAGGCCGAGCTCATCGTGGAAGGTACGGGGGCCTCCAGGTGGGGCGGGGGGCCCCCTGCTCTGGCTTCTCCTCACGGCTCACCATCGTTCAGGCCTCGGGGCTCCTGGCTGGCTCATTTGGAAGAGCCAGAGTGTGATTCTTGGTCTTGGGGTCATGAGTTCAAGTCCCCTGTTGGGTATAGAGAATTAAATAAATAAATGAATAAAAAGAGAAATCGTTCAGGCCCCCAGTCCTGCAGGTGTCGCTGCCTCCTCTTCGGGCCTCCCGCCCTGCGTTCAAACCAGCAGCGGGGCCTGGCAGCTCCGCCCTCCAAGGATATCGGAGGCCCGACCCCGTTTCCCCACCCCCGCTGCCCTCGCCCGGCCCGGGTCTTCACGCCTCACACCTGGACGCCTGCGGTAGTCACTGGGTGGGCTGTTTCCACAGCTGCCCGCCTCCCCGCTCACCCTCACGCCGGCCGGAGGGGTCCCTGTCATCTAGGGCCCGGGTCAGCTGGCCGTCATATAAGACGTCACCATCCCCACGGGGGAAAGCAGGGGGGAGGGTGAACAGGACTCTATGCGCTGTATTTGCAACACTCAGAAGTCTATAATAGCTTAAATGTTAAAAAAAAAATCCCAAACCAAGTTATTTATTTTTAAGTTTATTTATTTATTTCGAGAGAGAGAGAAAGAGCGCACACAAGAGAGAGCACGAGTAGGGGAGGGGGAGAGAGGGGGGAGAGAGAGAATCCCCAGCCGGCTCCGCTCCGACAGTGGGGCTTGAACTCACAAACCGTGAGATCACGACCTGAGCCAAAATCAAGAGTCAGGCGCTCAACAGACTGAGCGCCCCAGGCGCCCCTCGCCCAAACCAGGTTCTTTATGGGTCAAATAAATTATGGTATGTCCTCATGGAGCCATAAAAAGGGACAGTTTTAAATGTACTGGTGAGGAAAGATTTCCAAGGTACTGTGTTGTTAGGTGAAAAAGCAAATATGTTACTATTTACCTGCAGGGGAGGAAGGGAGGGAGGGAGGGAGGGAGGAAAGAAAATGTATATATGTATTTGCTTTCACAGCCATAGGCTGAATCGGTAGTGCCTTTGGCGGAGGGCGGATTGGGGGTGGGTAAGTGGGAGATTTCCCTGCTGTATCCAAATCCACGTAAACGCATCACATCGCTTTATTTATTTATTTATTTATTTATTTATTTATTTATTTATTTATAATGCTTATTTTTTTCTGAGAGAGAGAGCGTGTCCGCGTGCGCATGGGGGAGAGGCAGAGAGAGAGGGGGACAGAGGGTCCAAGCAGGCTCTGTGCTGACAGCGGAGAGCCCGACGTGGGGCTCGAACTCACGAACCGTGAGATCATGACCTGAGCCAAAATCGGGCGCTTAACCGACTGAGCCACCCAGGCGCCCTGCAGCATTTTATTGAAAAAATAAAAATGCAGGGCGCCCCGGTGGCTTAGTGAGTTAAGTGTCACCCGATTCTTGGTTTTGGCTCAGGTCACGATCTCACAGTTCGTGAGTTTGAGCCCTGCATCAGGCTCTGCACTGAGTGTGGAGCCTGCTTGGGATTGTCTCTCTCTCTCTCTCTCTCTCTCTCTGCCCCTTCCTGGCCTGCTCTCTCTCTGTCAAAAAATAAGTAAATAAACATAAAAAATTTTTTAAGTAGAAATTAAAAAAAAAGCGTAAGTCAGAGCCCAGCCATCCTCCCAATGCTCCCTAGTGGCTCTGGCCTCGCTTGGTTTAACAGAGTCGTTTCTGGGGCCCCCAAGGTCAGTGATCTAGCCCCGTCTGCCCCTGCCCATCTCATCTCCTACCACGTCTGCTTGCTCACTGCACACTGGCCTACTTGCCGTTTCCACGCCAGCGAGCCTGCTCTGCTCCACAGGGCCTTTGCACATGCTGTTCCCGCCACCTGGGCGCCTCTTCTGCATTTTCCGCTGGACTCTTACCTGCCTTCCCTCAGGCCTCGACACTGTTGTTGCACGTTGATGTGTTGCCCTGTCTGCTGACTGTCTCCCCACTAGAACACCAGCTCCACGAGGCCCCTGGATGTTTCTGCGCTTTTCACAGCTGTATCCCCAGTGCCTGGAACAGTGTTTGGCACAGAGCGGGTGCTTGCAATTATTTGTCGGCTGACTGGAGTTTTGAGGGCCCCATGTCCTTGTCTCCCTGTCCAGAGAAACAGCTGGAGGTCCTGCAAGACATCGCAGATCTGACGGTGAAGGCCTCGGAACAGGCCGTGTTCAAGTGCGAGGTGTCTGATGAGAAGGTGACAGGCAAGTGGTACAAGAACGGGATCGAGGTGCGGCCCAGCAAGCGGATCACCATCTCCCACGTGGGGAGGTGCGGAGTATGGGGGGGGCTGGGGGGGGCAGGGGGGGGCGTGTGTATCTGTTAGCCGTAGCTGCATAACAAGCATCCCCATGCTGAGCGCTTTAAGAGAAAAAGGATGTATTGAATCATGAGTCCGCGGGTTGGTTGGGGGCCGGCTGATGTGGGATGGCCTTTCTCATGCCTCTGTGCTCAGCTGAGTGTCTGTCGGGCCGGTCTTCTTGGACCTCAGCCAAGACACCCGGGCTGCCTCTGCCCTGGTCCATGTGACCCCTCATCCCCTGGTAGGCTAGTCCTGGTGTATTCGTGCAGCAGAAGCGGGCGTCCCCAGAGAGCGCCGAAGCAAATAAGGCCTCTGTGGCTTGCGCTGGGCACTTTCCCAGCATCGCCTCGGCCGTACTCCCTCAGGCAAAGGAAGCCACAGGCCGCAAGGCCTCACCTCAAGGGGCGTGCGTCCAGGGAGGGGAAAGCCTGTGGCCATATTTGCAAACAGGTGACTGCAAAGTGGGGGAGACATCTCCCTAGAGAAACCGGGGGCTGAGGTTCAACAGGCAGCACAGGGACACCTGAGGTAAGCACTTGCTAACGCCCGCGGGATGCGGAGGGCCCCGTGCCGCCAGTAGAACAGCGCGCCCAAGCACAGCTGTGTGTTGCGTTTCCGGACAGTAGCTCTTGGCAGAACGTAGGCTTTCTCCGTGTTCTGTGCAGGGACCCCTGTCTGCTGCTGGTGTCAGTAGTTATCACTAAAACATTTTTTTTAAGGTGATTTATTTTTGAGAGAGACAGAGCGTGAGCAGGGGAGGGGCAGAGAGAGAGGGAGACAAAATCCGAGGCAGGCTCCAGGCTCTGAGCTGTCAGCACAGAGCCCGACACGGGGCTCGAACCCATGAACCGCAAGATCATGACCTGAGCCGAAGTCGGACGCTTACCCGACTGAGCCACCCAGGCGCCCCTGGTGGAGTCAGTAATTATGAGAAGGAATCCCAGCGCTTGCGCACTCGTTATGTGCCAGGGAGATTTTTACGTGCCTTAAAGAACGCCGGGGTGGATTATTATCGTTACGCCTGTTTCATAGACGAAGAAATCAGGCAGGGGGAGCTTAGGCAGCTTGCCCAAGGTCGCACGGCTAACAAGGCGCAGAACCGAGGTTCGAACGCGGGTGACGGCATTCCCCAGGATACAAATGGGGGGCACGGGTATGTGGATTGCATCGAAGAGGCTGCTTCTCGGGGGGCCCGGCCGGCTCAGTCGGAAGACCACGCGACTCTTGATCTCGGGGTTGTGAGTGCGAGCCCCACGTGGGGTGTGGGGATTACTTAAATAAGTAAATAAACTTTAAAAAAAAAAGAAAAAGAGGGTGTTTCTCCATGGCGGTCCGCAGGGCGACTTACCCCACTCCTGCCTGGTCCCCCCCACACCTCTTAGATTCCACAAGCTGGTGATTGATGACGTCCGCCCTGAGGACGAGGGAGACTACACGTTCGTGCCCGATGGCTACGCCCTGTCCCTCTCGGCCAAGCTCAACTTCCTGGGTGAGGACGCCCCTCAGGGGATGTGGAGCTCCCCCCTTCCCGGACCCGATGCCCTCCTTCAGGGTTAGGGGTGACAGCGGGCGGCTGCCGATCTCATGGGCGGAGTCAGACGAGCAGATGGAGGGAGAGCGCTCGGCCTGTGTCCGTGCGGGAGGAGGGGCGGTCACGGGCCTGAAGCCGTCCCCACGCCCCCAGGACCCTGGGTGATGCCAGACCTTCCCCTCGGCCTCTGGGGTGGGACAAGGGCCGCTGGATTTAGAGCTAACTGTGCCGTCTTCCCTGTCCTCCAGAGATCAAGGTGGAATATGTACCCAAGCAAGGTAAGGACCAGGGGCCGCTGTGGCAGGCTGGGCCCGGACCCCTGGGTCTGAGGGAGGAGGGGCTGGGGGCCCGGACCCCTGGGTCTGAGGGAGGAGGGGCTGGGGGCAGGATTCTGGGTCTGAAGGAGGAGGGGCTGGGGGCCCGGACCCCTGGGTCTGAGGGAGGAGGGGCTGGGGGCAGGATTCTGGGTCTGAGGGAGAAGGGGCTGGGGCCTGACCCCTGGGTCTGAGGGAGGAGGGGCTGGGGGCAGGATTCTGGGTCTGAGGGAGGAGGGGCTGGGGGCCTGGACCCCTGGGTCTGAGGGAGGAGGGCCTGGGGGCCCGGACTCCTGGGTCTGAGGGAGGAGGGGCTGGGGGCAGGATTCTGGGTATGAGGGAGAAGGGGCTGGGGCCTGACCCCTGGGTCTGAGGGAGAAGGGGCTGGGGGCCTGGATTCCCCAGTTTCTATGGCTCAGGGAACCCAGCTTGCCTTAGTGGGCATCCCGATGACCCCACTCCCCACTGCCAGGTTCCCCAATGTCTCTTCTCTGCCACCAGAGCCACCAAAGATTCACCTGGACTGCTCCGGGAAGACCTCGGAGAATTCGATTGTGGTCGTGGCCGGAAACAAGCTGAGGCTCGACGTGTCCATCACCGGGGAGCCTCGGCCTGTCGCCACCTGGCTGAAGGAAGACGAGGTATGGCGGGGCTTCCCCATTGGCCTGATTTCTTCTCCCTCTCGGCTCTGCTGGGCCACTTCAGGCAAGTCGCTTCCCCTCTCTGAGCTACAGTTTCGTTGTCCATAAAATGAGAATGATGACCCTTCTTCAGAGGGTTGTTTTGGAGATTGAAGATTATATTTGTCCATCACATGGACAGTGCCTGCCACGTGGTGGATGTTCCATCCATCCATCCATCCATCCATCCATCCATCCATCCAACGACTCACCCACCCACCCACCCATCCATTCATCCATCCACCCATCCATCCATGCATCCATCCATCCATCTATCCATCCAATCATCCATCCATCCACCCACCCATCCACCCACCCATCCATCCATCCATGAATCCAATAATCAGTCAGTCAGCCAGCCAACCCAGCCATCCATCACCTCAACCATCACCCACCTTTCCATTCATAAACTCATCGGTTACTTAATCCATCCTGGCCGTTGGCTCCTCTAGTAATTAACCCGTTTCTCCCTTCCTCCATCAATCAATCCAGTGAGCCACCCAGCCATCCAACAAATATTTTCACCTTGTGTGTTCCAGGCCCTGAGACAGTTCGGTTTCTCTTGTGTCCTCTGGGCTGGGGTGTCCTGTTCTGTAAAATGGATGGACTCGGCCCCACCCTCATTCATTTGTTCAGTCAGCGAACCCTGAGGGTTCCTCTGGGCGGGGCTCCGGGCACAGCCCTGGGGAGGCAGCCACGAGTCACGTGCAGCCCCTGCCTGCCTCCCCGGGGCTTCGCTCTCCGAGGGGGGCAGACACGTGCCCCGACAGTCCCAGTGCGGGGTGACCAGGGCTGTGACAAAGGGGGGTACTGGAAACTCTGAGAATTCGGGGGAGGGGGAGGGAGGGCCGTCACTTTCGGCTGGGGGCTTCCGAGATTGCTTCCCGGAAGACGGAGAGCAAGGCCGGCTCGTGGCTGTGTCCAGGTGTTCACGGCCACCGAGGGCAGGATCCACGTGGAGTCTCAGACAGACTCCAGCAGCTTCGTGATCGAGAGCGCCGATCGGGCGGACGAGGGCCGCTACACCATCAAGGTCACCAACCCCTTGGGCGAGGACGTGGCCTCCATCTTCTTGCGGGTCGTGGGTGAGCAGAGGGAGTAAGCTGGGGGGCCGCGCGCGGAGGGTTTCCTGAGGCCCTGTGGGTCCGCCTGACCGTTCTGCCTCCCTCAGATGTCCCGGACCCCCCGGAGGCGGTGCGCGTCACCTCGGTCGGCGAAGATTGGGCCATCCTTGTCTGGGAGCCACCCAAGTACGACGGGGGGCAGCCGATCACTGGTGAGCGCCGTTGTGCCAGGCTCCCCGTGACCTCTGACCTCTTCCACCCCCTCTTAGCATCCTCCGCCATCTCCTTCTGAGACCCGTTGTCCGTCTTTCATGGCTGACAATTCCTCTGGTTTCTTCCCTGTCATTCTTTGCTCCCCAGCAGCCTGGGGGCTTCACTTTGGCCAACGGCCTGGGGTTCTCTGTGACCCCCAGCTCCCGATCCATGACTTGTGACCCTTCCTGACCTCCACCCCGGTGACCGGTGACTTTTGACGGCTCTGGGTCCCCGCTGTCCACCCAAGAGTCACGGCCCCAGACCTCTCTGGGTCACGTGACCCTCTGCCATGCCGCTCACTGCACCCGCTGGCCGGCGGCCCCGTAGCCTCCCCGCGAGCCCCCACTCCTCTCTGCTTGGGGCCGCCCAGGGTACCTGCTGGAGCGGAAGAAGAAGGGCTCTCAGCGCTGGATGAAGCTGAACTTCGAGGTCTTCACGGAGACGACCTACGAGTCCACCAAGATGATCGAGGGCGTGCTCTACGAGATGCGCGTCTTTGCCGTCAACGCCATCGGCGTTTCCCAGCCCAGCGTGAACACCAAGCCCTTCATGCCCATCGGTGATGCTCCCCGGCGCCCTCGCCAGGCCCCCGCCCTGCCTGCCGCTGCCCCCTGGCCCTCCCCCTGGCCTGTGGCGGCCCAGCGCCTCCCACCCTCCCGACCACCTACCGACCCAGCACATTAGTCACCGATGTCTGTGAGCCCAGGCTCTGTGCTGTTGCCCCAATACCTCGGTGACCTCTGACCTACCAGACCAACACGTCCCTGCTCCTGGGACACCTCGTTGTCCCCTGATGCCTTGTTTCCCTGGCTCACTGATCTCTGGCCCACCCTTTCCCGGTCGGTGACTCCGGCTCTAGTCCCTGCCCCTCCCCGTGACCACCGACCCCTCATTGACCTCCACCTCCCCTCTCCTTGGATGCTCACAGCGCCCACGAGCGAGCCCCAGCACCTGACGGTGGAAGACGTGACAGACACCACCACCACCCTCAAGTGGAGGCCCCCAGATAGGATTGGGGCCGGCGGCATCGACGGGTACCTGGTGGAGTACTGCCTGGAGGGCTGTGAGTGGCCCCGGCAGGCCCGGGGAGGGGGGCGCGGCGGCTCTCGCAGAGCCCTGGCGGGTGTCCGGTCCCGGGGACTGCGAACAGGGCAGCGCAGAGAGAGCCATGTGGTGCGGTGGGCGGCCCTTGTCCTGCGTCCGCCCCGTACTCGCACGAGTCCCTGCAGGAGGTGGCTCAAGCCAGGCCCCCACTGACCAGCCCGTCCTCTCTCCCCCCTCCCTCCCTCCCTCCCATCCTCCTCCCTCCCTCCCATCCTCCTTCCTCCTTTCCCGGTCCCCATCCCCCATACAGCAGCACCTCTTCATCCATCGCCTGTCTCCCTGTGTTACTGCTCTGTTCCTTCCTCCTCCCATCCATCCATCCATCCATCCATCTGTCCATCCATCCAGCTGTCCTTCCTCCCTCCCTCCCTCCCTTCTTTTCTTCCTTCCTTCCTCCCATCCATTTGCCCAGCCAGTCATCCGTCCATTCATCTCTCTGTCCATCTTTTGGATCATCCAACTGTCCAGCTTGTAACATGTTTGTCATCTGTACGTGTATTTCTTCACCCCCATTTTCTTTCTTCTTCCCTCCCTCCCTTCCTCCTTCCTTTCCTTCTTTCCAGCCATCCATTCCTCTGTGTGACCATCTAACTGTCTACTGTCTCCATCTTTCTGTGCATCCGTCCATCCATCCATCCATCCGTCCGTCCATCCATCCATCCATCCATGTCCGTCTGTCCATCCATCCATCCATCCATCTGTCCGTCTGTCCATCCATCCATCCATCCATCCGTCCATCCGTCCATCCGTCCATCCATGCATCCATTCATCCGTCCATCCGTCCGTTCATCCGTCCATCCGTCCATCCGTCCATCCATCCATCCATCCATCCGTCCATCCATCCATCCGTCCGTCCGTCCATCCATCCATCCATCTGTCCATCCATCCATCCATCCATCCATCCATCCATCCATCCATTCATCCGTCTATCCATCCATCCATCCGTCCATCCGTCCATCCATCCATCCATCCATCTGTCCATCCATCCATCCATCCATCCGTCCATCCATCCATCCATCTGTCCATCCATCCATCCTTCCATCCATCCATCTTTCCACACACCCAACTCTCCATTCTCCCCTGAACGAACACGTATGGAGCGCTGACTCCACTGCCAGCCCGGTGCCACGGCCATGGGGCTACCTCCAACACAGCCACCTCCCTGGGAAGACAGGCACGACCAGCTCGACACCGTATCCCAGGCCCTAGAGTCAGACGGACGCGGGTTCCAATCCTGCCCCTACGCTTTCTAACTGTGTGAGCATGGGCAGGTCTCTGAGCCTCAGTCTCTTCATCTAAAACTGGGCGAAGACTGTTCCCTCCATGACAGGGTACAGTGACGACTGCACTCGGTAACGCATGTCAGTGACGGATGGTGGGACTCTTGTCGGCTTCTTCCCTCTTCGTCTTTCCAGCGCCCTTAACCCCACCCCCGCCCTTGCCCGCCCTCTCGGGTGTCAGTGCCGCCCTGACATTCCGGGACCCACTCTCGTTAGCGTTCACCCCGGGGACCGTCGGGCTGACCCGCATCGGCTCCCCCACCGCTGCCATGGACCCAGAATGGAATCTAACGGGGCAGGAAATCCAAGCAGCTGTCTCTAACCACCTCCCCCCAGCCCCCTACTTCTCTGAGCCTTGACTTCTCCGTCTCTAAAATCGGGATAACACCAGGCTGAGGCAGAAATTATCGAGCTGACTAACCCGTGTGCCCCCCTCCGGACCTGGCCGCGAGAAGCGCTCAATCAGTGTCAGCTGCAGCTGCTCGCCGCGTGGCCCCCGGGCACGGGAAGGGACACCCAGCGGAGGGGCTTCCAGGAAGGCTCCCCAGCACCGCTCCTCTTTCGCAGCCGAGGACTGGGTGCCTGCTAACACGGAGCCCGTGGAGCGCTGCGGCTTCACGGTCAAGAACCTCCCCACGGGAGCCAAAATCCTCTTCCGGGTGGTCGCGGTCAACATCGCGGGGCGCAGCGAGCCGGCCTCCCTGTTCCAGCCGGTCACCATCCGGGAGATCGCAGGTGAGCCACTCTGACCCCGCTCTCCTCTGAAGACCAAGCTAGGGTCGTGTGGCCTGCCCTTGCCGTGTCACCATTAGGGCCGCCCCCGAGAACGTCATCGATGCTCTCCGTCCCTCCCTCGAGTGTCTCCCGACCTGGGGCTGAGCCCCCGTTCCTGTGCCCGTGCCCTCAGAGCCGCCCAAGATCCGGCTGCCCCGCCATCTCCGCCAGACTTACATCCGCAAAGTGGGGGAACACCTCAACCTCGTCATTCCCTTCCAGGTGCGCCGAGCGGGGGTCGGGCTCGAGGGCGGTGGGGCCAGGGACCGCGGGAGATCCAGGCTGACCTCTCCGTCCCCTCCCCCGCGCCCAGGGAAAGCCGCGGCCGCAGGTGGTGTGGACCAAGGGCGGGGCGCCCGTGGACACCTCCCGCGTGCATGTGCGCACCAGCGACTTCGACACCGTGTTCTTCGTGCGCAAGGCGGAGCGCTCGGACTCGGGCGAGTACGAGCTGAGCGTGCAGATCGAGAACATGAAGGACACGGCCACCATCCGCATCCGGGTCGTGGGTGCGCCGCCGGCCCGGGGCAGGGGGAGGCGCTGCGGGCCCGGAGCAGGGAAGAGGGTGCGAGGCGGGGAGGGGGCAAAAAGGTGAGGCCGTGGGAGTGGGGAAAGGCCCGGCGATACCTGAATCCGGGGACCGGGTGAGGCGGCAGAGGTCGGGCGAGACAGGGAGAAGAGGCGAGGGGCTGGACTCTCAGGGGCGCCGGGCTGCCAGCTGCCAACTGCCTCCCACCTTCCAGAAAAGGCAGGGCCGGCGGAGAACGTGACGGTGAAGGAGGTGTGGGGCACCAACGCGCTGGTGGAGTGGCAGCCGCCCAGAGATAACGGAAACAGTGAGATCACGGGGTATTTTGTCCAGAAAGCCGACAAGAAAACCATGGTGAGAGGCCAGAGGGGCCCGGCCGGGGCGGGCGAGCGGAGGAGGCGGGCTGGTGGATGGCCCCGGCGGAGGCCGTTGTTCCCTGTTCACAGCTGGGGAAACCGAGGCTCGGAAAGACTGAGAGACTGGGCCGCTCTAGGGGCGGGGTGGGCGGTGGGGTAGGGGGCGGGGTGGGGGCGGGGTGGGGGTGTGAGCCTTTTGGCTAAAATACCAGGACGGGTTTTCGTTTTCGTTTCCTTCCTTCCTTCCCTCCTTCCTTCCTTCCTTCCTTTTGTTTCTTTCCTTTTTTCAAATGTTTATTCATTTTCGAGAGAGAGAGACCGAGTGTGAGCGGGGGAGGGGCAGAGAGAGAGAGGGAGACACAGGATCTAAGGCAGGCTGTAGGCTCCGAGCTGTCAGCAGAGCCTGGCGCCGGGGCTCGAACTCACAAACCCTGAGATCATGACCTGAGCTGAAGCCGGAAGTTTAACCGACTGAGCCACCCTGGCGCCCCTTTGTTTTCTTGTTTTCACTGAGGTAAAATTCACTTGCAATTAAGCACTAAGCAGTTTTTGAGACAGGCATGCTGCCTGCTGCGCTAAGGAGGCACTGAAACATTAACCATTAAAAAAATTTTTTTTTAAATGTTTATTCATTTTTGAGAGAGAGAGAAAAAGCATGAGCGGGGGAGGGGCAGAGAGAGAGGGAGACACAGAATCTGAAGCAGGCTCCAGGCTCTGAGCTGTCAGCACAGAGCCCGACGTGGGGCTCGAACCCACAAACTGTGAGATCATGACCTGAGCCGAAGTCCAAGGCTTAACCGGCTGAGCCGCCCCGGCGCCCCAGCACTAACTGCTCGAAAGCGTGGAGTCTATTCCCGCTGTTGCATAACCACCACGTCCAGTTCCAAGACCGTTTCCCCTGGGAAACCTAGCACGCACTACACAGGCACCCCCAAAACCTGTCACCCAGCCCCAGGCAGCCGCTAATCTGCTTCCTGTTTTTATGGATTTACCAATTCTGGAGACTTCTTACAGACGGGGTCGTGCAGCACGCGGCCTTCTGTGTCGGGCTTCTTTGGCTCGGCATAACGGTTTCCGGGTCCGCGCACAATCCTAGCCCGCGTGTCTGTGTTTCGCGCCTCTCTGTGGCCGAGCACCGGTCCGTGGGTTTGGATCCACCGCGTCCTGGTTCTCCGGCCGGCGGCCGGCGGCCCCTCTCGCTTCGGGCCCCCGCGAACAGCGCTGCCGGGAACGGCCGCTCATCCTAGCGGGACGCGCCCTTAACCGAGCTTTCCTCAGCCCGGGCCCTTCTCGTGTCCCCGGGTCCCCGTGTCCCCGGGTCCGACTCCCGGCCCCTCCCTGCCTCCCGCTAGGAGTGGTTCACCGTCTACGAGCACAACCGGCACACCTCTTGTACCGTGTCCGACCTCATTGTGGGCAACGAGTACTACTTCCGCGTTTTCAGCGAGAACATCTGTGGGCTCAGCGACTCGCCTGGCGTCTCCAAGAACACGGCCCGGATCCTCAAGACGGGTACCGCGCCCCGCCCGCCCCGCCCTGCCCCTGTGCCCCGCCCCGCGCCTCCCCGGGCCCCCCCCCCCCTCCGCGGGCCCCGGTCTCCTCTCTCAGCTGGGATTCTACCTTGACTTCTCCTCCCCCACCGCCAGACTCAAAGCTGGCGGCACCTGGCGACGTCCAGATTGGTCACCTTACAGGGGCACCTCGCTTTCCCCAGGAATCACCTTCAAACCCTTCGAGTACAAGGAGCATGACTTCCGATCGCCTCCCAAGTTCCTGACGCCGCTGCCGGACCGAGTCGTCGTGGCCGGTTACTCTGCAGCTCTCAACTGTGCGGTCAGAGGCCACCCAAAGGTGGGCGTGCGCGGGCGCGTGCGTGCGTGTGCGTGCGTGTGCGTGCGTGTGAGACTCTAGAGGGAAGTTGTCCCCCAGAAGGAGCCCCATCAGCTCCTCGCTCTCCCCTCCGTGCGTGGGATATGCTCGCTTTTTTTGATGCTGTTATTTTTTTTAAATGTTAATTTATTTTTGAGAGAGAGACAGAGCACCAGCAGGGGAGGGGCAGAGACAGAGAGAGACAGAGAATCCGAAGCAGGCTCCAGGCTCTGAGCCGACAGCACAGAGCCCGACGCGGGGCTCGAACTCACACACCGTGAGATCATGACCTGAGCTGAAATCAGGTGCCGAATGCTTAACTGACTGAGCCACCCAGGCGCCCTGTATTTTATTTTTTAATTTTATTTAAATCCAAGTTAGTTCACATATAGCGTAATAGTGATTTCGGGGAAATTTAGTGATTTGTCACGTATGTACAACACCCAGTGCTCATCCCAGCACGTGCCCTCCTCAGTGCCCATCACCCGTCTAGCCCGTCCCCCCCCCCCCCCCCCCCCCCGCCTCCAGCAACCCTCAGTTTGGTCTCTGTATTTAAGAGTCTCTTATGGTTTGCCCCCTTCTTTTTAATGTTTATTTTTGAGAGAGAGAGAGAGGGACAGAGAGTGAGCGGGGGAGGGGCAGAGAGAGAGGGAGACCCAGAATCCGAAGCAGGCTCCAGGCTCCGAGCTGCCAGTACAGAGCCCAACATGGGGCTCAAACTCATGAACCGTGAGATCATGACCTGAACCGAAGTCGGACGCTTAACCGACTGAGCCCCCCAGGCGCCCCTGCCCACTTCTTTTTATCTTATTTTCCTTCCTTTCCCCTGTGTTCATCCGTTTTGTTTCTGAAATTCCACATATGAGTGAAATCACGGGTGTTTGTCTTTCTCTGACGGACTGATTTTACTCAGCGTAATACATTCTAGCGCCATCCACGTTGTTGCAAATGGCAAGATTTCATTCTTTTTGATCGCCGAGTACTAGTCCATTGCGTCTCTCTCTCTCTCTCTCTCTATATATATATATATATACACACGACATCTTTATCCATTCGTCAGTGGACATTCGGGCGCTTCCGGTAATTTGGCTGTTGTCGATAACGCTGCTATAAACGTTGAGGTGCAGACGGGGATATGCTCACTTTTAATCCACTTCCTGCCTCTCTCTCCTTTGATCAGAGCCCAGGTCTTAGATCATTAGGCTCCAGCTTCCCCTAGAAACAGGAAGCTCTGGTGGGAGTTGGGGGGGGGCTGAACCCCCGGGGCTCCTCGCCATCTTCCTGCCCCGTCCGGTGTCCCGACTGCTGTTGGGAATGTGGCCGCACAACCTCGAGCTCCAGCGACTCCCCTAGACCTGGGGTCGGCCAGCGACGGCTTGCGGGCCAGATCCTCTCCCCCCCCCCGTTTCTCTAAATAAACTGTTACTGGGACACGACTGTGCACCCTTGTTTTCGTACTGCCTGTGGCCGCAGAGACCGCAGTGCCCGCAGAGCCTTTACAGATGAAATTTGCTGACTTCTGGTCTAAGTTTTTTTTTTTTTTTAATGTTTATTTTTGAGAGTGAGAGCATGCAGGGGAGGGGCAGAGAGAGGGGGACGGAGGATCTGAAGCGGGCTCTGCACTGAAAGCGGCAAGCCCGATGTGGGGCTCGAACCCACAGACCCCAAGATCATGACCTGAGCCGAAGCCGGACGCTCCACCCCCTGAGCCGCCCCGGCGCCGCTGACTCCGGGCTTCTGGCCGCAGCCCCCGTAGGCATATCGTGGGCCCCTTAGTTCGCCTCTCCGCCTCCCCGCTTCGCTCGCTGACTCCACTCTTCGTTCTTTCTGCTCATTTATTCGCCTCCCGATCCATTCGTTTGCTGGTTCATTCATTCCCTGACCTTGCTTATCTGCATCATTCAACCCATCGGTCTGTTTATTCTTCCAACACCCATTTTCAGAGGCTGCGTGCGAGGGAAATTGGACAAGAGGTTCCTGGGTGTTGGGGGGGGGGCCCGACATGAATCCAAAGTCGTGCAAACGACTCTAAAACCATAAGGAACGGCAGGTGTGGCGGACAAGTGCGGGTAGCTGAGCGCGGAAAGCAGGTGTTCCTGCTGCAGCCTAGGGGCCGGAAGTGACGCGGGAGCCGAGACCGGAAAGGCTAGCGGGCACCTGATTAGCAGGAAGAGGAGGGAACAGCCGGTGCCAAGGTCCCGAGGTGGCCTGTCTGGCCTGTTTAAGGAACAGCGAGGAGGCCAGAGTGACTGGAGCAGGGGGAGGGAGGGGCTGGATGGGAAGGCAGAATAGTAGTGGGGCCAGCGTGCGTCGGGTCCTGCGGGGAGCTCTGCCTCCAGCAGAAGAGGAGGCCGAGGGTCAGAGAGGAGACCCGACTAGTTGCAGGGAATCCGGGCAACATCAGGAGGTGGCGCAGCCAGGGTTAGAATCCACACCTGCCTTCCGAAGCCCACTCGGCGGCCCCCGGGGGCCTTCTCTCAGCCCGCCTCTTCCCCGCGCCCCTCCGCAGCCCAAGGTGTTCTGGATGAAGAACCAGATGGAAATCCGCGAAGATCCCAAATTCCTGATGACCAACCACCAGGGGGTGCTGACGCTGAACATCCGCCGCCCGTCCCCCTTCGACGCGGGGACTTACTCCTGTCGGGCCGTCAACGAGCTGGGCGAGGCCCTGGCCGAGTGCAAGCTGGAGGTCCGAGGTGAGCGGCCCGCCCGGCCGGCCGAGCCAGCCCCGGGGGCCCCGGGCGTGCGACTGGGCCGCCAAGCTGGCGGCGGGGAGACAATGGCCGTGCTGTAGCCGGTGCTGGGACTTCGCGTGTGCCGTTCCCTCTCTCCGGAACGTTCTTCCTTGCCTCTTCTGTGTTGGGCTCCAGCCCATGAAACATCTGCCCGTCAGGCTCCCTGGAGAGGCTGCTCCCCCGGCCCCTCAGATGTGGCTGCGTTAACACGGGCTCCCGGGGCCCCTCCCCGGCTGTGACTCCCCCGGCCCCGGTGACAGCCCAGCAGACAGGAGTGGCTGACCCTCAGCAAGGGCTCGGCGAGACCGCGCGGCCCTGAGGGACCTTCCCGGCTGTCGCTCTGAAGCGCCGCTCTTCCAGACTGACCCGGTTTCTGATGTTTTGCTGTCCCCTTTATTAATTATTGAGTTGGCTCGGCGATACCCCTGCTTTAGGATTTCCATGACAACTTGTCACCAGCGGCTGCTTAGAAACCCGCCCCCCCCCCCCGTCCCCGATCAGAACATTCCCGTTTGGGGCTCAGAGCTCCCGTAATCACGGGCACCGTGACGCCGGTGTGCCTGTCCCGTGCGGGTGTGGGCGGGGGAGCTGGGAGGTGACGGATGGACCTGCCCTCCCTGGTGGCCAAGGCGGTCCAGCAGGCAAAGGGGTCCGGGGGTGGGCGCCCGAATCCGGGAGGCCCGGCCCTCCTCACCCGCTCTCTCCTCATTTTCCCACAGTGCCACAGTGAGACGGTCCCTTCCACCCGCCGAGATTCTTGGCCGCGGGGTCCTCACCTGGACCTCCCTGGACGGCGCCTCCCTCCCCAGAATCACCCCTGAGAAGATAATAGTCTTGTCTACAACCTGCACGTGTCTGTCCTTCTTGAATCCACAGCCCTGTCTCCCTCTTCCTGGAGGGGCTGAGTCACCCGGGGGTGGGTGACGGGGACACCAGGTCGGGATGGCCACCGTGATGAGGCAGCCCTGAGGAGGCAGCCATGTGGAGGCTGCCATCTTGGAACAGCTACTTTCCAGTTGCTACCGTGTTACTCTGGCAATTTCAAGTCGCAGGTGGATCAGGACCCTGTGGAGGCAGCCCTCTTGGACTCGCCGGTGTGGGGGGGGGGAGACAGGCCGGCGCTGCCATGGCAACTACAATGAGTTAAAGAGGAACCAAAGGCCAGACGGGGGAGGCTACTCTAGCGAGGCAGCCGTGATGGCATGGCGGGCACTAGGTCTCGTGGTGGCCCCGGAGCCACACACACCGAGCCGAGCACCACGCGGAGGCAGCCGTGCTGGAAAAGCTACTTCTGCAAGGCAGCCGCGTTGGACTGGTGACGGCAACACCGGTCATGAACCTGGTTGGTGTTCTTAAGTGGCCGATCTTTATTAACTTTAATAATTCATCTTTCTGGCCCTGACGTAGGATTCTTTGGTCTCTGGTCCTACTGTGACCTCAAAGCGTAGTGGAGGAATCAGAGACCCCAGAGCTCGGAGGTCTGTGGGTCAAGCCTGGCTTCCATGGCCCGAAGCTGGGTATGAGAGAGAGAGAGTCTCAGAGGCCTTGGCCTGCGGATGTATCGGCAGTTTTGGGGGGGGTATGTGGGGGACTTTGTACTTCCCTGGGAGTCGGGGGAGCGGGGTGTCTCCAGAGGAAGAGGCCCCACGGGTTTCAATGCCTCCACCTTCAAGGACGAGGGCCCTTCCCCTCCCCCTGGCCTTACAGGGAACTGGGCATCCAGCCTGGCCCCCCCCAGCCCTTCAGGGCCCCGGTGTTCGCCCACATTCTCCCGCAGCAGGTCAAGGGGAGGGGGGCTGGGGGCTGGGCTGCCCAGTCAGGAAACTATATAGCCCCGTGGCTCAGAGACGCGAGGCCCCGCAGACCCTGCCCTGCCTCAAGATCCTGCGGTCTCCTCCGCACACGGATTCCAAACCCTTTCGGGACTCAGGAGCCCGGGCCTTCCTGCCACCCTCATCCTCACGCTCAGGAGCCTGGGTCCGCAGCCCATACCTCGGGACTGGTCCCAATTCCCAGACCCAGGAGGCCAGCCCCGGCCCCGCCCGCTCCCCGCCCCTCCCCCACACCTCCTCCCGCTCTCTCAGATCCTCCTCCTCGTCGTCCTCCTCCTCGTCCTCGTCCTCCTCCTCCTCGTCCTCGTCGCCGTCCTCCTGCGTCGAGTACTCCTGCGTGAAGGGCACGGCTCCCTCGGCCGAATGGAAGCGCAGGCGGTAGAGCAGCCGCACCCACTGGCCGAACTCGCGGTCCCGGGTCTCGGGTGGGGCCCGCAGCTGCAGGTAGAAGGCGCGGCCCGTGAGGAACTTGACCTTGAGTTGCCAGCGGCTTTCGTCGTGGACGAAGAGCTGGACGAACTGCAAGGGGAACAGCCTGGGAGGGCGGAAGGGGCGACCTCAGGTTCCGACCCTCCCCGGCCTACAGGGCCGGGGCCGCCCACCCCAAGGCCCCCCTCTCTGCCCAGAAAGAGGCCTTTTTCACTTTCTCTGCCTCTTGACTCTTATCCATCCCCGAAGCACCTTTGTGCCTCCCGCTGGTCCTTCTAATTGATGGCTGCGTTCTTGAAACTTCCCGTCGGATGTTAGAACAACAGGTCCAACAACCAAATTCCCGACTTGTCCCCAACCCCAGCCTGCTCCCCTCGGCCTTCCCCACCTTAGTTAACTACATCCTCCCACCCGCTGGGTCAGAAATCACAGAGTTGTCTCTAGCCCCACTTTCTCTCTCAGATCCTCATCCAATGCTGCCACCAAATCCTGACGGCTCCACCGTTCAAATGTATCCCTGATCCGACCACTTCTAACTCCTTCCGCCACCCCAATCTCCCGCCTGGGCTGCGCGCTCCGCCGTGGCCGCGCTCTGTTCCCTCGCGGCCGCCAGAGGGCGCCGATCAGCGCCTGCGTTTCACGTCCCTCGCGTGGCTCGGAAAAAGCCAAGTCCTCACCGTGACCGCCAGGCCCTGCGGGATCTGCCGCCTCTGTTTCCTCTCTGCTCCCTCCCCTCGCTCCCTCAGCCCCAGCAACGCTGGCTTCATCGCTATTGCATAAACCTACCAGCCTTGCTCCGACCTCAGGACCGCTGCCTGAAATCTTCCCCCAGCCACCCCCGAGGCTTGGCCCCTTAATCTCCTGTCTTTCTCGAGAAGCGTTTCGCAGGGAGAAGATCTGTTTACAACCTGAGGCTTCTGTGCGGCCATGTCCACCCTTGCAGACCCGCACAGACCTACCCGCCCTGCCCCCCCCCCCCATTCTGTCGGCCTTCCTGGTAGGAGGCGAGCCTGAAAGGCAGAGACTCGGGTCCCGTTTTGTTCACGGCTGCTCCCCGCCACCCAGAGCTCACATCCGTGGTAGGCGCTCAATGAATTCTTGTTGAGAAGGTGGATAATTTGGCCCAGGTCACACGGCGGGGATTTGAACCCAAGTCTTCTCTATGTTCTTAACCGTCACACTGGGGAGCCACACCCCCCACTCTGGCCCGGCAATACTGCCTCTAGGAACCGATCTTACAGACACCCTCACACCCGTGCGCCTGGAGGCCCCCTGCCGGCCACGCCAGCCACAACATCGGCGGCCATCAGTAGGCGGCGCATCTGTTTCTACATTCCCCGAGTGGAAGAATGACAGTTTACGTCGCCGAAGCGCTCACCGTGGGCCAGCTGCTGTCCCAGGCGCTTCGCGGCCCTTTACTCGGCGGGCTCTCCCCTTATCCCCATGTTCCGGGTGGGGGAAACTGAGGCACAGACAGGTAGGGCACTTGGCCAAAGCCAAGTGGTGAAACCAGGATATGAACCCAGGCGGGAGGGCGGGCAGTGGTTCAAGGACATTCCCTGCCACCCGGGAACAGCACCGGATGCCCCTCTGGTCTGAGGGGCCGGAGTATTCCCTCGGGCGTGTGTCCAGAAAAGCGGCTGCTGGTTGTGCTTCTGTTGACAAGCGATGAATATTGATGCGGGGCTGAGGGGGGAGGGCGCGGCGTGCAAACGTGGCCCGCGGCCCGTACCTGAGGCTGTTTTTCAAGGAAGGGTGAAGACGCACTCTGTGCTTGTCAGGACTGGGCCGCGTGACAGGTTAGAGGTGAGTTACGGGGCTGACTGAGTCTCGATGCTTCGTTCTCGGAGCAAGCTCAGTGTTTTTATCCTGATGGTATGTTTACTTTGTGCGGGGGGGGAGCCTCAACTTAGTGTCGGTCAGGATCAGATTCTACCACCAAGTGGGCTGCAAGAGTTCTTTTTACACATCAGAATTGCAGACAAGGGACTGTGGACCCGTGTGTGTGCGTGTGTGTGTGAGTCCTTCCTCTCTCCCTTCCTTCCCTCCCTCTCTTTCTTTCGTTAACCGTGAGATGTGGTCAAAAAAGTGAGAGCCACGGACACGCTGTCCACATGCTACACACACGGCCCGGTTTTGTTATTTGCCACCGGAGTTGGAGGCAGGAGCCGAGGATGGGAGGAAGGCGTGATTGTGTGCCACGTACGTGTCGTACTTTGGAGTGTGTTCGCATAACTTTTTCAGTGAAGCGAGAAAGACCCGAAGGGAAGGGGGTGGTGTTTGGTGGGGCGCTGGGGCCCGAGAATCATAAGGTCAGTGGGGCACCTGGGTGGCTCTGTCGGCCAAGTGTCCGACTCTTGATTTTGGCTCAGGTTGCGATCTCACGATTTGTGAGACTGAGCTCTGTGTCTGCACCGCTGATGGTGCAGAGCCTGCTTGTCCTCTCTCTCTCTCGCTCTCCAAAAAATAAACATGAAAAGAAAACAAATCATGAGGTCGGTAATGATGAGGAGGCCTGAGATGCCAATCCCAACCAACCCCTGACCCACTGTGGGTCTCTGAGCCTCAGTTCCTCTCTTCAAAGGATGGGGCTAAGGGGCCCCAGCATATAAGAGTAGGTCAGAGATGAGATTATGTGCGTGGCCTAGGGGGTGCCTGGCATGCGGTAGGCACGACATGAACGGTTATTCTTGGATCCGTGCCGGGGTGGGGCTGAGGGCTGTCCCTCTCATGTCCCTCTCTCTCTGATTTCCAGCCCCTGTGGAACGCCCTGCCGCTGTTCTCCTGGGTGTATGGCCGCCCACGGAGGACTGGCAGCCATCCGAGACCCCTCGCCCTGGGAGTCATCTGTGTGACAGGAGGTGCCGCAGGGGGCCCGGGATGCCCGGAGCTGGGGGAGGGGGAGGTCCAGGCTGGGATGGGGGCAGTCACCCGAAGAGCTGCAGGCGTCCGTTGTCCTTGGCAGGGCCGGCCAGCAGCAACAGGTCTGGGAGTTCCAGGGCTGGACTGGAGGCTGCCACCCCCATGGTGACCTTGTTGGCGACTTCTCCTAACCGGGTCACCTGGGGCCAGGGGTTACAGGTTAGAAGCCAGATAGATGGAAGGCAGGATTGGTGGGGTCAGGGTCATGAACCAAGTGTATTAAGCACCAAGTCCGGGGGCAGATATCCTGGGGTCAGAGGTCAAGAGTCATCGGTGGGGGGAGGGTGCGAAGTCAGGGAAACTGAACCAAGGGGATCAGAGGGTTCATAAAGAAGCTAAAGGTATAGAGATACGGGGGAGTGGGGATTGGTCCGGAATTCTAGGAGATAAACGTTACGGGAGCGTGGGCGGAAGTCGGCCGAGCAGGGGCTCCTGAAGTCAGGAGGTCAGGCTCGGTGTCAGGGGGTTCCGGGGCTCCACACCTGCACAAAGTTGCTCTCAAAGATGGGGAAATCTCGCAGCTGGTCGAACTCGCCGCTCAGGAGGTGGCGCTGGAGCCGTCCGGGCCGGCCCGTGGGAAAGGCTGGAGCCAGGGGGCATTCTAGAGGGGCCAAGTTCGGGGGTGTGGTCCAGGAGGCTGGGCCTTGGCCCCCCATCTGATAGGGCCCAGGGAGGCCCCGCTCTGAGGGTAGAGTCGAGGCCATCGGTCTTCGCATCGCCGGCCCCATCCCTCACGGGGTTCCCTCACCTGGTCCAACCCTGCCGGCCCGGCTCCGCCTCTCACCTGTCATCCCACCTGCTCCACCCGGGGCCGGCTTAGTCTCGCGCCCCCTCATCATCGCAACGCCCCGCCCCATGGGGAGAGCGAAGGGAGGTGTCTGCGGAGAAAACGGATGGGTGGGGCCGCGGACTGCATCACGTCACAACGCGGCGGAACCGCCTTGAACGACACCAAAGAGACGCCCGTTTGTGACGTCATTATAGGGGCGGTGCCTAGAGATCTGACGCCAGGTGCCCGTGGTGGGCGCTAGTGCGCAGGCGCAAGGAGCTGGCGCAGGCGCATTGGCGGCGTGCTCCGAGGCTCCGGGCTCACTCCCGCCCGTGGCCTGGTGGGAAGGGGGAAAAATGGCGGCGGCCGGCGCTGTGGCCACTCGGCTGTTCCTGCTCTTGCTGCTGGCGGCGGCAGCCCCCAGCCGGGCCCGGGGGAGCGGCTGCCGGTCCGGGACGGCTCTGCGGGGGGTGAGTGCTCATTGACTCTGCTCGGGGAGCGGGGCTGACGGAAATCCTGGGTCTCGGGTGTTTACATTAGGTAAGGTGGGAACGAAGCATTGCAGGGCCGAGAGAGGAGGAGGTGAAAGTGAGAGTACAGTTAGGAAGGCTCTAGCTCGTGAACTTGCATGATGGGGCGGGGTTCGGATGGGCTCTTGGTCCCTGGCATTTCGGTGGTGTGAAAAAGAGGATGGGCCGTTGCGGCGAGAACCTCAGGTTAACGTGGAACGGGAGGGATCCGCAGTCTTAAATATGCATGAGGAGGTGTGGCTCGGGCGGAATCTTGGCGAATCAGACATAGGGGCGGCTAAAACGAAATGGGCAGAAGGGCTCTGGAGTGATTGGGCGGGAGTTCTGTCTCCTGAATATGCATGAGAAGGGCGGGATCTTAAATTCCAGGATTAAAATCTGGACGCCGAGTTGCGAAGGTGTGAGGGCTGCGAAGGTGCAAGGGCGTAGGGTGGGGGTTGCAGAGGTAGGAGACATATGGACTTAGAGGAGTGGATGGCGTGGAATTTTTTTTTTTTAAGTTTACTTATTTCGAGAGAGAGACAACGAGCAGGGGAGGTGCAGACAGAGAGAGAGGGGGACAGAGGATCTGAAGCGAGTTAAAGCGCCAGCCGGATGTGGGGTTGGAACTCACAAACCGCGAGATGATGACCCGAGCTGAAGCCCCAGGGCTTAATCCACTGAGCCACCCAGGCACCCCCTGAGGGCGTGGAATCTTGTATGTACTTGATAAGGGTCGGTTTCGGAGGCGTGGTGGCTATTGTGGCTGTTAAAAGTGAAAAAGGGGCCACTGAAATATTAGGTTGGGAAAGAAGCACGGGTATCCTTTAACTCATGAATATTTATGATGCTAGACGTGAAAGTGACCTGGAGGTAGTTACCTTGGAAGCAAGGTTATGCTTATTTGTAGGCTCTAGATTTCTGGGGACCGTCCAGCATGAAAGGGGCGGTTCCCGGTGGAATCGTGGACAAGTGCCAGTGTTTGGAAAGGGGTATGAAAATAAGGTTCCTTCCTCCGCCTGCGTCTGTCCCGGGGTCCGTGGGTCTTGCCCTGCTGAGGCCTCTGGTGGTGCTCACCTGGGGACCTCTCTCTCATCCGCAGGCGGGGGCAGAAAGTCGAGAGGGTGAGGGCTGTGGCACCGTGGGGCTGCTGCTGGAGCACTCGTTTGAGATTGGTGAGTCTAGCAACGTTGCTTGTCTGGGCACGTCCCTGGCGCCCCGTGAGGTCAGGGACATGGGTCTGGTGCCACCCAGTGTGACATGCACCATCCATTTGCTGACAGCTTCACCCCTAGGAGTGTGTTTGGGTTTTTCTGGGGAAGCTTGGGGCAGGGAGGGCACGAAAGAGTAAGAACTCTACCTTTGAGTGCTCCCTCACCGGTAGGACAAATCCTAGTTTCAGAAAGGCCAGTGCAGCAGTAATAACCTCAGGGCAGACTTTCCAGACCGGTCAGCTGGTGCCCGGCATTCGTGGCTAGACGTTCTCAGAAGCGCTCACAGCAGTCGTGCAATGCAGTGGGTGTTAGGGATAGCCCCGTTTTCCAGAAGGGGAAACTGAGGCTCAGAAGGGCAACCCACAAGGTCCTTTTGTACGTGAATGGTAGAGCCCGGACCTGCCGTACAGCGCAGCTTAAATTACTGTGGTCGGGCGTTCAGATTCCCAGAGCCCAGAGGTCAGTGCGGCCTGGAGGTCTGAGGTCCCAGATTCCGGAACACTAGTTTGCAACGCCGAAGCTGGGACCCTCTGCGGACCTCCTGACTCGGTCCCTGGCATCTGCCCGGAAAAGCCCTATGGATTCCATCATGGGCCAAAGGGCGGAAGCCCCTGTATTTTGTAGCTGGGAGAACTGAGACTCAGAGACATCAGGTGACAGTCCGTGGGTCACCCGGCAAGGCAGAGGCAGGGCTCAGGAGCTGTGGTGTTCGGACGTCTGCCGTGGGCTGCCCTGTAGATAGATAGGAGGGCAGGACATGGAGGTCCCCAGGTTGCAGGTGGGAAAATGGGGGGGGGGGGTTCTGGAGGGAGAAGCAACCTGGTCACCGCGAGGGTTAAGGGGTCAGTGGTGGGCGGTCACTAAGCCCTGACTCCCCACAGATGACAGCGCCCACTTTCGGAAGCGGGGCTCGTTGCTCTGGAACCAGCAGGATGGCACTTTGTCCCTGTCACAGCGGCAGCTCAACGAGGAGGAGCGGGGCCGGCTCCGGGTGAGGAAGGGACCTGAGGCTCGGCTGGGGTACGGGGGACATGTGCCTTGGAGCATGACATGCGTGCTTCAGTGCCTTTGGCCGGGCCGTTCCTTCTGCCCAGTCCGTCCTCTTCCCCCAAGTTAATATAGTTAGCTCCTGTCACCTTTCCAGATTCAGCCATGGCGCTTCGCAGTCAGTTAGGAGGCGATTTGCTTGGGAGGAGAAAGTGATCTCTGTGAGAACCGAGGGTTAACTCGGGAATGTTAATTCTGCCGTAGCCTGCTCCACGGCCGCCTTGAGGGCCGGGCTCCTGGCCAGGCTCCTTCCAGACGCGGCTCAGTCCTCCCTGGGGATGGGTAGGGCGCCGCGGCAGGCCAGGGGAAGAGAAAAAGGAGGGGGACCAGAGGGGACAGCCATCTTTTAGGGGAAGCTCACAAAAGCTGCCACAGTCCGCTTCCCCTCTGTCCCCTTGGCCAGATGTAGTTGCAGGGGAGGCTGGGGAAGGCAGGTTCTGTCCTGGGCAGGCGCACGTGCCCTCCCTGGGGGAGGTGGTGTGCCCCAGCCAGCCTTCCTGTGTGGCGCCCATGTGATTCTTTGTCACAGCTGCCTCCCGAGCGACTTTCTTGCTCCTGCAGGTGGGGAGTCCAGGTATGGGGTGGGCCAAGGTGCGGCTGGATCTTGGTTTGGGAATAGTGTCCTTGGGACTCACTCCATCACGGGGCTGGGCTCGACGCCCCTGGACGTGGCTTCTCCCCCCCGGAGGAGCGTCCAGTGGCTCCTGGCCTCACCCACCAGCAGGGCCACCCCACTGGGACGAGTCCTGGGTCAGGGATGGGGGGGGGTGCTGGCTGAGCGAGCCTGGAGAAGCCCCCCCGCCTGGACCAATGGGGCTCAGGCCTGGCGGGGCCCACCCGCCGTCCCTCTCACTGCCACCCTCCTCTGACCTGTAGGATGTGGCAGCCTTGAATGGCTTGTACCGCGTCCGGGTCCCTCAGCGCCCCGTGGCCCCCGATGGCCCAGACGCCGGCGGCTATGTCTCCTCCTTTGTCCCCGCGGTGAGTCAGTGACGAGGACTGTCCTCGCTCCTCCCACTTGCTTCCACCATTTGTGCCCCTTTATGGACTGGGAGGACTCAGGCCTGGACTTGCTCTCAAGTGTCTCCCGGGCTGGAGGGGGACAGTCCAGGTGGTGGGCGCTTCGATGGGGCAGCACAGGGCCTATGGGGAAATTGTGGCGCTTGGGCCTGTGCCCAAGGGTGGAAGGAACCACGAAGGGCTTTGAAAGATCCTTCTGGGCCCCATTAAAGGGGGCTGGAGGCTTGGGGGTCTTGTGCTGGCAAGGTCTGGTCGCGAGCCTCCCCTCCCTGCCCCCGCAGTGCTCCCTGGTGGAGTCGCACCTCTCGGACCAGCTGACGCTGCACGTGGATGTGGCTGGGAACGTGGTGGGCGTGTCCGTGGTGACGCAGCCCGGGGGTTGCCGGGGCCACGAAGTGGAAGATGTGGACCTGGAGCTGTTCAACACTTCAGTGCGGCTGCAGCCGCCAGCCGCCGCCCCGGGGTGAGCACGCGCGGGTGCGGGCACTCCAGGATGTGGGTGCTCCGGGGGGGCGGGCGCTCCAGGGGGGGTGCGGGTGCTCCGGGCGCGGGTGCTCCAGGATGTGGGTGCTCCGGGGGGGTGGGCGCTCCAGGGGGGGTGCGGGTGCTCCAGGGGGGTGGGCGCTCCAGGGCGCGGGTGCTGGGGGGGGGTGCGGGTGCTCCGGGGGCGGGTGCTCCAGGGCGCGGGTGCTCCAGGATGTGGGTGCTCCAGGGGGGCGGGCGCTCCAGGGCGCGGGTGCAACAGGGGGCGTGGGTGCTCCAGGGGGGTGGGCGCTCCAGGGCACGGGTGCTCCAGGGGGGGCGTGGGTGCTCCAGGATGTGGGTGCTCGGGGGGACGGGTGCTCCAGGGGGGCGGGGGCTCCAGGGCGCGGGTGCTCCAGGATGTGGGTGCTCCAGGGGGGGTGCGGGTGCTCCAGGGGGGGCGGGTGCTGGGGGGGGGTGCGGGTGCTCCGGGGGCGGGTGCTCCAGGGCGCGGGTGCTCCAGGATGTGGGTGCTCCGGGGGGGGGCGGGTGCTCCGGGGGGGGTGGGTGCTCCAGGGGGGTGGGCGCTCCAGGGCACGGGTGCTCCAGGATGTGGGTGCTCCGGGGGGGGTGGGTGCTCCAGGGGGGCGGGTGCTCCAGGGCGCGGGTGCTCCAGGATGTGGGTGCTCCAGGGGGGGTGCGGGTGCTCCAGGGGGGGCGGGTGCTCCAGGGCACGGGTGCTCCAGGATGTGGGTGCTCCGGGGGGGCGGGTGCTCCAGGGGGGTGGGCGCTCCAGGGCACGGGTGCTCCAGGATGTGGGTGCTCCGGGGGGGGGTGGGTGCTCCGGGGGGGGTGGGTGCTCCAGGATGTGGGTGCTCCGGGGAGGCGTTGGTGCTCTGGGGGGTGTGGGTGCTCCAGGGGGGCGGGTGCTCCACGGTGCGGTGCCCCAGGGTGCGGGTGCTCCATGGGGCTCAGGTGCAGGGCACAGGCATGGACAGCCCAGTCTCTGGCTCAGCCCTCCTTTGCCGCCCCGGGCTGGTGTCCTGGTTGGCTGAGCCCAGCCCTCACCCTGTCTCCTTCCCGCCGCCGCCAGTCCTGAGACGGCTGCCTTCATCGAGCGCCTGGAGATGGAGCAGGCCCAGAAGGCCAAGAACCCCCAGGAGCAGAAGTCCTTTTTCGCCAAATATGTGAGTGGAGCTCTGCCTGCCCCTGCCCCCGCCCCCTCCCGTCCTGAGGGCCCCTCTGCCCTTCTCTCCCCCCGCGGCCCTTGGCCTGTTCCTCGTTCTCCGGGTCTCCTGTGCGGGTTTCCTGTGCGTGGGGCTTGCTCGTCGCCTCTGGGCACGTCCCCCTGGGCTGAGCCCAAGACCTGACCTGAGTAGGTGAGGACAGTGGAGGCACGCGCTCGGCCTCTGCCTGTGTCTGCTCACGGCAGCCGTCGCGGGGCATCCGGTCTCCGCAGACGGTCGGCTCTGGCCGGGCAGGGCCGGGAAGCAGGGACGGCCCCTCGAGCTGGGGGCAGGTGCGGTGCCGGCAGTGCTGGTCTTGAACGGAGAGAGGCCCGTTTGGAGGGAGTGCAGCGAGTGAGGAGGGCTGTGGCCAGGCCGGGGTCCGTTCTGGGAGGAGGCCGGGACGCAGCCCGAGCTGGGCTGCTGTTACAGGAGTGGGAGGCAGAGATTTCTACGGAACGGGGAGATTTGGAAAGGAGAAGGTGGATGGTGGGACAGCGGCGGCTTTGGGAAGGGCCACCTGGGGGGGGAGGCAGGGCTGTGGGTGCCGGTGTGCAGGAGGCTGGTCCAGAGCTGGAGAGGGGCCGGGCGTGTGCTGCCAGGCTGGGGCTGGCGGGAGGAGCTGGGGGCTTGGGGAGGGAAGGGGGGGCGGAGGGCTAGTCCCCGCAAGGCCAGGGCCAGGACGGCGGAGGTCACTGTGGGTGGAGGATGCCAAGCCCTACCTGCCCGAGTGTGGAGCCTGTGGGGCCCCAGTAGCTCCTGACCTCAGGGGAGCCTGACAGCTGAACTGCAGGGAAACTGAGGCCCAGAGAGGCCAAGGCCCCACTGCCCCAGCTCTACCCTCCCCAGTGGCCACAGGACCCCGTGGCCACCACTGGCCCTGACCTGTACCCCCCTCCCTCCTCAGTGGCACCTCATCCTCGGGGGGGCCGTGTTGCTCACAGCCCTGCGCCCCGCCGCCCCGGGGCCCACGCCGCCGCCGCAGGAGGCCTGAGTGAGGACTGAGCCCCCTCCCGCCTCCACCTTCCCTGCACCCCACCTGCCCTCCCCCGACCCGTAGTGATGTAGGGGACCTGGGCCCCCTTCCCTCACGTGGCCTCCCCTCACGCCGGCGCCCCCACCTTCCCCGCCCCGGGGGACCACTGCTGGCACTCACTTCTCTTCTTTCTGTGTCTCTGTCTGTCTGTCCGTCATCCTGTCTGGCCCACAGTGGATGTACATCATTCCCGTCGTCCTCTTCCTCATGATGTCGGGAGCGCCCGACGCCGGCGGCCAGGGAGGGGGCGGCGGCGGGGGCGGCGGTGGGGGCAGTGGCCGCTGAGGGGCCTGTCAGCGCCCTGGTCCTCTGTCATCCAGGCAACTCCCTTCTTGTCCAGAGTGCCGTGATTTGCTAGCTGCTCCCGTGTCTGTCCCAGGAGGGTGGGAGGATGCCCCCTCCCCAGGAGTCCTTTCCCTCTGGTCCTTGCTGTCTGTCCGGGTGGGGGCTGCATTCCGGTGCGCTCCGCCTTCCCCTGGGGCCCCTCCGCAGCCGCAAAGGCTTCCCGTGCCCACAGCATGGAGCTCGAGCTTCTGGGCCAGCTCTGACCTTGTGTTTGCCCCCCTCTCCCCCCGCTCCGAGCCTCACAGTTTGGGAACATGCCGAGTTCTCTCCAGCCTCTGTGCCTTTGTAGTCTTCTCGTCCTGCCTGTCCCCAGGCTGGGCTAGATGGCCCCCCTAACTTGTCTGACACTGGATTGGGCCACACGCTTCCCACATGCCTGCCCTTGAGGGGCCTGGCACAGAGCAGGAGTGGGCGGGCTGGCCAGGGGCGCTCCCCAGGCTCCGCTCCTCCCAGCCCTGCTTGGGACGCTGCCCTGGCCTTTATCCGCCCACGGCCCGAGCGGGAGGTTAGGCTGCCTTGTCAGGATGCCAGGCCTTCCGTAGGCTTTGGGGCGGGAAGAAATTATGTTTAAAGTGAAAACAAAACGAGTATTTAGTGGAGTCGAGGGCCGGATGATGATGATGTAGATAGAACCCGCTCCCCTGTCCGGAGTGTCTTCCCTGGGTCTGGGCGCGGGGCGGCGACTGCCTGGCCTTTGCTATTTACCACCCCTTCCCCTTCGTCTATTTAAAAACATTAAAAAATATATTGATGTACGTCAGCGTTTTGAAAAGTTACAACTTCTCAGCAGCCGAATGCACCCGTTGGTTTGGTTCCGAGGAAATCCCGGCGCCCGGGCTGTTCTGAATTTCCGCCGTTCGCTGTGCGGATCGTTCAGAAACGCGGACAAACGGCCGGCGGGGTCGCCGGAAGGGCCGTGGAAGGCCCCGCGGTGTCGTGTGTGGCTGTTTGTTAAACTGTTCCCCGAGTGTCCAGCCTGTAGCTTCCTGCTCGACGTGGTTAATAAGTAGCGGTCCAGACAGTGGCCTCCGGCTTCTCTCTGGTGAGTTTGAATTCTTTTCCCGGGGACGCGGGACTCAAAGCGGAATCCCTGCGGCGGATCGGAGGCGCTTTCATGGGAAGGTGATGCGCTTGGGCGGCTTGACTGGCAAAACAACATAAAAGGTGTCGGGTGGCCGGTTGTTCCCCCCAAATGCTTTTTATTTTTTTTAATTTTTTAAATGTTTATTTATTTTTGAGGGAGAGAGAACATGAGCAGGCGTAGGGACAGAGAGAGATGTTTATTCAAAAACATTAAAAAGTGTCTGTGCTGACAGCAGAGCCCAACGCGGGGCTCAGACTCGCGAACCGAGAGAGCACGACCCGAGCGGAAGTCGGATGCTTAACCGGCTGAGCCCCCCAGGCGCCCCCGGAAGGTGGCATTTGTACACGTGATCCATACTGCTAAGTTGCTCTCCAGGGGGCAAATGCCAGTCCCCGTTTCCCCCAGGCCTCGCTCGCGTCGGTCTCAGGAATGAACGGGAGCGTGATCGCACCTTGGCGTTTGGTGAGAACTCTTCTGGTCCTTTGCCCCACGGCAGCCTGTCCGATTTTGGTTTCCTCCTGTGATTTCTGATGTCGCTGACGCCTCAGCCCACCCCCTCTGTCTTCTGCTCTGTCTGGCCAGCCCCACCCCGCTGCGCTGTGCCAACCGGCCTGAAAGGCCCGGAGGGTCCCCTTGATTTATGTTTCCTCAGTATTTTCTTCAGCTGTGTTGTTGGGCTGTGCCAGCATTGGGGGTTACCGTTCGACTAGTTTTTTAAAATTTTTAAAAAATGTTTATTTTGAGAGCGAGAGCACAAGCTGGGGAGGGGCAGAGAGAGGGGGATGGAGGATCTGAAGCGGGGTGTCCGTTGCTGACAGCAGACAGCCCCATGTGGGTCTTAAACTCGTGAACCATGAGGTCATGGCCTGAGCTGAGGCCGAACGCTTAGCCGACTGGGCCACCCAGGTGTCCCTTTTGTGGCTTTTATGTATTAAACTTGGCATTGCTTTCCCCGCCAGCATGTGCCAGCGGGCCCGGTTTGGCCTGCCCGCATTCCACGTGGCTTCTGAGATTGTGCCGGTGGTGGTTACTGGTGCTTCCTTGGACAGGGTTCGGACTCCGAGTTCTTAACCCTTTTCTCATTTGCAGGTGCGTTCTTGCCCCAGGCATTTGCTCAGACCATTTCGTAATTTTTTTAATGTTTTATTTGTTTTTGAGAGAGAGAGACAGAGCAAGAGCAGGGCAGAGAGAGAGGGAGACACGGAATCTGAATTAGGCTCCAGGCTCTGAGCTGTCAGCACAGAGCCGGAGGCGGGACTCGAACTTGTGAACCACGAGATCATGACCTGAGCTGGAGTCGGACGCGTAACTGACTGAGCCCCGCAGGCCCCCCCCGTTGTTGAGTTTTCTGCTGGGTCGAGGTTGGGGTCTGCACCCGTCCGATTACCTTCTCCTCCTCTAGGGGCTTTGTGCTCGCCCTGGAGCCGGCCGAGCTAATCGGCGGTATACTCCGGTCCGCGGCTGAGCTAGTTCAGCTCCCCGGGGGCCCGTCTGCATGAAACTTCCTTCCTAATTCTCGCCTGTCCCCCGAGAGCTCGTTTGCTATTTCACTGGATCGATCCGGGTATCTGGGGACAGAGCCCAGAACTCAAAAGGCACCCTAGGATCCAAAGCAAAGGGCCTTTCTTCCGCTCACCCCCGCCCGGCGCCCGTTCCCCTCCCGGGGGGCTGCCTGCGTCTTCGGTCTCCTGTGCACTGCTTCAGGGATACTCTCTACGTAACCAAGCAAATGTGTACGTAAATCGTTCTAGAAAAAGCGTGTTGCTCTAGCTTTTTCCTCCCCTTCTAAATTGGAGAGGTTTCTGTGTTGGCAGAGCGCATCTTCATTCCGTGGCACCGCCGGCACGGGGTTGAGCTCATCGGCCCCTCGTGGCTGGACCTGTGGGTGGCTTCCAGCCGTGCTCCCCGACTCCCCGCGTGCCTGCCTCATTCTGCGCACGTGCGCGTGTGTCCGTACACACCGCCAGGCGGGGACCTGCCGGGGCGGCCGCCGCCCAGTCACACCCGAGCGCTTCTTGCTGACTGTCCTCAAACCCGGCTCCAGCTCAGACTTCCCCTCCTTCTCGGGGACCAATGAGTCCCTGCCACGGGTCCTCCCCGAGTCGGAGCGCCTCCAGGGACCCTCACCCCAGTGTGCGGTGCCGCCACCTACCTGGCCTCGCAGGCCAGAGCGCCGGCGTGCCCTACTCTGCTGTTCCTCCCTGCCTCGCCCCTGGCCGCCCCCTCCCCACCTGGGCCATCAGCCCAGCCTCTTCCCTGGCCTCACGAGGGGATTTCTGACACCGCTGTCCTCACTTCCCCCCCTGCTCCTAGCCTTCCTGTGGCTCCCCAGCGCCCTCAGGACAAAGTCCCAGCCCCTCTGCCTGGCCTTTGAGGCCCATTAGTTTCTGATCTATTCCTCCTTTTCAGCGGCATTGAGAAGCCCCTCCCAGCCTTAGTGGGTGAGTCCCTCAGATACCACCCCGCCTGGCTGGAGGCACCCTCCACGCCCTCACAGCCTCAGCCTCCATTCTGTCCTACCCCTCTCTCTCTCTGTCCTCGTGGAGCCCACGCTGTCCCTCCTCCGGCCTCCTGCCCTCTGGTCTGAGATGGGAGCACACCTGCAAGGTGACCGCTCAGTGAAGGGACTGCCTCCCCAGTTTCCTGCCTCGCCCTTTGGATGCCCTTCTTTGCCCCACAAAGTGTCCCCTGCTCCTTGGCAGGCGGGAAACCCCCTTCTCACCCCAGGGCTTCACCCTGTCATTTAGAGAACTTAGGACAGAGCTGTGCGACAGGCAGTCTTTTAACACCTGTAAGGCTGGGGCGCCTGGGGGGCTCACTCCGTTAAGCGTCCGACTTCAGCTCAGGTCCTGATCTCGCCGTGCAGGGGTTCGAGCCCAGCATCGGGCTCTGTGCTGACAGCTCGGAGCCTGGAGCCTGCTTCCGATTCTGTGCCTCCCTCTCTCTCTGCCCCTCCCCTGCTCGTGCTCGGTCTCTCAAAAATAAATAAAAACATTAAGAAAAATAAAATCTTAGGCTAATAATTTTAGTATTTTTAAAAGACTCTCCTATGCCAAATTATGCCTTGTAGCAGAGGCTTTGGGAAACAGTTCTGTAGCCTCTCTTTAACCCAGCGGAGAGACGCCATAGGCTCAGGGGCCACTTACTGGGGCCTCTGAGCTGTCAGTCGCCTCCTTTGCTGGCACCCCCGTTCCATTTCCGCCAGGCGCAATGGTGTCCTACCGGAGAACTCCAGAACTCCACGGGGCCCAATTCCTAGAAACAGGCCCCCAAGCAACTTGCCTTTGTTTCCCGCGTGTCATCCTTGCATCTCCATGGCAACGCGGGAGAGACCCCACCCACAGAAGGACTTGAAAAGGTGACGTGTGGAGGTTTAAGTTGGCAAACCAAGCAGCTTGCTGGGTATGACGTTAACACCTTGACCAGGAGTAAAAATTTTCACATTTTTACAGAATTTTCCAAATTTTCCATCTCCCCTCCGTGCACCAACAGCCCTCCTCCCCCACCCTCCCCCAGGCATTCCAGTCCCTGCCTGTTGCTTGCTTGTTTTTGAGGCCATTCCCAGTGTCTAATCCAGCCGGGTTGCAGTTCCGTCCTTCAGCAGTAGGTGGCGATAAGAGGCGTCACGTGGCCACAGAATGCCTCCCAGGCCCAGAGGCTACCCTTCGGGATACTCTGGGGTGGTCAGGCCCACGTGGCCCCTCTCCACCAAGCGAGGTCCCTTGCAGGGGGTGCTGTTGGCCCTCTGGGAAGGCCGGGGTCCCCACGAAGCCACTGTCCTGGCAGATGCCGGTCTTCGGAAACACTGGTGCCCGTGTTCTCATCCCTGAAATGGGAGTCATGTGAGGTCCTCCCGTGCTCCATTCCGCCTGAGGAAGAGAAGACGGTGGAGGGTTGGGGAGGAAAACGGAGCAGAAAGGACGCGGCCCCCTCCTGCCAAGCCCGCCAGGGCTCAGCAGAGTGGAGAAGGAGCCAGTTCCCCCGCCAACAGCAGGGTGGCCCGGCCAGTCCCGGCCCTGCCACTTACATGCTGTGTCTTTAGGCAACTCACTCTCTGTCCCTGAGCCAGCTCCTCATTTCCTCCTTCCCCGGCCGGGGGCAGGCCTTGTTCCTCCGGGCAGTGTCCAGGGTCCAGGACAGACAGAAAAGAGAGAGAAAAGGGGTGTCACAGATGCCCTGCCACCTCGGAGGCCGCAGGCTGGGCAGCCCTGCGACCGGCTGTTCAGCCTCTTGCTCCAAAAGCCACACAGACCCCTGCCACACAGACCCCTGCCCGGATGTCAGCTCAGGACTTCAGGCAGGGAGGGAGCCAGGAGAGGAGGGAGAGGAGCTCAGAGCTCCTGCGGGGGGCTGGGCGTGGAGGGGCCTCTCGGGAGATGAGGCTCAGAGGAAAGGCGGCCAGTGTGAGGGGAGAAGTCTGGAAGGAGAGAGAGAGAGAGAAGCAACAGATCAGAGAGGAGAGAAAGGAAAGAGGGAGAGAGGCTGTAGGGGTGGGGAGAGAAGGGATGAAGCGGGCAGGAGAGGGGAGTGCGGAGGAAAGAAGAGAAGAGAAAGCGGGCGGGGCAGGGGACGAGGAAGGGAGACAGAATGGGGGGAGGCCCTGAGAGAGAGGCGGAGAGGGGAGAGGAAAGGAGGCGGAGGCGGTGGCAGGGAGGACGATGGCTCGGGGAAGGAGGAGAGCGAGAGATGAAGGGAGAGAGTCGAGAGCTGAAGGGAGAGAGTCAGAAATGGAAGGGAACGCCCGGGAGAGGAGGGGGGGACAGGAGGTGTTGGGGAGAGCAGGGGAGGGTGCGGCCCGGAGGAGGGAGCCGGGAGGAGCGAAGCCAGACTGGGTAAGAGAGCGAGACGCAGGGCGGTGAGAGGGGAAGGGGACAGGGAGAGGCGGGGGAGAACGGAGACGCGACAGAGAAGGAGGGAGAGCCCGGAGAGGGCCGGGATGAGAAGGCCAAGGCGGAGCAGGGCAGGGGAGGAGGGCTGGCGGAGGAAGGGGGGAAGGCGGACGGGGGCTAGAGAAAAGGGAAACAAGGGGGACAGGAGTGTGGCGAGCAGGGAGCCAGCGGCTGGCGGGCTAGAGTAGGGCGGAGGAGGAGAGAGGCCAAGAATGGAGGGGTGTGAGCGAGCGGCGGGGAGTGCCAGGCGCTCGTGGAGCCCCGAGCGGGAAAGGAGGGGAGAGAGGAAGAAGTGGGGGGAAAGGATGGGGAGGAGAGAGCACACAGACACACGGAGAAGAGTGAGGGGTGCAGCGAGGGGCGGCAGAGGAGCGGGAGGAGGAGGGGAAGGGATGTGGGGGGGGGAGATGGGGTTGGTTACACCGACGGGGGGGGGGGGCCGGGGGCCGCCGGGCCGGGGCGCGCACGCGCACAGGTAGCCGCGCGCGGACGCAGAGGCGCAGGCGCGCGCGCGCCCAGAAGCCGGGGCCGGGTGGTGAGGGTGGTGAGGTGGGGGCCTGGCCGAGGGGAGGCGACTGGGGACGACTGGGGACCGAGGTCGAGATCACCCCCAGCCGCAGAGACGCCTCTCCCTCCTCGGCGCCCGGCTGCCACTCTGCGGGCGCTTCTGTGACCTAGGGAGACGAAGAAGTGACAGCCGGAACACCGACAGTGCGGAGCCAACGGTGCGCAGAAGGAGCCGGTGACGAAGGGGACCGAGGAACGACAGAGCCGGAGCCAGAGAAGAAGAGGCGGACTGTGCCGCCTCCCGAGAGAGCGCGCCCTTCCGGGTCGCGGGCAGTGGACCCGGGATGTGACCTGACAGTCGTGAAATGGGACACCCAGAGCACCGGGCTGAGTGTCACCAGCTCGTGGGGGCGCCCGGCCCGGGGGACCTGGGGGGAGGGGCAGAGGCGGGAAGCAGAGAGACAGACAGACAGGACAGGGTGAGGACGACACCAGGCGGAGAGCTGGGGAAGGAAAATGGGGGGGGGGGCTGTCCAGGAAAGGGGCGGAGAGGGCGTGGAGGGGGTAGAGACGAGGACGCGCGGGGGGGGTGCGGGAGTCCGGGAGGAAAGGAGGAAAAAGCCCACGGAAAGAAGCCGCCGTGGAAAGCCGAGCGAGGGGGGAGAGGAGACCCGCGGGGGACAGGCAGAGGGACCGAGCAGGGGGCGCGGGGAGGGGAGCAGGGAAGGGCAGCAGGAAGCAGCAGAGCGGTGCTCCCCGAGCACCCCCGTCAGAGCACCCCGTCGGAACCACCCCGTCGGAACGCGAGGCCGATCCCGGTCCCGGGAGGAGGAGCCGAGCAGGAGAGGCGCCAGAAGCAGTGGGAAAAGGGGGGCCCCTGTCCCCGGCGCTCAGCGTGGATGCCACCTCGTCCCCTCACGACACCACCCGGAGGGCAGAGGGCGGGTGGCCGAGAGGGGGCTGCGGGGTGGGACCGAAGTCCTGAGGGTAGGAGAGAAGCTTCCAGAGAAGATGAGAGCCATGGGGCACGGAGCCGGACCAGGGGGTCAGTTCGGGAGAACTGGGGGAGGGGAGGACTGCAAGGAGAGGGGGGAGGAGCAGGAGCGGGGGGGGGGAGGGGGAGGAAGAGGGAGGAGCGGGAGGGGGAGACACGACCCCGACGGCTTGAGCGAAGAAACCAGAAGGCAGGGTCGGAACCCGTGTGAGGAGGGAGGCGGGTCCGAGATGGCGCGGAGCCGGGGGACGAGGGGGGGTACGGGGACGGGGGGGGGGACAGGGGAACAGGGGACCGGGGGGGGGACAGGAAGAAGATGAAGAGCGAGACCTACTGAGACAGGGATCCGTCAGAGAGAGTCCGGGAGGGAGAGTCAGGGAGACTGTCTCCGAGAGATCAGGTCCGAAATAGTGTGAGAGAGACCGAGTCAGAGAGCCAGAGAGAGAGAGAGAGAGAGAGAGAGAGAGAGAGAGAGAGAGAAGGGAGTCTGAAGAGAGGACCTAAAAGAGTCCGAGAGACGGAGAGCCCGAGAGAGGCAGGGAGAGAGACGGAGAGTCTGAGGAGGACAAACTGGGAGCGAGAATCAGAGGGAGGGAGCGAGTCTGAGAGAGAGAGGCGGAGAGAGACCGAGTCTCGGAGTCGGAGTCGGGGAGAGAGAGTCAGAATCAGAGAGGGAGGGTCTGAGAGACAGTGGGAGGAAGTCGGAGAGAGACTCCGAGGGGGACGAAGACGGAGAGTCTGCGCGAGAGACCGTCTGAGAGACACTGAGTCCCAGAGAGTCTGAGACATAGATTCTGAGAGAGACAAGCCTGAGAGAGTCAGAGTCAGAGAGAGACAGCCTGAAAGAGAGAGCCAGGGAGAGAGAGAGAGTCTAAAAGACAGTCTGAGAGACAGAGTCTGAGAGAAAGAGAGACAAAGAGACAGCCAGAGAGAGAATCCGAGAGAGAGTGAGTCTGAGTCTCAGAGACAGTCTGAGAGACAGAAAGAAAGAGTCAGAGAGAGAGAGTCTGAGTCTAAGAGACTGAGAGAGAGAGAGTTGGAGCCACTGAGTGAGAGAATCTGAGAGAGAGAGAGTCGGTCAGAGAGACAGTGTGTGAGAGAGACAGAGTCTGAGAGAGAGTCTAAGAGGCTCAGAGAGACTGAGTCAGAGTCTGAGAGAGTGAAAGAGAGAGAGAGAGACAGCGTCTGGGAGAGAATCTGAGAGAGTCTGAGAGACACAAAGTCAGAGAGAGACAGACTGGGGCAGAGAGAGATTCTGAGAGAGAGGGTCTGAGAGAGTCTGAGAGAGAGAGAGTCCGGGGAGAGAGACTGAGAATCTGAGACATCGAGAGACAGAGTCAGAGAGAGAGATCCGAGGAAGAATCTGAGAGAGACCAAGTTTGAGTGCTCGGAGAGGCAGAGAGCGAGAGAGGGAGTGAGAGTGTGAGAGAGACGCAGAGAGAGACGCAGAGAGCGACGGGGCCTGAGGGAGGGGGGGACACTCAGTGCGGGGGGGGGGGGGAGCACGGCAGAGAGGGGGGGAGACTGCGGCGGGGGGAAGAGCGCGGCACGGGGGGGGCGTGGCAGAGAGAAGGGGGAGAGCGCGGCAGAGAGAGGGGGAACCGTGGTGGGGGGGACGGCGGCAGAGAGAGGGGGGAGCGCGGCAGAGAGGGAGGGAACCGCGGCAGAGAGAGGGGGGAGAGCGCGGCAGAGAGAAGGGGGAGCACGGTAGAGAGACGGGGAACCGCGGCAGAGAGAAGGGGGAGAGCGCCGCAGAAGGAGGGGGGCCGTGGCAGAGAGAGGGGGGAGCGGCAGAGAGAAGGGGGAGACCGCTGTAGAGGGAGGGGAACTGCGGCAGAGAAAGGGGGAGAGCGCGGCAGAGGGGGGGAACCACGGCAGAGAGAGGGGGGAGTGCGACAGAGAGAGGGGAGCGCGGTAGAGAGACGGGAAACTGCGGCAGAGAGAGGGGGAGAGTGCCGCAGAGAGGGGGGGAGCGCGGCAGAGAGGAGGGGGAACCGCGGTGGGGGGGACGGCGGCAGAGAGGGGGGGAGACCTCGGCAGAGAGGGGGGAGAGCGCGGCAGAGAGAGGGGGAGACCGCGGCAGGGGGGGAGAGCGCGGCAGAGAGGGGGGAGAGCGGCAGAAAGGGGGGGGGAGAGCGCGGCAGAGGGAGGGGAACCGCGGCAGAGAGAAGGGGGAGAGCACAGCAGAGAGAGGGGGAGACCTCGGCAGAGGGGGGGAGAGCGCGGTGGGGGGGATGGCGGCGGGGGGGGGAGAGCGCGGCAGAGAGAGGGGGAGGCCGTGGCAGAGAGGAGGGAGCGCGGCAGAGAGAGCGGGGACAGCGCGGCAGGGCGGGAGCGCGGCAGAGTGTGGGGGAGACCACGGCAGAGAGAGAGGGGAGAGCGCAGCGGGGGGGGGGGGAGACGGCGGCAGGGGGGAGCGCGGCGGGGGGGGCGTGGCAGAGAGAGGAGGGATCGTGGCAGAGAGAGGCGGAGACCCCGGCAGAGAGAGAGGGGGAGACCTCGGCAGAGGGGGGGAGAGCGCGGCAGAGAGAGGGGGAGACGGCGGCGCGGGGGAGACGGCGGCAGAGAGAGGGGGAGACGGCGGCATGTAGAGGGGGAGACCGCGGCGCGGGGGAGACGGCGGCAGAGAGAGGGGGGAGAGCGCGGCAGAGAGAGAGGGGGGAGAGCACGGCAGAGAGAGGGGGGAGCGCGGCAGAGAGAGAGTAGGGCGGCAGAGGGGGAGCGCGCGGCAGAGAGAGAGGGGGAGACCTCGGCAGAGAGGGGGGAGAGCGGCAGAGGGGGGGAGACCGCGGCAGAGAGAGAGGGTAGCCCGGCAGAGAGGGAGGGAGAGCAGCAGAGAGGGGGGGAACATGTGGCAGAGAGAGGGGGGAGCGCGGCAGAGGGGGGGGAACCGCAGCAGAGAGAAGGGGGAGAGCGCGGCAGAGAGAGGGGGAGACCTCGGCAGAGGTGGGGAGAGCGCGGCGGGGGGGGATGGCGGCGGGGGGGAAAGCGCGGCAGAGAGAGGGGGGAGGCCGTGGCAGAGAGGAGGGAGCGCGGCAGAGAGGGGGGACAGCGCGGCAGGGCGGGAGCGCGGCAGAGTGGGGGGGAGAGCGTGGCAGAGAGAGAGGGGAGAGCGCAGCGGGGGGGGGGAGACGGCGGCAGGGGGGGAGCGCGGCGGGGGGGCGTGGCAGAGAGAGGAGGGATCGCGGCAGAGAGAGGCGAAGACCCCAGCAGAGAGAGAGGGGGAGACCTCGGCAGAGGGGGGGAGAGCGCGGCAGAGAGAGGGGGAGACGGCGGCATGTAGAGGGGGAGACCGCGGCAGGGGGGGAGACGGCGGCAGAGAGAGGGGGGGAGAGCGCGGCAGAGAGAGGGGGAGACGGCGGCATGTAGAGGGGGAGACCGCGGCAGGGGGGGAGACGGCGGCAGAGAGAGGGGGGGGAGAGCGCGGCAGAGAGAGGGGGGAGAGCACGGCAGAGAGAGGGGGGAGCGCGGGAGAGAGAGGCGGAGACCCCGGCAGAGAGAGAGTAGGGCGGCAGAGAGGGGGAGCGCGCGGCAGAGAGAGAGGGGGAGACCTCGGCAGAGAGGGGGGAGAGCGCGGCAGAGAGAGGGGGAGACCGCGGCAGGTAGAGGGGGAGACCGCGGCAGGGGGGGAGACGGCGGCAGAGAGGGGGGGAGAGCGGCAGAGAGAGGGGGAGACGGCGGCAGGTAGAGGGGGAGACCGCGGCAGAGGGGGCAGAGTGCGGCAGAGGGGGGAGCACGGCAGGGAGAGGGGGGAGAGCGTGGCAGAGAGGGGGGGAGAGCGCGGTAGAGAGGGGGAGAGCGGCAGAGGGGGGAGAGTGGCAGAGAGGGGGGAGAGCGGCAGAGGGGGGGAGACCGCGGCAGAGAGAGAGGGTAGCCCGGCAGAGAGGGAGGGAGAGCAGCAGAGAGGGGGGGAAAATGTGGCAGAGAGAGGGGGGAGTGCGGCAGAGGGGGGGGAATCGCAGCAGAGAGAAGGGGGAGAGCACGGCAGAGAGAGAGGGGGGAGAGCGCGGCATAGAGAGGGGGAGACCTCGGCAGAGGGGGGGAGAGCGCGGCAGAGAGAGGGGGAGACGGCGGCATGTAGAGGGGGAGACCGCGGCAGGGGGGGAGATGGCGGCAGAGAGAGGGGGGGAGAGCGCGGCAGAGAGAGGGGGGAGAGCACGGCAGAGAGAGGGGGGAGCGCGGCAGAGAGAGGCGGAGACCCCAGCAGAGAGGGGGGAGAGCGCGGCAGAGAGAGGGGGAGACGGCGGCAGGTGGAGGGGGAGACCGCGGCAGGGGGGGAGACGGTGGCAGAGAGAGGGGGGAGAGCGCAGCAGAGAGGGGGGAGCGCGGCAGAGAGAGGAGGGAGCGCGGCAGGAAAGCCCCCTCCCCTCTGACCTCCGGTCGCCATCTCCGTCCCATGTGCGGGAGCCCAGAGCCGGGGAGACCTCAGCGCCTCCTCCAGTGGGCCCTCTCTGCCTCCCTCCTTCTGTTCTAGCACTTTCTCCCTTACTTTCTCAGTCTTTACTCAGTCCCCTGGGCCCTCCCCAACACCAGAGAGTGGCTGCTGCGCTCATTTGTTCTATTTTCTAATGAAGGAGTTGAATCGGAGCCCAGATTTGTCGTCCCTGCCACGTCTGTGGAGGTGACCGACTCCTAGAGGGCCCCTAGTGCCTTCGGCCTGGGAACCCGGAGCTCCCGCTGCCCAGCAGGAAGAGAGAGAGAGAAAGGAAGGGGCAGGGCGGGACAGAGGGGTACTGAGCGGCGTCTGTGTGTAAACGACCCGGCACGCAGTAGGTGCTCAGTTAGTGCCCCTGCCCCTTCCTGTTGGCGAGCACGGAGAGCGGGAAGGAAGAGGAGAGGCGGCAGAGGCGCAGGGGGAGGGGGAAGGCGACCATGAGTGAGGGGGGGGGGCTGTGCGTACCCAGAGCCCGGCACACAGTAGGTGCCCTAAGTGCCCATTCCTGTCTTCGGGGCCAAGGGAACAAGTCAGCAAGAAGGGGGCGAGACCGCCGCAGCAGAAGGACGGGAGGAGAGACAGCCCAAGGAGAGTCATTGGTGGAAATTGCTGGGCATACAGTAGGTGCTTATTAAGTGTTAGTTCTTTTCCCGGGAGAAAGCAGACAGACAGGAAGGGTAGGCTCCAGCAGAGAGAATGAACAGGAGAAGTTATGAGGGAAGGAGACAGTGTATGTAAAGCAGCGGGCACACAGTAGGTACTAAATAAATGCCCGTCCCCCTCCTTGGGAACAAGCACACAAAAAGCAGCCAGGAGGGAGGGAAGCAGAGAGGCAGCGCGGCGAGCAATGACAGTGCGTGTGAAGGGGCGGCACACAGCAGGTGCTTCCTACATGCCTGTTTCCTTCCCTAGGAGGGCGCGGACAGGGCCGAGAGGAGGGGGAGAAGGCAGAGCAGAGGAGGAGCCCAGGAGAGGAAGGAGAGTGTGTCGGTGAGGCTGTGGTACACACGAGGCACTCAATAAATGCACACTGTCTTCCTGGGGGAGAGAACAAGAAGGAAAGGAAGACGCAGGCACCGGCGAGGGGAAAGGCGCGCCGACGAGGAGGTGGAGCGCAGAGGAGGCCGCGAGGCTGGCGGGCCAGGAGAGAGGCAGAGGGTCCGAGGAAGCCCGGGCGGGCGGGAGTGCAGGCGAGTCCTGGGGCGCACAGGCGGTGCTCCGCAAATGCTTGTTCTCGTCCCCAACAAGGGCCCAGGGAAGGGAGAAGCTGGCCGAGCGAGAGGGACAGGGAAACAGAGACAAGAGGAAATGAGATGGAATGTCAATTGCCTGGCATACAGTAGGTGCTCCATAGTTGCTTGTTTTCTTCCCCAAGAAAGAGCAGATGGAGAAGAAAGAAGAAGTCAGAAACGAAGGAACAGGGAGAATTGAGGGGGGGGAGGAGAGTGTAAGGAGACTGTCTGCATACAGTAGGTGCTCAATAAATGCCCATTTCCTTCCCTGGCAGAGAGCAAAAAGCAGCAGAAACCACAGATCAGTGAAGTAGGGTGCGAGGACAGCAGAGAAAGCGCAGGCAACTGTTTGGCATACCATAGGTGCTCAGTAAATGTGTGTTCTCTGCCTTGGAAGAGAGCAGACAGCCCAGAGAGATGAGGAGGAGACAGAGGACAGACAGGGGAGAAGGGGACGGAGAGGGTGTGAGGAAGGGAGGGAAGATGTGTAAACTACAGGGCACACAGTCGATGCTCAATATGTGTCCATGCCCTCCCCCAGGAGGGAGCCGAGGGTCAGAGAGGAGAGAGGGAAGAAAGGAGTGGGGGAGAAAAAAAGTGTAGTTAAGAGAGGAGACAGTTTGTAAATTTCCCAGCATACAGTAGGCGCCCCACAAATGCGCATTTTCCTCGCTCAGGAAGAAGTGCGGGGAACAGGGTGGAAGGGACCGTAGAGCAAAGAGTGTAAGGTACAGAGGCAGTGTGTGGAGATTGCCTGACAAGCACTCGGGACGTGAAAATGCCCCGTGGTCTCCAAGAACGGGAGCCTGGAAGAACAGGCAGAGGGTCCAGGGGAAGGGGAGACGAGAGGGGGCCTGGGGGCCGAGGGGCACTTACGTCCTTACAGCACGCGCCCTCCCTCGCAATGCCGGTCCCTTTCCCTGTCCCCTTCCCGGCAAAGCAGAAAGCAGGCTCTGCCGGGAGGCCAGAGGGGGGAAGCCGAGGGAGAAGGGGGAGTCCGAGGGTGGAGGCCGGCGCTGGGCCTCCTGGTGGCTGCCCCTCCCCTGGGACCCAGCCCACCCTCCAGCTGCCCGACTGGAGCCGGGACAGGGACAAGGGCGCATTGTCCGGGCCTGGCTGGGCCAGGGGACGGGGAGGGGGCTGCTCAGCCCAGGTCTGCCGTGTCCCGGGGGTGGGGCGCTGCCCGGTCTCCGTTTCTGGGTCTCTGAGTCCCTCTGTGTCTCTGTGTCTCCCCACCTGCCTGAGTGCGTGTCTCTCTGCATCTCTGTGTCCCGCCGTCCCACAGTCTGTCCCGGCCCTAAGTCTGTGCCCCCCCCCCCCGTTTTGGTCTCTGGTTCACTGTCTCCAGGTCTCCCTCTGCGTCTCTCTCCCTCTCCCCGGTCTCTGGTCTGTCTCCCAGCCTTGGTGTCTTGCTGTCTCCGGGAGGGAGGCCGGGCCGGCCGGGCCGCGGGAGGGATGGAGGCGGAGGGGTGAGGGGGGAAGGAGGAGGCCGGGAGCGAGAGAGTGAGGACAGAACAGCTTTATTGAGCAGAACCGGCAGCAGAGGGCCCGGCCCGGAGAAGTGGGGGGAGGGACATCGGCGGGGGCGGGGGGAAGAGTCAGAGATGGAGAGAGGTGGGGAGGAAAAGACGAGAGAGAGAGAGAGAGAGAGAGAGAGAGAGAGAGAGAGAGAGAGAGAGAGAGAGAGACGCGCGGAAACGAAGATGAGGGCGCGGGGACACAGGGGCAAGGTGGAGCCGAGGTTTGGAAACGGGAGGGGGAAATGGGGAGCGGGAAGGACCGAGCTGGGGGCCGTGGAGAAGACAGACGGGAGAGAAGGAAGGAAGGAGCGGGCAGGCGGAAGAGAGACAGACTGACAGACGGAGGGAAGCAGGGAGAGAGGGAGGGAGACGGGGACAGAGAGCGAGAGAGAGAGAGAGAGAGAGAGAGAGAGAGAGAGAGAGAGAGAGAGAGAGAGCGCGCGCGAGCGCAAGAGAGAGAGGGCCCAGCCGCTGGGCAGACGGCAGACAGGAAGTCGAAGAAGGAGCGTGGTCCCTCACCTGGCGTCAGCGGGCGGCCGTCCCCCAGGCCCATCTGGGCAATTTAAGGGGCGCCCTGGGGGCGGGACCACTCCCCTCCACCGCCTTATCTGGTCAGCCCCGGGCGCCCAGAGCTAAATCCGGCCTCAGCTGTCAGCACCGGGGGGCGCGGGACAGCTGTCACCCCACCCTGCACCTGCCTCGTGACTGCGGCCCCCCTTCCCGCGACCGGGAGGGGCTGAGAGGCCCCTGCGGGTCTGCGTGGTGCGCCTCCAACGGGCGGCCTAGGGCTCGGGGGAGCCCCTCACCACCCGGAGCTCTGGCACCAGCCCGGCCGGGCACCCCGGGGCAAGGGACAGCCTGAGCCGGCCTTGGCCTTGTTCCTGGGAGAAGTGGCTCCCAGCAGTGCGGAGCGGGAGGGGCTGGCTCGGGAGGGGGGCTGACGGGGGGAGGGGGAGGACCCCCGCCCCTCCCCGGGTCCCCGCCGGGGCGCTGGGGCTCCTCGCCCCGACCATATTAGGCCACAGCGGCGAAGGCACCTGCGGAGGTCACTCAAGCCCAAGAATAGAAACACTCAGGGAGACCGCCAGGCGGTCTGGGACTGGCAGGGGACCGGCGACAGGCACCGAGGGCAGGAGGGGCCCTGAGACGATGGACCGGATGACGACGGACAGGACGACGACGGACGGGCGGGACGACGCAGGGAGATGGAGGCTGAGAGAGACGCAGAAACATCCGAAAAGAGAGACCAAGAGAGGGACACAAAGGGAGGGAGAGAGGAGACCCAGGTGTGGGCCAGGCGGCCCGCTGGAGACGCGCAGGGGGGCGGGGCGGGGTGTGGGGGCCGCTCCCACAGTCGGGGTTTCCCGGGACCCCAGCCCATTCTCTCCAGTGTGCTGTTTGACTTTTCACTTTACAAGCTGCCCTTTGACCTCTGGAAGTCTTGGGAACCGGAGCCCCCGAGCCCAAGTCCCTGCATCTCCGGGGGCGGAGTGCGTCCTGCTGTGTCGGCACCGCCTTGCCTTTCAGAACTTGTGTCCTTGGAAGAATCTGCTGTCCGGATGGAGCCCAGCCTGAGGCTGGGACAGGGACACCCGCCCTGCCTCTCCTGGCCCATGGCCTCCCTGTGCCCCACCCCTGAAAGAGGACCCCACTTTTGCCCACGACCCGCTCGACCTGCTTCCCTCCCTGGCCTCACACGCACTTACGCCTCCTGGGACAGGCCCGAGACCCCTGAAGCCATCTCCTGAGCCCCTGACCTGGGTTCCCCTCCCCGGATGTCACCTGGTCTGTCACATCCCTTATATCCTGCTGAGCTCAGCACGTCCCCCAGACCTCAAACCACTCCTCATCTGTTGGGGGTGGCCCCCCCCTGTCCAAGGGTCCCAGGGGCCTGGCCCTCATTCCTCCCCGGTTTTGCCCCCAGAGCCGCCCGACTGTGTCCCTCTTCCCCTCCCCAGGGTCTGGACTCAGGCCTCCTCCAGGCCTCCGGGCTGTCCCCACACCATCCCCAAGCGGGCTTTCTGAGCCCAGGACTGACCTGCGGCCCCCCTGCAGCCCCTACCCACTGTCCTGGGTAAAGTCCAGCCCTCGGCACCCCCTTGGAGGCCTGTGGCCCGTGGCCTGGCAGGGACCCACCCTCACCACCTGTCAGTAACAACTGCCCCCCGCAGATTCCGTGTTTCACTGAGAGCTGTTTCCAGTTCTGGAATGGCCCCCTTCCCCCCCAGCTCCCCCAGGTTCCCTCACTTTCCTCTGGCCCCCTGGAGGTCTCCCTTAAAGTACCCCCTCAAACCGGGACTGGGGGGGGCTGCTTCCTGTCCTCTGCGGCCTTCCTCCCAGCCTGAGAGCAAGGGCCCGGCCCCAGCAGCACAGGCCAGACCCGGAGGTAGAGCCAGGGAGCCGCGCCACAGCCGACAGGGCGGGGGAGTGGCAGTGAGGGACGAGGGACGGTAGTCCCTGGGGAAAGACGCAGAACAGGAGCGGGTCCCGCCCATGCGAGACTGTGGAGAGAAGACACCTAATGGGTGCCTGTCCTCCTGCTCAAATCCCCGAGGGCCTGTCTTCCCCCTTTGTCACCTCCCTGCCCTGGGTCACTGTCATGCCAGCCTCCTCAGGGCCTTTGCACTGGCTGTTCCCTCAGCACGGAACGCCTTTCCTCTGCACCTCCCCACAGCTCCCTCCTTCCCCTGCTTCTAGTCCTTGCTCTGTCCCAGAAGGGTCCTAACCGTCCTCACCACGGTGCCTGGGTCCCGCGGCTGCTCTAACAAAGTTAGTGCCTTAAAAACAACACGCATTTACTCACTTACACTTGTGGAGGTCAGAAGTCCAGTGAGCCTCCCTGGGCGAGAGTTCGGGGCCGGTTCCTGCCGGGCCCCGGGGAGAATCCGTTTCTAGCCCCTTCTAGCCCCTACGGGTGGCCTCGCTTCCTGGCTCTTCTCGTCCTCAAAGCTGCCGGCCGCGGGGGCCTCTCTGACCTGCTTCTGGCGCCGCGGCTCTCGGAATCGCCTCTCCCGGCTCCTCCAGCTGTAAGGACGCTCCCCATTGCCTCGGGCACCCGGATGACGCACCTGCACCGTTCAGGCCTCCGTAGCCCTCTGCCATGGGACCGAGCGTGCTGGCAGCTCCCGGGGCTCATCTCTTGGAGCAACTGATGGACTAGAATTGAGAATCAAGAAACTTGTTTTGTCCTCAGCACTTATCCCACTGATCATTCTAGAAACGTTTGTTTGTTTCGGGAGCGAGAGAATGAGCTGGGGAGGGGCAGGGAGAGGGGAGGGAGAGAATCCCCAGCACGTTCCACGCTGAGTGTGGCGGCTGACGCAGGGCTCGATCCCATAACCATGACGTCATGGATCCCATAACCATGACGTCATGATCTGAGCCGACAATCAAGAGTCGGATGCTCAGCTGACTGAGCCGCCCAGGCGCACACTCCCCCCGCCACCCCAACTGAGCATTCTAGATGGCTCCCGGTCTCTCCCACCAGCTCACAAGGGCAGGGGTTTGTGCCCCTCTGCCGTGCTACCGACGAGGAAACTGAGGCCCAGAGAAGTGGGCGACTCGGCCAAGCCGGTGCCGCCGGGAAGCGGCAGAGAGCCGGCGCCGGGCTCCCGGCGGCGCCCGCTGGCTGCTGGCCTCTCTGGCACACAGGAGTAACCGGGGGCGAGCGGCCCCCCAGTCAGACGCGGGCCAGGCCGGGAGCAAACCAGCAGATTTATTGAGGCAGCAGCGGCAGCGGGGAGCAGGGGGTGCGTGAAAGGGGCCAGGGCCTCCGCGGGATCCGTGAGGTGCGGGGCCTAGTCCTGCCCCGGCGCTCAGGAGCCAGACGTGGACGCGTGGACACCGCACGGACGGGGGCCCGGTTCTCTCCTCCGCAGGCTCAGTCTGTCCGCAGCCAGGAGCCCTTCTCCTCCACCTCCTTGGTCACCACCAGCAGCACCTCGCACAGGCCCTGCGCCAGCGCCCCCGCCAGGAAGGCCCTGGGCAGAGGAGTGAGGAGACTGAGGCCCAGGGGCCTGTGCGCTGCCTCCTGGGGTGCGGGCTCGACCGCCGAGCCCCGGCCCGAGCCGCCTCCCCCTCCTCACCTGACGCCGTCCTCGTCCCCCAGGGCCTCGGGCGCCCGCAGCTTGGAGTCCAGGTTGTAGTAGACGCCGTCCACCTGGCGGAGGGCCACCCAGTGCCGCCGGCGGAGCGGCAGGGACAGCAGCCCCAGAGACATGGGCGAGGGCAGGTTCAGGATCAGTCCCAGCACTTGCGCCAGGGCCAGCTGGGACAGGGGCCTGTGTGGGAGGAGTGGGGACGCCGCCGTCTGGGTCCAGCGCTCGGCGAGCACCTGCTGGCCCCGCGTTGCTGAGCCCGTGGGACCCAGGCTGGCGTGGCAGCAGTGGCCCCCCGAGCCTGCCCCAGGACTCTCGTCACTCAGCCCACCCTTTGTTTCCTCCCACTCGCCGATCGCCCAGGCACCCAAACCTCCCAGCCACCCAACGACCACCCCCCACCCGGCTCCCCGTCCATCGTCCGCTCGAACACCTCACCTACTGACGCAAGCGACCAGCCAGTCAGCCGCCAACTTACTCACCATCCACCCCACTCCGCATCCGCTCTTAACCCGTCCATCCGTCCGTCCGTCCACCCAACCAACTACCCGGCCACCTATCTGCTGTCCGCCGCCTACCATCTAGCCTTTATCGCTCAACGCTCATCTGCCCGTCCGCCCCCGCCCCCCCCACCAACCGCCTACTCAGCGCGTCCGACGACCCACCTACCACCCAGCCACCCGGTTACCGCGTACGTACCCATCACGCGTCCATCAGCTCATTCCGCTGACCCTCTCCCGACCCATCAGCCTGTCATCCATCCATCATCCGCCCGTGCCACCTTCCACCCACCTGCCCCTTCTTTCCCCCCTGCTGCCCACCCGCGCCCCTCCTGCTGTCTCGCACCGACCGCTGTCCCGCCGCACCCGCTGTGCCAAGCTCGGCACACATGCTGAAGCGCCTGGGGTCCCACCTCCTCCTGTCCCACCACACGGTGGCCAGGCCCAGCCCCTGCAGGGCGGCCATGATCACGTTGACGTCATAGTTGCCGGTGCCCAGGAGGCTGCGATGGGGATTCAGCCGGGAGTCTGGGGCCAACCTGGTCGGGGGACGGTCAGAGCCTGAGATGGGGCCCTTTGCAGAGGTCTCCCTCTCCCCACGGAGCGCGAGAGTCCCGGGGCCCCTGAATCACCCAGCCTTTGGCCTCGTCTCTTTCTGCTAGTGCATGGCTCATCAGCCCCAAGCCTGAGTCCTCCTGTCCCTGACTCTCTCTGCCCTGTCCCGTAACCACGTTCCCCCCCCACGCCCCCCTCAGGTCGACCTCCACCTGGACCCTCACCCGGCCTCCAGCCTCCCCTCCGAGCCCAGGGGCTCTTTCCACTCCCGACACTGACACCACGGCTCTCCTGTTCCCTGCCCTCCCAGGTGCCTTGTCACCCAGGATAAAGTCCTAGTCCCTCAGCTGGCCTCCTGGCCTCAGTCCCGCTCCACCCTCTCCCCGCCACCTGTCCCCAGCCACATCTCCTGTGCTCCCCTCTCCGCCTTTCCTCCTGCCATCCCCGCCCCCCCCCCCCCCCCCCCCCCCCGCCCTCACGAGACCCACCCTGCCACCACTTGGCTCTCTGGGTCCTGCCTTCCGAACAGTGGCACCTTTGTTCTTTCTCTGGGCCCTTGGTGGGCAGGGCAGGGGCAGGGGGAGGGGCCGGAGAGGAAAAGTCTGTGTATTATTTTCCTGTGCATCTGTTTCCCCGGTCTCCCTCGGGGCAGGGCTCACACTGGACGCCTCGCTGGGTCTCCAGCATGGCCTTGGTGTGAAAGAGTTGATGGCTCCCCGTTGGGAACGACAGAGGAGACGAATAAATTCTCTAATAATCCGTTTGAGGGGCTGGGACTCTGCCTGCGGATGCTGGGGGCCCGCGGGAGGGCTGTAAGCCAGCGTGGGGAGTCAGGGTCATCTCTGGGCGTAGCATCGTGTGGGGTACCGACGGGGGAGGGAGGATCTGGGAGATGAAGGGCCTGAGCCAGGGCGGGGGCTGTGGGGACAGAGAGGAGGAGACAAGGCAGAGCAATAATAAAGAAGTGATGTTTGAAATCTTGCACAGTGAGGAGGAACGTTCCAGGCTGCTGTGCCAGAAAGAAGGAACAGCCCAGAGGCATCGTAGCAGCGCTCCTTCAGGGACTGGGGAGGAATCTGGTTTGGGGGGTACGGTGAGATAGGACACTGCAGAGGGTGGGGACCAGAACACGCGGGGCCTCGGACGTTAGGCTGCCTGACTTGGGACGTCTCCCAGGGCTGCTGGGGAGCCACACGAGGGCTGTGAGCGAGGGCAGGGTCAGCACTGGGGCCGTGTGCAGCGGGGACCGGCGGAGAAAAACCAGAAGCTGAGAGGCTGGAGGGGATGAGGGTCCAGTTAAGAGAAGGGGAGGCCTGAGCTGGAGCCCTGGCCGTGGCCATGGCCAAGACAGGTGTGAGAGGCAACGTCTCCTCTCTCAGTCCCAGGGTTCCCCAGGCGGGTGACGGGGCAGCAGACAGCCCCAGGGCTCTGTCCCAGCCACCGTGAGCCCTGCCTCGCCAGGGGGTTAGGGCGGGTCACCTCTTGCAGATCTCGTCGGCAGCCTCCTGGCTAAAGAGCTGCTGCTGCAGGACGTTGTTGAGGGCGTGGACGGCACACAGCTCCAGGCGTTGCCGTTCGTGATAAACGGAGGGCCGGCTCGGCTGCGCTCCTGGGGCCTGGGACATGCCGTCCTGGGCTCCTGCTTGGGGGCGGGGGGGAGAAGGTACTCGGGCTTAGGACCTGGAGGCCCAACCTGCCAGCGGGCCCTGGGGGCACTGCCATTGAGGTAGGGGCTTAGGGCAGCCTGAGGGGACACTAGGCCCTGCACCCTGCTCCCCAGGTGCTCTCCTGGCCACGGGGTACCTCCATCCCCTATTACTAGGAAAAAGGCTCTCCTAGTCACCTAGCAACAGAGGACCACCCCCCACCACAGCCCTAAGTGAAAGGGTCCCTATGGTGGTCACCTAGCAACCCCCCTCCCCTGTTCCTAGATAACAGGCTCCCTCTCTGGTTACCTAGCAACAGAATACCCCCGCCCCAGTAGGTAACAAGCCTCTTCTCTGGTTACTTAGCAATGGAGAACTCCTCCTCCCCTGTTTCTAGGTAACAGGGTCTCTCCCAGTCGCCTAGCAACAGAAGACTCCCCTCCCCTATCACAAACAACGGGGTTCTCGTCTCCTAGCGCTCGGCAACAGGGCCCCCTCCCCGGACGCCAAGGAACAGAGACCTTTCCCCGACCCCTACCCCAACCACGGCGCTCGCCCGTTGCCTGGCAACGCCCCTCACCCCGCCTGCCTCTCTGCTCCCCGAAACCAGGGGCTCCCGCATCCCCCTGGGCGGCGGCTGTGGCTTCCGAGTGCGGGGCGGGCAGCACGGCGCTAACTGGGCGGGCGCGACGCACGCAGCTCCCGGCAGCCCCCGCGTGTCCGGACTACAGCTTCCGGCGGTCCCCGCGGAGGCCCTTTGCTCCTCACGAAACTTCCGGGCACCTTGGCCCGGAAGTCCACTGCTGCCCTGAGAATGTGGAACCGCAATTCCGTCCCTGCCGTGAATCCCGGAAACAGGCCCTGCAGAGGCCCACCCCTTCGCGCAGGCCACGCCCCCTGGTGCTCAGAGGATTCTGGGAAATGTAGTGGGTAGGCTCTCGCGATAGCTTCCGGGAGTGTTGCTCCCGCGAGTGCTCATCCCCTGCGATGGCGCCAGTCCTAGTACGAAGTCGCGGAGTGACGTCACAGGAGGGAAACAAGGGACCGGAGACCTTGCAGGGAGAAGAGTCTCCAATATTTACTGAGACAGGAGGGAGGTCCGGGGTAACCGAGGCCAGGGCAGCAGCGGGCTGGTAGTGGGGGTACGTAAATGAGACGAAGATGTCCCCTAGGGAAGGAAGAGGCTTCTCAGCAGAGATGGATCCCCGGCCTGGCACGGAGCTGGCAGCAGCCTGCGGGGGAGACATAGGGAATAAAAGGCTGGGGCAGACAGACACCTGGTGGCAGGCACAGACCAGGATGGGGGTGGAGGAAGATCTGGAGGGAAGGACTGAGACCGAAAGGGGGACAGAGACCTGGGGGATGAACAGAGACACACGGCGAGAGAGGCGGTAGGGTCCCAGTGAGAGGGGGACGCAAACTCAGAGAATCTTGGAGAGAGATAGCTACATAAGGACTCAAAGTCGTGGACTAGAAGGTGAAGAAGACACAAATAAAAATCAGTCAACAGAGACCGAGTCAAAACTGCAGAAGCAGACAGAGGCCGAGACCCAAGCTCTGCAGAGCACGGGAGCCCAGGGCTTGGGGAGGGGGCCGCACCCAGGAGGCTGCGCCAGAAGGCCGTAACGGTGGCAGAGCCCGTGACCGCGCCTGGCTCCGCGGGGTTCTCCCTGTGGGTGTGCACCGCGAAGCTTCGGCCCGTGGGGCCCGGGGGGCCGCTCAGCTCCACGTCCACCACGTGCATGTCTGTGAGGCTGGGGCAAGCAGGGCGGTCAGTCTGGCCCCGCCTGGCCCCAGCCCGAACCCCATCCCCACACCTTAGCTCACCTGAGGTCAGCCACGAGCACTCCGACCACGCGGTCAAAGCCCAGGCTGGGGGCAGCCAGGGCCGCGGCCGCCATGGTGTTGGAGTTGCGGGGGGCAAAGGGGCAGAGCTCGCGGACAGGACCTTCATAGAGCACCGTGCGATGCCCAGTGCTGGGCACTGCAGCCAGCGGTCCCTCGAGCCGGAAGCCATCGGGGTGTGTGGCCATGGTGACACGAAGGCTCTGGAAGTGATGGCCAGGGGTGAGGGGATCGGGGGTCTCTGTAGGCCCCCTCCGGATGACCCGGGAGCCCAGCGGGCCCTCACCTGGAGGCCCCCAGCTGCGTCCAATCTGGCGATGTCCTCAGTGCCCCACAGGGCCCCCCGCGCCACAAACACAGCGTGGTCCCAGCGGCGTGAGGCCTCCAGGAGCCTCTGCTCTGTGGCCTGGTCGGCCAGGGCTGAGGGGGACCCCACCTGGGGCGGATGAAGGTGCGGAGGGGCTGAGGTCAGGGGATGAATCCCACTTCAGGGTGAGGTGGCGCCAAGGCAGACGGGGCAGGGCTCACCAGGAGATCGGCGTGGTGCAGGATTTGCGCCCCAGATTCCTGGATTATTTGGGGATGGGCCACTTCCACTACAAGGTCGGGGTGCCTGGGAGAGGGGAGAGATGAGGGAGGGCCTTGGAGAGGTGTTGGACCTCTCTTCCTCAGCTTCCCTCAGTCTCCGGAGGCCTGTCGCTCTTCGCCCCGGCCCGAGAGGGAAGGCAGGGTGGAAGGGCTTGTCCTGTTTCTAGCTTGGCCCAGAGAGGGTGAGGGACTCGCCTGAGATCACGGCACCCAAGGAGGGGCCAGGACAGGAGCTCCAGGGAGCCCCACTCATGGCGAGATCACTGACCTCTCCCCGAGGGCAGCGAGGTTCTGGAGCTGCAGGGAACGGGGCACGCTCCCTGCCATTCGTCCCGGGTCACGATTCCAGACAAAAACAAGTTCGAGGCCCAGCTCTGGTCCCTGAGTCAGCAGGTGAGAAACAAGGGACTGTCCTGGGGAGAGGAAAGGAGACTCGGCAAAAGTGGGACGGAGACCAGAGGGGGGGTGGTACGGGGACCCAGAGGGAGGGGGGCAGAGACCCAGAGAGAGAGGACAAAGACCCAGAGGGAGGGGGACGAAGATCAGAGGCAGGGAGATAGAGACCCAGGGAGAGAATGCCAGAGCTGAGGGAGGGGGTACATGGACACAGGAGGTGGGGGGGGCACACAAAAACTCGGGTGGAGGATAGAGAATCCAGAAGCTGGGACAGGTGTGACAGAGACTGAGAGGGGCATGGGGCCCCGAGGTGGGGGGGTGGGGGGAGTGGGAGGTGTTCAGGCAGAGCCAGGGCACAAAGACATGGACGAAGGTGTGTTTGGGGAGGGCACGGGGTTTGGGAGGCTTCAGGAAGAGGCCTGGGGAAGGGGGCCCTGAGGGTCAGTGACTCACCAAGGCGGCCATAGCCCACCACCCCGACCCTCCTCGGGACCCCGTCGGAAGCCATGCCCTTGAATCTGGTGGTCTGTGCGAGGTCAGTGCTCTGGCGGCTGCTCACCGCCCCCCTCCCCTCCCCTCGAGGCCTGGGCAGCGGCCGATCTTTGGACATTCGACCCTTGATCCTCTCCAGAACCTTCCCCTCTCCCCACAGTGGCCCAGCGGAGAGGGTGCAGGTTCGCTAGGTGGGGGTGGGGGAGAATCCCAGGGCAGTGGGCGCGAGGACTTGGGGTTCTGGGGCCCCGGGTGGCCCGCCCCTTCCTTCCTGCATTCTCCCTCCTCCCTTCCTGCCGATGTGGAAAATTTCCTCTGCAGTCCCCAGCCCCCCTTTTTGCCCGCCAGGTTGTCATGGAAACTGCATCCTGCTTGGGGTGGGGGCAGAGAAGGTTGGGAGTGAGGGAGAGACGGTGATGGGGAGGGACTCTGGGCTCTCTGTCTGTCCCTCGCTCCTGAGTTTCCGGCCCTGTCCTTGGGCCTGCCACCCTCCCCCCCCCCCCATGCCTCAGCACCCGTGTTTCTTGTCAACATCCCTCCACGTTTTCCTCCTTTGGTTCTCTGTCTCTGACTCTCTCCTTCCCTCCTGTCGCTGTCCCTGGACCTCCAGTCCTCCAGCCCCGCCCCATCTTCTCTGGGCGGGCGGCCATTCCGTCCCCAGCTGGGCCAGGCCCCATCTCCTCCCCGCCCCAAGTTCCCGGGCAGGCCTGGCCTGGCCTCCACGCCCCGTCCCCCCCCCAGGCAGCAGGAGCTGGAGCCCCGCCCCCCCAGCTCCCACCGCCCGCCCTGTCCCAGGCTGCTCCCCCTCTCAGTTCACCCTGACTTCTCACCTTCCCCGCACCCTTCTCCCAGCCACCATGCCATCCGCCCCTTTCCCCCCCATCTTGTATTTTCCCTCCCACGCCCGGTCCTCCCCTGCCCCCACCTCCCATTGACCAAGAAGCCTGTGAGGCCTGGGGAGGCCCCGAGAGGTCCCCCCAAGTGAGGCCCAGCCACCGCACCCTGCAGGTGCCTGGCACTGGAGATGGCGGAGGCTGCGGCAGCGCGGCTCCCTGCCCCCAGCCACCACCTGGTACCCGCTGCAGTATCGCCATGGCAACCAGGATCGCACTGAAAGAGGACGGGACAGAAGAGAGCATGAAAGGGAGCGACAGGGGAGCCGGCTCGGAGAGTCCCAGGTCGGCAGGCAGGCGCAGACAGGCGCAGACAAACAGGGCCAGAGACCCCAGACTGCCACGCAGAGGCGGGCGGCTGTCAGGTCCCTGAGGGAGGAACTTGCTTTTGGGGCCTCCGGGAGGGGAGAGAGGAGAGGAGCCGCTGCGGACCCTCCGCGGCTGGTGGCCTGGGCCTGGCCAGCCAGCACTAAAGCAGCATCGGCCCACTGTCCTGGCGGGCCCCTGGGGTGCACGCCCCTGCTGGCTCCTGTCCCTCCCAGGGCTCCGGGTGAGCCCCCGCCCTTCTGAGGTCCCGCGCGGCCCGGTCCCACTCCCCGGCCTCCTGCCTCAGTGTAAGCCAGACCGACGTGCCGCCTCCGGCCTGACCCGCTTTCTCCCCGCGGTGCCTTGTGGGTGGGCGGAGGGGAGAGCCTCTCTGCGGTCTGGCTCCGCGGTGGGTGGAGGCGCGTCCTCTAAAAAGATCTGTTGCAGTCCTGACCCCCACGGCCTGTGCATGTGACCTTACGTGCAAACAGGGTCTTTGCAGATGATCACGTGACGATGAAGTCGTGCTGGGCCCCGATCCTGTAGGACCAGTGTCCGTATAAATAACAGGGGAAAAGAGGACAGAGAGACGGGAGCGGGCGTGGAAGAGAGCCGGCGTGGAGACGCGGGGCCGGAAGAGGCAGGGAAGGACCTTCCCCTACAGGCCCCGGAGGGAGCGCGGCCCTGCCCACACCTTGACCCTGGACCCCTGGACGCAAACCTAGGAGCCGCCCAGCCTGTGGAACCCGGGGAGCATGAGGGGGTGGGGGACGGGGAAGAGCCCCCCTCCCCCTGCCCACTGCACATGCCTCAGTGAGCCGTGGGGAGGTTAAATACAAGTGCCAGGTGTGCCGGGCCACCGGGCCCCTGTCCGGAGCTCCCGAGGTCAAGGGCGAGGAAGTCTAAGACCACCCAGAGGTGCCGACCCTCCCGTGGGGCCCCTGACACCTGACTTTTCCATCCTCTCCTTGCGCCCCCCCGTCCCCCCTCCCCCCCAGCATTCACTGGTTTCTGTCCTCCATGCTTTCATGACCAAAAAAAATATTTTTTTTTTTTACTTTTTCCGTGTTTTTTTTTTAAAGTAATTACAGAGCAGGTAGTCATTGACGCAAACCTCCCTTCAGTATCAAAAGAGTCCGTGGGGCAGGTGAGGGCGGGGGCGAAGGTGGGGGGCAGGGCAGGGGGTCTGGAGGCTCGGACCGCGCATCTGTCTCTTCAGTTTCCGGGGCGGGGGGCGGAGGGGCGGGAGGGGGGGGACAGGCGTCAAACTGCAAAAAAATGAACCATAAAAGGAGGGCCGTTGGGGATGAGGGGAAAAGACGCCCCCCCAGAAAGCTCCTCTCTCCCCTGGCAGGCGGAGGGTCGGGAAGGGTTGGTGGAGAGAGCGAGGCGGAGAAGCCGGAGGGTCCCAGCCACTGCTCCCGAATCCTGCACCCCCTCCCTTCGCCTGGGATGGGTGTGGGGTGGGGTGAGGCCAGAACCGCGGAGGAGGTGGCACCGTTCCCGGAGCCCCGCCCGGAGCCCCGCCCTGTCCTCGCTGGGGCGTTCCCGGAGCCCCGCCCTGTCCCGCTGGGGTGAGCCGCCCTGGGGTCCTCACGGGAGGTCCTGGCGCGGGCGGGGCGTGGAACCCTCCTTCCCCCGCCTTCCCTGCGCTGCTGTCCGAGGGCAGGGCGGCGGCGGGGCCGCGGGGAGGGTCCCAGTCCGGCCCGGGGGGGCCCCCCCCCCAACCCGCCCGGCGGCTTCAGATCTGCGTCTCTTGCACATTCTCCTTGGAGCCACTCTTGAAGAGCAGAGGTTCGTGGATGGAGTTGAGCCCCGGGGGGCCCTTGCCCCCGCAGCCCCCGCCGCCGGGGTTGCTGCTGTAGTGCGCCTTGAAGGCGGCCGCCACGTAGTGGTGGTGGTTCAGGTGGTCGCGCTCCAGCGCCGGCAGGGCCAGGTGGCTGTCCCCGCCGACGCCCCCGCCCCCGGCGGCGGCGGCGGCGGCGGCCACGGACACGGCCGAGGCGGCGGGCAGCTCGTCCTCCACGTTGATGATCTCCACGGTGCGCGTGGGCCCGTGGTGCTTGTGGAGCTGGTGCTGCTTGCGCAGCTTGTAGAAGGCCACGAGCATCACGGCGGCCATGAACGTGATGGCCACGAAGCAGCCGATGATGATCTTGGTGGTCTTCATGACGTCGTCCAGGTCCTTGAGGGCGTTCTCCGTCACGTCCGTGATGGGCACCGTGAACGCCTTCTCCGTGGGCCGCGAGGAGCGCGGGGCGGGCGCCGTGGTGGACGACGAGGCCGGGCCGGCGGCGTCCCCGGGCCGGCCCCCGCCCCAGACGCCGTCCGTCGTGGGCCCCGGCGGCTCCTTCTCCGTGCCCCGCGGCTGCAGGGTCTCCTCTCCGGGCTGCGTCTCCAGGGTCTCCACGGTCACGGTGGTGAAGTAGGTGTAGCCGCCCCCGCCCCCTCCGCCGCCGCCGCCGCCTCCGGGGCCGCCCCCGCCGCCTCCGCCCCCGGCGCCGCCGGCCGCCACAGGGTCCACGGCCGAGACGTTGAGCGTGGCCGAGGCCGTGGTGTTGCCGGCCGAGTTCGTCACCATGCACGTGTACTGGCCCGTGTCCTGCACGGTGACGTTGGTGAAGTTGAGCGTGCCGTCGTGCAGGACGGAGATGCGCACGCGGTAGGAGCCGTGTGTCATGAGGGTGCCGTTGGGCGTCAGCCAGTTGACGGACGTCATGGAGGTGCCCGTGCGGCACTTGAGCTCGGCGGCCATGCCCTCGGTGACGTTGAGGTCCGTGGGCGGCTCCACGATGACGGGCGCGTAGCAGGTGAAGTGCGACTGGTCCAGCTCGCCGATGTAGCGGCCCTTGAGGCCGGCGGGCGCGTGGCAGCGGGCGCAGCACGTCGTGTTGCTGGGCACCGTCTCCTTGAGCCACCAGCTCAGCCACAGCACGTCGCAGTTGCAGTGCCACGGGTTGTGGTTCAGGTGGACGCGCTCCAGGCGGTGCAGCGGCGTGAAGAGGTCGTGGGGCAGCGACATCAGGTTGTTGTGGGACAGGTTGAGCTCCTCCAGCGACTTGAGGTCGTCGAAGGCGTTGCGCTCGATGGTGGCCACCTGGGCGTGCATGAGCCACAGCTTGCGCAGGCTGGTGAGGCCCTGGAAGGAGCCCGGGCGGATCAGGTCCAGCCGGTTGCCGGACAGCTCGAGCTCCTCCAGGCGCACCAGGGCCGTCAGGTTGGGGATGTCCTTGAGATTGCACATGCCCAGGTTGAGGTAGCGCAGGTTGACCAGGCCCTCGAAGGCCGCCTCCGAGATGTACTCCAGCCGCTTGAGCTCGCCCAGGTCGAGGCGCCGCAGGGAGGGCACGCGGTTGAAGGCGTACGAGGGGATGCTCTCGATGGGGTTGTTGCGCAGCCAGAGCTCCCGCAGCTTGGACAGGTACTCGAAGGCCTGCGTGGGCACCGTCGTCAGCCGGTTGTCGAACAGCTCCAGCGTGTTGAGGCTGGGCAGCCCGTTGAAGGCGCCCACCTCGATCTTGCGCACCAGGTTCTTGCTCAGCTGCAGGATCTCCAGGTGGCGCAGGTGCTTGAACGTGTCTGTCCGGATCACCTGCGGGCGGGGGAGGGGAGACACGGATCAGCCAGGCGGGTGGGAGGGATCGCCGGGCACCCGGAAGTCACGGAGCCTGCGCGCCAGAGCGCAGCGCCGGCCCCGCCCCGTCCCGCCCCGCCCCTTGCTGGTGGGAGTGGAAGCCCCGAAGACCACCCTGGGGAAACGATTTCATGGTGTCCGTGAAGGCTAAACATTCCGCTTCCACACCACCCGGCCCTTCCGCTCCGAGTCTTTTTCCCCCCAAGAGAGAAAGGAGAGCAGCTGTCCGTCCAAGGTTCTGTGATGGGCGCCCACGGCATCTGCGTTCATGACGGCCTAACCGCAAACGACCCCGATGTCTGTCAACCCGTGAGGGACACACACCGCGTGTCTGTCTGCACGGCGGAACGCGATTATCCGTACACACCACAAATCTCCTGGGCCCGCATCGCGTTGAGCGAAAACCAGGCACAAAACAGCGCGCGTGGTAGGGTCCCGTCGGTTCCGTGTTGTACCCGTGCTAAGCCGCCCTCGCTGGAGTGTGGGTGGGGGCGGGCCAGGCCGGGAAGGGGCGGGAGAGAACTTTCGGGGGTGATGGAAACGTTCCCAATTGGGGCGGTGGCTACACGGATGAGTGAGACGCGCGGACCTCCCCACACTGTTCACCTAAAACGGGCATTGCATTATATGTAAATTACACGCCAGTATGTAAATTACACCTCAATAAAAATAAGGATTAAAAAGACACCAATGGTTAACGTGCATTGAGCCCTTCTTTGGCACCGGACACCGTTCTAAATGCGTTATGGGCAACAACTCACTTAATTCGCCAAACTGTCCTAGGAGATGGGTACTCACTCAGTGTCTGCGACTGTGAAATCCTTCGAGCCGTGAAAACCAGAATATCGTTCAGAACTTCGGCGCCAAATGCCACCGGGTGGCAGGGCCTGGTAGGAACTCAGGGGAGGGCTATCCACTCATGTGACTATTCGAACACTTCACTCTAGAAATAGTCCCACACTTGATAAAGTTCAGAAGAGTCAGGAGGTGCTATTAAATATATGCCGTATGTTAGTACCTCGCTTTTCTTTTTTTAAAGATTTTTTTAATGTTTATTTACGTTTGAGAGAGGGAGAGAGAGCGAGAGCAGGGGAGGGGCAGAGAGAGAGGGAGAGCCAGAATCCCAAGCAGGCCCCACACTGTCAGTGCAGAACCCGATGTGGGGCTCAAACCCACGAACTGTGAGATCACGACTGAGCTGAGATCCGAGAGTCGGACGTCCCACTGACTGAGCCTCCCGGGTGCCCCAGGACCTCGTCTTTCTAACATCAGCTGCCAAAACACATCCGGCCTCAAGGGTTCCACTTGGGCGGTTTTGAATGATCTCCATCTTAGCAGGGGACAGAGAGAGGTACAGTGACTGACCCAAGGTCACACAGGAGGAGATGATGGGCTTGGGATTGGACTGAGGCCGTCTGCCCCCAGAGTCCCCGCTCTTAGCCCCTGAACTTGGCTGCCCCCTCTCAGGCTGAGGCCGAGAGGGTCATAGGAGGGGCAGTGCCGGGCTGGGCATGGGAGGCAGAATCTTACTGCGCAGGGTACGCGGAGACCACGCGGCCGTCAGATGGTGTTTCTGAAGCCTGGTTAATGCCTTGGGTGGATGCTTGTGTTGCGATCTTAAGGGGGAAACAGAGAGCTCCAAGCAGCATACTGTGTGCGGTCACAACCTCGGGGGATTCTATTTTAAAGACTTAATTTCAGGGGGCGCCGGGGTAGCTCAGTTCGTTACACGTCTGACTCTTGATTTTGGCTTAGGTCACGATGTCATGGTTCGTGAGATCCAGCCCCCAGTCAGCGCAGAGCCTGCTTGCGATTCTCCCTCCTCTCTCTCTGCCCTGCCCATGCTTGTGCGCTCTTTCTCAAGATAAATACACTGAAATAGATAGATAGATAGATAGATAGATAGATAGACAGATATTTTACTTTTATGTAATCTCTATGCCCAATGTGGGGCTTGAACTCGCAACCCTGAGATCAAGAGTTGCACGCTCCACCGCCGACTGAGCCAGCGAGGCACCCTGTCACTTGGTAGAACTTTAAAAAGAAGTGGAAGAATTAGGTAGACTCTTCTATGCACCGAGAAAAGGCTGTCAGGAACAACTCCAGGCTCTTCTTGAGAGTGAACTCCAGCTGTTGGGGATTATGGGAAATTTTTATTCTTTCCATATATTTAAATTTTTTTTAATGTTTATTTATTTTTGAGAGAGAGAGAGGGAGAGAGAGACAGAGGAGGAGCAGGGGAGGGCAGAGAGAGATGGAGACATAGAATCCGAAGCAGGCTCTAGGCTCTGAGCTGCCAGCACAGAGCCCGACGCGGGGCTCGAACCCACAGACCGCGAGATCATGACCTGAGCCGAAGTCGGACGCTCAGCCGACTGAGCCACCCAGGCGCCCCCTTACCATGTTTTTTTTTAATGAACAAAAATTACTTTTATAATAAATAGAAAAAAACGCTTTAAAAAGTTTTTTTTTTTAACCTGAGAGGCACCCGGTTCAAGGAACGGTAATAACATTCCCGGTACTGTCATCGTCACAAAACAACAACAGACACTTACGCCAGGGCTATGCGACAGAACTGCAGTGCGGACTACGACATGACTTTTAAATTTTCTAGAAGCCACATGAAAGAAACAAACCCCAAACAGGTGAAAGTAATTTTAAAAAATATTTATTTAACCCAGTATATCCCAAATGTTATGATTTCACCACATCATCAAAAGGAGAACTGACGAAGGAGGTACGTTACGCTCTCTTTACACAAAGTCTCTGAAATTCCATGCATGGCTTGTAGCCCACGCGCTCGGCGGCCCCGTGTGGCCAGTGGCCCTCGTGTTCAATTGCACAGATATACTGGGTGCTTCCTTGACGCCTCGAAGTTTTGTGAATACGAGAGTTTCATCCGCGTTATGAACTGGGACTGTAAGAGCCCGTTTCTGAAAGTGCCTGGAGGAAGCCGGCGGCCGGGGCACCATCTCTGTAACGTCATCGCCCTTACCATTGGTCAGACGCAGGCGTGGCCGTGAACCTGGAGCCCCGAGCCCGGTTCACGTCCCGTCTCTCCCACCCGCCCTGCCCCGCCCCGCCCCGCTGGCTGTCGGCCTGGCCCGTTCCGGGCCTCCCGCCCAGAGCTGGCCATGAAGGGAGAACGGGAGTCCCTTCGGGGGCCACAGTGCCACCGCTGGAGAGCGCTCGGGGGCTCCGGACCCATCCATATTCTTGTTGTTGGCGTCCAGCGGTGCGCCGTTGGGCTCGGAGCCTGTGGAGGGCGGCTCTTGGGGCCCAGAGCCCCCTTCCCGCACCATCCCGCTGAAAATCAGAGGCGGGAGCCTGACACTGTCCTCGGCCCCCTTCTCGGTTCCCTGTCTCATCCCCTCCTCTCCGTCCCATGGCCCAGCCGGCCCCAGCTTCCTCCTCTCCCACCTGGACACCTGGCCTCAGGCTTCTGTTTATACCCACAACCCCGGTCCCTCCAGGAACCCCCATTATTCCCAGCACGAGATCCTCCCGCTCGGCACTGACGCAGACCGGGAACACATCGGTGGTGCCATCCCATAATAAGACCCGGTCTCTGGGGCGCCTGGGGGCCTCAGTCAGTTTAGCGTCTGACTCTTGACTTCAGCTCAGGTCACGATCTCGTGGTGCATGGGATCAACCCCACGTCAGGTTCTGTGCTGTTGGCTCGGAGCCTGCTTGGGATTCTCTCTCTCCCTCTCTCTCTCTGCCTCCCCCACTCACTCTTTCTTTCTCAAAATAAATAAATAAACTTAAGAAAAAAAAAAAAAGACCCAGTCTCTCCCCTCCGGTGGCTTCGATCGGCTTGGCATGAGCTCCCCCTCCTCTTCCAGGCTCGCCCCCTCCTCCCGGTCCTGCTCTCGGCAAGTCCCGGAGCACAGCCTCTGGGACTCCGCACTCGCTGTTCCTGGCCTCCCGCCATCTGCCCGGCAACACCCAGCTCCTGTGCCACGCACCCCCAGCCCCCGCCGCCGCTGTCCACACGCCCTTGTCACCCACCCGGGTCCGGGCCCTTCCAGGGGTCGCCGCCGCAGGGCTTGGCGCCCAGCGCTGTCTTGGGAGCCCTTTCTGACCAGAACCGAGGTCCAATCCCTTCACGGAAACCGGGTTCCCGAGGAAAACCACCCCGGGGCAGCTGGCCTGAGCAAGGTGGTCTTTGTGGGCTCAGGGCGAAAGGGTTAGACGACGAGATACATCCGGGCTGTTAAAACCTCGCAGTCCTCAGATCCCAGAAACAGTGGGATGGAGTCCGGGTGGCGGAGGAAACGGACAGCTCACAGTAGGGACCGGAAGGGACCCGCCCCTCTACCACGAATTCGAGGCAGTCTCCTGCGGGCCTCCAGGGATGATAGCTAGAACAAGGCAAACCTCGACGTGCCTCCCCTCCCCGCCCACCGCTGATAAAAGTAATATATATTCATTTTAGGAAAGAGTATAAGAAGACAAGAAAAGTCAGCCACGGGACGGCTACTTAGGTTAACTTACGTGAACGATTTTGTATATATCTTTCCAGTCTTTTCTTTCTGCATACAAGGCAGGGATATCACTTTTCATCTTTTTTTTTTTTTTTTATATTTTACAAATTTTGGTGACATACTCTCTTTCGAGGCGCCTGAGTGGCTCAGTTGGTTGAGCATCTGCCTCTTGATTTCGGCTCAGGTCAGGATTTCATGGTTCGTGGGATCGAGGCCCGTGTCAGGCTCTGGGCTGATCACTGGGGCCTGCTTAGGACTCTCTCTCTGCCCCTCTCCTGCTTGTGCTCTGTCTCTCTCTCAAAATAAATAAACTTAAAAAAAGAAATAGATACAAACCCACACCACGGCCCTGCATTTCTGCTTAATAGTATCACACTGCATTTTCCCATGTCCTGATACATACTTTGAAAACAAGTTTCATGGCTAGCCAGAATTCTCTCCCAGGGCTATACCTCCTCTGGGGCATTGAGATGGAATTGCCAGGATCGATTATATTTTCCTTAATACACTTCTGCCTTCTCTAATTTCCTGCAGTGAACATTCTAGAACTTCTACAATGGGACAGAACCGTAGTAAATGCTGTCGCACGAAGGTGTCCCGTCTAAAGTGCGCAGGTGGGCGACGGGCCCTCGGGAAGTGGCTCTGCCAGCCGCCGGGGAGTGGCACCTGCAGGATTTGACCTCCAGGGCTGGGGGGAAGGGGCAGAGGATGCTGGCCTGGGGTCTCCGCAGGCGGCTGTCAGTGTGGCTGTGCCCGCACCCGAGACTGGGGACAGCCCCAGGACCCTGAGGGGCCGTGGGCCTGGCTCCCGCGGCCACGTGGGTCGCCGCCACCCTGGTCTCCTCCTCCGAGGGAGCAAGGGGGGAGGGCTGGCCAGCTGGTCCCAGTGGGCTCCGTGGGGTGCTCCTTGACAGCAGTGACAAAAAGCTTTCCTGATCAAACAGGAGCCGTGCGGTCCCTCCTGGAGGTGCCGCTGCGGGGGCTGAAGTTCTGGAAAGTCCCGCGGGAAAGGACAGTTCCACTTCGCTCCACTCTGGGTTTCCCAAACATCACAGTCGCAGAACCCTCCTCGCAGGGGGCCTTTGATCATCGCCCTGGGAAACGCTGGCGTCGCACAGAGCAGGCCCTCACCGCCGTTTCTCTTAAAAATAATAGTAACGGGGCGCCTGGCTGGCTCAGTTGGTTAAGCGTCTGATTCTCGCTTCGGCTCAGGGCATGATCTCTGGTCCGAGAGTTCGAGCCCCACGTCCGGCTCGGTGCTGACAGCTCGGAGCCTGGAGCCTGCTTCGGATTTGTGTGTGTCTCTCTCTGCCCCTCCCCCACTCGTGTTCTGTCTCTCTCTCTCAACAATAAATAAACATAAAAAATGTTTTTAAATAAATAAATAAAAATAATAGTAACAGCAGCAGCAGCAGCAGCAGCAGCAGGATCTGGCCGTCACTAATCACCAGGGAGAGGATGAGGTGGCCTCTTAGAAGGTTAGACGGGAGAGTCTGGACAGAGAAATCTAGAAGGAAAGCACCGCGGGCCCAGGTTCTGGAAACCCTCATCAGGGGTGGTGGTACTTAGTTCTGGGGCCTCCCCAGGTCCCAGCAAAGCCATCTGCAAGCTGAGCAGGGTCCCCGCTCCCAGTCAGTGTGGTCCCCCGGCCCACCTTCTGGTCCCAGGCGGGCCTGCAGCCTCAGACCCCACGCCGCCTGTGGCCTCCCCCCTGGGGTCGGCTAGTAAGCCTGTGGTTCTACTCCTGTGGGACATCTCACAGCCACAGCCCGTCTGCGGGGTCTTGCTACCCTCTCTGTGGGGTCTATGCCCTCCTCTGGAGCCCTCCATGCCTCCCCAGTGCTCTCAGAGATGCAGCCCGGATCGGAAGCCCTGCGTGGCCTGGCGCCTGCCTGCCTCTCCCCTCCCCTCGGCATGGCCCCTGCCCTAGCCGTCCTCACTCCAGTGACCTTTCAGCCGATGACAACTCCTGGGACCATCCCGCCAGGTCCTCCGCCTTTCCGTATGCTATTCCCTCTCCCGAGGCTGCCCTTCCCTGTTCTTCAGCCTGGAAAATTCCTGCTCATCGCCTCGGATCCAGGCCAAACATCTCATGCATTACTCATTCATTCATTCATTCATTCACGGCTTTCTGTTTCATGGGGATGAAGCAGTTCTGAAGGAGCAGATGGGGGAGGGGCCGTTCCCCGGGAAAGGGCGTCGCGGAGTCCACATTACAAAGCTGTCCTGAAGACTTGGGGGGGGGGTCGCTGACATTTGCTCGGCACGGGGCCTGGCACCGCAGGTGCTCGCCGAGCCCCGGTGACAAATGCCAGGTTCTGGGCCGGGCATTCTCCATTCGAGCCAGCTGTCCCCCAGCAGCCTTGAAGGCGGGCGTGGTTAGGCTTGCTCGGCAGAAAAGGAACCTGCTTAGCCAAGTCAACGCAGTGCGGAAGCAGCAGAGCCGGGGTTTGAACCTGGAGGCTGGGGCTCGGGGAGGTCCAGTGACTCAGTAGGGCTGCCTGCTGCGGCCACTGGGAAGTGCGCAAGCAAGACATGTCCCTGGTCCTCTGCATGGAGGGACCCCGACTACAGTCTGTCCACAATGTGCCTCTCGGCGGAGCCTAAGGGTGTTCCTGCTCCGGGTGCTTTGTCCCCGTTGCGATGGGAAGGGTGTGTGTGGAGGGAGATGAGGGGCATTTCCAAGGGGGGGTGGGGGTCCCCCTAACCACTTCACTAATGCGCTGGAGGACGAAGTGGGCCAGGGGTGGTGCTGCAAAGGGAGCCTGGCTTTACTGAAGATGTGCTGTAGGCCTTGTTTAAATAGCGAGGGCTTTTTATTTTTACCAGGAACCCTGTAGTTCTCGCTTCTCCGCAGGATGCCCGGGGAGCAGCCTAGCGGGAGTCGCTGGGTCTGGGTTTGCATCCTGGCTTTGCTGCTGCTGATCGGCGGTGTGACCTCCGGCCAGCGTCCTACCGTCTCTGAACCCTCTTTCCTCACAGGATTCCTCTTCCCCCTGCATGATTACTGTGAGGCTCGGACACGATCGTGAGTGTCTGGGGCAGGGCAAGCATGCAGTAAGACAGATATTTAAACTTGTCGATTCAGCTAATAAAGATCGTGAGTGTCTGTCCCATCTCTGGGCATCCAGTTTCTTCCTCGGCATCTTTCCTCTACATGGGCTGTAGTGCAGTTCAGACACCGCCACGTCCCTGCTCATAGGCCTCCCACGGCTCCCTGTCACCCTCCTGTCCCTGCAGGACTGCCTCAGTGGCTCTCCCCTACTCCAGCCGTACGGAGGTGCACGGGTTCCATAGGCTCCCCGGGCTCTGCCCAACCCCTTTTGCCTCTGCACCCAGCTGTGTCCTCTGCTTTGAGTGCGGTGCTCCTTCTTATTCTCTGGGAAATTCCGGCTGCCTTCCCCCAGCAAGTCCTCTTTGTTCCCCTGCTCACTAAAGTGTCAAACACATTCTCTTATCACCTTGGTTTGACACGTCCTTCTCCTTGGCTAGGCTATGAGTGTATGAGTAGAGAGTCCATCTGGATGGTTTCTGCATTCCCCGTCCCCAGTTCAAGGCCGACTTCAGCCAAGAGTGTTGAGTGAATGGCCCAGAACGGACAAGGCTCTGGTTTGGAGAGCACCGGGTTATGCCAGATGATGTGGGCCTGTGCGCCTTTTGGCCTCGGTGACAATGCCAACGTGTTGAAACCCTCAGTGACAGAACTTGGGAGCTGGAAGAGCACTGGCATTCTGGTTCCAACTTAACTCTTTTTTTTTTAGTTAGCATTTGCCATCTTATTTGCTTTCATCCATTCTGACCTGATATTTTAGGTGTGCCTTTTGGATTTTTTTTAAAGTTTATTTATTTTGAGAGAGAGAGAGAGACAGAGAGAGAGAGAGAATCGCAAGTGGGCTCCACACCATCAGCATGGAGCCTGATGCAGGGCTCGAACTCACGAACCATGAAATCATGACCTGAGCTGAAATTGAGAGTCAAACATTTAACCAAATGAGCCACCTGGGTGCCCCTGGATTTTGTTTTTAATACGGTCTGAAAATTGCTGTCTTTTAACTGGAAGTTTAGTCCATTTACATTTACTGTAGTTACTAATACATTTGGAATTATTCTTACTGTTACTTTGTGCTTTCTGTTTGTCCTGATATTTTGCAGCCTATTCTTTCTCTTTTCCTGTCATCTTTTTCATTAATTTTCTTCTTATTCAATTTCCCCTATCTACTATTTTAGAATTTATGTATACTCCCTTTTCCTTCTTTTAATGGTTACCCTTAAAATTTAACACGCACACCTGAAGACTAAAGTCAGCCAGTTCCTCTCTTCTCTTCCTCTCAAACAATACAAGGCTGGTCCCATCCTGACTCTGAAACAAAATGCCATCCTGGGCAGGTTCCCAATAAGGCAGAAGGGGAAAGCCATTATTTGTTAAGTGCCTATTGTGTACCAGACCCTGTATTAAATGCTCCGAGGTGGTGATCTCACTTAGTCCTTGTGGAAATCCTGTCACATGGGGGTTATCAACCATGCGTCCCTGCCTCCTCTCTTATCTGATGGCTTACGTCTGAGGAAAGGGAGATTCAGAGAGGAAAACTTATCTGCCTCCGGTCTCACAGATCCAAAGAAGCAGAATCAAGACGCGAAGGCTGGTTTTCCTCAATCTAAATAAATATGAAGTCTCCATCCGTCTGCCCATCCTAAGCCAAGAGGGGTGGGCTCTCTGGTGGTTTCAACGCATTCTGAGCCATGGAGCCTGTTCGTTACTCAGCCATTACCCACGTGCCAATTTGCTCATTTGACACATCTTCTTTGAGGGCCTGCTATGTGTCCAGTATCTGCTGGGCTCTGGGGATCCGGCCGTGGACAAGAAAGACGCAGCCCTGACTTCCCAGGGCCTGGCCTCGAGTGGGGAGGACGCTAAACACACTAATTATGCAAATGACCATTTAAATGGCAACGGTGATACAGACCACGGGCGCTTCCCTGGCTGTAGGGGAGAGGCCCGTGTGGGCCACTTCACAGCACGGTTTGAGCCTCCCTCGCCCAGAGCAGATGGTCTTTAGGCGGGGGTCACTCCTGTGACCACCAAGACAGAGTAGGAGGGACAAGGTTGGGGCTGGTCTCAGAGCGGGCGACTCCCCCTGGCCTCCCAGCCTCGCGTTTGGCCTGGCAGGACGCCGAAGCAGAGGAGGTAGTCCTGGGGTCTTGCTTCTGACAGCCACCTAACGGCCAAGTACCTCTGTCCCCTCCTTCAGCCCATGGTCGCTGAGCCCTCCGCCCCCTATGCCCGGCTCTGTGCTCACCGTCAAGGGTACAGACAACAGTCGGACAAGGGAACGCGGCCTCACGGACGACCACTCCCGACTCCAAGCAGCGGGGGGGGGGGGGGGGGGGTCTCTCCTCTTTCATCCTGGAGCTTGGTCTATTCTTTAGGGGACTTGCCACTTCAGCTAGAGTAGGTACACATTAGTGACACTGAAGAAAAAAATCGCACTGTGTTCTGCTGGGGTTTTTAAGAAAATAAACTGTCAAGAATCCCTTTATTAAAAATTTAACTGTGGTGGGAGATGATTAAGTGAATTGCTCATCTAACGCTATTGAGATAAACTGTTCTTACGCGCTCCGAACGCACTGAACCGGGAACGGAGTTAGCAGCTCGCGGTCTCTCCTTGTGCCTGTGAGTGTTTTGCATTCACGGTTTTAAAAACATTGTTATTTTTCTGCACTAAGCGCTTTTATGATGACTTCTCCTAGTCCCTCCTTCCCTGAGACAAGGGCCGTGTGCCTCCTTTTCAGCGGGGATTTCGCTGCCCGCCAAGACACGGCAGAAGGTGTAGACTCGGCCTCCCGGGCTCAGCGCCCTCCTCTGCAGCATGGGTGGGGCCGTGAGGACTGAGGACAGGCCTGTATCACAGCAGCACGGCTCAGCCCGGGGCAGGGTGACCACTTAGAACACAGCGTCTCCTCCTTCAGTGAAATCCAGAAATGTCGTTTCTGTCACTAATATTACCTCACCCCTTCGCCGCCCAACAACAGGTTCGAAACTTGTCCCCGTTAGAAGGTTCCGGGCCATGCTGGCACTGACCTCTGCTGGCAGGAGCCATATTGGGTGAGGGCAGCTGGAACCAATGCGTCGGCCTCCACAGCGCCCCCTGTCCCCCCCCAGGCCAACCCTCAAGGGCGGCGGGTGGGGACGGGCTCTGGCCAGAGCTCGGTGGCCTCCGCTATCTACCTCAGAGGACAGAGCTCAAACCCCAGGGCTCCTCAGCACGCAACGACTACTGTGCTCAGGCAGACTTGTCTCGTCCCTGCCCCAAGCCGGCCGACTGCTCTTGCTCGTGAGCCCTGTGGCCTGGTGGGTAGTTCAAGCGCGGGGGTCAGACAGCCGGAGTCCCGATTCGGGCTGCCCCTCTACCACTTCGGTGACTTGGGTGAATTTTTTTTTTTTTAATTATTTTTTTAAAGTTTATTTTGAGAGAGGGAGGGGAGGGGCAGAGACAGATGGGGGGAGAGAGAGAGAGAGAGAACCCCTCTGCACTGTCAGCACAGAGCCTGCCATGGGGCTTGAACTCACGAACCCTGAGATCATGACCTGAGCCGAAGTTAGACGCTCAACCGACCAAGCCGCCCAGGCGTCCCTCTTGGGGCAAGCTTCCCCATCCGTGCGATGGGGATTACAAAATCTACTTCTTAGGGTTGATGAGGGGATTAAATGCCTTTCCACACATGAGGGGCTTAGTGCCTTCGAGGTTCAGTGCACCCTCTATGTCTACACCTGTCCCGATCCTCCTCCTCCACACTCGGCTCAGCCGTCGCCTCCCGGAACACCATCCCAGCTCGGCACCTGGTCGGGGCCCAAGTCACTCAAGGCTCCCTGACAACAACAGCAACAAGCCTTTCTCCCTGCCGAGGCCTCCTAACCACCCCTGCTCCGTGAGAAGTCTCCCTCCCAGACGCCGGCTTCATTCACCCCTGCACGTGACTGTCCCTCCACACTCACCGGGCCATTCCCCTCCCTCCTGTCCTCCCCCGCATCTCCTGCCATCCATCCCTCCACCGAGGAGCTGCCCTCTCGGGCCTGCCGGGCCCAGCCCTGCCCTGTTTGCTGAGTCTGGCCTGCCCCTCCCCTCTGTGCCCCTGCCCCCACCGCGACAGGCGTCTGAACCTGGGTGCAGGGAGCGCCCTGGAAAGGGAGGGTAAGATCTATGTCAGGGGCTAAGGGCACCCCAGCCTTTCCTGAGGCGGGGGGGGGGGTAGGTGAAGCCTCGGGCAGGGTCAAAGACCTCCTTCCCAGTGAGGCTTCCTGGCCCCCCATCCGGCTTCCACCTCCATCTGGAGCACACGTGTGCTTCCCTCTCTGCACCCAGCTGTGCAAAGGTCCTGCAGCAGAACCCGGCACATAGAAGGTGCTCAATAAAGGAACTGGCGTGAGCTGGGTGCTGCGGACTGATGGGCTGGGGCCGGGCAGATGCTGGAGGGACAGGCGGCTCGGGAAGCGGCTTGGAGCCTGCTTCCGTGTGGGGAGGAGACCCCCTGCCCGGTGGTGTAAGGATTAAACTATCAGTGTCTGGGGCCCTGAGGAAGCGTGCCTGGCCCCAGGCAAGTGGGGAACGTGACTCTGGCCCTTCGAAGGCAAGGTGTGTTTTTGGGGGCGCTGGAAGGGCACAGCCGGGCGGTGTCTGGGCCCAGCGGGGGGTGTGGCTGAGACAGGACAGGCCGGCTTGTGAAGGGTCTTCGCTGCAAGGGAAGCACTGCCGTCCAAGGATGGCATTGTGACCGTCGCTGGGGCGGGGTGGCAGCGACAGTGGACGGGAGGCCGGAGGAAGCTGGGGCGGGGGTCCTGAAGAGCAAGGACAAGGCCAGAGCAGGGGCTGGCTTTGTGGACAGCGTCAGCACTTGGTTTTGAGACTGAGCTGCCAGGACTACCTAGAGCCCAGGCGGCTACGAATTAGGAGGCATCGGGAATTAGGGTTGGAAAAATCAAATCCTGCAGCCAGTCTGCCTGGGCCGAGTCCCAACTCTATCCCCCAACTGGGGCCTCTGGCGCAGGGGCTCCCTTCCTACACCACAGTCTCGCTGAGCCGTGAAGTGGGAAGAACAGGACTTACAGGGTCGTCGTGGAAAGAGCTTGGCGCATTGCCGGGCGGGGGGTGGGGGGGGAGGCGCGCACACACCCCTACTCCCACCCTCCCAGGCGGGAGGCGGGCTCGGGGAGGCAACCTAAGTAATAGAGGGGGAGACGCGGGTCTCCCGTGTCTCAGGCCTCAATCTACTCAACTGAAAAATGGGGATCCCCGCCTGTCCCTCTCCCGGGGCTCTCATGAGGCTCAGAAGCCACACGACTCTGCGAGACGGCAAGATGCCCTCTGATTGGTTCATGTAACGCTTGCGTTTTGGGCCTGCCGTGACGTGAACAAGTGTGCACAGGTGCGATCAATAAATCCGGGGTGCCACGGGGCCTGGGGGGCCTTGACCTGACTGGGGGTTCAGGGAAGGCGCCTCTGAGGTTGAGTCAAGAAAGACGAGGGTGACCATGACAAAGGTCTCGCTGTCAATCCTTGCTAGAGCTGCTCAGCTCCCGGCCCCTCACCAGGGTCCCCCCCCCCTTAAGTCCTCATGAACAAGTGCACCGCCCCCACGTGACGCCGTGTCCCCAGGGCGCCCGGGAGCGCCTAGAATACAGTGGCGCTCAGTACGTGCTGTCGAAAGAATGAAAGCATCGAATTTCTCAGGGGCTCTGTGACGGAAGGACTGTTACTAATCCCATTTCACAGATGGGAAAACCGAGGCCCAGACAGGTTCAACTATGTGCCCCAGGATAAGAGGTCAGTCAAGCCTCGACTGTCCCCCACAATCACTAAGCACTGGTGCTACGTAGATGCAGGGGGGAGTGGAAGAGCATTCCAGAAAGAGGGACCGTCCAGTGTGAAGGGGCCCAGGGACACACGAGGCCGGAGGCAGGGGCCGCATCCTGAAGGGCGCTAGCTCAGTCAGGGAGCCACCTGGCGGGCCACCTGGGGGACTGAGCTCGATGGCCTCGGACTCCACCACCTGTGGCGTGTGGCCCGTGCTGTCCTTCCCGGAGCCGGCCTGCAGCCGGTCCCGTCCCTGCTGCGGCCCGGAGCGCGCAGGCCACCCTCCATGGCGGGAACGGGGAGGAGGGATTCCACGACACCTGCTCCGGCTCGCGAGATTCTAAATCGGAAGTCAGGCGGAGTGAGGACCCCCCCAACTGGAAGCGGTTGAAATGCCCATCGACAGGAAATGGACCGAGAGGTCGCGGGAACCTCATCGGGCAGAATATTATCCCACGATAAAGAAGGAAAAGGGGGAAGCACAGGGGCTCCAGGAAACGACACGGAGGAGACGGGTGGGGGGGGCCGAGGGGCACAGACAGAAGCTGGTGGGGCAGCGGTGTAGACGGTATAGATGGTGTAGACGCACTATTCTGGCTGTGAGAAGTCGGGGGGGGGGGTGCTGTCTCATTTTCCATCCCTCAAATGGGACAAGTAATCCTGTCCCTGTGGGAACGTGGAGGCCCCCGGGGAAGGCAGAGCACTCGCTCCCAGTCCCCCGGCTCGGGGCAAACGCTCGGCAGAGTTCCGTTTCCGGTCCCTTCTCCGGGGACAGGCGAGCACCCCCCACCACAGACGGCTGTCTTCAGCTTATGTCCCATTTTGTACATATTATATTTAAGTACAATTTTTCTTGATAACTGAAAGCACTAGGCGCCGTCGCTGAAGAAAATTTAGCGACTGAAGAAAGCCAAGAGAAGAGACGCAATTTCCCCCCCAAAACGTTAGTGCGAGTGGAAAGGCCGTATCGATGTTTCTGGGTCGTCCCTGCATCCTGTTTTTGCTTTCGGGGCAGTTTTATTATTTTATTTTATTATTATTCTTTTAAGTTTATTTATTTGTTTTTGAGAATGAGAGAGACAGCAGGGGAGGGGCAGAGAAAGCGAGGGAGACACAATCTAAAGCAGGCTCCAGGCTCCGAGCTGTCCGTGCAGAATGCTGACGCGGGGCTCGAACCCACGAGCCCTCGAGATCATGACCTGAGCCAAAGTTGGACGCTCAATCGGCCGAGCCAGCCGGGCGCCCCTCCTTTCAGGGCGGTTTTCAAGCACAAACTGGACATAAAGCTCCGTGTTACATGCTCAGCATTTCCCCGTGCCATTTGACATTCTTCGAAACTCCGTGTTAAGTAGCTACATCGCACCCCGTTGTAAGAATGCGCCCCGACTCACTTGCCCAAAGCCCGGGTCACCAGGAGCTGAGGCGGCTCTGTTCTAGGCCTCGGCCCTGGGGCCATCCTTCAGCCTCCCTCTGGAGCGCTTCCGTCAGGTGGGCGGCTGGGTTTCTTAGGCCAGAAGCGCACACACCCTTGTCAAGCGCCTTCGCACACTGCCCACACCACCTCCCGGTGGACCCCGAGGGACCCTGGTTAAGTACACGCACGACCTCTGACCCAGCGAGTCCCCCAAAGATGTTCCCACGTGGCTCCCAAAGGGGTCCTGAGGGAGATTTTGTGGTGGAGGCAGCTCCAAGCCTCCTGGGCGTCTGTCCCGACTCGGGGGTGGGGGGCAGGAGGTGGGGGGGGGCGCCCGCCAAGGAGAATTCTGCAGCAGGTAAACCCACGGAGCGGGCACGCGCACGCGCACACGCACACACGCACACCCTGGTGTGGATGGCTCCTACAAACCCCGGGCTGAGTGAAAACCGTAAGACAAAGAAAGCCATCTATAATGCGGCTTCATTTACATAAATTAAAAATACATGCACACAATAAGCATTTTGCAAGAACACACACAAGCAGAAAGGTCCACGGTAAACACATTAGGCTGGCTCTGGGGAGGGAGGAGAGGAACAGAGCCCGGCCGAGCAGGCCCGCCCGGGAGTGGGGGGGCTGCGTGGGTTCCCTGGGGCGGGCGGCCTGAGTGCCATCGGCGCTGCCAGGGCTGGGAGGTTGGGGGAGAAGGGGCGTCTCTAGGCCCCTGCCTAGAAGGTAACTCCAGAGGCTCAGGGCTCGCATGCCCCTGGCCAGTCTCAGAAACGATTAGGCGGCCCCCGGAAGACTGCTGATACTTAAAACATTATTTTGTTCACGAAGGGCATCAGAACAATCGTTTCTGCTGCCTGCTGGCCCTGTCATGTCCCAGAAGGGCGTCTGAACCCTCCGCATAGGTGCACGCCACTGTTCTAGAGAGAGGCCGTTGCCGGTGCTCAGTGCACTTGGGGTCTCCCGGTGCTGGGGCTCTAAGGAAGGCCACGGAATCTCAGGGCTGCTCCCCAGTTCTGGCAGGTGCCACAGGGACACACACACACTGCCAAGTCCCCAAGGCAGGGGCTCGGGGGCCAACCTGCCATTCATACACAGCTATCTGCTACGCACCTGCTGCGTACCAGGCTCTGTTCTCGGTGCTGGGGGTCCGGCGGGGAGCGGGGTGAAGTCCCCTCCCACACGAGAGTGATCATCTGTGCAGAGCCAGATGACAAGCAAGTGACCACGGACAGGACGGGGAGGCTGTCCAATCCCCAGGACTCAGGCCATTTCTAAGGGGCTTTGGTGTCCGGCTGTGTGTGTGTGTGTGTGTGTGTGTGTGTGCGCACACGCGCTAGTTTGGGGACGTTCCAGTGGCCGCGAGCGGGACACGAATGAGCAGGACACACAGGCCTTGCGGGGCAGCGCCTCTCTGATCTTCCTCCTGACCCTGAGACTCTACTTCTAGGAATTTCTCCCAAGGGCGGAGCCCGGGACAGTCCCAGGACTGAGCGCTGAGGTCGCCGGCCGCGGCGTAGCAGTGGAAAACACTGCAGAGAAGAAGGGACTGGCTAAGTGACCGGGCGGCCGGAATCCTACGCGGTGACTAAAATTGAGATTTTGGACGAGCGTTCGTGTCAGGGAGAAAGATGTTCCTGTTACTCGCAGGTGTCGAAAGTCAGCCACAAACTGGTATAAAATGGTGGGATTTCATTTTTTTTTCTCAAAACAGTAAAAAAAAAAAAAAAAAAAGCCAGAATCCCTTTCCCAACCCCGCCTACCGGGCACTGGCCAGAAAGACACTAAATGCTAATGGGAGTCACCTGTGCGTACAGAGTTTCGCTTGGCTTTTGTCCCTGTGTTTTTACTCAGGTATATGTTCTAGGTTTTCTAAATTAATTTGCATTCATTCTGAAATAAATAATTTAAAAGTCCATTTGCATAGGCACAGAAAAGAGCCAGGAAGGTTTTAAACAAAATGTAAACAGTAGTTATTCATATCTAGGTGGTGGGACTAGGGGTGATTTTTTTTTCATTTTTTTAAAATCTGGCTAATGAAAAAGTCACTTTCTCCGGGCGCCTGTGTGGCTCAGTCGGTTACGTGTCTGACTCTTGATATCGGCTCAGGTCATCATCTCACGGCTCGTGGGATCGAGCCCCGCGTCGGGCTCTGTGCTGGCAGCGTGGACCCTGCTTGGGATTCTCTCTCTCCCTCTCTCCTCGTGTGTGAGCTCGCTCTCAAAATAAATAAGTAAACTTTTTTTTTTTTTAAGTTACATTCTCGAGTCCCTCTACTGGCTCCCCCAGTGGCCCCGCTTCTCCCGCCTCCTGCAAGGAGTCCATGGAGGGAGGCCAGCGCGGCTGGACGTGCACAAGCACCCGCTCCCGTGGACACACGCCCTCCGCCCTGGGGGAGTCTGTGGTTTGGGGGGGGGTTGGTGGCCTCTGAGGTGGGGGTGCCAGAACGCCCAGGGACGAGACATGCCCACTTTTGTGTGTGCTTAGCGCCGTGCGCGCCGCGTGCCTACGGCGGACCCGTGCGGGTCTTAGGAAGAAGTTCGCACGGTCCACGGGGCTCAAGTGCACACGCTGACAGGGATGTGGGTCAAACGTCTGGAAGCCGGTGGCCCCGGGAGGCGGGGTGACAGACGCACCAGCAAACGGGCCCAGGCAAAGGGGCCGGCTCAAACCGAAAAGAGAGTCATCCTCTCTTGCTTCTTCCCACACCCGCTCTGCAGGAAAATCCTGGTGTCTCCACCTTTGAAACACACCCAGAATCAGCCCACTTGTCACCACCTCCACCGCAACCAGCCTGGTCCCAGCCGGGCCCCCGCATGTCTCCCCCAAACTCTGTACCAGCGAGGAGGCAGCAGATCCAGGATTCAAACCCAGGCCCCCCGCACAGGATCCACGCGCCGTAGGGGCCTCCCCGCACCTCAGCCGGGGAGACCCAAGGCAGCAGCCCGTCTCGCCTCTGCTCAGAGCTCCCCCTGGCTCGTGGCTCATTTGGAGAAGAGCCCCAGTCCTCAGCACGATGCCAGGAGGCCCTGCAGGATCTGCCCTCACCTCCCACCCTCTCCCCTGGCTCACTGTGCTCCAGTCACACCTGCTTGTTGCTGTTCCTCCCACACACCCGGCAGGCTCCTACCCCAGGGCCTTTGCACTCATGGTCCTCTCTGCCTGGAATGCCCTTCCACGAGACTCCACCTCCATGTCCTCCAAACGTTTGCTCCCATGTCACCTTCTCCACGAGGCCACCCGGACCTCGTGGCTTTAAAGCTGCAGCCAGTCAGCCCTCCTCCTCCTACACCCACCGCCCCATCCCTCATCTATTTCCTTTCTCCACAACTCTCAGCATGTTTAACACATGCCATTTACTTACTCAGCCTGCCTAAGTCTAGAATGCGGGCCGGGGGGGTGGGGTGGGACAGGGCGGGTTGTCTGTTTTGCTCACTGAGGGATCCCAAGTGACTAGACCACGCCTCCCACACAGAAGACAACCAAGAGATGTTTCGCAAACACGAGCGTCCCGGGCAAGGGCAGGGATGCTGCGGGGGGAGTCCGCGGGCCCAGACTGGAAGGAGGTGAAGGGAGGCTCGCCGGGGGGACCCAGGGGCCAAAGAGAGGCATATTCGGACGGAGGGGTGAAATGGGAGGGGAGGTGGCGGCAACTGTAGGGGCGGCCGGCGGGCCCAGGTGCGCAGGACTCGAGGGTCACGCTACCGACGCTGGACTTCACTCCTGAGTCCAGGAGCCCTCAGCGGGTTTCAGGCGGAGGCGAGCACTCCTCGGGGCCGCTGGGAGGAGGGACTGGGCCTGGGGGTCGGGGCTGGCGGGGCTGGGGGAGCGCCGCTCCCAGCCATCGGGCACCCGCGGGCAGCCACAACTCTGTGGGGTTTGCTGCACACGATTGTTCATCCCACTCCCCAAAGAGAAAACGGTCCAGTTCTCCTGAAGGGATGCTGCCTTGGCCTTGGGCTGCCGGGGGCTGCCTCGGTGGCCCCTCATCACAGACGTGCTCCCCGCCACGCTGACGTCTCCCCTTCCGGCTTCCGCTCCCCCGAATGCGGCCGTCCCAGCCTGACTGGCCTTCCCGTCCGTTTCCTGACTCTCCCCTTCTACGTACATAAGGGGAGGGCCCTGTCCTCTGTCGTTACCTAAATCAGGGCTTGGCTCGGAGCTGGTGGCAGCCACGCGTGTGGAAGGTCACGTGAGCAGAGGAAGGCCGGGAGTGAGCAGGTAGAGGCCAGGGGACAAGGGCGTGGAGTGGGGGAACGAAGTGAGGGTGTCGGCCCCCCTTCAGGAGTCAGGGCGGGTCGGCAGGGACTCCAGCCTGAGAAGGCGGGGTGGACTCCCGCGGACCCTGTTAAGGAGGCGGGCTGAGCGGGAGGACCCAATCCCGACCCCGACTCCGGCTTCACTGGTCTCTGCCGCCTGGCCACCCAGGACAGCCTTCTTGACTCGGGCAGCGTCCTAGGCACTGCACCCCCGAAAGACCCCCTCGGTCTTCTGCAGCGTGGAGCCCTGCCCCCAGGCTCTCCTGACAGTGAGACGGGCACTGGCCCCTCCCCCCACCGACAGACCAGGGAAGTGCCACGGAGGAGGGCAGCGTCAGCTCCCACGTCACCCGGGAGCCCTCTTCTCTCCTAGCTTTATGGGCTGGGGTCAGGAGAGGCCCGCATGGTGTGCGGTGCTGACCCCGAGCCTTTAAAACGGTGGTTCTCAGGGCGCCTGGGTGGCTGAGTCGGTTAAGCATCTGACTTCAGCTCAGGTCATGATCTCACGGTTCGTGGGTTCGAGCCTTGAGTCCGGCTCTGTGCTGACGGTTCAGAGCCTGGAGCCTGCTTCAGATTCTCTCTCTCTGTCCCTCCCTCATCTGCACTCTCTCTCTCTCTCAAAAATAAACAAACATTTAAAAAAATTAAAAACACACAAAATGGCAGTACTCAACTAGGGCGACACCCCCCCAATATCAGGCAACATCTGGAGACATGTGGGCCCTGGGGGTGAGGTGCCGCTGGCATCCAGTGGCCAGGGCTACTGCCCAGCACCCTACAGCACACAGGAGGCCCCCGCAACCAAAGGCGATCGGGCCCCAAGTGTCAACAGAGTAGAGGAGAGATTCTGCTTTAAAAAGCACAGCCCTGCCCTCGAGGCGTCATTTACAGCCGCTCTCAGTCTCAGTCACAGTCACAGTTAATCGGATGGCACCTGCCCCATCCGGGCACCAGCCACACGCTGATAGGAGACAAGGCACACGGGAGAGCTTCGGTCTCCAAATGTCACCTATGAGCCCCGTGCTGCACGGCAAAGGAGTGCTCGCCAGGCGCCAGAAGATTCTAAGTCCTTGGCAAGCCTGAAACCCATCAGCTCTCACCCAGCCCCTCGGGGCAGGGGGCCTCAGGATGCCCATTTCGCAGACGAAGAAACTGAGGCGCAGCGTCATGCCACACGAGCCCAAGGCCACGCAGCGGGTGTGGCGGCGCAGAGGGCACGGGGGGCCTCGAGCAAGGGTTGCTCTGCACACCTGTGACTCCAGGGGCGGGCTGAGGGCTCGCCTGTCCTGTGCGGGCAGAGGCGGGCAGGTGGCCGTGCCCTCAGAGCCCCGACGTACCGGCACAGAGACGGAGCCTCGTCAGGGAAAACCCAGGCGGCCTTAGCTCAAGTTAATACGATGCAAACAGTATCTCCCAAGTGCCAGCTCGAGGAGGAGGAACCGGCCACCACCCCCACCCCCGCCCCCGGCCCCGCAGCTGTGTGTCCCCACCCCCACCCCGCCGGCCCCGGCCCGGCTTACCTGGATGCCATTCTCCTGCAGGTTCAGGTACCGCGTGTTGACGGGGATGCTGGCGGGGACTTCGGCCAGCTCTCTCCGTGTGCAGATCACCCGGCTGGCCTGGTTGCTGCAGGAGCAGGCCGCGGGGCAGGAGGTGGCCGGCAGGGAGCCCCCTCCGGCGGCCAGCGTCACGGCCACGCCGCCCCCGCCGGCCCCCAGGGGCGGGGAGAAGAGCCAGAGGAAGAGCAGGGCCCCATGGGGCCAGGACATCCTACCGGGCGGCAGTGGGGGGCACGGGGAGCTGCGGGCGCACGCCATCCTCAATGTTCATGCTCCGCGTGGGCGCCGGGGGGCTGCTGGGGGGGAAGAAAGAGGGAGAGGCTCAGTGAGGGACAGGGACCCTGCGTGGCCCACCTGCTCCCCCACCCCCGGGCAGCTCTCTGCCACTGCCGCCACTGTCACCTCCCTGCTCTACTCAGGAGCCGGAGGGCAGGGCTCCCCCAGCCCCATGGGGGGCCAACCCACCCCCTGAGGGAGGCAGAGAATGGCCCTGGCCCTGCCCTCCCTGTGCCGTCTCATGTCCTTCCCCGACCAGCAGGTTATACCCATTTTGCAGAACCGACAACCAAGGCAGGGGTGGGGTGGGGAGGGAACAGCTGTCCAAGGCACGTGGCCAGGAATGGAGAGGTCAGCTCTAAAGGCTGGTTCGAGGCATGGTTTCCGAAACGCAGACCAAGAGGCAGAGATGGAGGGAGAGGAAGAGAGACAAACAAGACTAAGCGACAGAGAAAGGGGGAGGCACCGGGTCTGGAAGCCTGGGGGGCGGTCTGGAGTCTGGCTTCCGTCGCTGTGGCCATCCAGGCCCCCTGGCCACCCGAGCGGCCTCCTGTCCCTTCACCCCACTCCCCGCCCAGAGGCCGGGCGCCCAGCACCAAACGCCCTCCACACCGGGCCTGCCACCCCTCAGTCTCCGGTCACCCCGTCGGGGGCTGGGCTGGGGGGGGGGGGCGCCTCGAAACAGCCAGAGAGACTTGAGTTAGACTCACGGGAGGAACTTGAAGAAGGTAAGGTCCCAGACAAGGCACCTGTGGAGGTGAGCTGTGGGCAGCAGAGGCTGGGAGCAGCCTGGAGAAGGCCAGGGGGCCGCTGGGGGCCGCTGGGGGCCGAGGGGCCTGGGATGGCAGTACGGGCAGGAGGCCGGGGGACTGCAGGTGCCCAGGGCCAAGGCGGTACCTGGCGGCTCTGTGCCAGCAGCTGCCGGGGATGGCGTTGGGGCAGTCGGTGGGGAAGGGGCTGGGGGCGAGAGACCCCGGGCCCGAGCTCTAGGTGGGCAGTGGGCGGGGTGGGATCCGGGCAAGACAAAGCGGGGATGGGCTAATCATCACAACAGCCGCGGTGAGAACAGCCGTAATAATAATAGCTCCGGCCTTCCGCGTAAGCCCTTTCTACGCCCCGGACTCTGCGCACACGGCGTTCCCACGGAAGGCTCCCAGGAACCGTAGGAGGAGGCTGTTAGGACGCCCAATCTGCAGATGAGGACACTGAGGCGCTGGGAGGGGTACGGCTCGTCCCAGTGAGGTGCTGGGCAGCGAGTGGCGGAGGGGGATGGTGGCCCTGGGTTTACCTTCCCTTCCACGCAGTGTCTGGTGCACCCGCATGGGCAGGCCGCCCCGGGTCCCCCCGAGAGTGAGGGGGAGACGGAAGCGGTCTGCACAAACGTGCCCGCGAGCAGCAGTAACCCGGGCACACCCGCGGACAGCCGACTCTCAGACCCACGGACACGGGGCCACCCCCCCAACCCCCACGCGGGCACACACGCACACACACATTCTCTTCCTCCTCCTGCAGGCTCCAAGATCATTTTAACCCCGATAAAAACGCGTGTGCGTAGTCTGGGTGCCTGGATGCATGTGTGAGAGCCAGAACTAGACAGAGAGCCGGAGAGACAGAGAGACAGAGAGAGACAGAGAGACAGAGAGGGGGGAGGGGTGGGTTCCGAGTCAGTATCCTGGACTCAATTTCCACCTGGCGGGCTGGGGGCCGTGTGCGCCTCTATCTGTGAGTCACGTGAGCGCGGCGGGGTCTCCCCTTCCCGAATGTGCAGGGAGGTCTCCGCTGGCCCTTGTCCTGCACCCCCCACCCCCTTTCCCACCTGCTAAGACTGGCGAGGGCCTGGCCCACACCCTCGAAGCCAGGGGCCAGAGATTGCGGCTGCGGCACCCACCGCGGGTCCAGGCCTGCGGCCGCGTCTCTACCTCCGCATCCGTCCCCATCTCTCCTGCAGCCGCCCGCATCCCTCCCCCCATCACGGCTTCTGCGGTGGCGGCTGGGCCTCCCGCCCCTTCCCTCCTTCGCCCTCAGCCATCTCCGTCCTTGTTCCCCCCCAAACACAGAGAGGGACACTCACCCCGGTGGCTCCGCTTCCGCTGGGCCTCTCCCTGGGCCCCAGGCCCCCCCCTCCACATGCCTCCGGCCGGCGGGGGGGCTCTGCCTCCCCAGTTCTCCAGGGCTTCCTTCGAGGTCGTGCTGGGGGGGGCGCAGGGGCTTCTTGGGTCTCCCCGCGCCCCCCCCTCCTCGCCGGTCGCCCTTCCCGCCCCGGGGAGGCCCGTCTAGGCCACTGCAGCAGTCTACTCCCCCCCTCCCTGCTGGCCTCCTCTTGCTTCCTACCCCCACCCCTGCCGCTACCTCTGCTCTCCCCCCACCACCGGCTGCTTTGCTCTCCCCCCACTGACCCCAGCCCTCTTCTCCTCGCTCCCAGTCCCCTGGCCTTGTCCCTCCTAAGCCCCAGCCCCCTCTTGGGGGCCCCCCCTCACTGTCTCGCCTCCCTCGGGACGACCGGGCCCCCTCTCTCCTTCTCCTCCATCTCCTCCTCACTCTCGCCCTGTCCCCATCACCCTCTCTGTAGGTTGGGGAGCCCGTCTGGGTCAGATTCTCTGTCTCTCTGTCCGTCTGTCTCGGTCTCCCTCGGCCAGGCTCGGTCTATCTCTCTCTTTCTCCGCGATTACAATTTCTAGTCACACGGCAGTGCAGAGCCAAGCTGTGCCTCAGCTCCCTCCCTCCCCACCCCCTCCCTCCTTCTTTCTCTCCTTCTGAACGGGGAGGGCGCCTCTCTCTCCTCCCTCCTCCTCGGGCCCCCCTTCCCTGCACCGAGAGGCCTCCCCCTCCCCCGCTAATCAAAGGCTCCGTTATCTAATTAACCCATTGGTTCTGGGCGGCAGGGAAGGTCGGAAGAAGCGGGGGAGGAAGGTTGACGGCCAGGCTGCCCTGGAAGGGGGGGAGTGTGGGCTGTGCCAAGCCCAGCCTCGTGGCACAGACTCGCTGCAAAACCAGGCTGGGCCGCCGCTGACCCCACCCCCCACCACTGGCCACAACCACTCCTCCTGCACCTGTCCCCCAGCCCAAGGACAGACAAGCCGGCACAGTCTCCCCCGCAGGAGCTACTACCTGCAGGCCCCCCACCCCCCGGGAAGCTCCCGAGAGCCCCTCACCACACCACGCGGCCGCATACTCCTCCCCCCACCGCTGAGACACCAGCGATCCTGGGATCCTGGGCCAGCACCCTCGTCGCCCGGTCCTGCGGCCACGGGCCAGCCCCCATTCAGGCCACAAAGAAACCCGGCCACAGACGCAGCCCTCTTCCCTGGACCTCAGCCCGAGCCGGCTAGCCGCCTCCCCGTACGCTTCTGCAAAATGGGCAGGGAAGCTGCTCTCGCCTCTTCCACTCACCCAGCCCGCCAGCCGGCCGGCCGGCAGATGTGTTCTGAGTCCCTACTGTGTGCGAGCACGGGTGTCAAGGCCCACAAAGGCCACCTCCACGCTCAACGCCCAGGGCATCCACAGGACGCAGAAGGTAAGTGGCAACACGAGAGCGCAGGGGTCAAGCACCAGGGGGGTTTTTCCCCTGCTGTGTGACCTCAGGCCAGTGGCCTCGTGGTTCTGAGCTGCGGGAAATGCCGGGGGGCAGGGGTGTAAGAGTATGGGGCCTGTGGCGGGTCGCCTGGCTGAACACGCGGCGAAAACGCTCTGCCTGCGCGCCGCGTGCGGGTCTGACCCCCTTTCCTCCTCGCCCCCCAAGCCATCTCCCCCTGAGATCAGTCCTTCTTCAGTGGTCTCCCACTTCGGTCCCCCCTCCCGGTCTGTTCCCACAGGCGGCCAGAGGGGTCCCGTCCACATCCAGGCCAGACCCTGCCCTCCTCTGCCCCACAGCCCCTCGCCCGGGCCGGCTCACTGGGAGCAAGGGCAGGGCCGTCGCCTCGGCTCCCAGGCCCCCTCTGCTCGGGCTGGGCGACTTCCCGGGCTTCGGCCCTGGTCTCCTCCCCTGCTTACTCACCCGCCTCAGGCCACGCTGGCCTCCTCAGTTTCTGGAAGAGGCCGCACACATTTCTGCCTCACGCCTGCCTCCTCTCTGGTCTTCACTCAGGTGTTACCTTCTGACCAGCTCAAATCACACAGCACCCTGCCCCTCCAGAACCTTCCTCTTGTACTTTTCTATATAACACCCATCACCACCTGGCCTCTTACAAGCCCACACACTCGAGTGTAAGCTCCCCGAGAGCAGGCACCGCATCTGTTTTGTGCACAGTTTGGTCTTCAGCATTTATGACTGTGCCTGGCACGCAGTAGGTGCTCAGGAAACTGAGCAAAGGAGCGAAGGAGTGAGTTAGCATGGCGGTCCGTCTGCACTGCTCACAGACCAGCCAGCTTCCCTCGTTACAGTGGCACGGAGCCCCGCCCGCACCCAGCCCAGGACACACTCTCAAAGCTGCCACCTCTCAAGCTCACACCTCTGATGTCCCTGATCCGGAGGCCCCTGCCCATCCCAGGAGGCCCACCCAGCGGAGGCGGCATGTCTGTATGCCGCGAACACAACTGCCTTCAGCCTGGCGGCGCTACCTGGATGGCGGGGTCCCAGATACCACACCCTAGGGTCCCAAACGGCAGGTCCCCAGGGCCACTCCTGCGCCCCGCTCACCGTCATGTTGTGAGGCTAACCCTTCCCCTTCGGAGCACGTTCCCCAAGGACTAGGGTACACATCGGAGCAGTCCCAACGCCACCAACAGTGTCAATGTCCACCGCATCCCCAGCATTCCTGGGGCACCATTCTGGGCTCTGTACTTGCAATAACTGCAGTTCGCCCCTGGGCCCTCGGAGAGGGGCTGCCAGGACCCCCATTTCACAGATAGGAAAGCTGAGGCATAGAGAGGCAAAGTCACTTGCCCCAGGCCATGCACGACTACAAAAAGGCTCCTCTCGTCAGCCTGACCAGAGCCGACAGGTCCCAGAGACCCCAAAGCTTGTCAAGACAGCAACCTCAGTCCGTCGGAAGTCTCTGGGGGGGGGGCAGAACAACAGAAGGCGCCCTGCAAAGCCTGCCCCACCCCCACCGCAGGGGACCAGACCACCCTTCTCTGCTCCGCCCCCTGCTGAACGGGGTCACGTGACCCGCCCAGCGTCAGGGGTCGCCCTGCTCCCCATGGTGCAATCCTAATAGCGACGCGAAGCATCTCCTGGGCACCCACTACGGCCTGGTGCTGCGCTGAGCACTGCCCACGCCTGCAGCCACTGTCCTCTCGCCGTGGCCAGGTCTGGTGTCCGTTTTACAGGTGGAGCAGCGGGTCCGGAGGGCCGAAGGCGCCGCCCGATGGCCGGTCACACGGCCCGTCTGTGGGTCGGCCGGCATTGGAAGCCAAGGCCCAGAACCTGGCCAGTCACCACGCTGCCCCTCTCGCCCCAGCGCCCTCGGGGGCGGCCTCTTGCCTGTTCTCCACCCCTCCCTGAGCCAAGGAGTGAAACAGAGCCAGAGAGGCAAGACACCCCAAAGAGAGAAGAGGCACATGAGGCAGAGAGGGGCGGAGACGTGGCGAGACGGAAGACCAAAGACAGAGGCGAGAGACCAAACCATGACCGTGCACGAGGGGCCAGAGACAGGGAGAGACTCTAAAAAGGGCAGGAGAGCAGGGAAAGCCTGAGAGGGAACCGCGGGCCGGGGGAAGCATCACCATCCTCTCCAGCCCAAGCTCTGAGCGATCTCGGGCACTGTGCCTGAGAGGATTCGGGCAGATGGCAGATCGGAAACTCGGGGGCCCAGGGGAGGTGGGGAGAGGAGAGAAGGGAGGCAGGGAACGTTCCTGTCAGGCAGACTCATTTTTCTGGGGGGAGTTCAGAAGGTGAGAGAAAAGATAGGAAATTGACTGCCATCGCAGCAAGAGGGATGGAGGTTAGATCTAAAGAAGAACTTCCCGACTGTGAGGGACTGGGGCGGAAGTGGAGCCTGGAGCCAGGAGGGTGGAGAGACATCAAAGCCAGAGAGAGCTGAACACTTCTCTCTCTGGACGCCTGTCATATGCGCAAGGCTGGGAGCTGTTAGGTTGGTGGCGGGGAGGGTATGGGCAGAGCCGGCTTCGGGACGGATGAAACAACTTCACACGTGTGTCCCTCTGAGCCAGTCCCTGTCCTGAAGGCTTTTCAAACAAAAGCAACCCCAAAGCCCGGAGAATCGACAGTCCCCTAACTTTTGAGATAGCAGAACCCTGGGAAAGGCTTGCCCAGCCTCCTCATCGCTGCTGCCTAGGAATGGGGGCTGCGGGCTCAGCCTTTGACTTGCCTGTCTGTTATTGTCTGTCTCCCACCAGAAGGAGAGCCCCCCAGGCGGGGAGTTTGTCTGGCTGACTCACGGCTGCGTCCCCAGTGCCCAGGGCGCGCGGGCCCCCACAAAGCCTCGGTGGACAGTTGCAGCAAGAAGAGCCAGCGAGAGAGCACCTCCTACCGCCAGGTCCCCTGCTGGCACTGGGTGGGGGGGGGCAGAGGGGAGCCTGCGAGCACAGGGGAGTGGGGTCTCCAGAAAGTCTAGGAGAAGCAGGGCGGTGGAGGGGAGTCGGGAGGAGGTGACAGCAAAGCAGAGACCAGAAGCAGGAGCCACCGGTGTGCAGGTGATGCCAAGGCCTGGGGCCAGAGAGGTGGGTGGGGGGTCAGGGAGCAGCACGGTTACAAAGACGCCCCACCCCCACAGTAGGCTGAGAGGCAGGGGTGCTAGGGGTGGTGGTGTTGGGGCAAGGGAGGGGTAGGGTCAGCTCCAGGTTAGAAAGACCCCACTGAGAAACCTTGGGGGTGGGGGGTGAGGGAGGCTGGACGCTGGGGAGGAGCTGGGCCAGGGGACCAGGGGCAGAGGGTGAGGATGCGGCTGGGGCCGCGGGGATGGAGAGGAGGGAGAGAATGGAGACAGGGAGCAAATCTGCAAAAGCCACAGAACTTGGAGGAGATGTTGGAGGTGCGGCAGAGGGAGGAGTCGGTTCCCCTTACAGATCTAGGGTCAGGTTCTGAAAGCCAGGAAAGGAGACAGGGCAGCAGAGGGGGTCGGAGGTGGGGGGAAACTGGAGAGATCCCTGGACACGGGACCCCCGACCCCAGTCTTTGGGGCCCAGCCGCTCCAGGAGCAGTGGTGGAGGGCCCGGGGCTGGGTGGCCACCAGTCCCAGGCTGTGAGGCCCTGGGCCAGCCCCTCCACCCCTCCAGGCCCCGCCCCCGGCTTTCCTCCTCTATAACACAAGCCTTCACTGACACAGGGTTGCAGGCCTGCCTGAGGCTCTGACAAGGGGGCCCAGGGCAGGGTCTGGAGCTTTGCAAGTGACCCGCGAGGGTGAGCCGGGACCCAAGGCCCGGTTGGTAAGTGGAGAAAGAAGAACACGCAGCCTCATCTCTGTGTGGCTGCGTTTCCTGCTAAGAGCTTGCCGTCACCCCACTTCCTCATCTGAAAAATGGGGATTAATAAGATACCCCACGACAGGGGCACCTGGGTGGCTCAGTTGGTTAAGCGGCCAACTTCGGCTCAGGTCATGATCTCATGGTCTGTGAGTTCGAGCCCCGCATCGGGCTCTGTGCTGATGGCTCAGAGCCTGGAGCCTGTTTCGGATTCTGTGTCTCCCTCTCTCTGCCCCTCCCCGGCTCGTACTCTGTCTCTATGTCTCTCAAAAATAAATAAACGTTAAAAACTTAAAATATATATAAATAAATAAACGTTAAAAAAAAAAAAGATACCCCACGACAAAGCACTGGGAGGGCACGGGTTTGGGGACGCATGAAGGCCCGAGGACAGCAGCTGTCTGCCAGCGGTGTAGAATATTCTCTCACTGATGTGTTGCCGTCCAGTGGCGGTCTCAGTGACTACGGAAACGCTCTTTCAGTGCCGTCCAATATGGCAGCCATGAGCGCGTGGGGCTGGTGAGCGCTTGCAGTGGTGAGTGTGACCGAGGAATTGAATTAATTTAATTTAATCTAAATGTCAATGGCCACACGTGGCTATAGTGGTTACTGTATTGGAGAATGTGGTTCTGACGGCTGGGGCGGCTGTCCCAGCGTGTCTGGCCGAAGCCTAGTTCTGTGTGGAACTGGTTCGGCCCGAGTGCCCGTGGCTCCAGCCCCCCTCTAGTCCGTGTACGCTCTGTGCGATTCTGTGTGGCCTGGGGGGGGGGGAGGGGCCAGCATAACGCTGGTGAACTGAGTCTACCAGGGTGGGGTGGGAGAGCTAGAGCCTGGCCTGGTATCGGAGGTTTCCAAAACAGAGGTCACTGCCAAGGCTCCCGCAGGGGTGTGTGAGGTGAGTTTGCAGGCGGGAGGGGTGCGGTGCGAGCCAGCTTGACTGCGGCCTCCCTGGCTCCTTCTCTCCTTGCTCTCCCCTGGAAGGGCAATTCTGCAGTTTGTTTTCTGCCTCGGGATGTGTATAACTAACTTCCTTTTTTTTTAATGTTTGTTTATTTTGAGAGAGAGAGAGAGAGAGAGAGCACGCACGGGCAAGCGGAGGAGGGACAGGGAGAGGGAGAGACAATCCCATGCAGGCTCTATGCTGTCAGCGTAGGGCCCTACATGGGGCTCAATCCCACAAGCCATTAGATCGTGACCTGAGCATAAATCAGGAGTCCGACGCTTAACTGACCAAGCTGCCCAGGTGCCCCTGCATAACTGAAAGTGTGTGTGCGTGCGTGTGTGCACGTGTGCGTGTGTGTGTGCGTGTGTGCGCGTGTGCGTGTGTGCGTACTACTAAACGTAATAGAAAGTTGAAAACCACTTGAACTGGGGCAGGGTTTCTGGGACAGCCACACATGTCCAGGTCGCCTGGGATCTTGGGGTGCAGATTCTGACGGGGGTGAGGGGGGACCCTCAGGGGCCGCACTTCCTGGGGATGCTGGTCCTGGAGCGCCCCGCACGCCATCTCAGGATGAATCGCCAGCTCCCCTCCTCCCTCCCCCTGCTCCGTGGAAGAGTGTGCTCCAGGCTGGGCCAGCCCCTGGTTAGAGCCTCCGCTGCCACGGTTACTAGCCACGTAGCCTTGGGGAGGGGCCACCGCCAGTCGGGGTCTCAGTTTGCTCATCTGTGAAATGGGGAAAATAGCTCATGTGCTTCCGGGGTGGTGGAGACTCAGCGGTCCCATACCCGCGATGGGTTGGGCGCGGTACCTGGCGCGCAGGAAGCTTGCACTAGAATTATTCTCTAACCGTGACCCTCTTCTCTCGCGTCACCACACCATCGCTCTAGGACGACGGAGAGCTGGAAAGAGCACTGGTGTCAGGGAAACTTGGGTTCAAACTCTGGCCCCTGTCAGGTTGTGGTCCCCCTCCTGTCCCACCAGGGTCTGTCTGTGGAGATACTGACACCCAGCTTACTGGGGCCTCATGGTGACATGTCTGGTGCTGGTAACTTGAATGACAGTGATATTAAAAGCTATTCTCGGGGCGCCTGGGTGGCTCAGTTGGTTGAGCGTCCAACTTCAGCTCAGGTCATGATCTCGAGGTCTGTGGGTTCCAGCCCCGCGTCGGGCTCTGTGCTGACATCTCAGAGCCTGGAGCCTGCTTCGGATTCTCTGTCTCCCTCTCTCTGTCCCTCCCCCGCTCACCCTCTGTCTCTCTTTCTCTCTCAAAACTAAATAAAGATTAAAAAAAATTAAAAGAAGAAACCATTAAAACATTTAAAAAAAACCGCTATTCTCACTGACAGAAGAACAAACCTCTTTCTCCTTCTGTGACTCGGTCTCCCCACTCCCCATATATAAATCCAGTATTTCCAGCTGGATCATTTATCGGGGAGTGAGGGGGGCACTGAATCACCTGAGGAATCTGTGCCCCCCCCCAGCTAGACATGGATTGGACACCCCACACCTGGTGAGGAGAGCCCACTGTGAGAATCGGGGAGGGTCGGTCCTGTCCCCTGGGGGCATTACAAGGGCATAAACAAGGGGAGACCCTAATGTCTCTTTTAAAGTCTAAACTTCAGGGCGCCTGGGTGGCTCAGTCGGTTGAGCGGCTGACTCTTGATCGGCTCAGGTCGTGATCTCATGGTTCATGGGATCAAACCCCACATCGGGCTCTGGACTGAGTGTGGAGGCTGCGTAAGATTCTCTCTCTCTCTCTCTCTCTCTTTCCCTCTGCCCCTCGCCCTTGTTCTCGCTCTAAAATAAAATTACCAAAAAAAATAAAGCATAACCTTCTATGAGTCTGTTATTAGCGATCGGATTATTGTTATTATTAGCAATCCTAATTTCTACTTGGAGGGCCCGATGGGTCAGCACGTTCCACTCTCTGGGTCCCAGCTGGGAGAAGTAGTCTGCAGGGTGGCCCACGCCTGGGTTTGCAGCCCCAGCTGAGCCGCTTCTGGCTATTGACGTTGGGCAAGGGACCTCGTCTCTGCGAGCCTCAGTTTCCCTCTATGTCCAACTAGGGACGAGGATGGTGCCCCCCTCGGAGGCCCGCTGTGAGGGGCAAATGGAGCAGGGCCATGCGGAAGGCTGGCACAGAGCCTGGCACGTGGTAAGCTCTCCACGGACTTCGGCTCTTCTCATTCTTATCTCCGGCCCTGTGCTGGAGGGTTCTAGACCAGGGGAGGGCAAATCTCAGTGCTTCCTGCCTGGGGGTTGCCCCTCAGGAGATCTGGGGCTGGCGCTGTTTTCTGACCTTAGTCTCAGTGCTTGGAACACTAGCTCCAAGGCCGAAGGTCAACTCTGTAGGCAGGAGAGTGGGCCGGGGGCTTCAGGAAGGGAGGAGGGCTGTCTCAGTGGGCTGAGACAGGAAGGGGTGGCCTGGGCTGCTGGCCCCAGCCCCCTTTCCCTCAGCTTCTGGGTCTTATACCTGCTTCTCAACTCCCAGATCGAACCCGGCATTCTCTCTCTTGGCAGCCCTCTTGGGGACCCAGTGGTCCCCTGGGATGGACTCCTGCCTGACCCCCAGCTGCAGGGCCCCAGCGCAGCCCCTCGGCCTCCACCTTCCCCGACAACAGTTGTGCCTCTAGGTTTCCGGGCAATGAGGGGGCATTTGGGCGCTCTTCTTACTGGGGCTTCTGTTCAGGGAGGGTGGAGGGGCCCTAAACTCAGAGAGGAGGAGAGGAAACAAACCACGCTCCCCATACCCCAGAGGGTGATGGCGGAGGAACTAAAGCCGGGCTGGAGCGCTGTCCTGGCATAAAAGGTACCCCTTGTCTTCCGCACCCTGACCTGGAGGTGGGGCCAAACGAAGCCCCTCCCCCTCCCAGAACCGGGCCCCAGGCCCATCACCACGCCCCCTGTCCTCTGAGACCCACACTTGGACCGGATGAGCTCCCAAATGTGCCCCCGACCTCCACCCTACTGGGGAACCTACTCCTGCCTGCACTGCCATCCCGCACTAGGGGACACGCGTGGGGTCTGTGGCCCGCCCCGGCTGTCAGCCAGCCGCGACTGGCTGCGACATGGTGGCCTCAGTAACACTGCAAGGGGCCGGCGGTTTCCGAGCAAGCGGATCGTGGCGGCGGCGAACTCGCGCGCGCCCTGCACCCTGGTGGTCTTGCTGGTTTCTGCCTCGGCAGGGGGCAGGGGGGCGGGCAGGTGAGCCTCCGGGTCAGGGCGAAACTGCCCCAGGGAGTCTGATGAGGCCGGGAAGCCAGGCGAACAAAGCCCCCGGGCCAAGGGGGCTCTGATTTTGGAAAGAAACCAGAGAGAAGCAGCATGGAGAGAGTGACAGGGCAAAAACAGAGCCGGGGGCAGAGAAAATAGCCAAGCTTGAGAACGCGGCTGCCTACGGAGCCGGACAGGTAAGACAGATGGATACAGCAGGTTAAGAGAGAGCAGAGAGCGGTGGCCAGCAGGGCCCTGAACACAGCCGGTGGCTAACCCAGAAGGAGAATTTTTAAGAGAAGCGGATAATCTGGATTTGGGGGGGGGACGTCATCGACACAGAACACTGTATGAGTTTCGAGTGTACAACATAATCATTTCGGTATTTGTGGAACGATTACCACAATAAGTCTAGTTGACATCCGTCACCACACATAGTTACAATTTTTTTTCTCATGATAAGAATGGATTTTTATGTGAAATCACTATTTTTTTTTTAAGTTGACAACACATTAAATACTTGTAAAGCACTGGGGGAGGGGAATAACACTCATGGCCCACAGGACGGCAGGGGAAGCGCTCAGGAATGTAGGAAAGTGAGCGCAGGAGGCAGGGAGGACCTGCAGGCTGGTGGGGGTGAGGGGGAGTGACCCAGAGGAGCCCACGGGGAAACAGAGGCAGGTTTCACAGCAGGTGGGCTATGAGGAAGAAATACTGATGGATAAGTTCATCTGCAGGGACGGATAAGCCGGGGCAGGGAGGCGCCAGGCTGTATGGCGAGGAGGGTCAGCCCAGGGGAGAGACGGTGGGAGATGGGCTTGACAGACACAGGAGGTCCAGGTGACATCAGGTGACATCTAGTGACAGGCACCCGCCCACAGAGGTCGGGGAGAGGTGAGGGAGGGAGAAAGACAGGGCGGGATGGTGGAGGGAGGAAGGGAGACAGAGATGCAGACCGTGGCCGGAGGTGGAGCCAGGGCTGTGGAGGGAGTTCAGGGCTTCCCCTCCGCCTCCCCGCACCTGCCTCTTCCCTCGAGGAGGCCTCCGTGCAGTCTCTGCGCACTTGCGCTTAGCCATGGCTCTACCTTGGAGGGATGTATCCGTGGCTCTCTGGCACCCGATGTCTTAATCCTGCTGTCCTCTCTGACCCCTGGGAGCCCTCTGACTCTGGGGGGCGGGGGGCATGCCCTCAACTGCCTCTGGGTGGAATTAAGAGTGATGGCGGAGGGTCCGGTCAGCACACACCTGTGCCCCTCACACTGGGCTCTGGGCTTGACTGCGTGTACGCAGCCTTGCGACATCCCCAAAGCCCCAAGTCCACCTCCGTGCCTCCCTGTGTCTCTTCGTGCACGTGAGTTCATGAGGCCACTAGGTTTGAGGGCCTCCCTGACCTGCACGCTTCTCCATGGGGTGCTGCCTGTCTCCCCTTTCAGGTCTCTGTGCAGGAAAGACCGCGTGTCTCCATACGTGCGCCTGACTCCAGGGCTTCCTCCTGGCCCCTGGCTGACTCTGGGTACCACAGCCCCGTTTGTAACCGGGTCTCCGGCTGCCAGCGAGTAACTGTGTGTGTGCGTATGTGTGCTCTCGCACACCTCTGCCCACACATGCCTCTGTGTCTTTCTCACACTCTCCCACCCTCTGCCCATCGCTGATCCGGGTCCCTCACAGCTAGGCACTGTGCCTCTAATCCCCCCTGCACCTCTGGTGGTGGACTGTTCTCTGGCTCCTTCGTGCCAGCTCTGTGGGTCCGCGCACCCTCCCTGAGTCCGTGGCCCCCTGTGTCTCTGCCTAGGCCTCTTGCTCTTGTTCCTCTGTGCGCGCGGATGGCTGTGGGTCCCCCGTCTCTCTGACTCTCGCTTTCTTTCAGAAATTAGGTGCGTAACTCTGTGTATGTCTGGCTCCGTGGTGATGCACCCTAATTGTGTGTGTGTGTGTGTGTGTTTGGGAGTCGGGTCCCTTCTCTCACTCTGGCTGTGCCTCTCTCTCTCTGGCTCCCACGCCTCCCTGCCTTGTCTGAGGGTCTCTCTCAATGCCTGACTGCTGCTTCATTCCCTACGCTCCTTTCTGAGTGCGCGGTGTGGACAATCGGGTGGCCAGGATTAGAGGGGACCCAGCGAAGAGCAGGGGGAAGGCAGGAAGGGGAAGAGGAGGCTGCAAGATGCGGGTTGGAAGCAGCCAGGAGACAGAGGATGCTCCGGGAAAAGGGAGCGGCTGATCCCGGCCAAGGTCCTGGGGAGCGGGGAGTCTTTAGGGGGGAGAGGATGCTGCCGGCTGCCTGGACCAGGAGGCAAGCGACTCCGGCTACTCCCAGCTGCCGCTGGAGCCCGAGTTCCTGTCTGGCGGCTGCGCGGCCGGGACCAGGGATGTGAGGCGCATAGCAATGGGGCGCTGCGGAGGCTCGACTGCAGCTCCCAGCTGGGGAGGGGGGTGGGAAGGGGGCTGTGGGGCAGCCCTGAGGCTCCCTCGCCCCTCCCCCTTCCCAGCTGGGCTCTCCCCAGGGGATTTCCCCACCCTGAGAAAGTGAGCCGGGAGAACAGGGCCTGAGGCTGCAGGGAGCAGGGCAGGGAGGAGGAGAGGGTGCTCGCGAAGAGCAGCAGAGGTGGGGGCAGGGAGAAAGGGGTCAAGATGGGAGTGGCCGAGAGGATGGGATGGGGTGGGTGGGCGAGGGGACGTTGTGGGCCTGGTGAATCAGACCCGGGAGAGAGACCGCCTGGGTCTCTGGCAGGAGACAAGGGAGGAACCCGTGGAAGTGGGGGCTCGCAAACTTGGGTGGAACCCTGGACAGAGCCTGGGCCTCGGGCTCCGGGACCGATGAGGAGTTGGAAGGAGGCAAGTGGCAGGAAAGCGAGGTTTCAGAGAGGAGGGCTCCAGGACTGGGGGGATCGGGCGTTGGGGGATCCCACGAGGTGAGGAGACAGGGACGGGGGGGGGGCGGTTCTGAGTGAGGAAAGGTCATAAAAGGCGATCCCAGACACAGATGGGTGTGAGCGCGAGAGGGGCCGGTGGTAGTGCTAGGGAGAAGCCCCCTGCCTCCCCATACAAGGACCCGAAGCAGAGAGGGGAGAAGACGAGGGTTCTGGAGAGGAACAGGATAGGGAGTGCGGCTAGAGGAGAGAGGGGCTAAAGTCGGGGTCTCCTGGAGAGAAGGTCAAGGGAGGGGATAGGAAGGGGGAGAGAGTCAGAGAGGGGGGTGAGAGGACCCTGAGGACCCTGAAGGGACGGCGAGGCGCAGTCAGGTCTTAGAAGAGCAGGTGTGAGTGGAAATCCAGCAAAGGGGGGAGGGGAGGTCCCCAAGAGGAGAGGGCTAAGGACGTTGGGAGGGAGGCAGTGGTTCCGTGGAGACACATGTCCAAGGATAGAAGGCCCCCCCCCCCGAAGCAGAATGGGGTCAAGGAAGGGGGTCTCGTGGAAGAGGGAGGGGCAGGGGTTTCGCTGCCCACCAGCAGGGGTCGGGGGGCCCCCAGAGAGAGAAGGGCTGAAGATTGGGGAGGGGGTTGTCTCGCTCCCCAGTCACCCCCTCCATCTTTCCCATTCTCACTTCCCAAACTCCCCGGTTCTCCCTGGTTGCCAAGGCAACCGCTCCTGCCAGGCGCGGTCACCAAGGAAACCCCGTGCCCGCCTCTCCCCCTTCCCCATCACTGGCGTGCCCCCCCACCCCAAGCAGCAGCGGTGTGGAGGGTGGGAGGGGCAACGGTGGGGGAAGAACTCGGGCTCCCACCCCAGAAAGGGGGGGCCCCAGATCTACACCCGGCGAGCCCCCCCCACAAGCCTACATCTTCAACCCCGCTGCTGGATTCGCGTAGCGACTGCCGGACGTACACCACCATCCCCCCAGCCCGTCCCCAAGGCAGCGGCGACCCCCCAACACAGAACTCGCCCGGCCGGGAGAACCCCCACCCGACTGGTTCCCCCACCCGCTTCGGCTCTCCATCAGGCCCCGCCCACTGTCCTCTGCCGCCGACCCCCCCACCCCCATCCCGGAGGAGGCCTTCGACCACGGTCCCCTAATTAAGAGAATGCCCCCCACCCACCCTCCGCGGTTCCGCCTCCCGCCCCCACCCGGCGCCCCTCGGCAGCTACTCACAGCGAGGAAAGGGGCTCCTTCTCGGGGGCAGCATGCCCGGCCCGCGGGGGGAGGACCCCCCCAATGAGGCACAGGGATTTGGGGTGCGAGGCCCGCTGCGGGGAGGCGCGGGGGGCGGGGCTGCGGCCGGGCCTGGGTCTCTCGAGTTCTCCCCCCTCCCCGGCTTCTGGATGGGGAGGGGGCTTCCGCAGCGGTAGCGGTGGGGTTCGGGGGGCCGCTCTGCCTCCTCGCTCGCCCGCCTGCCTGCCGCCCGGCCCGGCGCCCTCGCCCGCCGGCCCGCCGCCCGCCTTCCTTCTTGCCTTCCTTTCTTTCCTTCTTTCTTTCCTTGCTTCCTTCCTTCCAGCCTTCCTTCCTTCCTTCCTTCCTCCCTCCTCGGGCCGCCGGCGCCGCTCTCCCCCCACCCCACCCCCCCAGGCCCCGGCCCCGGCCCCGGCCCCCGCCTCGGACGGTGCGGCAGCGACCGCGAGCAGCCGAGAGCGGCGGAGACGGGAGCGGAATACTGATGATGGAGGGGGAGCGGGAGGGAGGGGAGGGAGGGCGCCGGGAGTGGGGGGGGAAGAGGCTGCCCGGGAAGGAAAGGAGGGGGGAGAGGAGAGAGGGGAGGGAGGGCAGAGAGAAGGAGAGGGAGAGGAAGAGGGAGGAGAGAGGGGAGGGAGAAAAGAAGCAGAGGATGGGTCAGGGAGAGAAAAGGGGACGCAAGAGGGCGGAGGGGGAAGGGTGGCGGGGTGGGAGAAACAGAGGAGGGAGGAAAAGGGAAGGAAGGAAGAAGAGGGAAGGAGAAGAGAGGAAGGAAATCGGGAGAGGGAGGCAAGAGGGGAGGTGAGAAAGGGAGACAGGTGGGGAGGAGTGGAGGAGAGAGACGGGAAGAGGGGAGAGAGGGGCACAAGGTCCTGGACTGCCGGGAAGCAAGAGGGGAGGAAAGTTCTGGTACACCTTTGGTAAATATTTGCAGAATGAATGCGGGAGGGAAGGGTGAGGGAGACAGAAGGGCAGAGGGGAGAGGCAGAAGAAGAGGAAAGAGGCCCCCAAGGAGGGCAGTGGCCAGGGGGCGAGGACAGGAAAAGGCCCAGGAGCAGGGAAGTGGGGGGAGGAAGGCAGGACCCCTTTGAGGACTGCGTGGGGAGACGGAGTGGGGGCCAGGCGCCACCCCTCCGGGCTAAGAGCCCAGGGGGGACAGAGTGGCGAGCTGGAGGACCGCGGGGAGTCTGAGGAGGGGGCGGGGTCCTGGAATCCCACTGTGTGCCTGCTTCATCTCCCCAGCCCCAACCCCAGCCCCAAGAGAAAAAGATCCTCACGTCCGTTCTCCACACGAGGACACTGGGCTCCCAGAAGAGCGAGGGCAGGATCCAAGTGCAGAGTCCTGGGCTCTGGAAGGGTATTCAGGAGGAGCTGGTGCAGAGATCCGGCCCGGGCATGGAGCCCCTGGCCCAGACCCGTCAGGTGCAGGCGCCTGGAAGGGGGCAGAGAACAGAGCCCAGCGACCTCCCCACCCTCATCCTCTCACCTCCCCCAGGTGTCGGCAGCAGGTGTGGGGACACATTTAGAGCTGCGAAGGGGCGCTGCACCTCGGGCTCGGGGAGTGAGGGGGAGGGATGCAGAGGCCCAGGGGTCACCTTGCCTTCTCCCTGCCCCATCAGCTTTCCGGCTTTCCGGACCCACTCAAATTAGGGAGTAAAGAAACCCAGCAGGGGCTGAAAGGAGGCAGCCCCTATCCAGGACACAGAATTTCCTTCCGAGTTCTAAAATTAGGGCAGAAATCTCACCTCTTCCTGTGCCCCCCCCCCCACCCTCAAGAAGTCCTGCTACAGACTTGGGACTTGGAGGAGAGAGAAAAGAGAACAGTTCCTCTCCTCAGTGCCGGAGTCCCGGGGAGAGCCGACTCTCTGTACTTCTGAGAGGCCCCGGGGAGGAGAAAGGGTGGTCCCTCCACCCCCACAGGCAGAAATGGGGCACGGTGGAGGCCGGCCTGGGGAAGGAGGGGCTGGGAGGCAGGGGAGGTAAGTGGCCCAGATCGACAGCCAGAGCGGGAGACAGACTTGGAGTTCACAGGCGACAAGTGAGGTCACATTTGGGTGCAGTAGCAGCAGCTGTGGGTGGGGGTGGGTGGGTAACCCGCAGACCAGAGAGCTGTGGAGAGGGGAAGCCAAGAGAGGGGAGACAGGCTAGGGCCATGGGGCAACGGGCGGGGTGTGGAGCTTTGGGTCCCCACCTGGGTGCTGCTCAGATTCGGTTCTGGTGGAGGGAGGAGTGAATGAGTGTGCAGCCCAGAGTGCAGCAAAGCGTAGGCCCAAGGTCAGGGGCAAAACCGTAATAATAATGGAGCCAGCGTGTCTGCAAGGGTCCTACTACTGGGGTCAGATGCTGTGTGAGCACTTCGTGAACATCTTGTTGGCTCCTTACAACTACCCTGAACTTGACTCAGGGATGTGGGCACTGGTGGGCCCAGGGAGGCCCAGGGGGAGCAGGGTCCTGGAGGTCCCTGCAGTGCCAGCATTGACTCTTTAAGGACTAGAGCGTCCGGGGAGAGGCCAGTGCAGGGAAGAATTTCAATAGCTTCCGGCCCACGCACCTCCTGGTCCATGGTCTGGAGCTCTGCCTGGAGGGGGCGATCCCCTGTGCGGCCGAAGGAGAAACGCGTTGCCGTTAAGCACCAGTGTTCACCGAGGACCTGCCCGGTCGGTACCCGGTGCTGGTCAGGGCCCTGGGAATCCGCTGGAGAACAGGGTGGAGCCGGTCCCTGCTCCCTGGAGCCAACCTTCCAGAAGAGAGGTAACCCCAGGACCTATGTCAGATACGTAACGGGGATCCTAGGGAGGAGACGGGCCGGTCGAGCGTCGTTGGGAGGACAGACTTGAGATAGTCAGGGGAGGCCTCCTGGAGGACGTGGCTTTGGAGCCGAGACCCCCATGACGAGAAAGAGGCGGCCGTGAGGGTGCACGGTGAAGGGCGCCCCGGAAGAAGGACTACAGGAAGCAGAGGCCCCGCGAGGACAGCAAGCTGGGGCTGTGCGAGAGAGGGAGCAAGTGTGGCAGAAGATGGCGAGAGACAGGGAAAGTGGAGGAGGACACCAGGGCCAGGTCTGGCTCAAATGCAATACCGGCCCTCCGCGGTACTCCCCTGCCCCCCGAACTTTGCCCTACAGCCTAACTCAGGTGGCGGTCGGGAGTGACCTAAACCCTGACCCGCACGGTCCTTCTACATTTTCAACACTCGCTGGGGCCTATGACGTACCAGAAACCGTTATATCTCAGAAGGGGTGGCGGTGACCCGGGGGGGCCCCTCTCACAATGGAGACTGAAAGGTATGTTTACGATTTCAAAAAGCCAAATGTGAATTGCATATTTCCTTTGGGATGGCATTTCAGAGGCTAACCCGAACATCAAGTTTCTCTGCTTCAGGCCGTTAAGAAAAAATAAGATTTTTTTTTTTTTAAAGAAAAAATTTTTTAATCCACTCAAGGATGTTAACTGCTTTTCTTACCCAGATCAGAAGCTCTACTGGGTAGTTAGGTAATCTCTGATAAATAAAATATGGGCAAAGGAAATTGCCCCTCATTGTAGTTGGGTAGAGCTCAGCAAACTCTTTCCGGGGGTGCCTGGGGGGCTCAGTCGGTTGAGCGTCCGACTTCAGCTCAGGTCATGATCTCGCGGTCTGTGAGTTCAAGCCCTGCATCGGGCTCTGTGCTGACAGCTCAGAGCCTGGAGCCTGCTTCACATTCTGTATCTCCCTCTCTCTCTGCCCTTCCTTTGCTCATGCTCTGTCTCTATGTCTCTCAAAAATAAAATAAAAACACTAAAAAAAATTTTAAAAATAAATAAATACACATTAAAAAAAAAAAGAAAACTCCTTCCAAGTGGGATCCATGGGGGGCAGGGGTATCACCTCCACTCTGCCTCCACTGTTCATGTATTTCATCCAATATCCCACACTCAGTGACTGCCACGGGCCTTCACCTCTGCTGGTAAACCGTCACGATGGTCACCGGTGGTGCAGTGTTCTAGGGAGGGGGAAACATCAGAGTGGGTGCCAAGCTAGGCCCGAGATCTTACCCCCAATCGTGCCCTTGACGAAATCTCCAACGCAAACCCTCACCTGCATTCTCAGAGGAGATGGTGACCGCTGGAAAGTGAACACGGGGTCGGAGGCTCAGCGTTCACAGCAGAGTGACGCCTGGCTGCCTGTTTGTTGGGTTTCCAAAACACCTGTGTTGGTCCTGCGTCGGGGTGGCTGACCAGATTTCCCAAGGGCGGGTGCGACAGTACCCCCCACCCCACGTGCTCTGACACTCCTCTGCGTCCCATCCCTCAGCCTGGCCCGGCTCTTCTGACTTTTTTTTTGGCCAACGGAGTGTGGCAGCAGCAACGCCACGTGACTTCCAAGGCAAGGTCATAAAAGAGATGAAGCTTCTACTCTATGCTCGATAGGCACTCTTGAGCCTTTGGTGGCCATCTAAGCCCAGGCTCGGCCCTGAGGCTGCCACGCCGGGAGGAAGAGCAAACTAAGCCATGTGGAGAGACCAGGGAGACAGGCCCGGCGCTAGCCGAGGAGGGAGAGGTGCCTGGCCAGGGCACGGCCGCTTTCCCTCTTCTGTCGCAGTGCTCCCCACAGTCTCACCGGGTCTGCTTTAAAGACCCAGAGCCAGAACTGCCCAGAGGAGTCCTTCGCAAATTCTTGACACACAGAAACCTTATGACATAATAAAATGACTTTGTTGTTTCAAGTCACTAGTAATTGAGGGTGACCTGTTACACAGCAATAGATAACTGCAACAGGCAGCAACACGGACCTCTAGCACAGGTTTGAGACTGTCCATTTACCTAACGGGACAGTCTCAAACCATCTGCTTCCGCCAGTGGTCAAGAGTTTGGCTGAAATAGCACGTGGACCACCCTGGGCTTAGTTTCTAGATATTATTCCCCCCAAGAGCCAGACTTCTTGGAAAAGCAACTGCTTCCAGGTTTGGGGTGGGGCAAGTACAAAATAAACCTGAGACGTCTTTTGCACCAGACAGACAAGGAAGTGCTCAGAGATGAATGGGATCCCCTTACGAGGACCCCGGAGCCAGCTTGAAGGGGTTCTCCCGGCAAGAACTGGGACAACTTGAGCATCAAAAGGAATGGCTCTGACAGTAACACGTTTGGTGTGTATGTCACACGTACCCATCAATGTGTGTGTGTGTGCGTATGTACATACGTACCTAGCATATCTAGACACGACAATATGATGACATGTGATAGAATGAAATCAGGAGTTCGAAGCCCACACTCATCCCTGCAGCCGCCTGCAGGCTACTCACACCGTTCTAATGGAGAGAAACAGTGGTCACCACCTTCACAAGGTGAAAGCACCATTAATCACGGGACGACCTGGCATCCGTGCCTCCTGAAGCAATGCAGCATGAAGAATACAGCATCATTTATGAAGGCCCTTTGCCAAGAATATTTAAATTGGATCTCATTAAGCCTTAAGACCTCTGGTTCCCAAACTGTGTGCTGAGGCACCCTGAGGGAACTATAGCAAGTTCACAGCGGGCCGCCACGTGCTGGTGAATGATTAACAACTAGTTCTCTGGAAAAGAGTGGTCACATCAGCATTCAGGTGAGAAGAGATGCGCCGTGCCTTCTTCTTTCTTGGAGAGCCAGTATTGGCTGCCTCCTGGTTATAGGACAGTTAAGGTGTTCGGGGAAACAGTGATACTCCGTATCTATTAGATACCACCTGACCTACTAACTCAGAGGCAGTTCACTGTTTCCGCAGTAGGTTTGTGCTACATTCTGGGGGATGATGGGTCTTTATGAGACTGGGTTTTTGGTAGTTCTGTAGTTAAAGGCAAGCACTGCCCTGAAAATCTCTGAGGAAGAGGATATGAAGCTGGTGGTGTCCAGTGTGACTCTGAAGTTGGAGATGTTGTATATTGCCATTCTGTTAGTCCGTAATTCGTGTTAAGAATGAAATAAAATATTTTTCTTTTAATTGATGTGCATTACCTTTTCAACTGGTGCTAAGTTGTTAGAACATAAATACTTAAGCTGTACGTGTATAACTACTTAAACTGGTATTTTATTTTATTTTTATTATTTTACTTTATTTTTTTAAATTTTTTTTTATTAAAAACATTTTTTAATGTTTATTTTTGAGAGAGGAAGACAGACTGTGAGCAAAGGAAGGGCAGAGAAAGAGGGAGACACAGAATCCAAAGCAGGCTCCAGGCTCTGAGCTGTCAGCACAGAGCCTGAGGCGGGGCTCGAACCCATGAACCATGAGATCACGACCTGAGCCAAAGTCAGATGCCCAACCGACTGAGCCACCCAGGTGCCCCAAATGTTTATTTACTTTTCAGAGAGAGAGAGAGAGAGAGACAGAGTGTGAGCAGGGAAGGGGCAGAGGGCGAGGGAGACAGAGAATCCAAAGCAGGCTCCAGGCTCTGGCTGTCTGCACAGAGCCTGATGTGGGGCTCGAACCCACGAACCGTGAAATCACAACCTGAGCCAAAGTCAGATATTTAACTGGCTGAACCACCCAGGCGCCCTTCATTTTATTTTTAAATTTTATTTAAATTTTAAAGTAATCTCTATACCCCATGGGGAGCACGAACCCTCACAACCCTGAGATCCAGACTTGCATGCTCCACTGACTGAGCCAGCTGGGCACTCCAATACATGGGTATTTTAGTTAGGTATTTCTTTGAGGCCTAGGTGCACTGTGAAAAAATTACTGAGCCACTAAAGGCACTGTGGAGTGAGAATGGGAACCTCGGCTCCAGACCTAATTTCCATCTTACAGAAATAGGATAGAGGAACACGTTAAAAGGCACCATGAAGAAACAATCACACAAATCTAGAATGTGGAGCATTTACAAGATAAGTAATCTGGCCTTTTCAAAAAGTCAATATCATGGGGCACCCGGCTAGCTCTCCATAGAGCATGTGACTCTTGATCTCTGGGTCATGAATTTGAGCCCCATGTTGGGCATGGAGCCTACTTTTTTTAAAAAGTCACTATTATGGAGGAGATAAACAAGGTTGGCTGGAGTAGTTGCTCTAGATTAAAAGAGATTAAAGAGATATAGCAACGAAATGCAATGCATGAAACTTGCTTGGATCCTGAGCTGAAACATATTTTTATGAGCCCTAAAAGACCGTCTCTGGGGCAGCTGGGAAAATGTGAATTTGGTCTTGAACTTAGAAACATTAGGGAATCAATGTTAATTTTCTTATGTGTGATATTATGATATTATGATTATGTAGGAGTAGAGTCTTATTCTTTGGAGGTTCATGCCGAAGTATTTATGTCTGCAACTTACTCTCAAGTAAGTCAGCATTTGAAATGTGAATAATTGTTGAGTTTAAATGGTGGGTAGATAGATGCTCATTAATTTTTTTTTTCAATTTTTCTGTAAATTTGGTGGGGATTCAGCTGAGAGAAGGAACACTTAGGGCAGGTCGCCACTTGCACTTAACCCCTCCCCTTCTTGCATAAACAATTTCCCTTTCTTTGCACCAGCACTTAAGATCTTGCTAGCACCTCTCATTGTAAGAAACAAGAATTCCCCGAATCTCCTCCTTTGACACCACGTTTCCCTGCGGTGCACTCTATTCTTTGTCCTTTTCAGCAAAACTTCTAAAACACTTGGGAAGACTCGCTATCTCCACTTCCTCACATCTTATTCTCTCTTCCAATAGAGAGACACCACCCCCACTCCACTAAGCTGCCCTCGTCTAGGTCAGCAGTGACCTCCATGTTGCAAATCCTGCGGCCACTCCTCCACCCCCACCCTACTCACCCACTTAGCCGCACTCGATACAGTACCTTCTTGAGATCGTTTCTTCTCTTGGCTTCAGTGCCTCCAAACCCTCCTTGATTTCCTTCTCCCTCACCACACTCCTTTGTCTGCTTCTCTACCTTCACTTGGCTTCTCAATGTGGGAGGAGAGCCGCAGGGATGAGGCCCTCCCTGGTGCTCTGCTCTCTCTCCTGACGTGACCTCACCCAGCTTTAAACAGTCAGTCAGCTGATGAGCTGGGTCTCTGGCCCTAACCTCTGCACTGAGCTCTCCCTGCACGCACACCAAGGGCTACTAGACACCTCTACTTCTCAAATGCAACATGTCCAAAACAGAGCTCTAGACTTCCAACCACCCCCCTCCACACACACGCGCGTGCGCACACACACGCGCACACGCATCGGTTTTGCTTCCAGTCTTCCTCATCTCAGCAAATCGTACCACCCTCCATTTACTTGAGGAAAGAATGTAGAAGTTGTTCTGGATGGTGCTCTTTTTCTCACCCTCATCCAACCCATCATCCAGTCCTGTGTCTCTACCTCTAAAATACATTGCCAACAGTCCCTTCTTTCCATCCCTTCTGCCACCACAGAAGCGACAGCCACCATCCTCTCTCCCGTGGCCAGCCAAAGGCCTCCTCACAGGCCTTACTGCCACGCCTGCCTCCCTACAATCCATTCTTCACAGCAGCCAGAGTGAGCCTATTAACATGTAAATTAGGTCATATTAGCCCTCTACTTCAGACATTCTGAGGACTTCCCACCCTACTTCAAATAAAATCTGCACTCCCGAACGTGGCCTCTAGGGCCCTGCACAGTTGGGCTCTGACAGTACTCCATTTCATCTCCTACCATTCCCCTCTCCACCCAACACACTCCAGTTTCTTCCACGACAGTGAGCTCATTCCTACCTCAGGGCCTTAGCACCAGCTACTCTCTGCCTGCAACACTCCTCTCCCAGGTCTTCACATGGGTGGCTCCTTCAGATTTTCAGATCCCACTTCAAATATGACCTCCTCAGAGGGACCTTCCTTGTCCAACTTGTTTAAAGGAACCATTGTACTCACTCCTGGCCACTCTGTATGACAGCACTCTGTTCTGTTTTCTTCAGAGCATTTATTCAGGACTGAAATTTTCTCATTTGTGTGCATACCTACTATTCGCTGACTGTCTCTCCTCATTGGAAGGCAAACTCCTTGAGAACAGAGGCCTGCTCCGTTCTCAGTGGTTACATCCCCAGTGTGTAGAAAGTACCAGAAAATTTGTGTATTTTCCTTAAATCTGTTGAGCACGATACATAATCCATCCAGTCTTCTAGGTACTTCAAGTGTTCTTGAAACAAAACCATCCCTCAGTACGACGAAACACCACCTACGCTCCTCGTGCCTTCTGCGTGTCAGACGGGTGCTCAGGCTCTCTCTAACCCTCCCGCGAGCGAGCTCTAATCCCACAAGGAAGGCGCTCGTATTCTCCCTATTTTATAGAGAAGGCTCAAGTTCAAAGAGGTGAGTACTTACACAAGACCACACGGTAAGCAAATTTAGACTGGATCCCAAACCTGCTCTATTTGACTCTGAAGCAAATGCTCTTTCTACTCTGCTTTACTGTTTGGGACATAATTTCATCACAATTTCTTTTCAGTGTAATATACTAGGAACTCCTGCTTAGGGCCATGAAAAATAACTGGTACCAGACTCCCCCTCCTGTGATAAACAACTCGAGTGGACGAAATAAGTGAGGCCACTGTTTTCAGGCACTGGGTAAACAAGAAATAAGAGGACCGGGATTCTGAAACCTGTGCTATATAACCCGGTAATTTCAGTCTTGGGTATTTACTCAAGAGAAAGAAAAACAAGTCTCAGAAGTATCTGCACAGTTCATACTAAGACTTAGTATGACTCAGGAAGACTGTTTGGAGAAGCTGGGGGCGCCTGGGTTGCTAAGTTGGTTAAGCATCCAACTCTTGATTTTGGCTCAGGTCATGATTCCAGGGTTGTGGGATCAAACCCCGTGTCGGGTTCTGTGCTGAGTGTGGAGCCTGCTTGGGATTCACTCACTCTCCCCCTTTGTCCTCCTCCTCCACTTGCATGTGTTTTCTCTCTCTCTCTCTCTCTCAAATTAAAAAAAATACATATATATATATATATATATATATATATATAGTAATAATAACACAAAACTGGAAACAACCTGAAATAGACGAATCCACTGCAGTGTATTCATATAATGGAATACTATTTAGCAACAAAAAAGAATAAACTATTGATACGTTCAACAACATGAAAGAATCTCACAGACATGAGGCTGAGCAAGAAAAAAGGACAAAAAAGAATACATAAACAAAAGGATACAAGAACTTTGTATAAAGTTCAAGAAAAGGCAGAATTAACCTTTAAGTAACAGAAATCAGAATAGTGGCTGCCTATGGGGTTGGGGATTAATTGGAAGGGGGCACAAGAGAACTTACTGGATTGATGGAGATATTCTGTTATCTTGAATGAGGGTACTGGTTATGTACATCTATAGATTTGTCAAAACTCACTGAGTTGTAATCTTAATATCTCTGCATTTTACTTATATGCAAATTGTTCCTAAAAATAATTCATTGGACTCTAGTTAATATAATTTACTAAAGTAAATTCTAGATATTTTCTATATCTAAATCTAAGAGGTAAAACAATACGGCTTTTTAAAAAAATTTTTTAATGTTGATTTACTTTTGAGACAGAGAGAGAGACAGCATGACTGGGGGAGGGGCAGAGAGCGAGGAAGACACAGAATCTGAAGCAGGCTCCAGGCTCTGAGCTGAAGGCACAGAGCCCGACGCGGGGCTCGAACTCACAGACCGCGAGATCATGACCTGAGCCAAAGTCGGAGGCTCAACCGACTGAGCCACCCAGGCGCCCCTAAAACAATACAGCTTTTAAAAGAAAGCAGAGGGAAGCATTTTCATGTACTTGGAGTGGAAAAGATGTCTTAAACAAGACCAAATTAACCATAAAGGGAAAAAACTGGAGTATGTTAAGCTGGACTATATTAAGAACTTCTGGTCATCCAAAGACACCATTAAGAAAGTGAAAAGGCAAGCTGCAGACAAGGGTGGATTCTTTTCTGGAAGGTGTAAGAATTCCTTCTAATCAGTAAGGAAAAGTCAGGCAACCCAATGGAAAAATGGGCAAACCCTCACCCTGCTGGAGGGAAAGCAGATTGGTATAACCACTCTGGAAAACAGTTCCGCAGGACCCTTTTTTTAATATTTTTTTAACGTTTATTATTTTTGACAGAGAGAGAGAGAGAGACAGAGAGCAAGCAGGGGAGGGGCAGAGAGAGAGGGAGACACAGAATCTGAAGCAGGCTCCAGGCTCTGAGCTATCAGCACAGAGCCCAATGCGAGGCTTGAACTCACAGACCGAGAGATCATGACCTGAGCTGAAGTCGAGGCTTAACCGACTGAGCCACCCAGGTGCCCCTTGCGGGACCCTTGAAAGCTGCACGTCCACACACCCTGTGACTCCCGGGGATATGTCCACCAGTGCCCACATGTGTTCCCCCAAAGATACATGCAAGGACTTTCAGAGTAGCACTGCGCATCATGGCCAAAATCTGAATATCTTTCAAACGCGCACCGACCACAGAATGGATGGGTAAATGCTGGCAGAGCCACAAACGGCAGCGCCACGAACGTCAGAATGAATGCCCGATAATCACACGCACGACATGGAGGGCTCTCACAACAATTAGGCGGAACGAAAAAAGAAGCTAATCCCAACGGAGGCAAAATTAACCTATGGCGTGTGAAGTTAGGACAGTGGGGACCCTTGGAAGGAGCATGGTGCCCAGAAGGAAACATGAAAGGGCTTCCGGGAGGCTGGGAATGTTCTTTCTGGTTCTGGCTGCTGATTACATGGATGTGTTCACTTTATAGAAATTCACTGAGCTGGACACTTACAAATGGTGTATTTTTCCCTGTGTATACACATACATTTTTTTAAGTTTTTTTTTAAAGTAATTCATGATTGTATTTGTCATGTATTGCTGCTATAACAAATTACCACAAACGTCGTGGCTTAAAACAACGCCGATTGATTCTCTTATTATCTTAACAGTTGTGGAGGTCAGAAGTCCAAAGTCAGTCTCACCGGGCTAGAAAGGTGTATGTCCCTGGAGGCTCCAGGGGAGAATCTGTTCCCTAGACTTTTCTCGCTTCCGGAGGCGCCTGCGTTCCTTGGCTCATGGTTGCATCGCTGTAACCAACGCTACCACCGTCACGTCGCCTTCTCTGACCGATCTGCCTGTCCCCCTCCCGTGACTACATGGGCCCACAAGGTTATCCGGGATAACCACCCCCTTTCAAGATCCTCAACCTAGTCACATCTGCAAAGTCCTTTTGCCGTGGAAATCAACATATCCACGGGTCCCGGGGACTAGGGTGTGGGAATCTTTATTGTCTGCCATAATGATTGTGAAAGAACAGGTGTCGAAGACAGAAAAGTAGTAAAAAAATGCCCGTACTCTCGCCTTCCAAATACGACCTCTCTCAAACCGTTTGGCACATTTCCGCCGAGTCTTTAAAGGCATAGTTACAGTCATACTTCATATAAAATGTGTGCATTCTGCTTTTGTTCGCTGAACATTACCTCATCAACTTTTCCATGCTAAAATATAGTTTTCAAAATGTCATTTAAAAAGGCGGTGTAATATTCTATGGAGTGGATTCAGCATCGTTAACTTAACCATTCCCTCCTAGTTGGACACCCTGGCAATTTCACTTAAAAAAACTATTATAAATAACATCACGATGAACCTCTTTGTATATAAGTCTGTTTGAGTTGCAGGTGGAATCTCCGACCTGAAGAGCATGACCATTTTTCCTGCACTTGACACCTACTGCCAAATTGCTTTCCAGAAGGGTGGCAGCAATTTCCATTCTGACAGTGCGTACGGGCACGGGAGTCTGTTTCACTGCACTCTCACCAGCGTCCGGTGGAACCTTAAAATGTTTGTTGCTCATTTGATGGGCAGAAAAAAGAATCACTAAGTTGTTTGAGTGCGGTGCCCTTGGGCTTTATCAAAAGGAACAAAACGAAACAGTTCGCTGCAAACTTTGGTTAATGACTCAGTAATTCAACTCATAGGAACTTACGTTAAAGAAATAATCAGACAGGTAGACCAAAAAATGCACTCAGAGATGTGTGTTCTTAGTGATAGCCAAATTTGAAAACAACCGAAATACGAAAACTAGAGTGTGGGTGGCCTTGGGGAAGTCGCTGTTATCTGGATCCTATAGTTTTTGTTTCTAATCACCCTTGCCCTATTTATTAGTCACTCACTCATCTCGCACATGGACTACACTCTGCGCTGAGAGTCAAGGACGCGTCGAGGAAGGAACGGCGGGAAATAAACGCGCGGCATCGGGGGGCCTACACTGTGGTCTCGTAGGCTGAGCCACCTGACGGAAGGATGTCTTTGTCTCTGTTTTCTGTTTTAAAGAAAGAGGGCAGGGGGCGGACGAGTTGGAGCAGATACCAGCTGTGCCCTCCCGAATCCAGTCTCTAGGTCTCTAGTTAATTTACTTCTCATTCCCTGGTTAGACTGAAATCTCCTTGAGGGAGTAGAGCGGGGGATCTGCTCTCTTGTCGGCCCAGCAGGTATGTCCTCCTCTTTCGGGCAGTGGCCCTGTCACTTTCCTCTGGGACCTCTCCCGGCCCACTGTGCCTCTACGTGACTTCAGTACAGCTGACCGATCCCAGGTGTTAGAAGAAGGTGCCTGACCAAGCCCGGCATCTCCCGGCTAATGAAAACCGGTGTCGGGACCTTTTCCGGGGTCACGAGGGAGAAGGGGTCAGGCTTGCTCCTGGGGCTGGGCAGCTGGTAGGAATGAAACCCGGAGCCGCCAGGGACCGTTTGCTGCGCTCAGGGCTGCTGCACGCGTTGGGGCGATCTGGACTCCACAAATCCAGCCAGTGCCTCTCTGGCCAAACCTTCTGTCCTGGATACAAGACTGCACCAGCCAGATGGAAGGGATGCCTTTTTGAAATTTACCCACCCAGAGTAAGCGGCTTTGTGTAATTTGTCCAGTCCAGGGGACTTTTTTTTTTTTTAAATAATTCTCCCTTAAGGCACCTGGTGACACTGCCATAATACAGAAGAGGCTGCCTGAGAATAAAGGCAACACGGAGGAAAGCAAAGGGGAGAAACCGAGAGACGTGTGCCTGCCAGCAATGTTTGGGTGCCTGATTCAGCCATTCCTGATGCTGACACTAGTCCTAAACTTTTCAGTTACATGAACCAAGAAATGTACACTCTTCCCCCCATGCTCCTCCCACCCCCTTTTTTTTTTTTTTTTGCTTAAACCAGTTTTCACTGGGGTTCTGTTACTTGCAAGTGTAACAGAGTGTTCTGACCGATACCCTGAGGGACTGCCCGCTAACTCTATCTTGTCATACTGCTCAGCACTCTCTCCTTTCCCCTTTGCGGGCTGTCAGTTTACTTAACTCTAAAATGAGAGACACGAATCCGCAGTGTTTCCTGTTTCGATGCTGATTAGATAGACATGATCTTAGAGGAATCTGGCTCCATGAAGTAGGGAAGGTTGAGTTTATTGACCCCACTCCACAGCTGTGATAACAGCAGTTGGGAGCAATTAAGTGATTTGTTCGAAGTCACATAAAACAAGTACACAGAGCTGCTGGGGTTTGGACACCGAGCTGTCTGGCTCCAAGTCCTGTGCTCCACTGACAGGTGGGGAAGCTGTGATCCGTATAGAGAAAGCAACTTTAAAATCACAGGGAACGGAAAGAGGGGCAATTAGTGGCAGGCTCTCCTGATTTCCACCTGGTGCTTTCCCCTCCGCATTGTGCTGCCTCTTGGCTGAGAGCGGCCATGAAAGCATTTGGAAAAAAAAGTCAATCTATATCTCCCTATAGGACTGGCGAAACTAAGTCGACGGTCGTACTACGTGTTGGAAACGGGCTCTCGGTCCCGTGGCTTGCAGAAACGAAAGTCGGTATACCTGCACGGCGGCCACCGCCTCGTCATGGCTTCGTCGTGCGCACGGGGTACCTTTTGCTACCTTAAACTTTGGGTGTGGTCACATGACTTGCTTCGGCCAAGGGCGTGGGGGTGAAAACCACGAGGTGCCCATTCCGAGTCCAGGACTTCAGCGGCCTGGCACGTCGCCGGTTAGTCCTCTGAATCTCCGCTCTGGCCGCCCGAGGCTTTTCCCGGCTGACCCGCCCGGGAAGGGGGCACCTGGAGCAGATGGGAGCCGGCCGGACCTGCAGCCGATGGCAGGCAGCTCTAGACAAACCACGCTCGATGAGCCAGCCCACAAGCCGTAAAACAGGATTATTATTATTATTACCGAAGTTGCTGCGGTTTTGGTACTCGTTCTATAGCAACCGTTGAAAGTTACAGGAGATGTTTATTAAAAGGAACACGCCCGCGTGGCCCGCGGTTCCACCTGTCCTTACTGACCCTAAGGAAACAGACATCTACCCAAGGAAGTCTGCGTAAAGATGTTCACGGCAACGTTGTGTTTGAGAGCAAAGAAACAAAAAAGAACCCAAATGTCCAGCAACAGGAGAATAGATAAATAAACATGAGTTTTCTGGAATACCATTGCAGTTCCTAAAAGAAATGGTACAGAGCTATTTAAGTAAATTTGGATAGATTTCCAAGACATATTGTTGAGTTAAAAAAGCAAGCTGCAGAACAATATGTACAGTATGATCCCATTTATGTTAAAACACACTCACACGGTTGCTCAAAACAATACTACTCACTTACTATACAATACTCTGCGTACATATAGTACTAGATATATATACACCGCTTTTAGACAAAGATCTGGAAGGACCCACCATGGCAATGATAATAGTAGTTACTTCCTGAGAGATACCTACTTTGGAAAGAGGTGATCGGAGGGGACTTCAGCTTAACTGTCACACCGTCTTTAAAAAGCGAAGATAACCTATCCATGCATTACTTGTACAATTGAAAACAAATTTTTCACAAGGGCAGAAATGTATGTGAGTACACGTACACGCATACTACGAATAGAAACCTAAGCTTTTATCTTAAGTGTCCTTTAGAGGCACACGAACCTGAATTCGAGTCCTGTCTCTGCCACCAGCTTACACGAGTCACTCCATCACTCTGAACTTTACACGTATAATATTGTACGTAAAGTCCCAAGAATAGGGTCTGACAGGTAGTGCGTATGTTCAATTAGATGTTAATTCTCTTCCGTTTCCCGGCTCCCTCTAATTCTAACCCGGCTTCTAACCCAGGAGTCAGACTGTGATGATGGCTTTGTGGGCACCTCCTCCCTCCTCAGAATCTGTCCCCTCTGTGGTGGGTAGAATAATGGCTCCCCCGAAATGTCCTAATCCCCAGAGCCTGTGACTATGTCAGGCCGATGGCAAAAGGGAACTACGGCTGCTCTTCGCCGACGTTAAGATAAGGAAGGCAGCCTGGATTATCTAGGTGGCTCCCGTGCCATCATGAGGTCGTATTTCCACCAGGAGGGGAGAGGGTGCACGAAGATGAAGCCAATTAGAGGAAATCAGAGGCTCAGAAAGTCAAAGAGACACATTCAGCTAATATCCTGTGAGCGCCTGGATCCGTGGGTGAAGCTTGGGGCTAGCCGTGACTTTTCATTTACAGTTGACCCTTGAAGAGCGAGGGCGGTGGGGCGCTGACCCCATCCCCCACACGGTGGAAAATCTCTAACTTTTGACTCCCCAGACCTGAACCACTAATAGCCTACTGCTGACCAGAAGTATGTCAATGAACACATATTTTGTATGTATCAGACACTGTATTCTTACAATGAGGCTAAAGAAAATGCTATGAAGAACGTCATAAAATATATTTACGATAGTGTATTGTATGTATTTTTTTTAATTTATTTTTTTTAATGTTTGTTTATTTTTGAGACAGAGAGAGACAGAGCATGAGTGGGGGAGGAGCCGAGGGAGAGGGAGACACAGAATCCGAAGCAGGCTCCAGGCTCTGAGCTGTCAGCACAGAGCCCGACGTGGGGCTCCAACTCACAGACCGTGAGATCGTGACCTGAGCTGAAGTCAGATGCTTAACCAACTGAGCCACCCAGGCGCCCCTGTATGTATTTTTAAAAACTGCTGGAAGTGGACCCGCGCTACAAACCCATTGTTCAAGAGTCAACTGTATATAAACAATAACCGCTCCCCAGTTTTCAGCCAATTCGAGTTGCAGTTTTGTTCTTTGCAAGTGAAATAGTCCTTCTGAGAATCTGATAAGCCAAAAACTCATTCCCTAGAGAAAAACACATGCAGACAACCTCTGTATACAATTCCAGGGAAACTTCTGACCCCCTGAAGTCAGGCCCCAGGTTATGAAGTCCTGCTCTGTTCTAAACATACCGCTGCCAGCAGGCATCAAAGAGAAGGAGAGAAGAGAGAAAGTCTTCAGGGAGGCCAGGATCCCTCCTTCTATTTCTGTAGAGGAGCTTTGATACGGGTCACAGACGAATGACTGGATCAAGGAATGAAAAGATGGGAGCTCTCCCTGGAAGATGCAAAAAGCTTCTTTGGGCGCACTTTGCTCAGCTTCCTCGAGGAAATCTCGGCCTCCCTTAGGGTCTACCGGAGGGAGGGGGTAAAACGGGTGGAAATGCCACATCTCTTGGTTCCCCTTCCCGGATTATGTCTCTCTTCTATCTCCCCACGCTTGGGACAACGGAAGATCGGAGAGGTATAGCGAATTGCCTAAGACACACGGCGTCTGTGTAAAGTTCGTGAGTTTTGGCCTAGTTAGCTCTGTTATATATTAAGAGCCCTTCCGAGGCTTTCCTTTCTTTTTACAGTAGGAAAGAAACACCTCCCTGAGGTCGCGAGGCTCTGTGCATTTTGGCCCCTGCCTCCATGGCCTCGTTTTGAACCCTGCCCCCTCTCCTTCATTATGCTCCCTCCAGATATCCTGGCTTTCTTTCTGTCCCTCAAACATGACACATGCGTCCCTGCCTCTTCCTCTGCCTGGCACCAAACCGGATAACTCACAAGGCAGACAAAATACATATTCAAGGACCAGCAAAGTATGGGTTTTCTGAAGTTTTCTTTTTTTTTTTTTTTGGAAAAAAAATAAATATCACAATGAAGCCATTATGCGAAAAACCAGAACATGGATTCCCTTACACTGATTTTCTTATTTAGCATTTTTAAAACTGAATATTGGCCTATAATTTTCTTTTCTCATACTCTCCTTGTCAGGTATGGGTCTCAAAGTTAGACCAGCCTCACGAAACGAGGAGGAGTGTGATCTCTCTTCTAGTCTCTGGAAGAGCGTGTGCAATATTAGAATTATTTCTTCCTTAAATGTTTAGCAGAACTTGCCAGTGGCAATGTCCGAACTCAGAGTTTTCTTTGTGGTTGGTTAATTTTTTTTTCAGTTACTAACTCGTTTGTTTAAATGGTTTTAGAACTAATCAAATGCTATGTTTCTTCTTGAGTCATTTTTGGTAGGTTATAGTTCTAGGGAAAATGTATTGATATTAAGTTATTCTTAATATCCAATTTTTGCCTTGTTAACATCTATAGCACCTGCAGCAATGTACTCTTTTTAATTCCTGATGTTGGCTATTTGTACTTTTTCTCTATTTTCTTTATTTGTTAAAAACGTTTTATTTCTATTTCAGAGAGAGAGAGCATGAGCCAGGAAGGGTTGTGGGGAAGGGGGCGGACAGAGGATCTGAAGCAGGTTCCACACTGATGGCATCGTGCCCAATGGAGGGCTTGAACTCATGAACCATGAGATCATGACCCCGAGAGATCACGACCTGACCTCTTGACATGACTTCTTTTTGACATGACTTGATCCCCGTGAGATCACGACCTGATCGGAAGTCCGGCGCTCAACTGACGAAGCCACCCAGGTGTCCCATGTTTTATCTATTTCTTAGCCTAGAAAGCGAAACTTACAAACTAACTGAAAACACTTAAATTAATCAATATGGGTAGGAAACGGTCGATAATATTATAAAACCTGTATGGTGACAGAGAGTAAGAGTTATCGTGGGGATCACTTCGTAACGCATAAAAATCCGAATCGCTACGACTTTTGTACACCTGAAACCAATAGCGTATTGCCTGTCAATTTCAATAACAAAAGCTAATCAACACTCCAAAAATATCAATCGACACTTTTACTTACCTCTTTGACAACGCAAGGCCTTTAGAATACATGACCACCATACAGCCCCTCCTAACGTGTGTTTTTATTATCCGCGTATACTTTCTTTAATGTACAAGATATTATTATCGCCATCAGCGTTTCACGCGGCCCAAATCTGTTCAGACCTATTCACGCATTTATCACTTTCTTTGCTTTTAATTTCTCCTCGCATCTCAGATATTCCATCTGGATCACTTTTTTTTTTTTTTTTTCCTGCCTAAATTGGAGTCCTCGGAGTATTTTTTCCCTGGGATCTGCTGCTGGTGGTACACTCTCGTCACTTTTTTAAATCTCAAAATGTATTTTGATCTCATTCTTGAAACTTATTTTCCCCCGGGTATAAAATTGGCAGCTATGTCCTGTCTGCGCTTTGAGCCTCCTCTGGTTCCCATAGTTCTTTTTAAGAAGTCAGCGGTTACGTATTGATCCTTCGGAGGGCAGCCGTCTTCTCTGTTATTGAGGTCTCTTTGCCTCTGGTATTCTTCAAATACGCAATAATGTTTCTAGGTGCGGGTTTCTTTCTCTTTATCGTGCGTGTTACTCACTGGGCTTCTTGAATCTTCCACTTAGAGTTTCTCGCCAATGTTGGAAAACTTGAAAAATCCACCATTACTTCTTTACCTATATGCCTTTTGCCACATTCTCACCCTCTTTGCGGGACTCGGAATAAATGCGTAGATAAGACCTTCTCGCTCACGCTCCGCGTCTCGACTTCTCTTATCTGGTTTCTGCCCCATCTCTTCATGGCGTGTCGGCGGGTAATTCTGAGTGCCCTTTGTTCCAGTTCACGATTTCTCCGTTCAGTTGTGGCTTTTCATTTTAAACCTAGCCACTAAGTTTTAGGTTGCTACTAGTTTCGTCATTTTCAAAGCATGTAGGTGATATTTTAGTTTCGCGGCCCCTGTAAAAACAACGGCCATCTTAGACTTTCACACGCACAGACCATACTGTCTGGTAATCCCAATATCGTAGTATTTAGTGGGTTTCTAGCGAGTGCCTCTTACTTCTCCTGGTTTTTGCTCCTGGCGCTTTTTCTACTTGTTGGCGTCTGACTCGTGCTACTCGCTTTCCTTGAAAAGATGTTTACCAGAATGATCTGAGGCCCTTCACGAAGGTTCTTTCAACGCAGAAAACTGCCTGTGTGCTGTTGTCAAGAGCTTAACGACACTGCTCGTCGGAGACTAAGTTACATTCACCATCTGAGGTCCTGACTGCACCTTCGGGAGGGCTGGTTTGCTTCCGGTTCCCGCCCTCCCCGAGGGTATAGTCTCGGCTCCCCCAGTTGGGGGCGGACTCCCCACCTTGGCTGGGCCCGAGCTTTTTTTTTTTATTGCCCTCGTCTAAGAAGCCGTCCAAATAAAAGTTCAAATTTGCCAGGACTGGAACATTCCCTGAGGCAGAAATACTCTCATTACTTCCCTGGGTTCTTGATGTCCCTTCAGTTACGGCCTGATAGATCTTGTCACACCTTCGATGCTCGTAGGAGTTCCAAAAAATTTTTTTTGAGCCAACATGTTCAGTCGTCGCGGTGGGCGGGGTGGTCGGGACAACCCAGCCTGCTGTTGTCAACAACTTCAATTATTCTGTCCTCTTGGCTTTGCTTAGTTTTTCTTCCTGACTCTTGGGGCACTCGGGTGGCCCAGACGGTTGGGTGTCCGACTCCGGCTCAGGACACGATCTCACAGTTCGTGGGTTCGAGCCCCGCGTCGGGCTCTGGGCTGACAGCTCCGAGCCTGGAGCCTGCTTGGGATGCTGTGTCTCCCTCTCTCTCTCTGCCCCTCCCCCGCTCACACTCGGTCTCTCTCTCAAAAATAAGCACTAAATAAAATTTTTTAAATGTGTTTTTTTTCTTGGCTCTTAATTCTACTTCCCATTATATAAATAAATATACGTCTTTGTCTCCCGACTGGGTTGAAAGCTCCGTGGACGCACGGACTTTGTCTTGTTCACTCTGTGTCCCCAGCACCCAGAAGAGCGTCTGGCGTACAGTGCGTATTCCATGTATGTTGAACAAACGAATGAACGAACGAATGAATGAGTGAACGAATGAACGAATGAATGAATGAATGAATGAAAAAAGCGATTTTGCCACTTCCTTGCGCTGCGGCTAGAGTGGGCCAAAGCAAGACAACTAGGGGGACTCAGAAACAAGGTCACGGCTCCAGAATCTGTGTGGCGACGTCGCAAAACACAAGCCCGGATCGAGGTCCCAACTTACCAGAGCGGCGCAGAGAAGACGGCTCCGGGCCCGGGGTTGCCGGCACTTTCCGGGATGAGGTGTCGGGGCAGCGAGTCCCCGTCGGTGTCCACGGGCGGCTGCGTCCCTCTCTGCCGTTTTGGGTTCCTCTCCGCCCATCTTCGCTCTCGCCGGTCGCCCTTCCCTCCCGCTGGGTCTCAGGCGACCGAGCCCTCGTTTGCTCCCTCTTTGCTCTGGTCTCTGTGTTCCTCTCTCTGACTCGGTCTCTGTCTCGCTGTCCCTGTCTTCTTCCCCCTGCCAGGCCGCCCTCTGTCGGGGTCACCGACCCCTCGCTCGGCCCCACTCCCCTTTCTTGTCTCTATACCTTTTATGTTTCTACCCTCCGTTTCTGTCGCCACCCCCTTTGTCACGGTCCCTCTGCCACCATCCTCTCTGGCTCTGTTTCTCCGTCTGTCCCAGGGTCATTGGGTGTGTTTCGTCACCCGACACTGTGGTGGTGTCACCGCTATTGTTATGCTTTGCGTGTGTGCACGGCTGCTGTTCCCTCTGTCTCTGTCTCTGCCACCTCCATCCCGTTCCCTCTAGAACTCTGCCGCCTTCCGTTTTCTCTCGGTCCCCTCCGTGGATCGGCGTGCTCCTCATCTAATACTGGTTTCTGCGTCTCCAACCTTGTCATCTTCATCTCCGCCCCCTCGGCCTGCAGGTGCTCTCTCTTCGCCTCTGTCACCGTGGCCTCCAACTTCGTCTCTGGCGCCTTCTCTATTTTTGTCACTTTCCCCTCTATTACTTCTGTCTGTTATCTCTTTTTCTCTCTCTGTCACTGTCCTCTATCTTTGTCGCCCGCGTGTGTCTTCCCTGTCTCTCTGATTGTCACCTTCGCCATATCTGCTGCTGTCCCCTTTATCTCTTTCCTCTCCATCACTGTCCCTTTGGTCTTTGTCCCTTCTGTCACTGTCCTCTCTCTCTCTCTCCCTGATACCGTTCTCTGTCTCTGTTACTGTCCTCTGGGTCTCTCTCTCTTCCTTCTTAGGCTCCTTGGTCTCTGTCCAGGCCCCCGGGGGGCCTTGTCTCAGTTCGCCTCAGCCTCTGATCTCTCGGCTCCGGCTCCGTCTCCCCTCCAGCTTTCGCCGCCGCCTGGCTCACTACCTGCCCTGCGCGCCTTTCCCCTCCGCCCCCGACGACCCCTTCGCGGGATTCCCCTTCTGCGGCGGTCCCCTCTGCGGTCTTCTCTGACTCTGTCCTTCCCTGCTGCTGTCCCCGGAGCCTGCGTGTGAAACCACGGGCTCCACTGCGTCTCTGTGACAACCCCCCCCCCCACGGGTCAGGGGCTCCCCTCGCCGCCTCGCTATCTCGCGGTCACTTCCGGCTTCTCCTTCACTGTCTAACACCTTGGAATCGTCTCCTGTTCACGTGGGTTTGCGTGTGCGGCAGGTCTCCGTCCCTTCAGAGCTCCGTTTGTTCCCGTCCGTCTCTGGATGTCTCTCTCTTCGGGGCTCTGACCCTCGACAAGCAATTCTAGGGGGCCACATCCTCTCCCAGGTCTTTTCTAGGGCAAAGGGGCCCACCTCGGTCCATCTGCCTGGTCGTCACCCTGGCTGTCACCCTCGCGCCTGTCGCCTCATGCCGCGCCTCCAGCCCTTTCCCGCCCTTTCAGGCTGGGCGCGCGCTAGGAAAAAAAAAACAAATCAGACACACGAGCGCATGCGCGCCAATGGTCTCCCAGGCGGAAAGTGCGCGCGACCCGCCGGCGGGCTCGCGGGAGCTCGCGCGAACTCGCGCCGGCGCTCCCGCGCTCTGGGGCCGGCTCGGCAACGGGTGCAGTCACGCAGGCTCTGCCCGGCTCTGTGGGCTGCCTTCAACCAGCACGCGCTTGCCGGAGTCCGCGGCCAAGGGTCGCCAAGCGCCAGGTGGCGCTCAGCGCCTGAACTCACCAACCCTGCAAACCCTGTAGAGACTCGTGTCGTCATGGCAACTCTGCCCCATCTAATTGGATACCGGCACTGTTTCGTTGGATCCGCTAATCTGATTGGATGCCTGTATCTCATCGGCTGCCGGGGAAATTTTGTCTTCCCTTCCCCTCAGCATTTCTCTCTCCTGGCCGGGTTTCTCTCACCACACTTGCAACGTGGAGACGGAAAGTGACTCGAGTCACCAGGCGGTGTGAGGTGTGTAGCACCCGGCGGGAGTCAGTGGACCGCCTTGGCTCTCTCTGACACAACCTCCCTTTCCCCGCCAGAGGGCGCCACGGTGCGCCGGATCCTTGGAGGCCTTGGTGACTGGTGACGTCACGAGTCGGCCACTCTTGATTGGCTACCTCTCTCCAGGGCCAAGTCGAAAAGGCAGGCCTAGAGAACTCTATCAGAGGAGGAAAGGGAGAAGCTGTGTGCCCAGGAATAATGAACGACCTTGGTCTCAAATACTTAAATATACAGAAGGAATTCACCTTTATTATGTCTTCGAGTCTCTGATCATCACACCCAGAGATGCAAACTATTATTAGCGTGGACGCCTACCTCAGCTACGGACCTGTATATCAGACACCTGTTGTTTTTGCTCGACTGATATCTATGATCTTAAAAATTAGTTGCTTTTTTCTTTTAAAGCAGTTTTAGGTTTACAGAAAAAAATTGAACAGAAAGTACAGAGCTCTCATTTACCATTAGAGGGGACCATATACCATATGGTCCTAATTCCCTTCATCGTCACATGCCTACCCCTAATTTCCCCTGTTCTTAACATCATTCATTAGTGTGGTACCTTCGTTACAATTGAAGGACGGGAGTGCATGATTCCACTTATATGAGGTATCTAGAGTAGTCAAATTTAGAGAGACAGAAAGTAGAATGGTGAATGGTGCCAGAGCCCGGGAGGAGGGGGGCTGGAAATGATTGTTTAATGGGGAGAAAGCTTCCTTCTGCAAGATAAAAAGAGTTATGGGAAGGGGTGACTGGGTGGCCCAGTTGGCTGAGCCACTGACCCTTGATTTCAGCTCAGGTCATGATCCCAGGGTCATGGGCTCGAGCCCTGCATCAGACTCCGCGCTGAGTTCGCAGGCTACTTGGCGTTCTCTCTCTCTCTCTCTCTCTCCCTCTGCCCCTCTCCCCCACTCGTCATGTTCCCTCAGTCTCTACAATAATAATAAAGAAACAGAACAGTTCTGTAACCCCCAAATGTTCCTTTGTGTCTCTGTGTCTTCAATCCCCCATCCCCCACTCCTTAGCCTGATCCATTCCTGTCCCTACAGATGAGTTCTCCCTTGTCTGCAATGTCACATAAATGGACTCCTACTGTTTGTACTCTTTGGCATCTGGCTTTTTTCACAAGACACACTGTTTTTGGGATTTATCTACTACACGTATCTGTAGGTAGTTCTTTCCATTGCCAAGTAGCCTTCCATCCTGTGGACATAAAATTTGCCTCTCCGTTCCTGTAGAAGACATTTCTATTGTTTCTAGGGTTCCAGATCGGGGCTGTTATGAGTCAGGTTGCTGTGAATATTCGCGGGGACCTAGGCTTTTATTTCTCACGGGCAAATACTCAGGAGTGAGGTTGCTGAGTCCCACGGTAAAGTTTGTGTTCACTATGTAAGAAACTGATAAGGGATTTTTCAAGGTGGTTGTAGTAGGTTGAGTGCTGGCCCCCAAAAGACATGTCCACGTCCTAACCCCCCAGAACCTGTGAACGTGACCGTTTTTGGAAAAAGGATCTTTGCAGATGTAATTAAGTCAAGGCTCTCCAGGTGAATTCATCCTGAATTAAGAGTGATCCCGGGGCGCCCGGGTGGCTCCATCGGTTGAGTATCTGACTTCGGGTCAAGTCGTGATCTCACGGTTTGTGGGTTCAAGCCCTGCATCAGGCTCTCTGCTGACAGCTCAGAGCCTGGAGCCTGCTTCGGATTCTGTGTCTCCCTCTCTGCCCCTCTCCTGCTTGTGCTCTGTCTCTGTCTCTCTCTCAAAAATGAATATTAAAAAAAAAAAGAGTGATCCCTAAGTCCAAAGATTGGCGTCCTTTTAAAAGGAAGGCAGAAGAGCACCTGACAGCTCGGTCAGTTAAGCCTTGGATGTTGGCTTGGTTCAGGTCATGATCCCACAGTTCGTGAGTTCGAGCCCCTCCACGGGGCTCTCTACCGTCAGCAGAGCCTGCTTCAGATCCTCTGTCTCCCTCTCTCTGTTCCTTCCCTGTGCTCTCTCTCTCAAAAATAAGCATTAGGGGTGCCTGGGTGGCTCAGTTGGTTAAACGGCCGACTTCAGCTCAGGTCATGACCTCATGGTCTGTGAGTTCAAGCCCCACATCGGGCTCTGTGCTGATGGCTCATTAGAGCCTAGAGCCTGCTTCGGATTCTGTATCTCCCTCTCTCTCTGCCCTCCTCCTGCTCACGCTATGTCTGTATATCTCTTAAGAATAAATAAAAAAAACGTTAAAAAAATAAGCATTAAAAGAGAGACAGAGAGAGAGAGAAGGGCAGGAAACAAAAGACACAGGCACAATTAAAACCAAGTTATACCTTTTCAAAGCAAACTGGTGAAAGAATATTGTCCTTTTCCTCCACTGAAACTTCTCGCTGCCTTCTGGAGGAGCTGACCCTCATATATTAAGTCAGCCAAGGTTAAAATGATTATGTGACGCCTGGGTGACTTAGTTGGTTGAGCCCCCGACCCTCGACTTTGACTCAGGTCACAATCCCAGGGTTGTGGAATCGAACCCTGGGTTGGGCTCCACGCTGAGCGTGGAGCCTGCTTAAAATTCCCTCTTTCTCCCTCTGTTCCTCTCCCCTGCTCACGCTCTCTCTCTCTCAAATTAAATAATTAAGTATTTTAAAAATAATAAAATGAAGGTTCCTGATGCACAAATGTATTCTAATAATATATGATAATTACTAGCAAGGATAATCACCACTATCAGTACTAATAGCTAACATGCGGGGCACACCCAGTGTGTGCTACATGGTTCATGACGGCCTTTCTTTTAATCCTTGTAACACTCTCTCTCTTTTTTTAACGTTTATTTCTTTTTGAGAGAGCGCAAGTGGGAGGGGGCAGAGAGAGAGGGAGACCGAGGATCTGAGCGGGCTCTGTGCTGAGAGCAGAGAGCCTGATGCAGGGGCTCGAACCCGCGAATAGTGAGATCGTGGCCTGTGCTGAAGTCGGAGGCCCAACCGACTGAACCACCCAGGGGCCCCAATCCGTGTAGCATTCCCGTGAAGTAGGCATTATCATTTTCTCCGTCTTACAGTTAAAGAAATTGAGGCATCGAGAGGTTATACACTTTGCCTGAGGTCCCAGAGCTAATAAGTGTGGGGGAGGAATTTGAACTGAGGCCATCTGACTTCAGAGCTCACCAGACCAGACCCTTGTGGAAGGTAGCGGCGTCATCGCGGATTGCAAGAAAAGTAAACTAGCAGCATGCCCAAGAAACCAGTAGAGTGTGACATTAACTTACAGCATAAGTTTCCTTGGGGGTTCCTGGGGGGCTCATTCGGTTAAGTGTCTAACTTCAGCTCAGGTCATGATCTCATGGTTCGTGGGTTCAAGCCCCGCATCAGGCTCTGTGCTGACAGCTCAGAGCCTGGAGCCTGCTTCGGAGTCTGTGTCTTCCTCTCTCTCTGCGCCTACCCCCCTCACACTCTGTCTCTCAAAAATGAATAAACGTTTAAAAAAATTTTTTTTAAAGTGTAAGTTTCTTTGGGGGAACTTTCAGGATATTTATTAAGTTAAAATTAGCTTGCGATTCTTGTGGATGCTAACAGGCTGCCCTGTTTACCTTTAGGATGAACTTGACAAATGCGATATATCTTTATGACCTTGACATTTATTAGTGCTGCTCACTCCTTAAGAAAAGAGTCAAGTGTATCTCTAGTTGGAGTTCAATGAAAAAAAAAATCAGTTCTATATGTTCTCTAAAAAAAACAGAGAGAGAAGAGAGGGGTGTCTGGTGGCTGGGTCGGTTAAGTATCCGACTCTTGATCTCAGCTTAGGTCACGATCTCACAGTTCGCGAGTTCAAGCCCCCGTGTCAGGCTCTGCGCTGATGGTACGTAGCCTGCGTGGGACTCTCTCTCTCTCTCTGCTCCTCCCCTGCTTAGTCTCTGTCTCTAAAAATAAGATTAAAAAAAAAAAAAAAAACAGAGAGAGAAAGGCAGAGGCAGATTTGAGACCCAGAGACGCTCAGGGCACAAGGCAAAGATGGAGGCAAAGACAGGAATCTGCAAGTCAAGGGAACACCGAGGATTTCAGCAGCTTCTAGAAGCTCAGAGAGAGGCACGGGGCAAGGTCCCAGAGCCTCAGGAGGAACCAACTCTGCAGACACCTTGACTTCAGACTTCTGGTCTCTAGAACTCCGAGAGAATAATTTCTGGCCAGACAGGAAGTGCTAGGGAGCCCTAGCAGACGAATACAGCGGTTCTACCATTTTTCACTGTAGAACTTTCGGAAATGGTGTATAAGCAAGCGGATGTGATTCGTGCCAAGCGGCCAGGGCGGAAGGTAGTAGTCACCTGCCACTTTGAAGGACTGGACCCTGCCCACCGCCATGTCATTCGACTGGGGCTGTTGGCCAAGGGAATCCCTGTGTTCTTCCTGAAGAACCTTATGGGGGCGCCTGGGGGGCTCAGGTGGTTAAGCATCCGCCTCTTGGTTTCTGCTCAGGTCATGACCTTGCGGTTTCGTGAGACGGAGCCCCTCGTCAGGCTCTGCGCTGATAGCACAGAGCCTGCTTGGGATTCTCTCTCTCTAGCTCTCTCTCAAAATAAACAAACTTAAAAAAAAAGAACCTTATGATTTCAGGAGATCAATTCCCAGCTGGGCAGGAAGGGATGAGGTGTTGAGGGGGGTCCCAGCCAATCCCAGCGAGATGGGCAGGGGAGGGGGCCCCAGTCACGGGGAGAGGGTGGCAACGGCAAGTTTGCCAGCTGGCCTCATGATCAGTCTGAAGCAGTCATCCGAGGCCCGAACGGGACCAGTCTGAATCCTTTTCCTCAACAGTCCGGAAGCTGAGAAAGGGAGAGAAAGAAACCAATTTTGTTTCCTCTGGCGTGATCTGCTCGGAGGCGGTGGCAGCAGGTCCTATTAACTTCCTCCCCAACGATCAGTCCCCGCTCCGCGCTGCCTGGCTGACAAACCCACACAGATGGGCTTCCCAGACTGCTTTGCAACCCGGGGTGGCCACGGCACCCAGTTCTGGCGAATGAGAGATAAGAACCCTTCTGGGGGGAGACGCAGGAGGGGAGGGCCCTGTCACACTTCCTGCTTTGTAACTTTAATTTTGAGGTTACTTATTTTGAGAGAGACAGAGACAGCACAGGCTGGGGAGGGGCAGAGAGAGAGAGAGAGAGAGAGGGAGAGAGAGAGAATCCCAAGCAGGCCCCGTGCTGCCAGCACAGAGCCCAGTGTCGGGCTTGAACTCACGAACCCGGAGATCACGACCTGAGCCGAAGCCAGGAGTCGGATGCTTAACTGACTGAGCCCCCCTGGCGCCCCCACGTTTCCGGCTTCAGATGCCACGGTGTGAGAACAGAACGCTCGCTACTGTTGCAGTCTGCACTCGTGAAGGGAAGGCAAAACGAATCTGAGATGCCAACTGTGGGCCTGACATTGTTGAGCAGCTGAGCTAACACCGGGACGGCGAGTCTTTGAAAGATTTGTTACGTGAGCAAAAGAAACCTCTACCGTTTCGGCGCTTTCTGCTGGAATTCTGTTTTATCCAGCTGACGCCATCGTAACAGATACAGCATTATAAGCTTGGAGCTCCAAATGGCTCCAAGGTTGTTACTATTGCAAAGACTTGCCGGAGAATGAAAGCAAAGGAGCAACGCAGGATCACGTTACACCTTGATCCAACCATGCCTGTGGTCCTCCTGTATGCCCAGACTCACCACGTACCAAAGTCTTTCAGTTCTGCTTGTGGCTCCCAGTAGTTCGGGTTGCATTTCGTGTCTTTCAATCGGAATGGTCCTGACGAATGTAACATTTACAAACCAAGGCTCCAAAGAGACCAATTTCGTTGCCAGAGGTCGCTCAGTCAGTGAATAAAACTTTTGTCTGAACCCAGAGCCAGGATGTTCCAACCCAGCTTCCCGGTCCCAGAGAGGACAGGAGCCCCAGGTGGAGTGAGACCCACGGCGTGTGTTTATTCCGGTGTTGGTAGCAGCAGCTGTGGGGGGATCGGCCAGACGCGGGGTGTGTTGTACAGAAAGGGCGGACACAGGTGTGTGTGTGTGTGTCCGGGGGAACACGGAGGATCGGTCGGTTGACATTCACGGCGAGAACAAGGGTCAGGACACCGAGTCTTGGACAAACAGCAAAGAGACAGACAGAAAGACGAAGGGCTTGGGGGGCTGGGGTCCCCCAGACATGCACGGCCCCTTGCCTGGAAGAGGAGCCCTGGGGAAGGGAAGACAGACACAGTGGAGACGGAATGCCCCCCCCAACCCGGAAACAGGGAGCTGGGCCCGCCTGCCTCAAACCCGCGCGCCCAGCGGGGGAGAAGGACGGGCAGGCGCAGCCGGCCCCGCACCACGCAGCTCGGACGTTATGGCTTCGAGGAGATGAATTCACGGTCCGGGCAGGAAGGGATGGGGTCCTGAGGGAGCCTGGTCCGATCCTGGGCCTCGGCCGGACCTGCAGGACCGGACGGGGAGACGTGGGTGACAGCAGAGAGCAGGCTGGCGACCGGCTGCGGCTCCATCAACACCCCAGGGGACCCAGGAATCCTGGCCCCTTGTCCCCCCACCCTCCGACCCCGGAGTCCTGGACCCCAACCTCCTTCCTCCCCTGGTCTGGGTTCCTTACCCCTCACTCTGAGTTCTCTTTCTCTGACAATCCTTTGCTGCCTTTTGTGAAGCTGGACAAAGTCTTTTCCTGAAACGAGGAAATCCAGAAGGTTCAGAGATGGGGGACCGAGGCAAGAGGACCGCTAATAAGACGCACGGTGAGACCTCGAACTCGCGTTCGTCATTTCCAACGCCCTTTTTTCCCTCAGCTCTGCGGTGGTACGGAAGTCCCGTTCTATCGGTGGGGAAACCGAGGCACCAAGAAAAAGTCACTGGAAATCGGAGGCCGCAGGGGTGATGGGGCAGACCCTCGGAGGGGCCTCGGAGAAGCTGAGACTCTGTCTCGGAGCCTCTGGGCAGCCAGGGAGGGGCAGGGGCAGTGCTGGGGGTGGAGAGACCCTGGGGCCAGGCACTGCGGCGCCCTACGGGCTGAAAGTCAGGGTCAGGACCCCGCTCAGCCAGGATTCCACTCCTCCCCGTGCTCCCAGCGCCAGCACAGCACAGGGGAGTGAGCAAATTAGGAAAAGAGTGAGCGGTGGAAGGAGGGAGGAGTTACTATTTGTCTCTCTAAACAGAGCCAGGGTCCTTTCAAAACCTCACGCTGGAGCCCCGCGCTCTGCCGCCTAAAATCCTTCCCTGGCCCCTGGAAGAAAGTCTCAAGCAAGGCCCAGCGACGGTCGGGCCCGGGAGGAGGCCGTCCACCCTGGGCGCAGACTTTCAGCCGTGCCCAAACCCAGCGATCGACAGAACTACGACTGCAACGCGATGGTTTGAAAAATCAAAACTAATCCAAGAAAAAAAAAAAAAATCCGCGACGCGACGTGCAAAATATCAGATTGGAAACCGCGGCCGGTCCCGCGTCGTATCCGAGCCTGAGACAGAAGGAAAAGTAAGCAGCCTTCTTTTTACATCTTTTTTATGGTTAACTTTTTTTTCCTGGAAAGTTAAAATCGTTTTTAAAATGTCGAAAACAGTGAAGCATAGGTACATCGGAATTCGCATCACTTTATTTTATTTTATTTTTTTAGTTTATTTGTTTTTCAGAGAGCGGGAAAGTGTGAGTGGGGGAGAGGCACAGAAAAAGGGAGACAGAGAATCCCAAGCAGGCTCCTGGTGGGGGGCTCGAACCATGAACCCTGAGATGAAGACCTGAACTGAAGTCGGATGCTTAACCTAAGACCTAAGACAGAGCCACTCAAGGTCCCACAATTCGCATTACTTTAAATGTTTATTTATACTCTAAACAGAATTAGCATAATTTTACTGTCTTGGCTTTAGTGGCAGCAAATTCGTGGATAAGATTTTCAAAATCTATTTCTTGGGGCGCCTGGGTGGCTCAGTCGGTTAAGCGGCCGACTTCGGCTCAGGTCATGATCTCACGGTCTGTGAGTTCGAGCCCCGCATTGGGCTCTGTGCTGATGTCTCAGAGCCTGGAGCCTGTTTCAGATTCTGTGTCTCCCTCTCTCTCCCTGCCCTTCCCCCACTCATGCTCTGTCTCTATGTCTCTCAAAAATAAATAAACGTTAAAAAATTTCAAAAAAATCTATTTCTTTGCTTTTTTTTTGGTTTCAAAGGAGAGAATGGCCATGTTTCAAAATTTCTCTTGACCAGGCGATGATAAATGATAAAAAAAAAAGTTGTTAGGCACCCAGGTGGCACAGTCGGGTAAGCGTCCGACTTCAGCTCGAGTCATGATCTCATGGTTCATGGGTTCAAGCCCCGCGTCGGGCTCTCTGCTGTCAGCACGGAGCCCGCCTCGGATCCTCTGTCCCCCTCTTTCTCTGCCCCTCCCCTGCTTGTTCTCTCTCTCTCTCTCTCAAAATAAATAAATAAACTTAAAAAAAAAATGGCGAAGCTGGTTTTCACGGGACCCGCAGGACTCCTGTTATCGGCCAGGTCAGGGACCCGCACCAGCCTCTTGGTCAGGGGGATGAACCCGCTGGGCTCTCTCCCTGCAAGTCTCTCCTAACCTTCAAACCTTCACCGAAACCCCTTCCTTCTCTCCTGCCTCTGCTCAAATGGCACCTCCACTGGGAGGCCCTCCGGGACCCGCTAAGCCAAAGGGCAGCTCTCATCCTTCATCCAGACGTCTCAATCTCCAGAGGACTTCCGAACCTTTGGGGCACACTCCACAGGACCACAAAAAGTTGACAGTCTGCTCCTTACAATGGGTGTTGCCCTGTGGAATTTTCTGTTCTGTTCCATTTTTACTTTTTTCTCTTTTATTTATTTATTTATTTTTTTTTTATTATAAATTTTTTTTTAATGTTTATTTATTTTTGAGAGACACAGAGGTACAGCGTGAACAGGGGAAGGGCAGAGAGAGAGGGAGACACAGAATCGGAAGCAGGCTCCAGGCTCTGAGCCGTCAGCACAGAGCCCGACGCGGGGCTCGAACTCACAGACTGCGAGATCATGACCTGAGCCGAAGTCGGCCGCCCAACCGACTGAGCCACCCAGGCGCCCCACTTTTTTTTCTTTTTTAAAAAATGTTTTTTAATGTTTATTTTTGAGAGAGACAGAGAGAGAAAGAGACAGAGCGGGGGAGGGGCAGAGAGAGAGAGGGAGACAGAATCCAAAGCAGGCTCCAGGCTGACAGCACAAAGCCTGACGCGGGGCTCGAGCCTGAGAACCGTGAGATCATGACCCGAGCCAAGTCGGACGCTTAACTGATTGAGCCACTCAGGCGCCCCAAGACTTTATTTTCTTAGTAAGAAAAAATTGTTGGGGCGCCTGGGTGGCTCAGTCGGTTAAGTCCGACTCTTGATTGCAGCTCAGGTCATGTTCTCAGGGTCCTGAGTTCGAGCCCCGTAGCTGGCTCTGTGCTGAGCATGGAGCCTCTTTAAGATTCTTTCTCCCCTGCCTCCTCTCATTGAAAAATAAATAAAATTAATTTAAAAAACAAAAAGAAAGAAAAAATTGTAGATCCTCACCCAGGATTCAATAATCAATTAATATTTCAATAATCATTTAATAATGATTTTCAATCCCAGCCTGCTTTAAAATAAACTGAACCAAAACCGAACCCCCTAAATCCCCAACCCACCCAGCTCCATCACGCAGGTTCCCCCCTTTATTTTGGACTTAGCGTCATGGGAAATAACAGTAACAGTAGCTGACCATTTGCTGAGCCCTTAGGGAGAGACAGACACTTGGTCCTGCATTAACATCACAGACTCCCCTCAGCTCTCCTAACTCTAGGTGCTACTAACAACCCCAGGGGTGCCTGGGGGGCTCAGTCGGTTAAGCGTCTGACTCTCGGTTTTGCCGCAGGTCATGATCTCCTGGTTAGCTGAGTTCAAGCTCCTCATCTGGCTCCGTGCTCAGAGCTTGGAGCCTGCTTGGGATTCTCTCTCTCTCTCTCTCTCTCTCTCTCTCTGCCCCTCCCCTGCTCATGCTCTCTCCTTCTCAAAAATAAATAAATAAACTTAAAAAATGTTTATATGAACAAAGAACAACCACCTCATTTCGCAGCAGAAGTACCTGAGACACAGAGAGGTTAAGTAACTTGCCCTAAGTCACACAGCTCAAGTTGGTCAGAGCAGGGACTCCACCCTACGGGGTCTGGATTTCAACCGAGGCCGGACGGACTCAATGAGCACGTGCATGGCATCGCAAGCGTCACCGGGCGGCCGCCCCACTCACCTCCACCAGCTGATGCCAGTGTTCCACGGGCTTGCGGGGGTTGGCCAGCATCTCCGCCCAGTGCTCGCGGCCATGGGGGTCGGCGGCGTCCGGGCCCACGCGGCACACGCCAATCACCTCGTTGTGGCCGATGCTGGGGGTGGGGGTGGGGGTGGGCGGCGGTGAGCGCTCGGGGGTGGGGGTGGGGGGGCAGGCTCGGCCCCCCTCCGGCCTCCCGCCCCCCTGCCCAGGGCCACGACCCTCACCAATCGTAGTCTACCACCGCGATGCTGAGCCCCACGCTCTCCACGCTCTCGGGGGCCACGTCGAACACGAGCGCCTCGTTGTACGTGGGGTTCAGCGTGTTCTTCTTGATGGAGGTTTTCCGCTTCTTCAGACGCCGCCCCTCGCTGATCAGAGAGGCCTTCACGTAGGGGTCTGGGGGCGGGCGTGGAGAGCGCCGAACCTCGACTTCCTCCCTCAGACCCGAGTCCGACCCAAGGGTCTGGGTCCCCATTGCGCTTCCCCCTCAGACCCTGGAGTCTGGGCCACAGACCCCTCCTCCCTCAGACCCAGCAGTCCCCGCCCCAGAGTCTCCTCCATTAGACCCCAGCGCCTGCCGAACCCACCTGAGAAGCCGGTGAGGTCCATCGCTTTGAGGTTAGAGGCTTTGATGATGGTCACGGTGAGGCGCCCGGCGGTGGGGAGGTAGCAGAGTGAGAAGTTGAGCTCCCCGAGATCCGCCTTTTCCTGCAGTTGGGGAAAGGGGTTCGGCCGCGCCCTACCTCAGTCTCCCCCGCCGTCTCTCGCTCACGTTCTCTCCCGTCTGGAACCCCCGGCTCTGCTCCCCGACACCCAGGACTCGAGTGGCCCACCCGCTTCACAATCTGACTCTGCCAAACCTGGCACCTCCCCGGCCACAGCTGCCTGCCACCGGCAAAGCCGGTTTGTTCTACAGGGAGGACTGGAAGAGGCAGGAGTGTGCGGAGCGAGCAGGAGAGAACAGAGAGAGAGAGAGAGAGAGAGAAGCACGCAGTGAAATATAGGCTGTGACGAGGACCAAGGCACTGAGAGCGATAGCTTGAAAGGCAGACCCACAGAGCCCTAAAGCAAGAAACCCCAGAGGGGGGGCATCGAGACCCAGAGAGAGAGAGAGAATAAGCAGAGACTTCAGAGAGGAGAATACAGAGACAGAGAGGAGAGGGAGACCGAATCCTGGCTGGGGGGCGCGTGCCAGAGCCCCCAAAGGGCAGGAGATCCCAGGAAACGGAGACAGAGACTTGGTGGCGGGTGTGGAGACCTGGACGGAGTGACAGTGACCCACAATGAGCTGGGGAGAAGGGCAAAGGCCCAGAGAGAGAGAGAGAGAGAGAGAAACAGAGACAGAAGCCTACCCAGCATGAGGGACAGAGATCCAAACAGTGTGACAGACGCTGAGAAGTCAGTCTTAGGGAGGGCAGGGGACACACCAGCCTTGAGTGAGGCCACGGAGGAGACAGAGCCTCGGACACCAGCACACACGGACAGACCCGGAGCAGGGGCCGAGCTGGCCCGGACCCACGACCCGCCCTGCCCAGTCCCTTCAGCCTCACCTGGGCCCCTGGGCTCCCCGCCATGCTGACTGAGGCCCAGGTCCCTGGACTGCCCCCCACTCCCTGCTCCTGACGGCTAACTGTGACCACCTAGGCCTGGAGCCCCCGAGGACTGTCCGGGGCCCCCGGGTCCTGATCCCAAAACGAAAAAAAGCCAACTGTTTAAGGAATGAAGGTACAAATAAATGAGTGAATGAGGGGTAATGAGGAGGAGAGGAGAGAGGAAGGGACAGACACGAGGAGACAAGGTGGAGGCAGGGAGAGCCCCATGAAGGGGACCGTAGGAAGAGCTGAGGGCACCCGATTCAACTGTGTCATCGTGCAGATGGAGAGACTGAGGCTCGGAGGAGGGCAGGGCCTTGAGCGTGGCCATCGCGAGGACAGAGCAAGGACAGGGCTCACACGCAGCCCACGCAGCTGCCCCACCTCGGCAGACAGCTGGAGTGTTGTGACGCGCACGGCTTAGAACCGAGAGGGCTGAGGAGTTGGGGGTCTGAGGTTCGGGGGTGCAGAAGGGGTCAGGACACCCAACGAGCATGCTGGAGCGACTGGATGACAGAGGAAGGAGGCCAGTGGTGGAGGAGGGGTCTGTGCCGGGCGTCATGGATCCCACAATCCGGCTGCTGGAGGAACTGGGGGTGTCGGGGTAAGGGGGACCCCGATATGTCTGAGGCCTGGGGGATGAGGCTATCAGGGTTCGGGTGGAGACCAGAGGGCGGGATTAGATCTGGAGGGCACGCGTTTGAAACGTAAAAATGATCAGAGATCAGAGGGGTTGGGGTCTCAGGAAGCTTGGGAACCGGAAAGCCAGGAGGTTGGAAGGTGAAGGAAGAGAGAAAAAGAAAAGCTGGGAACTCCGAGGTCCGAAAGGTGAAAGGTCAGGAATCTCAGGCCGGAGGGCAAAAGTCACAGGGTCACGGCATGAAGCTATGAGGAAGTGGTTGGTGGGTGTCTGTTAGAATTTTCCCAATTGTTACCATCAGATGTCGCGGGGGCGGGGGGGCGTCAGAAGTTGGGAGATCTAGGGTCCAGGCATGCGTGGGGGGGGGGATGGGGGCCCGCTATATCAATCTCTAGGCTTTGCTTGTATGCTTGCCATACCGAACAATAAAATAAATTTCCGAAGAAAAGCCCGGGTCAGGAAGCTAGAAGGTTATGGAGTCCAAGGGCAAAGAGGTCAGAAACTGAGGGGTGCCGGGGCCCCAGGAAGAGGGAGGCAGGGGCCACTGACCGAGCCGCCCTCCACGATGTCCCTCCACAGGGGGCGGTCGGGGGCTGCTCGGCCAGCTCCAGGAGGTTGTCCAGCACCACTTGGCCGATGAGGTCGTGCCGCGAGAAGCGGTCAAAGTCATAGACGCTGAAGTGCAGTTTGCGCTGGGCCAGCTCGGCCAGGGGCACCGAGAACTGGAAGGTCTCGTTGAATACGGGGTTCAGAGTTTTCCTGTGCACCTGCAGGGGGTGGGGGAGGGGGGGAGGCAGACACCACGCCCATCAGCCCTGCCTCCAAAGGACCCAGGAGTCCGGACCCCCAGCCCTTCCTCCCTCAGCCCCAGGAGTCCAGACCCCCAACCCCCTCCTCCCGCAGAGACCCAAGAGTCTGGGACCCGCAACCCCCTCCTCCCGCAGACCCGGGAGTCAGACCCCCCTCCCCCTCCTCCGTGGGACCCGGATGTCCACGGACCCTCGCTCTGGACCTTGGTCTGGAACTTTTTCTTGCGGTCCGGCAGCAGGTAGATCTTGACGTAGGGGTCCGAGAAGCCGTTGGAGTCCTTGGCCGGGAGGTCCAGGGCCTGCAGGATCCGCACCACCAGCTGGTCGGAGCCGTAGAGGTACCGCAGCGCGAAACTGATGCGGCCGCAGGGCGCCCCCGCGCCGGCCTCTCCCGAGCCCGGGGCCCCGCCGCCGCGCCGGCCGCCGGGTCCAGTCCCCTGGTACAGCTCGGGCTTGATCTGCCCGATGAGTTTGGCTTTTTCCTCACCGCCAGGCAAGGGTAAGGGTAGGGCAGGCGGCCGCTCCTCACTGCCAGGGTCCGGCTGTGGGGTCAGGGTCTGCTGGGTGAGGGGCCGGGGCAAGGCTGGGTACCTGTGGGGGGCGGGGAAGACCGAGGTGGGGCCGCTGGCGGGAATCCTTGACAGCGTCTGAAGCCCTGGGAGACTCCTCCCGGCCTCTTCCCCAAACACCGCAGCCAAGTGGCCAGCGATCCCCTTGGCTCACTGTGACCTTGAGCGAGCCACCTGTGCTCTTTGAGCCTGAGTTTCTCCACCTGTGTTGGGGGGGGGGGCGTATCCCGGTCTCTAAACTAGCTCCAGCTAGGATCTGCTTATGCACCAGCTTCCAGAAGCCTCTTCCTGACTTCCGGTGCGTGACCCAGAATAACCTCTTCTCCTGAAGCCCCGCCCAGCCCAGACCTCCTGAACCTTCTTCAAATCTCTCCAACCTGCCTTAGCCCCAGGATCACCGTTCCCGCCTGACCATCGCTCCACCTGGCCTGTCCTCGCTCTCTCAGCTCCCTTCTCTGCTGTCCCGAAGTGTCAGTGGGACATTCCGGAAGCCTGGAGCTCGCCCCTCGACCCCTTGGCTGCTTCTCCCCTTCACACACACGCTTCCCCCGGACGGGCTCATCTGCGCCCCAGGGGTCTGCTAAACCTGTCTCCTGGGCTCCGGCCCGGATCCGCTCCCAGCCTGGGCCTCCCACCAGACCCCACGCGCCCCTCACGTTCCCCGCTGGGCTCAGCGCCTTCTCCCAGGCCCGCTCCTCCTCCTGATTCCCGCTCCTCCTCCTGTTTCCCCGGTGCTCCACCCAGATCTGCAGGCCAGACACCGGAGCCGTCGTCGCCTCCTCTCCCCTCAAAGCCTGTCCCTCCCCTCTCCCGGATTTCCCCGTGGCCCCGGCTCGTCTGGCCTGCCCCGCGTGGACCATCACACCCGGGGCGAAGTCCACGTGACGGGGCCCCTAGCGACGGGCAGTGCTCGGCAGCCACCACCGGACGCCGCAGCCCCGGACGTGCTGAGAGGCAGGCACGGAGCCGCGGGGAGGGGGAGGCTCCGGCCGTGGAAAGTAGGGGAGGCTCCTTCAGCTACAGATGCCCCAGCCACTCCTTGCTCCCAGGGTGACTTTGACCAAGTCATCGACACCCCCTGAGCCTCAGTTTCTCCATCTGTATAGTGGGGGAGGTGGGGCTCAGACCGGTGTATCCGTCGGCCTCCGGAAGGCCTCCCCAAAGACCCCCAAACTTCATCTCCCATGAGCCCCTGGGTCCCGGGCCGGGTCCTGGGATTAGAACACCTTCTCCCATGACTGTGTGGGGCCCAAGCTGATCCCTCTGAAGGCAGTGTCCCCGATGGACACCGCCCCAGATGCTTCACGCTCAACAAGATCCACTCCTCTTCCTAGACCCTCTGATCCGCCATTCGCCCAGTCGCCGGGCCAGGCTGGGTGTGGTCAGCCATCCCTCACCCCCGCTACCCAACAGCCATCAGCCCCAAGTCTCATCTCTCCTGCCCCCAGGCCTTGCCCCCTCCTCCCCACGCCCCGAATCTCAGCTCGGCCTCCTCCTCCCCTGCCTGGACTACTGGCCTCCTCCAGTCTGTCCCTCCAGTCCATGCCCCGAGAGGTCTTTCTGCCCCTGCCCCTCCTGCTTGCAGCCCTCCGTGGCTCCCTAGAGCCGCCAGGACAGAGTCCCAGCCCCTCAGCCAAAGGCCCTGAATGCCCGGTGCGGTCTGGCCCCACCGGCATCCGCAGCCTCATTCCCTTGGCTTCCTTTCTGCCCACTTACTCTCAGGCCTTAGTGACTGCTGGCAGTTCCCACAATGCACCATGACCTCCTTCCCCTCTGGCCTTTGCACGGGCCGCTCTCTCCTCCTGGAATGCCCAGCTCGCACCCCTACCTCTGTGCCTGGCTAACTCTTCCTCACCCTGCAGGTCTCGGCCGCGGCGTCTCTGGGAGGCCCCAGCCCCCTCCCAGACCAGATCAGCGGCTCCTCGGACTCCCCCCGCTGCGGCCCCCTAAGCCACTTTCCCGCAGCACTGGCCCGGCTGGCCCGGGACGGCCTCTCGGGGGACCCACCTGCCCTGGGCTTTGAGTGGCATGAGGACAGGGCCTGTCTGCCATGCTCGCTTCTGTTTTTCCGACACCTAGCTCGGGTCACACTAACATGCTCAGAATGAGCAATAGTGAGCAAACGTATTCCAGGTCCCACCACCGATCCTGGCTTAGGACCAAAGAGGAGTTGCTTTGTGTCCCAGGGCCTCGGGGGCCTAAGCCTCATTCTGAGTCCTGTACTCTCTGAATCTGAGAGTCCCGGTCTCTGGGCTCCTCCTCCCTCAGACCCTGGAGTCCGGGGCCCTAGCCTCTTCTCTCCCCAGGACCTAGGAGTCCACACCCCAAGCCCCCTCCTGCCCCAGGACTCAGGACTTTGCACCTCTAGGCCTCTCCTCTTGCGGGGCTCAGGAGAACCATTATCTGGGAAAGAGACACAGAGGAGGAGCAGAAGTTCAGAGTGGACCCCCAGCCCGGCAGCCTGTCTCACCTGGTGGTGGGCGCCAGGCTCGTGACCTGCTGATGCGACTGGGCGCTGGGCAAGCCCCCACCACTGGGGGGCAGCAGGAGCAGCCCAGAGCCCGCACCTCCCTCAGAGGGCAGTTCAGGAGATGTCTGGCTCGGTTTGACCCCAGCGGCCACCACCGCAGCCGCCGCGGCCTCTGGATACGAGTCCATGTCCAAGTACGAGGGCTCGGGGGGGTCAGAGCCCCCGAGGCCGCCCGGCTCCAGCAGCTCGGCGAAGGGCGGGTGGTGGGCGGTGTGGGCGTGGTGGTGCGGGCCCCCCAGCAGGGGATGGCCACCTAGGCCGGCCCCCAGGTGGTGCCCGCCACCGCCCACCAGGCCTGCCAGCCCGACCCCAGGGCCTAGGTCCTTGCGCAGGGGGCCCCCGCCCACCGCCGAGCCTCCCTTGTCCCGCCAGGGCACCCAGCACAATTTCCAGGACACGAAGAGGGAGACGCCCAGAAGGACAATGCCACAGAATGTCACGATGACTGACAGCAGGCTCACGGAGATGTCTGGAGAGAGTGAGGACAAAGGTCAGGGGTCAGGGCGGGGTCAGAGCTCATTCTCCCACGGCCGCCCCCAAAGAGCTAACCTTTAGCACTTGCCATGCATTGTCCTAAGCACCTGACGTCCGCTTACTTCACCTCCCCGGACCCACAGCTGGGTAGCTTGACATGACTGTTTTAAAGACGGGAACGCGAGGCCCAGAGAGGGGGAGCGACTTGGATAACACTGAGCGGGAAGTCAGGGACAGATCTGGGAGTTGAAAGCGCAGTGTGTCTTCAGCTCTCATTCTTAATCACCAGCCCATGTTGTGTCTCTAGCGGGAGGACACACCCAGCGTCCCCCTGAAGGTCATCTCTGAGCAGAGGAGGCTGCGCGACTCCCCCCATGAGAAGGGTTCAAATCTAAGTTCGCTGTGCGGCCCGGGAACGTGTCTTGAGCACTCTGAGCCCCACGTTCCGCATTGGAAGCAGAATCAGCCCTGCCTCTTACGGCGGAGCCCACGTTCCGAATTGGAAGCAGAATCAGCCCTGCCTCTTACGGCGGAGGTGGAGGGGACCCATGGCTGCAAGGCGAAGGCACACGTCCCCGAGTGGTCACCACGTCCCAGACGCCTAAGTGCTAATATCAGCATTCGCTGTGCCAATTGGGCCCGACAGGCGCCCTAGGAGCTGGGCAACACTATTAACACCTGCTGTCCGCAAAAGGGAACTGAGGTCGAGGGACCCAATGCCTCCTGCGCAGGGCCCCCCAGCCCGCCGGAGCCCACGGTCTTCCCCATCTGCCGTCCCGCCTCACTGTTGCCCAAGACATGGTCTTTTGGACACGGGTTATTATCGGACTGACAGATAGTGTTAGGCTCGGCAACACTGCAGCCGCCGTGGGTACCGGACGCCCCCGGAAGCCACAGCTAACGCCTTCCGAGTGCTTCCCGTGGGCGGACGTGCCTTTCGGAGAAACCCAGGGACGGCCTAGTTCCCGGCCAAAGGCTCCGGGTCATTCAGGAAGTGGTGCCAGGAGTGGGGGTCCTCCAGGGCACGTGACTCTGTTTTGGTATTGACTCCTGGGTCTCAGCAACGGAGGACACAGGGAAGTTCGCGCGCTCGACGGACTATAGATCACGGCGGGGGCGGGGAGAAGGAGCAGGTAACTAAGCTATTGGCAGCGAGGACAGCTGCGTGGACCGGCTGGGTCCTGTCACTGCGGGGGGGCTCTGGGTGGTGAGGGGACGCCCTCCCGTCCTGAACTGTAGTGAGCCTCCGTCGGCAGTCTATGGTGTCAATCCTCGCGGCACTGTGATGGATCCCATTTCACAGACGAGAACGGGGAGGCTCTGAGAGGGAGGGAGTGACCATACGACTGTGCGGCCATACGACTGGCAGGCGGCCTGAACTCGGAAATTCCCTCTCCCCTCCGCCCCGTAGGGTGTTTTTCTCCAAGTGACCAACATCTGCTTACAGTTCTGGGGACCTGCTGAAAACCAAAGCAAGGGCTTTCTGGCCTCCCGAGCCTGGGACGAATGGAGAAGAGGCGGCCGGGCCGCCTTCCCCCACCCTCAGCCTGACCCAGACCCCCTCCAGGCCACGACATCGATCCTCCAAACTCCGACAGATTCCTCATGTCTGTCTGCCTGCTCCAGGGAGCCACTTGGGCTCGGCGAGGTGCTACAGCAGGGCGGTAAAACATCAACCTTGCCCAAAGAAATGTCTGGCCCTTGATCGGCTCCTGGGAAGGAGCCTCTAAGTCCTTGAACTTCCTCCCTGAAAGTGGTTGGGTTTACCTGTGGAGCCGCGGGCCGCGCCAGACGGGCCGCAGCGGGATTGACGCCTGGGGACCGGGACGTGCCGTATCCGCTCGGCCAGGCGGGCGGTCAGCTGCATCTACGTGACCGAGGCCAGAAGCTCATGCCTGGTGTCTCCCGGGCCCTACTCTACGTGTCTCTCCCTTTGCAGAATTGAACCTCCATCCTTTGGCCGTAATGAGGCGCACCCGGGAGGAGGATGGCCCTTCTGCGAGTCCTTCTAGCGGATCACAGAAACTGAGGGTGGGCTTGGGGACTCCCGCGGTATGCGAGGCTTCCTGGGGTCAAATCTGGCTCTTCTGCTTACGGGCCCGCGAGACTCGGAGCACGAAACGGCAGCTCTGGGGACCTCACGCCTCATCACTGTCCCTGGAGCGAGGTGCCGGGCTCCGCCCTGCACTCAGCAAGTGTGACTCCTGGTAGAACTTCTATGCCCAGGCTTCCTCGGGGGCACTCGGGGTATTTCCTAGTGCTCAGAACCCTGCCGCTTCCTAGCTGGGTGACCTTGGGCAAGTCACTTCTCCCTTCTGAGTCTTCCCCGCCCTCCCCCCCCCATCGAAAATGGGGATTCCGTGTACCACGAGGGGGCGTCGTGAGTGGTTGATGAATGATGCCAAAGACCTTGCATCCTGCCTGGGACACAGTCGGCGCTCAATAAGTACATCCCGGCACTTACTGAATGACCACTGCGTGCCCAGCGTGTTCGCAGCACTGCTCACGTGCTCCATCATTTGAGTCTCTCAGCCGCCCCGCGAGGTAGTCACTTTTATTATCCCCATTTTCAGGAGGAAACGGAGGCACGGAAGAAGAGTCCCTCGCCTAAAGCCATCCCTTAGTAAGCAGCAGGCGGCGGGGGGTGGGATTTGAACGCGGGCAAGTCAGACGCCCTAACTCAAAAGCCTGGGCTTTTAGGTACTAGGCAGGACACACAAAAGATACATGAAAGGGACATATATGTGGCTGGGGGGGACAGCGGGGGGGCAGCGGGCAGGAGGCTCGCAGGGCCAAACACAAAAGGTCAGGGGTCAAATGGCCCACCTAGCTCCTTCTCCTGAGATCTAAGGTGTGGGGGACCAGCAGCAAGCAGGATGGAAGCAAGACTCTAAGAGGGACTGGCCAGGCCCGCATGGGGAACGCAAAGCTGAGCGGGTCTGCTCTGAACCTCTGAAAATACCGACTGTAGCGGGGGCTGGCCGAGGCAGCCGGGGGTGCTGACCTGCATCCGGGCCCCGGGGATAGCCTCGAATTCGCAGGTCGTTGAACTCCTGGCACCTGTCGCTGGTGTCGGCGTCTCGGACCCGCGCACAGAGGTCCGAGACCAGGATGAGCGCCCGCCGGCAGAGGTCGTCCTCGTAGTCTCCTGACATGGTGGCCGGTGGGGTCTGTGCTTGGCAGGCGCCGGACCAGGGTAGAGATGAGATCGAGAGAGGGATGGATAAAGGATAGAAAGGGAAAGAGAGAGAGGGCAGGACAGGCGAGGGGACAGAGAGCGGGGGCAGATGGATGAGGGGATGCAGATTGGGGAGGGACGGACAAGGAGAAAGAAATTCGAGGCCGACGGACAGGACTGAAATTCGGGGTACAGGCAAGAAGACAGGAACGGATTGGACAAACACGGGGACACAGATCGGCGTGAATGGACAGGAGGCCAGAGAACAGGGACAAATGGACAAGGAGGAAGAGACTAGGGAAGCCAGTCGAGGGGCAGAGATTAAGGACGCACAGCAAAGGGACAGACAGACAAAGAGACAGAGATTAGGGGCGCCCAGACAAAGGGACAGAATTTAGGCGTGGACAGACGAGGGGACAGCCATTCATCATTCATGCATTCAACGAATATTCACTGAGCACCAACTACATGCCGGGCACTGGGCCAGATGCCGCGGAGCCAGCAGAGAACGGACCCCACACGGTCCCCGACTTCCTGGTGTTACAATCCAGTGAGAGGGAGACACGGGGTAAACAAGTCAACAAACACACATAAACAAACAAGACACGCTCGCACGGTGAGGAGGGCTCGAAAAGAAATAGTTGGAGGATATGTCACAAAGGGACCGGGAGGTGGGCAGCTGGGGGGCTCTCTGTGGCCACCGGCAGCGGGTGGTGGGGCCGGAGTCGGGAGAAGCGTCCAAAGCAGCAGGAACAGCATGAGCAGGGACCTGGCGGGTTCAAGGAACAAGAAGGAGGCCAGGTCCAGGGAGAAAGGGAGAGGACCGAGAGAAAGGGAGGGATGGGGTTAGAGAGAAAAGGGGTGGCTGAGGAAGGATGGGAGGTGCAGGATGCAGAGATGGGGACCAAGTTGAGGGAGGGAGGGAGAGAGAAGGGGAAGGGAGACAGAGGCCATGGGAAGCGCACACCGGGGCCCAGAACAGAGGGCCAGACGAACCGACAGACACAGGGCAAGTGAAGGACTGCGATTTGGGATGGACGAGCCATAAAGAATGGACTAGTGTGTAATTTATGCGAGTGCGAGAGATGGGCGGACAGAGGGACGGTTAGAAGTGCCAGGACAGAAATATCTTTGAAAGAGGAACAGTGGTTGGCAGAATGGCTGGGTGCCGGGAATGAAGGACAGACAGACAGGCGACGGCCAGAGAGCGCAGATGGGCAAGGATACAAAGGAGGGCTGGGCAGACAGACATGGGTGCAGAAGGCAGGCTGGATGGGGGCGGGGGCGTAAAAGAGAGAGGACCAGGCGAAAGCGGGGCATGTGGGGAGAAGAGGAATCAGCCGCACATGGTCTGGAGCCAGACGGCAGAGGGGGACTGGAAGGAGAGTGCAGGGGGAAATTCGGGACGGGCAGACCAGAGCTCGCGGGTGGACTGGTGTCGTGGGGGTACTGCAGAAGGCCAGGACTCCGAGACAGACACGGTCCGACTCACCTGCGCTTATCCCTGCCGTGTCCTGGGTGGCAGCCGAGGCGGCGGCTGGCGGCAGCCCATGGGGCTTGTAGGGCGGACAAGGGGCTGCGGACCCGTCCCCACGCGCCAGGTGGTGGGAGGAGGAGCCGGATCTGGGGGCCGTGGCCAGGAGGAAAAAGCTCAGTCCGAGCCTCGCGTCTTGTCCTACTCGGACCGGCTGCCCGACCCCAGGCGACCCCCGGGAGGTCCCGCCACCCCCCTCCCACCTCCGGGGCCCCAGCTCCCGTTGAGCTTAGAGACTACAATTCCCGAAAGGCCTTGCGCTTTCGCGGCTAAAGACTTCGCAGACCCGGCGCTGTATGGGCTGCTGGGAATTGAAGTCCTTAATGCTTCTCCTGGCTGCAGAGAGGATGGGAATTTTTTTCGGAGGTGGGGGGGGGGGCGGTTACGAGATGCCGGGGTCCCGAGGCGCTGCAGGGGGGAGGAATGATGTCCTGGACCCCGAGAGGCCGCGGAGTCCTAAGTCCTCGGGGGCCATGGAGTGGGTAAGCGAGCCCCACCTCCGGGGGATCGGTGGGTGAGGTTGGGGTACACCTAGGTGTTTCGGGACTCCCCCTTTCTAGGGCCACGTGCCCCTCCCCCGGGGCGGCCGGCGAGCGCTGCAGCACCCGCACTCGCGGGCAGGAGATCCGCGCGCCTCTGCACCTACCCCCGCCCCTACGCGCTGGAGCCTCCCCCCAGGATCGGCCTGGGGCGGGGGCTGGGGCAGGGGGAGGGGGGAGGAGCGGACTCACCCGGAGCCGCCGCCGCCGCCGCCGCCGCCGCCGCCGCCGCAGCCCCGCGCGCCCGCCGCGGTGCCCGCTCGGCTCCTCCCCCCCCGCCCCTGGCGCAGGTCCGCGGCTCCTCCCCTTGCACCCCCGCCTTCCTCCCCTCCGAACCTGCGGCTTGAGAGCAGAAATCGCGCGGCAGCAGGGAGGAGGGAGGGAGATTTCCCCAGGACCGAGGCGCCCGAGACCCAGCTCTCTGACCCAGTGGAAGATCCAGAAGTCTGGGATCGTGACCCTCTGCTCCCCAGGATGCAGGGGTCCCGGCCCCATCCCCTCTTCTCTCAGCTGGAAAAGTCCGGCACCCCAGAACCCCGGGTCATGAGCTCCCACCGCCCTCCATTCTCAGATCCAGGAATCCACTCCTCACTTGGCCCTTCCTTCCCAGGACCCAGGACTCCCATCTGGGGAGTTCTGGAGGCTGGCGGTGGGAGGGGAGGCGGAGCCTCAGAGTTAGCGGGTTTGGAGAATCTCAGCCCGGTGTGAGGTACTAGCAGGGACCCAGGTTTGGGTCCTGCCTGGGCCGGCTCCTGCCTTTGTGACCTCGCGTTCTTTTCTCTTGAGAGCCAGTTTCCTCATCACAAAAGCATATATAGACAATAAACCTGTTCCCTGAGGGATCCGGACGTTTGAAAAACCAGGCAGTATCGGTAAAGCATTGGCACCAAGTAGGTACTTAATGAATCTTGCTCAAAAGCAGCAACTGTTACTGCCATGTTAATAGGGGTTAATGAGAATTGCCACTGACTGCGATCTGGGCACTGAGCAAAGTGCTTTAAACGCATTTTCTTGTTTGATCTTCCCTGGCCCTGTTAGGTGGGTACAGTTATGCTATTCCCATTCCACAGAGGAGGAAACTGAGGTCCATAGACGTTAAATCCTTTGGAGAAGGTCCAGAGCCAGATAGTCGCAGCAGCAGCCCGCAGGGGTGGGTGGGAGGAGCCTCGGTCTTCCTTAGTACTGCCTCCCCTACCTCCAGTGACACTCATATAAATGTAATCTCTAAGTAGAAAATTATTTTGGGGGCTTCTGGGTGGCTCAGTCGGTTGAGCGTCTGACTTCAGCTCAGGTCACGCACGATCTCAGGGTTTGTGGGTTTGAGCTTCACATTGGGCTCTGTGCTGACAGGGCGGAGCCTGCTTCAGATTCTGTCTCTCCCTCTCTCTGCCTCTCGCTCGCTTGCTCTTTCTCTCATTCAAAAATAAATGAATAAACTTAAAAAAAAAAAAGAGAGAGGAGCAGATTTTCCTATTCTGCTCAGCCTTGTGTTAAAAAACAAATTTCTTCCGCTAAGGCAACTTGAAGACAAGTTCTGTAGGTCCTCCCTTTAACTGGATTTCACCTCCTCCCCACATATTGCTACCCACGTATACACTGGCAGTCCCTGTCACCCTGTAGAATCGCCCAGGAATGCCTCCCAGGTTCACCTTGAATCCTATCCACGGTGCTTCTTCATTCTCCCAGATGGACCTGCATTTGCCCCCAGAGAAGCTGGCACCGGGGGTGGTAGGCACGCAGATCCGGGCAGCTCAGAGCCCGCTCTCAACCAGACCCTCGCACCCGGCTGGCCTGCCCAGAGTCCACGGGCAGCCCCGTTCCCGGGGAGAGACACACAGAAGGAAGCGTGCAGCCACGCGTACGCTCGGCGGCGTCTGCGCACGTGGGCTTTCCAGCCTTCCGGGACACGTGCCGAAGAGACATCCCCTCCTGGACTGGCAGCTGTCATGTACTGGCTGTGCCCGCGGTTTGGGACATGGCAGGGCCAGGGTTCAAATCCCAGGTCGGCTCTCAGTATGGCGTGTGAATTGCTTATGTTCTCAATGCCTCAGTTTCCCCACCTGTAAACGAGGGTAGTTTTTTAAAACCCCAGATGCCACGTCATTAATTATTTTGAGGATTAAGTTAAATTCACATGAGATGCTTAGGAAAAACGGTTCCTGTTTAGTATGGTCATAATTAATAGTTGTATGCTTTTGCTCATGTACTTTTTCTTTCTTTAAAAAAAAAGTGGTTTTTTTTTTAACATTTATTCATTTTTGAGAGACAGAGAGTGCGTGGAGGAGGGACAGAGAGGGAGGCAGACACAGAATCTGAAGCAGGCTCCAGGCTGTCAGCCCAGAGCCCGACACGGGGCTCAAACTCACAAACCGTGAGATCGTGACCTGAGCCCAAGTGGGGTGCTTCACCGACCGAGCCGCCCAGGCGCCCCTTACATTCTTTATAACTGCATTTGACAAGCGGGGAAGTTGAGGCTCAGAGAGGGGAAGAGCCCTGCCTGAGGTCACACAGCCGGGAAGTGTCAGAGTTGAGATTCAAAACCCACGTGGGTCTAAATCTAGACCCTGGCCTTCAACCACGACGTCGTCTGCAGTCAGGAAGTTCGAGGACCTCGTCGGTGGCCGCCACGGGGCATGTGGAATAGCACGGAGTACTGGACAGGGAACCGGGAGACAGAGTCCTCCGTGCTCATGTAATCCCATCCACGCGGTCATTCGTTAAACGCTTCCTGAGCACCCGCTGTGTGCCAGGCCCTGCTCTAGGCACCAGGCACCCAGCTAGGAACGAAGCCGACCAAGACCCCAGCCTCGGGAGGGTCCAGGGTCTAGAGGAGGAGACAGATAATCATCAGACAACCCTCTGTATGGATTGGAGTCCATGTGTGTCCAAGAAGGAGGTCATGGCAGTAGTGCTCTTCCCTGAGGAAGTAACCAAGTGATGTTTGAACTGAGCTCAGAGGGGTGAGTGGGTATAAACCGGGTGAGGATGGGGGCGGGTGGGGAAATACTCCTGTGAGAAGGACCACCCCATGCAGGGCCCCTGGAAAGGGGGGAGTCTGGCTCATGGAGGACTGCCAAACACCTAAGCTCTAGGGTGTGGGTAGCACTTTCTTTTGTGAATTGCTGCATCCCTCCTGCTTGACACACGGTAGGCAGTCAATACATATTAACTGTTGGAATGAAGAGTAAGTAGAGGAATGTATGGATGCATGGATGGATAGGTGGATGGATGCATGGATGGATAGGTGGATGGATGCATGGATGGATAGGTGGATGGATGCATGGATGGATGAGTCGTTGGTTGGAGGATTGAATGCATTTATATGGATGGGTGGATGAACCGATAGTTGGATGGGTGGATGGCTCAATGGATGGATGGGTGGGTGGATGGATGGGTGGGTGGATGAGTGGTGGGCTGGAGGATTGGATGCATTTATATGGATGGGTGGGTGGATGAACCGATAGTTGGATGGGTGGATGGCTCAATGGATGGGTGGGTGGGTGGATGAGTGGTGGGCTGGAGGATTGGATGCATTTATGTGGGTGGGTGAGTGGATGAACCGATAGTTGGATGGGTGAATGAATGGCTCAATGGGTGGAGGGGTGGACGGAAGGATGAGTGGGTGGGTGGATGAGTAAATGGATGAATTGGCATCAATACCTACAGATTCACACGCAAATGTTCCCGGAAGTCGATGCAGGTACACGCCCAGAGACACGCACACATGCGTGTATACAAAGGTTCCCCTCTCCTCGTGGTGCTGACCCTGGAGAGGGCAAACATGGAGCAGCTGGCCACGCCGGCCAGGGCCCGTGTGGGTGAGGACGCAGGGAGGCAAACCCTCCGACAGGGGCTACAACCGGCCCCGCCCCCGCTGCGGCACTGACATAATTTCTGGAATAGGACGAAAATGCTGATTCAGGGATCTGTGTCCCAGGCTGGGAGCCAGGCCAGGGAGTGGGACAGGAATGGCCCAAGAGAGATGAGGTGAGTGGTAGAGGGAGGCATGCGGGCTAAGACAGACAAAGGAGACAGAGAGATAGAGAGACACAGAGAAGCAGAGAGAGAGAGAGCGATGGAGACAGAGACAGAGACACACAGAAAGCAATAGAGACGCAGAGAATAAGAGATGAACACAGAGAGAGACACACAACATAGAAATTCAAATTCAGACACAGTGAGATAAGGCAGGGATCAGAGACGAGAGAGAGAGAGAGAGAGAGAGAGAGAGAGAGGGAGAGAGAGATAAAGACACAGAGAGAAATGGAGACACAGGGAGATGGAAATATAGAGACCCTGATGCTGGAGGGGAGAGAGACAGAGACAAACAGACAGACAGGGAATGACAGCCAAAGAGGGAAGAAAGAGAGCTTCAGAAGCGGCAGCTAAAACTAGGCTCAGAGAGGGGAAGACACCTCCCTAAAGCGGCACAGTTCTGGCCATAGCGTTTGATGCTGGTCTGCTTGACTCCAGAGTCTATTCCTTGTTCTCGTCTTCACCCTACGTTGCCCCATGGGGACCAAGAGGGACACAGGCGAACGGGGTCGAGGCTGCTGAGCGTGCGTCTTGTCTGGGAGTACTAGGGAGCCATGGGAAGGCTGCAAGCTGGGGAGGGGCAGGGTCGGCTCTGGGAATAGAGAGAGCCCTCTGGAACCCTTCGGGGAAGGAATGAGGACGGGGGAGGACAAGAGGAAGGTTGGGGCAAGGGTCCAGGCAGGAGGGGAGGAAGGCGGAGCATCCTACAGGACCGTGGCAATGACGAGGAGAGGAGGCAGCAGAGAGAGGCAGGAGCAGGAGAGAGAGAGTTCGGGGATCGAGGGGCGGTGGGGGCTGGGCGTGCCTGTTGTCACGGGAATGAGATATGTCCCCTGTCCTATGGGGATGGAGTTGGCCGCCAGAAACAGAGAAAGACGGCCTGACGGGAGAGAAAGGCGTCAGCGTGACTAAACGGACTCAGGGCTACAGAAGCGCTGAGGCTGCAACTGAGTGTTTTTAAGTGAGGATTGCTTTCTTTAAAAAAATGTTTTTAATGTGTATTCATTTTTTGAGAGACGGAACACGAGCGGGGGAGAGGCGGAGAGAGAGGGCGACACAGAATCCGAAGCAGGCTCCAGGCTCTGAGCTGCCGACGCGGGGCTCGAACCCATGAACCGTGAGGTCACGACCTGACCTGAAGTCGGACGTTTAACCGACTGAGCCCCCCGGGCGCCCCAAGCGAGGACTGTTTTCACTGGCAATGACAGAGACTCAGAGGACTTCAGCATAAGAGGGAATTAACTGAGTGGACGAGGGCTTCAGGCACGGCTGGATCCAGGCACCCCGATCGCCACCATCAGGAACCTGTCTGCATCTTTGGTTTCTGCTTTCGTCACATGACCTTTGCTTTCAGGCACCTTCCCTCCCCACGCGGTGACGCGCTAGGCCCCCCCCCCCCCCCCCCCCACCCCCCGCCGCAGCTCCAGCCTGGACTCTGACCGGCCCGGCGGCCTTACTGGAAAAAGAAAGATTCTCTTGTGTAACCGATCCAGCAAGAGTCCAAGGGATGACTCTGTATTCTAGACGGATTTTTAAGCTCGCCCCTGAAGAAATCATGGAGGAGGCCGAGGTGCCATCGGCTTGAAAGCAGAGAATCTAAGCTTCTCGAGCAGGAATGACAGACAGGCAAGGCGGAAACCGTCTGGGAGTGGAGAGTACAGGACCAGAGATCCGGGTGACAGAGATGGAGATGGAAGGACAGACAGTGTAACTAAGAAAGTCCAGCCTCTTCTCCCACGGTTCTTGCTGAGAGCTCTGCAGACACGCAGAAAGAAATGCCTTTGGGACACCTGCGTGACACGACCTTTTACCCCTGGACGCAGGCGCAGGTGCCCCCAGACCCTTCTTCTCTGGACCCACGAATCCAGGCTCCCATTCCCTGCTCCCTTAGACCCAGAGGTCCAGGACCCCCCACCCCCACCCCGCTCCTTCCTCCCTCAGAGCCAGGGGTTGGAGCCCCCAGCCCCTCCCCCGCCCTCTGGAGTTACCACGGCAACAGGCCCCCTGCCCACCTTCCCCTCCACCCCCTATAGAATCCCGTTTCTGTTTGAATCTGGCCTGCGTCTAACCAGTGCCTGCCTGAGACAGGGATGAGCAGAGGGCAAGTGGGACCAGAAAGGGGGACGACAGGGGGCAGGGGAGCCAGTTAAGAGAGAAGAGAGATGGGGAAAGGGGGCTGGGGAGAGGTGGGGAGAGAGGTAGGGGCACAGAGAGGCAGGCTTGGAGAGAGGCGGGCTATGAAGAGTGGGGGGGCCGGAGGGCTGTGGGGCTGGCGGGGCCGCTAGCGGAGGAGGAGCCGCCGGGGCAGGGGGGGGGATGGAGGGCAGGAGGGAGAGAGAAGCGGGCAGGAAGAAGACAGAGAAATCCAGGGAAAGAGTGGAGGAGAGATGGGGAGAGGTCAGGGGGAAGAAATGGGGCGAGAGTAAGAAGGGGAAGGGGGCGGAGACATGGGGCGAGAAAGAGGACCAGAGAGAGAGGGCAGCGGGGAGAGGCAGAGTCCGGAGGAGATCCGGAGAGCTGGAGGAGGAAGCAGGGAAGTGGCCAGCGAGGCATCGGGGCGCGCAGGAAGCGGAGCGCGTTGAGTTCCCGGAGGTCAGGGGAACCCGGGCTCCCATGTGGACCCAGCCTTCCGGTTCTTCCATGTTCTTCCCGTGGGGCTTCGAGGAGAAGAAGGAGGCGGCGGCCTTGGGGAGAAGGAGCTGGGCTGGGTGGGCCAGTCGGGGCTCTTCTCCCCGTCTTCCTGAGACACCCCTCACCCGCCTTCCCAGGGTGCAGCCAGAGGTGGAGACCCTGTCCTCCTCCACCGTGGGCCACCCCAGCATGCACAAGGAGGCAGGTACTGAGCCTGTGTGTGCGCGTGCGTTGGGGGGGGGGCGTGGATTTCCTTCCTCCGTTCACCGTGTCTAGACACACTGGCTTAAGCGAGTCGCTGGCCTACCCGAGGGCCACTCTGCTGTGGACTGGATTCCCCGGGCGGCACCTTTTGGCCCTTAAAGTACATTCCGGATGAACCTTTGCGGTTCCCTGGCCAGGGGTCTGGACCCGGAACTGCATTTCCCGTGAGCCTCTGGGACCTCACCAACCCTTCTGAGGCTAAGGTGTCCCTGAGCTCAGGGGCTCACCCCAAAGCCGCTCTTCCTCCTTCCTTCCCACCCTCAGTGGTCCCACTGCCAACACGGCCACCGGGCTAGACCTCGGGTGCTGCCCACCCCCACTTGCGCCCACAGCCATTGGTCCCCAGCCCCATCTTGCCGTCCCCTCCCTTTGCCCTGTCTCCCCGCCCCTCCATCCCCACAGCCCTCACTCAGGTCTTGTCCTCTTCCTCTTTCTCTCCCGGCCTCCAGCTTCTCTCCTCAAGCCCACCCCCCATTCGGCTCCCGAGGGGGTCCTCTGACCACCAGCACTGACCCTGTCCCTCCTCTGCTCACACCTCCCCTTCCTTTCCCATCATTTCCGGGATGGAGTCCCAGCCCCTCGGTCTCGGACCCTGTGTGGTCGGCCACCACTTTGGCACACATCACCCATTCATTCATTCCCTCACTCACTCAATCAACATGTATCGAGTAACACTTCGGCGAGGACGCATTTGGCTAGCATGTGATAGAAGTCGGACTTAGTGTGGAATAAAGAACAGGAAAGCCACCATCACCCAAACAGAAGCCCAGAAGCGGGGTGGGGTTGGGGTTTGGTGGAGTCAGTAGCTCAGTGACGTCATTGAGAACGCAGCTTTTATTTCCCCGCGTTTCGGTCTGGGATGTGTCTCCTCTGCACACCAGCTCGCTTACCTCATGGCCACAAAATGGCTGCCACAGTTCCAGGCATCACTTGCAGAGGGTTCTTCATCTTAAGAACCCCCACACGATCCCTCCTCAGGCCTTTTTGGCCGGCACTCAGTCACCCACTCACTCTCGTCTCAACCCCTGGCAAAAAGAGTGTCATGATTATTTTAGTCAGCGGTCCTCGACTCTGGCTCTCCGTAAGGTGGAAGGGTTGACGAACAAAAAATCTACACCCGAACCCCCTTCAGATCCAATTTAGCCAGAATCTCTAGGACTTGGGTCTTTGCGTCTATTGTTTTTGAATGCTTACCGGGTGATTACGACGAACCGTAAGGGTTGGGAGGCATTGGTTTAACCCGGATGGGATACCTTTGAAGCAAGGAGAGTGGCGAGCCTCCCCTGAGATGCACGGGTGAGGGATGGACCCTTCTCGAACGGGGGAAGAAGGATGGGAATGAGTGTCCTTTCCAGGTGCCTACTACAAGCACCGACTCCGCGCCACGGGCGCCAACAGCCTCGTGGCAAAACAGATGCGTTTCTGTCCTCGGGTCTCTTTTGTCCTTGAAGGCCTCTTGCTTTTGGAGGCCCCTGCCCCATGTCCTCTCCAGTCTAGCCGGAGGCACCCGGCTGATAAACAGAATTTATATTTAGCTCCAGAAAAGTTGAGTGGGACTGAGTTGACCGGTCGGCCGGTTTCGTGGGGCAATAGTCGTTCATTGCAGCTTGCAGCTTTCTTGGTGGCACTTTGGGAGCAGTGACGCTTTTTAACTCACCGGGTTGCCAACCGCTGTGTCGGCCGCCAGAAAGCCCGTGGCGGCGCGCCTGGGGGGCTCGGTCAGCTAAGCATCCGGTTCTTGATTTCAGCGCGGGTCATGGTCTCACGGTTTGTGAGATCGAGCCACGCACAGAACCCCGTGCTAACATGTGGAGCCTGCTTGGGATTCTCTCTCTCTCTCTCTCTCTCTCTCTCTCTCTCTGGCTCCCTGCCCTTCTCCCACTCACGCTCTCTCTCTCTCTCTCTCAAAATAAATAAATAGACAAAAAGCAAGCAAGCAAGCCCATAAGCCCGCGGGTCCCAAGTGCTTTGCCAATGGTGCCTAATGAATGAAATGACCCGGCCTGTTCTCATGCAGAGAGGGCAGACGTGACATACGCCATCTCACAAATAATTAACAGCCTACGAACGCAGTAAGTGCTCCTTAGCTTGGGGCTGAAGAGAATTCTGGGGAAGTTCCTACAGATGACCATTCTCCTGTGCTTCAAGACCTTAGTCCCTGGTAATCCCCCCCCACCCAACAAACATCCCTTCCCCTGCCATTGCTTTACTTGGCAAGCTCCTCATTCCTTAGGTCTTACTGTAGACATTCCCTCCTCCAAGAAGCCTCCCCTGATTGCCCCTAGACTAGGCTTCCCTCTCACCTCATGGCACCGCCGCCGTACCTCGTATTGCCCTTTGCAGTGACCGTTTCCCCCACCAGCCTGGGATCCTTTGGAGGACAGAACAGAGTGTCTAGACAAGAGTGGGTGAGAGACAGCAGCCTGGGGAGACTGAGAACACGGAGTCTAGATCCGGACACCTAGCTTTTTATCCTGATCTGTCACTTAGGGCCGCGCGACCTTGGGCAAGTCATGTCACCGTTCTATGCTTCCGTTTCACCATCCGTCAAACTACACTGTTTCAGAAAGCTGTCGTGAGGATGCAGTGGAAAACACTTTTGAAAGTGGTTGGCTTTTTATTTTATTATTTCTTTTAAAGTAAACTCTACACCCACCACCCACCGTGGGCCTTGCTCTCACGACCCCGAGACCAAGACTTGCATGCTCTCCCGACTGAGCCAGCCAGGTGCCCCGGCTGCTTGGCTTTTTAAGAGGGATTGAAAACATACGGGGCGCCCGGGGGGCTCAGTTGGTTAAGCGTCCGCCTCTTGGTTGCGGCTCAGGTCATGATCTCACGGTTTATGAGTTCGAGCCCCGCATCGGGCTCTGTGCTGACAGCGTGGAGCCTGCTTGGGATTCTCTCTCTCTCCTCTCTCCCTCTCTCTCTAAAAATAAATAAAATTTAAAAAAATTTTTAAAGGCCTGTAAACATATAGTTATTATTATTGTTCCATGGGCAGGCTCGAGGAGGTCACTGTGTGGGAAGGGTAGGGGAGGCCGGGATAGCCGGGGGGACAGGATGGGGAGAAGCCTACAGGGGCGACCGCCACGCATGACCGGCGCTTCTCAAAGGGGAGCTTGTTAAAATGCAGATTCCGATCCCATAGGTCTGGGGCGGACCCCAAAATGTTGTGTCTCAAGGAAGGTACGGGTCCCCAGGTCACACACTGAGGAACGAGTCCCCACCTCAGGGAGGACTTTATTCTGAAGGCAAGAGAAAGCCACTGGTGGTTTGTAAGCAAGGGGCCCTGAGGCGAAAAGGTCACCCCAGCTGCCCCGCGCACACAGACAGGAAGGCGGGAGGCTAGGGACCAGAGAAGGGGATTTCCGAGGGTACAAGGTGAGCTACGTCCATACCCCAAAGTCAGAGACCGCCGGGGGCATGGCCGTGACCTAGCTGCGGGCCGGAGACAGCCTGTTCCTGCCCGCGGAGTCCACTGTTCAGTTTCGCAAGCTGCCTGTTACAACTGTGGGGGGCATGAGATTGCCCCCGGTGGGTATATTGGTAGCGTGAAAACGGTGTGTGTGTGAGAGAGCGAGCGAGCGAGAGAGACAGAGAGCGACATCAATTAAACACTTGAGAGAGAGAGAAAGAGAGAGAGAAAGTGATTGATTCAACATTTACCGGCCCGCCACGGAGTCTATTGGCTTGTCACCGAGGGAGTCCCTAACACATGGACTGTCCCAGCCAGGGCTGTGAGGGAGGGCTTCTGAGAGGAGCCGCTGGATTAGGGGACTTTGGGAGGACTCAGGGACACGGGCTTGAGCTGCCGGCAGGAAGTGAGGCAAGTCTGTGACGCCGCCGGAGGACGGAACAGAGCGAACACGGCGGGTGGGAACCGAGCAGCCGTCAGCTCTGAGCCACGCGGAGGCTGTCTGGTCATTTTGTGGTTCGGGCAGTGTTGCTGTTCCGTCCTGTGGAGACAAGGCTCCGGGTGGTCTGATTTGTCTCTCGGGCTGCCCTGGTCGCAGAGCGGCCTTGGCTGACGCCGGCACTCCATGAGACCGCCTGTGGCCGGCAGGTGTGTTACTGGCGTCAGGAGCTGCTCTCCTGTGTTCAGCTGCTGTAACAAAGAGGCACCCCCAAAGGCCACGGCGTTAAGAAGAGAGTTGAACAGATTGGGTGGTCTGGCTTGCTGGGACACCCCAGCCTCAGGAGATGCTGCGGGGACCCAGGCTCCCGCCATATTGTCGCTCTCACCTGGCGGGAGCTGGCTTATCGCTACTGTCACGTCTCCGTCTAAGGGAGGGGACAACGAGCCGAGACAAGCAATCTTCTTTTGGACAAACGAGCCCGAAGTTGCACCCCTCCCTCCCCCGCCACCACCGGCGTGAGCGCGCTCACACCGCCGCACGCGGCTGGCAGGGATGCCGGAAACTGTTGTTTCTAGCTGGGCTGCCGTGTGCCGGGCAAAACCCTACGACGGCAGAGGAAGGGAAAAACGGATTGTTGGGGACAACCAGCAGTGGGCCACAAGAGAGACCAGCCGGTCGAGGGAGGACATGCCTACAAGGGCCGACGTGGCGGCTCTGACAGTCTAGTTGCAATCAGGTGGCGGGCTCTGAGAGGGTGGGGAAACCACACACTGGGTTCAGTTCACACTGGGGGGCTGCGGGGCCGGGGATGGGAAGCAAAACCCGGCGACTCCCTCCCTCTTCCGCGGGCCTCGCGGCCGCTCTCCAGCACCCCCTGTAGGCCGAGCCTAACAGGAACCCAGCCGTCGGAGCAGAACAGGGCTTAGCAGAGGCCTGGGATCTCAGAAGAGAGTTTGGAGCTGAGAGGCAATAGCTTAGTGACTGGCATAAGAGCCTTTCGGGAATGGCGCGGACAACACTCGGGGCAGCCCGCGGAAGTGGCCGACACCGAGTTCTCCATCCCCAGGACCCCTCCTTGTGGACACCGAGAGCCTAGAGGAGACGCAGTCTCGGAGCCTGGGCAGGCCTGCCAAATCCTCGTGAGTGGCCCCTGGTCTCATGCCTTTTGATCTCAGCTCCCCCCGGGGGTGGGGGGCGACCACAGCCCCTGCCCTGACCTCGGAGGCCCCCCGCCCGCTCGCTCTCTCCCCAGGAAGCAGTACCTGCGTCAGGTCATTGCGGAATACGAGGCGCTGGACCGAGAGCTCCCGTGCATCCGGAAGTTCCCCATGCCGCCCGCTGCCCAGCCTCTCTGTCTGTGCCTGGAGACCTTAGTGAGTGGCCCCCTGCCCCTGTGACCCCAGGCCCCGAGTCTCTGCACAGTTCGGGTGAGATGCTAGAAGGGAACAGGCTCAGAAATGAGGACAGGGTTTCAATCTAGGCTCTGCAGCTCACCCAGCTGCGGGCTGGACACAGGACGGGTCGCTAGAAATTGACTATGGATTTGTCAAAGGGTCAGACGCGGCATTTATCACTGCCGATCTGGGAGGGGCAGAGAAGGGCCAAGATCAAAAGGCGGGTGTCATAGGGGCACCTGGGGGGGCTCAGCTGTTTAAGTGTCCGACTTCGACTCAGGTCACGATCTCTGCGGTCCGTGAGTTCGAGCCCTGCGTTGGCCTCTGGGCTGACGGCTCAGAGCCTGGACCCTGCTTCCGATTCTGTGTCTCCCTCCCTCTCTCTGCTTCTCCCCTGCTCATGCTGTCTCTCTCTCTCTCTTAAAAATAAACCTTAAAAACCAAAATAAAAAAGGCAGGTGTCCTGCTAATCCATCTACTATGAAATTCTGTAAAGTTTGCAAATACAGCAAAGACTCGAGATGCAGCCCAGGTTTGGGGGAGATTCGGTGAGCCGGTCCTTCCTGGTTACAGATCCCTGGCAGTCACTGCCACCGGTCAGCCGAGGTATCTCTTAGGTTCCCGCCCAAAGACTATCTGAGAAGGCCTGACCTTAATGGGATGCCTCCCGTGTTTCAGGCACTGGTCTTAGACGCACTCTCTCAGTGATCTGTGTGACTTTACCCCAAAACAGATGCTTGTCCTTGCTGTAGGAGCCCATTCTCAGCCCATCCCTCCACTTCTTCATGGCTCTGAACCAGGGGACCCCGCCTCCCCCCTCGCATACATGCACAGCCTGCCTTTCTGGAGGTGACCATTTTATATGTTCTGATGATGGTATATCACCTTCTGCATGGTAATCTCACCCCGAAAATGTGGTTAGTGATCAAAATGTTTCTGAAGGACAAGTCAAAACCCCTCTGATACTTATTAATATTATTCTTTACAACTGGACATTCCTTAAAGTGCTAATAGGAACATAAAAGGAAAAGCGTACAACTTAAATCTTTGTGGGATCTTTAAGAGCTGGTAAAAAGTCTGCCATCAAATGGGTGAATTATTTAAACCAACTGTTCGCCGACTACCGGCAAATTCGCTGGTGAGAACTGCTTTTTTGGAAGAATGACCTAGAATGACAGTAGATGCTTTTCTACCCGAGAGATACCTGTTCTCCCGGGTTTGACCAGAGCGATAGGCTCCCGAGATAGAGTGCGAAGCTTGCCCTTCAAATGTTACCTGGGATTCTGGCAGGTTCTGCAGGTGGGTCTAAGGTGGGGACTTCCGGAAGCTGGCGGCACCTGAGTGTCAAGGGCTGAGGCTCTCTCTCCTGACTCCTCCAGCCAGAGGAGGACCTTACCCATCTGGAGGTGCTGGAGGCTCTGGAGGCCGAGTTGCCCGGAGCCATGGAAAGCGGGCGCGTGACCAGTATCCGTTTTGAAAATCTGAACGTCATCTGTGGGACTGCGGGGCGCCGGGACAGGTGAGCTTGCGGCGGATTCCCGGCCGGGAGCGACCAGAAGGGGCCTGGCGGCGGGGCCTATAGTGGAGGAGGCGAGGGGTGTGGCCTAGGGAGGTGGGGGGAGGGGCGGAGCCGGAGCCACGGCGCCGAGTGGGCGGGGCCGGGAAAGGAAGGAGACAGGGGACTGGGTCTGGAAGCCCCAGATCTGGGTCTGGTTGGGGAAAAGGCGGGCCGACCCGGCAGAGAGTGAGAACCGGGAAGGGGCGGAGCCGAGAGTGAGCGCAGGGCGGGGGCAGGGCCAGGCGAGATCAGCGAGCAGGTGGCATCTGCGGTGAGGAAATGGACCAAAGCGACCCAGGTGGTGACCTGGACTGATAAAATCGAGGTGTGGGGTCGGAGCATGGACCGAGCACACCGAAGGAGTGGGGGCCAGGAGTGGTCCGGTGGGCGAGGGGCCTGGAGTGTCGAGTTGGGGGCGGGGCCGGGAGAAACCTAAATCTGGGGCCCCGGCCTGAGACTCGCTGAGGGGGCGGGACTGACGAAGAAAGAGGCGGGCCGTGGGGCGGCGGTTCGAAAACGCGGGGCCTAGACAGACCCCGATCGGGGGACGGAATTAGACTGAGAGGAGACGACCTTGAGAGGAGACGGGACCTAGAAGGACCCTTGCGAGGGTCGAGGTCCGGGTTGACCTCGGCGAGAGGTCGGGGCTGCAGAGGGGCTTAGAGACGGAGCGACGGGGTTTGAGCAACCCGAGTGGGTAAACGAACAGGGACCAGGCAGGGACCCTCGGACAATCAAAGGCGAGGCCAGGGCCCACCAACGATTCCCTTCGGTCTCCGCCCCGTCCCTGTCCTCTTGGCCCCGCCCCCCCCCGCAGGTGGCTCATCACGGTCACGGACTTCCAGACTCGCTCGCGTCTGCTGCGCTGCGGCCTCCGCCTCCGCGGGCTGGAGCACCCGCTCGTGCGCCACGACGAGCTGCTGCTGGCCGACTACCGCCTGCACCTGCGCCGCTCGCTCGTCCGGCGGCGCATGCTCGAGGCCCTGGGGGCGGAGCCGACCGAGGAGGACTGAGGCTCGGGGGGCGGGCCCCGGCGGCGCTGGCGCCCCGCCCCGCCGGCCCCGGCGCCCCACCCGGAGCCCCCGAGGGAAGGGGGCGTTGCCTCCCCAGGAAGGAGGCGGGGCCGGCTCGAGGGGGTGGATACTGTGAGTTTAATTATAAAGAATGACCTGGTACAAAAGCCATTTCTCTCTGCAAAATCTTGGTGGGGAGTCAGGGGGAGGGAGGTGATGGGGGGTAGGGATGAACCCCCGTAGTATGATCCCGCCTCCCTCATCTTCCCCCAGTCCCTGCAAACGGACGCCTGGGTCCCAATCCCTTGAGGGATGAACTGAGGCTCGCGAGAGGGAAGACCCGGGAGCCGGGGGGCTTTTCAACCCTTGCCGATCCCTGTCTCAGCGAGAACCAGACGTCCTCATCCGCCCCCCTCCTCTTTTCTCCCCCCACCCCTCCCTTGGAAGACAATTCTCGGGCTTTTATTTCAGGTTGTTTTTTTTTCTGGATTTGTGTGTGTGTGTGTGTGTGTGTGTCGTGTGTTCTAGGGTTTGGTTTTTTTTTTTTGTATTTTCTTTTGTTATTGTTCCTCTTTTTGCTTTATCCTCTCCACCCCACGCTGCCCCCCATCCAGTCCCTTCCCCCCCACCCCGACCTCTCCTCCCCCCCTCCCCACCCCCTACACCCTCCCCAACCCCGCGGCACCCATCCAGAATGAACAAGCCCTTGATAGACGGGCGCCGCGCAGGCCCCCTGCGGACGGGGGGCATCCGACAAGGGGGAGGGGGCGGGTAGGGGCCCAGCGCGACCTCTGCCCCCCTCCTTGCCAACCCTCCCCCCTCCCACGACCCTCCCACAGGTTCCCCGCAGATCCCTGACGTGGTGAGGGGAGAGGGCTGCAAGCACCCTCCCCCCCCATGGACGGAGCGCCCCCCCCCGGGGGGTAGGGGGCAGCAGAGGGGGAATGGGCTTGGGGAAAGGAGGGGGAGCTCCCTTCTTTGGCAGCTGAACATGGGGGGGACCTGAGGGCGATGCCCTCCCCCCTTTACCCACAGTAGGAGAGGGGGCTTCCCAGGGGAAGGGGTGGCTTAAAGTTCCCAAGCCCCAGGATTAAAGGGAGTGGGGGGTGGGGAGCGTGCAGGAAGGAACAGCCATGCTGGAGGGAGGAGGAGTTTCTCCGAAAGAAGGAAAGGTTGGAGGGGGGGGAATCTTCGTGCAAAATGGATGCAGAGAGGACCCAGAAAGAACTAGGAAGAGCGAGACGAGAGAGAATGTGCAAGGAGTCCCAGACGCGAGCAGGGAGAAGAGGAAAGGAGGGTCAAGAGGCAAGAAAACAGGTCTGCAAGAGCCGTTCCTCCAACAGAAACGAAGAAAAAGGAAGGACGCTGGGAAAAGCAGGGATAGTCCAGCCCGGGACGGTGTGGACGGAGACGCGTGTGCAAAAGGCGAGAGGCGGTCGGGTTCCCCCAGGGAGGTGGAAAAAAGCCACCCGGGAGCCGGCGAGGACAAGCGGACACTCGAGAATGCGTGTGCAGCAAAGCCACGTGCGGGAACACTGTGGGAGGACGGGCCTGGCTTCGCGGAAGCACCGAGCGCTGCGGAGGCTGCGCGTGCAGGAGCGCGGGTGCGAGGAAGTGCACGGACGGGAGCGAAGCGAAGCGGGGACGAGGTCTGGGAAAGAAGGACGCGAGGGAGCGGGAGCCTGTCGAGGAGGAAGAGAATGAGCGTTTGAGAGAGAAGCAGTTCCTGGTGGGGGGGGAGACAGGTGTACGAGATGTACAACAGAAGTGACGGTGTCGGAGGGGGGGCAGGGAGGCGCGGCGGCGTGTCGCCGTGCAGGGACGGCTGGGTCGAGCGGAAATGTGGGGGGTTCAAGAAGGCGCTAAAGCTGAAAGAGAATGGATGGAGGCGTGTCAGGAAAGGTGCAAGGGGCGGCAGGTGTGCAAGCTGAACGAAGGCGGGTGTGTTCCAGAGAGGAAGGGTGGGGGCACAGTGTGGGAGCGGGTGGGGGAAGGGGTGTCCCAAGTGTGTCTGCAGCAAGGGTTTAGAGAGTTTCAGAAGTAAGGAGTGCACGGGAGGGTGCTGAGGCAAGAGTCTGAGAGTCAGGGTATGGAATGTGGGAGAAGAAATGCCACGTCGGCTAGGGAAAACGGGGGGTGGGGAGGGTTGAGCGCTGAGAGGGCCTCGCGAGCCAGAAGCGAAGGCGGAGTGTGCAAGACAGCGAGAGGGCAAATTTGTGCAAAATTTGTAGCCCAGGGAGAGGAGAGAGGCAAGCAGGCGTGCAAAGGGGCGTGCAAGAGGCAGGGGGGGCTGCTGTGTGTGCTGGGGAGAGGGGAGGGTGGGGAGAGCTCAGGGGCCTGGAGAGGGGGGGAAGGGTTGTCAGAGGAGCGGCAGGTGGTGGAATCTGAGGGCACCCCCTTCCCCTGCGGCCGGGGGACAAACCCCATCCAATCAGGCTCAGGGCTGACCCTCTATGGCTCTGTCTGTTCCCCCTCCCCAGAACCCACCCTTCCCTCCTTCTCCACCCCCCTCTGCGATTTCCCCTAGCACCCCCCCTCCCTGCTCCACACACAGTCTGGTGTCAGCTGCCCCCTCCTGTGAGGTGCAAAAGTCTGGCCGGGGATCTGGCCACCTGGTGACCTCCAGCCTTGGGAGACGAGGGAGGGCAGGGCGCAGTTCTAGCAGAGTCCCTGGCCCAGGGGGAGAGAATGACGGTCAGGGGTCAGAGGTCAAGAGGCCAGCAGGCTCGAGGGTTCCGTGGACGGGCTGGTCCGTCCAGGCCAGCCATCACCTCTCCAGGAAAAATTTGAGGGCCCGGTCGATGTTCATGCGGTGGCCCACCCTGGTCACGCCCAGATCGACGTAGTCCTCCTTGGTCAGGGCGGGCAGATGGGAGCCATCGATCTCGTGGTCCAGGAACTGCGCCCGGTGCTCAGCCAAGCCCAGCCACTCGAGCCAATCGGCCACGTCGAACTTGGTCCAGAACCCCAGAGGTTTAGCGCCGAACGGCTTGTCCGGGGGCAGCGAGAGCAGGCGGGTCGGCGAGAGGGAGCGGGAGGCCCCCGACAAGGCTCCGCCGAGCCCCCCGGACATCCCGGGGTGTGGCGGCACAAAGACGGGGGCGAAAGGGTCGGCGGAGCCTCCCGCCCCTCCGGTGGGGGAGCCACGGATGTCAAAGAGGCCCGGGTACAAGGGTCCAGAAGGCAGAATGGGCAGGGACGAGGGCCTGGGCGCAGGGCTGACCTTGTGCTCCGAGGCGGGCAGCAGTGAGGGGCTGGGGGCCCGGCGGAGCAGAGGCGGCCGCATCTCGAACTCCACGCCCTGGAGGTGGCGGGTGGACGCGGAGGAGGAGGCTGAGGGCGACGTGGCCCCCGGAGCTGCGGCGGCTGAAGGGGAGACCGCGGTTCCCGAGGGGAGTGGCGGCAGAGGTGGTTTGGGCCAGTTCTGAAACAGGCTGCTGACGGGTTTGGAGAGGAGCGAGGGCTGGGAGTCTTCGGAGAGTCTGCAACGTGACAAGGGGGCAGGGGCGGGGGGGGGGGGAGGGAGGGGGTCCGGAGGGCCATGGCGGGGCGAGAAAGAGGCAGGGGCCGAGACACAGGGGCGAGAAGAAGAGACAGCGGAGCCGGGGTAGAGCGACGGAGAAGAGAGATGGGAAGAGATCGAAGGAGCGAGGGGGCGAGACAGGCGGCAGGGCAGAAATGAAGGAGAGAACAACGAGAGGTCAGGGAGAGGGCAACAGTCAAGAGAGATGAAAGAAAAAGAGACATTAAGTGATAATAATAATAATCGCCACCACTTACTGACGCTCACGTGTGCCAGGCATTGTTCTAAGTGCTTTGCATACCGCATCTCAGTTTATCCCCCAGGACCACCCTGATGCAGGTTACTATTATTATCGACAGCACAGAGAGGTTAAGTAGCTTGCCTAAGGACACACAGCCAGGAAGTGGCAGAGCCCAGTTAGATGGCACCAAAGTCTGAGCTCTTAACCACTACTCTATACTGCCTTTTGGGGTATGGCCAGTCACAGCAGAGTGGAAGACAGGGAGACGGTGAGGGGGCAACAGAAAGAAGGTGAGTGTTCAGGGGAGAGAGATGGAAGGGGACAGGGGACAGAGAAGGGAGGGGAGAGATGAGGAGAGGGAGATGAAAGAGAGAAGAAACGAGGGGAGAAAAAGGTTCCCCTCATCCCTTTCGCTCCCTTCGGGGACAGTCCTGCCTCAGGGCCTTTGAACTGGCCTAGCTCGCTTTTCCCCCCAGGTAGCCATGTATGTGATCTGCTCCCTCCTGTCCTCCAGTTTCTGTTTTTCTAGCTGGTTATTGGTGAGGCCTTCTCTAACCATCCCCCCCCCCCATCCCCTGCCTCCTGAAACTACAAGTTCCTACAGGCTTCACCTGTCTGGTCCACTGTGGGGTCCCCGTCACCCAGAAGGGGCCCCCAGCACACAGTAGGTGACATATCAGTGGTGCATCTGTCCGCTACCCAGAGCGTCCTCTCCTCTACCCGGAATCCTTAAAAATAATCAGTCTCAAAGGCCTGAGAAAACCACATTCAAATATCGCCGAGAGGGCCTCGGACCCTCAGAGTGAGAGCGAGCTCTGCGGACGGACAAGGCCGAGGGCCAGATGAAGAAACCTCCCCTCTCTCTCTCCGCGTGCCCGAATCGGGAACGTGACTCTACTTTCCCTAAGACTAGAAGGTCTCGAATGACCTCGAACTTCGTGGCGATCCTAGCTAAGCTAGCTGGTCTGGGAAAGGTCTGCGCTTGCTGGGCTCCGGCAAGAGGCCCCTCCCCTCCCCCCTCCCATGTTCTAACAAGGGCCCCCCCTGTAATCCTCTCAAAAACCCTTTTAGGGGGGTACTCTGCTGTTCCCCTTCTACGGAGGGGAGGATTCCTTTGCCTAAGGCCACCCGGTTCTCAAGAAGCACGCTCCGGGACCACGCTCCGAACACACCGCCCCCTAAACATCTTCGTGGAGCCACGCCGGCTTCAAGGGACTCAGGGACTCGAAGCTTTCAGGGACTGTCAGAACTGGACAGCCCCCCAGGGAAACGAGCCAGCGGCCCGTCGCGCTCCAGCCTCTTCTGTTGATAACTTTTTTGTTCATCATGGGATGTGGGTTGCCATGGTGATGGGAGGAGACCACAAAAGCCACCGAGATAAAGGATCTGTGAAAGCATGCTTCTCTGAGGGCGGACTTCCGCAAGCCAGCCCGGTTTCTGTGTTCTCTCTGCCACCTGGGCCCCTCAGAGGACACAGCTATGGGGGTGGGTACACCCTGCTGCCCACGGCATCGGCCCCACCCCCGCTCACCTCTGCCGCTGCAGGGAAGAGGTCCTCTCGGGGACGTAGCTGGCTCCCGCGTGGTGGCTGTCCCCGCTTCCCCCGCTGCCTCCCCGGGCCCAGGGCAGAGCGCCACCAGCTGCCGAGGAGCCCCCAAATTGCTGAAGCTTGGAGCTGAGTTCACTGATGATGCTGGCTTTTACTGTGGCCAAGGCTGAGGCCTGAGGCTGGGCCAAGGGCCCGGGCAGGGGTGGTGGCGGCGGGCCCGGGCCCTCCTCCCAGGGCAGCAGCTTCCGAGGCAGAGAGGAGGCTGACGGCAAGGGCACCGGCGGGCCTTCTGGCTCTATAGCCACGGGACCCCCGGCCATACCGGCCGTCGAGGGTCCGGTGCAACCGCTCAAGGCCAGCAGCCCATCCGTTCCAGCCCCGGTCACAGAGACGGTGGGGCTGGTGGGCGTGACAGGGTCCCGGAGTCCCCCACTAGGGCTGGGCCGCAGGCCTCCGCCGGCCCCCAGAGCCCGGCCCCGGAGCTTGGAAGGAGTCATGAGCTGCGGGGGGTACGGTGGCCCGGGAGCACCACTCCCCCCGAAGGCCTGGCCGTCCAGGTAGGCCACATACGTGTCCAGGAGCTCGGGCCCACTGGCCACACCGGCCCCACCACCACCGCCGCCGCCGCCGCCGCCGCCTCCGGCGCTGCCGCCGCCTTCGGCAGAGAGGCTGCTCAGCGTGGACGCGCTGCTGATGGTCTCCAGGGGGTGGTCACTGCTGCTCCGGCTGTCCACCTCCTCAATACCAGAATCTGTGCCCGGCGGCGGGTCGGGGCCAGGCTGTGGGGCCGGGGGAGCAGGGGCGGCGGGGGCGGGTGGGCCTGGCGGAGGGGGGTCCCCGGGAGCCACGGGGGCCCCCTGGGTCAGTGTGGCCACCTCACTGTCATAGGAAGTCAGGCTGGACGCCGTGGAGTCCAGGGTGGGAGGCGCCGCGGCCACGGCGGGCGGCGGCACGGGGGGCAACGGGGTGGTCGGGGTGGGGGGATCCGGCAGCGGGTGGGGAGGCCCGGGTGTGAGGGGCGACTCTGGCTTCTCGAAGCTGTTGGAGAACTCCAGAGGCGGGGGCAGCGGTTCCACGAACAGGAATTCGCCGTCTTCCACGTCCACCGAGGGAGCGGGGGGCGGCAGGACCAGCAGGGGGAGCCCGTTCTCTTCGCCGCCCCGCGGGGAGGTCGGCGAGGGGGGCACGGAGCGGCGCGGGCTGGGCGGCGGAACCCCCGGCCCGTCCTCCGAGGGGGGTCCCCTTCCGCCCGCGCCGCCGGCCCTGGGCTGGCAGTTCTCGAGGAACCGCACGTGGAGGGGCAGCCGTTCCGGCTCCTCGGGGGCCGCCGACCTCCACGCCTTGCTCACCCCCGGGTGCGGGGCCGGGGGCTCGGGCCCCAGCTGCAGGAGGAGGGGCCCGACCCCGGGCGCGGCGGGCGGCAAGCGGTGCAGCAAGGAGCGGCGGGCCGCCGGCGGGCTGGCCGGGAGGGCCTTCTCCTGGCCGCCCAGCCCCGCCCGGTACCCCAGCTCCCGGCGGGCGGGGTCCGGCGGGGGGGCCCCCCAGAGACGCAGCACGGGCTCGTGGTGGGCGTGGGGCGAGTGGTGGTGCGGGGTGGGGGGCGGGGCCTCGTAGCGGGGCGATGGGGGCCTCGGAGGGGGCTGCGGGGGCCCGCCGCCCTCCGAGGACTCCTTCAGCGCCCGCTCGCGCGCGGCCAGGGCCAGCCCGAGCGGGGAGGCCGGGTCCAGGGCCTTGCCGGTCAGCGGGTGGACCAGGGGTCGGGGCGGCAGGAAGCTGGTGAAGGCGCTGCTGCCCCCGCTGCCCCCGTAGGCTCGGCCCCCGGCTCCGTAGCCCCCGTAGCCGCCGCCGCCGCCACCGCCGCTCCCCGCGCCCGCCGACTCCAGCCGGAGGTAGGGCTCGGCGGAGAACATGCCTTCGTCGATGGATTTGGAGTGGCGCAGCCGGGGGCCCGGGGGCGCCCCGGGGCCCAGCCCGCCGTCGCCGCCGTCCTCGTCCCCCGCGTCGGTGGAGAGGAAGAGCGTGGACCGCCGGCGGGCTTCGTTCTGCCAGCCGCCTTCCCTCCGAGCCGCGCCCACCAGGGCGGCGCCGAACTGGCTGGTGAAGTCGAGGGTGGCCGGGCCGCTGGGCGAGGTGGGGGTGGGCACCGGCGAGGGCGACGGCGGCACCGGCGACACGGCCGGGGCGGGGCTGGGCGCGGAGGAGCCGCCGCCGCCGCCGCCGCCGCCGCCGCCGCCGCCGCCGCTCGCGGCCTCGGGCTGGGTCGGGGGTTCCGCCTCGGTGCTGCTGCCCTGGCTGCTTCGGCCGCTGCTACTGGTGGACGGAGCCTTGATGATGATGGTGGGGATGGGGATGGAATTCTTCTCCGAGGGCGCGGCCGCGGCCGGCGGCGGCTGCGGGGACGCCGGCGACGTGGGCGAGGGGGCGGGAGGGAGGCCGGCGCCCTTCTGGGGCTCGCCTTCGACTTTGGTCTGCTTGACCAGGGGCCCCTTGCGCCCGCGGCCCGAGCGGGCTGGCACGTACATGGCCGCGCTGGCCGCCCGGGGGGGCAGCTGGAAGTAGCGCAGGGCCGGGGCCTGGGAGGAGCCGATGCCCCCGCCCCCGCTGCCGTGGTGCGACGGGGACGGGGCCCCCGGGGTGGGGCTGGGCCCGCCACCCCGCCAGCCGCGCAGGCTGGGCTGGGGCCCAAGAGCCAGTCGGGGCGGGGGGTCGTCGGGAGAGCCGCCCGTCTCCATCTCCGGGGGGTGAGGGGGGTGGGCGTGGTGGTGGTGAGGCTGGGGGGGCGGGGCGTGATGGTGATGGTGGTGGGGCGGGTGGTGGTGGGCCGGAGGCAGGGGCCCGCTGTGGTACAGGCTCTTCTCACGGCTCCCGACACGCGTGTCGGGAGGGGAGGGTCCGTCAAAGGATGCAGGGGAAGAGGAAGGGAGGGGGCCACCCGAACTGGGGTTGAAGGGCCCTCCTCTGGGGGATGGGGTGAGGCGGCCAGAGGAGGAGGGGGCCGGAGGTGTGCTGTAGGGGGGCTCCGGTGGGGACGTGGTGGGTGGCGGAGGGATGTCCTCCGAGCCAGGCACAGACAGGCTGCGGCTGAACTTCATGGCCGGGGGTGCTAGGTAGGGTCTATCATCTTCTGCAGCCCCTGGGAAGATACGGTGCATCCAGGAGAGTGGAGAGAGGGGTCTCCCTCCTCCCCTATCCCACGGGACTACAATATTAATGACACAATTAATAACAGCAATAACGATAAATACGACGGCACTCCGCAAGCGTATGCTAAGAAGCGCACACATGGATTAGTCCGGGGCTTCCCCGCGTGGACAAATCCGCGGACCACCCAGGTTGCGCACCGCGCAACAGCAACAGGCAGAGGGAGCGAGGGCAGGTGGGGCGAAATTCGGCTGAGCTTCCTCCCCGTGCCAGGAGGGGGCGCCTTTTTCTAATTCGCACCAAGGCCCGAACTAGGCTAGCGGTGGCTGGGGGCGAGCGAAAGCGGCTGGAGCCGGGAGTGGCGGGGCGGGGGGAGATACTGAGTTCGTGAGCACCCTTGTAGATTTCTTTTCTTGTATACGCGGCAACAAGGTGCAATTAGCGCATCAAACCTGGGACCGCACACACAGAACTACTGGGGATGAGGCTAAGGTTGAGGAGAGAGAGCCGCGTTAGAGGTGAGCGATGCTGGGTGGATTTACAGGTAGCCGAGATGAGGTAAATGAGACAGGGGTGCAAGACTCCCGCGGGAGGACTGTGGAGGAGAAAGGGCTGGAAGGAGGAGACCAGCTAGACCCGATTAGCCAGAGGACTCAGAGTGGATGGGAAGAGCAGAGTCTTTTGCCTACTTATCACTGTCGGGGCTCAGGCCTTGACCACGTTCTCACCTCTGCCCACTCTCTCTCCCTTGGTGTGATCTCACGCTGCGGCCACACTATTCGCTCCGTCTCTGCTGAGGACTCCTGTGTCTGCCCTGGGGCTCAGTCCTCTCCCCTGAGCTCCAGGCTCCTATACCCAAATGCCACATCCACTTGGCTGTCCCGCTGGCATCTGAAGCCTAGCAGGTCCCCAACTGTACCCCCGATCTCCTCTGACCCCACGGTGTCCCCCATCGGAGCAAATGGTGGCTCAGTCCTACCTCAGGACCTTTGTTCCTGGCTGTTCCCACTACCCGGAATCTCTTGCTGCCATATACCTGCCCGGCTCTCCCCTTCGTTTCCACGTTTTAAAGATTTTGTTAAATGTTTATTTATTTTAAACGGAGACAGCGAGGGGCCAGAGAGAGGAGGACTGAGGATCCGAAGAAGGCTCTGCATTGTCAGCACAGAGCCGATGCGGGGCTCGAACTCACGAACCGTGAGATACGACCGTGAGCTCACATCGGATGCCCTACCGACGGAGTCCCCCGGGCGCCCCTCATTTCCATGTTTTAGCTCAAATCCGCCTCCCAGAACTCCTGGGAGATCTCTCTTATTCTATTGTACTGCCCTTCCCCCGCACCTCCCAGGCCACAGAACTTAACACTGTCAACACGCTATATAATTGCCTTGTTTCTTAACCTTATAACCTGTTGTCCGTCTTGCCCTGCTGGAAGGAAAACTCCATGAGGGCAGGACTTTTTAGTCTGTTTTGTTCACTGCCATATATCCCCAGCAGTCTAGGACGTATGGTAGGTGGTCAATAAACATTTGTGGAATGAATGGATGGATGGACGGACGGACAGACGGACGGATGGAGGAAGTCAGATACAAGAGAGAAGAAACTAGGGTCTGTGGCGGGAGCTTCGACTGACTGCATCCAGGCAGGAACCATAGTGTGCCACTTTTCTAGATGCAGAACCCGAGGCCCAGAGAGGTGAAGCTACCGGCCCCAGGTCACACAGCCAGGATGGACAAAAGCCCGGATTCAAATGCAGATTTGCCCAAAGGATGACGCCTGAGCTCTTTGCCATTTCAAAGCCCCATTCGCTTCTCCGGTAAACCGTCACCCTCCCAGCCGCCCCCTCCCCCGCCGGCACCCATTATCCCCACCCTTCCGGGTGACTTACCGATAGATTTTTGCCGGAGCATAAGCCCAGGTCCTGGAGGCAGGTAAGAAGGACGTTCATAACTCGGCTGGGAGCGGTGGTGCGGGTCAAAGCTTGACTTTGGGGTGGCAGTCGGGGAGGAAAGACAACAGAGAAAGATCAGTCTGGGCGCGAGGACTCGGGGCTTCGCCGCGCAGCCAGCCCCCGTGCCTTCTCCAAGCCTCCGCCGGAAGGGGGGAGAGGCGCGGAGGAGGGAAAAGGGGACTTGGGCGAACGGAAGCGTTTCTGAGTTTGGGCAGCGGGGAGAAAGAAAGGAAAAGAAAGCAGATCTCGGTCAGTGAGTGAGAGCCGTCAACCCCCTCCCCAAGTCCAAGTCCCCACCGTTCCTTGCCTAAATGGGCTCTTCCTTGGCCACCCAGGCCCCGCCGCCTCTTTCAGGTCTGCTTTCCACGCAAGAGACAGAGGGATCTTTCAGAAAGAAATCCAGGCCATGCCACTGCCCTGCTGAAAATCCCACGGCGGCCCCCCACGCCAGTTAGGAAGGGATCGGAATTCCCGACTCTGGTCTCCGGGGCCCTCTGCGGTAAACACTGCTGGCGGCACCCAGCTTCCCCCGGCCCCCTGAGATGCCGGGCCTAGCCCCAGCTGCCGCGTCGCCTGCCTGGGCTCTCAGCTCCCCCTTGCTCTGCAGTATCGCCCTCCTCCCAAGGAGCCGAGGAGCCCAAGCAGTTACGCCCCCCTGCTTCTGGGAGCAGCCCGCGGCCAAGGACTGCCGGACACGGAGGTCCGAGGCAGGACCGACTCCGCTGTGCAATGCCCGCTCCGAGGCTCTCCTGGAAATCAGGCAGAAGGGGGCTCCAGTGGGGACCGGGTTTGCTGACCTGCCCGGCCCAGCCCGCCTCCCTCACTGCCTCGCGACCTTCCCCTTAGGAGGCTGCGGGCGCACAAGCCCCGTCTCAGGCTTCGACTGTCGGAGCCCCGGGTACCCAGGACACCCCGGCCCCACCGTGGCCACCCGGCCTGCCCCTCCGATGGCCCGAAGTTCGTCCCCGTCGTCCCCGCTTTAGGACACGAGGAAGCCCTGGGTTTTTCTCTCTGCGACGGTTTCCTCCCCATCGCCACGCGCTCCTTTCCGTCCTCCGCTCCGACGGCCCTCCCAGTCCCCGTCCACCATGCTTCCCTGTCCTCTAGTCTCTCCGGCACTTCCCCCGTCTGAAATGAGTTGTTTACTTGCCAGAATGCCAGCTCCCAGAAGGCACCGCAGGTACAGAATCTAGGGCCCGGGATACCTTCAGGGAAAATATTTCCATCTCCTTTAAAACCCGAGGGGGGGGGGGAGATGAACAGAATCCAGCCTGGATGATAATATTCATCTTTGCACCGAGACAGCCCTAAAATACAGATGTTAAAACTCCTTGGAGGGGGGAGGGGACGAGCTTATACGGCAAAAATGCCAAAGACCCACGGGAGTCCTAACACAGCCTGTCCGAGGGTAGCAACTTCTGTTGGTCTTGCTCACTGTTGGGTCCCCCGTCCCCAAACAGGACCTGATGTCCTACGACCTTGTGTCAAATGAACAGTAACTAAACGAGAAGGGGCCAACGCCAAGCACGGACTCCCTTCCTTCTGCTGGGTGACCCCATATGTCTCTCTTCTCTGTCTCTGAGATCAGAAACGAAGAGAAAGGAAACCCTTTTGGGATGCAGTCCCTACCCTCGCCTCCCATCACTCTCCCTGCGGCCCCCTTCCTCTAAGTACTCCCCCGACCTGATTTCCTCTGCTGTTTCTCACCTCGGAGCCTCAGTGCATGCTGTTCCCCCGGCCTGACACATCCTTTCCCCCTGCTCTGCTTGGGCAAACTCGTCACCCTCGTCCCTGCCCTGGTCTGGCCTCTCGCTTCCTCTAAACCCGCACTGCCCAGTACTGTAGCCGACACCCTTTTGGATGTAAATTTTAACTTATTAGAATAACTTAGAATTAGACATCCCTTTCCTCCATTCATGCTGGTCACATTTCAAATATCCCATCGTCACACAGGGCTGGTGGCTGCCATCCTGGACGGCGCAGATGTAGGGCGGTTCTTCCAGCACGGAAAACATCCTCCATAGGATATGCCTGAGCCACCTCTCCCTGGGCGCACCTCCCCGGATCGAGACTCTCTATCTCATTCATTCATTCATTCATTCCACAGGTATTTATTGAGCACTTGACCCATGCCAGGGACTGTTCTAGATGCTTCAGACACAGCCATACACAATATCGACAAAAGTTCCTGCGTGCATGGAGGGCAGGCAGAATAAATTAGTAACATAACTTGGGTCAGGTGGAGGTAAGAGACAGAGGAGAGGGGAACTATGATTTAAGATAGGGCAGGGGTGCCTCAGTTAAGCATCAGACTCTTGATTTTGGCTCAGGTCACGATCTCACGGTTCGTGGGTTTGAGCCCCACATCGGGCTCTGCACTGACAGCACAGAGCTTGCTTGGGATTCTCTCTCTCCCTCTCTCTCCGCCCCTTCCTCTCTTTCTCTCTCTCTCTCCCTCTGAAAATAAACTTAATAAAATAGGGCAGTCAAGGAAGGGCTTTCTGTGAAGATGTAATTTGAGCAAAGTCCAGAAGAAGGGGGCCATGCATATATCCAGGGGAAGGGTATTCCAGGCAGAGGCAACAGCAAGTGCAAATGTCCTGAGGCAGGAGTTAATCTGGTGCACTCAAGGAACATCAGGAGGCCGATGTGTATGGATGGGGGAGCAGGGGTGTGGAGGGATGTGGAGGGGTGTGGAGGGGTGTGGAGGGGTGGGAAAGGAGGTTGGTCAGGTTATAGAAAGGTGATAACAGATGGGATCTTTTAGTTTCAGACGTCTCCCCCCTGGAGAGGCTTCCTTTTATTACTCTGCACCCACTTATCCCGGGGTAGACTTATTATAATTCTTTGCTCTTTTGTTTATTGGCTGTCTCCCTGGGCACAGAGCCTACCCAGTTCCCATTCTATTCTTCTTCCTTGCTAAGAAAACCCTAGGGGCGCCTGGGTGGCTCAGTCAGTTAAGCATCCAACTTTGGCTCAGGTCATGATTTCATATTTCGGGGGTTCGAGCCCCATGTCGGGCTCTGTGCTGACAGCTCAGAGTCTGGAGCCTGCTTCAGATTCTGTGCCTCTCTCTCTCTGCCCCACTCCCCACTTGTGCTCCGTCTCTGTCTCAAAAATAGATAAAACATTAAAAAAAATGTTTTTTAATCTCCTTTAGCACCTAGCGAGACTACATTTCCCAGGCTCCTTTGCAGCTGAGCGTAGCCACGGAACCAAGGCCTGCTCCGATGCATAAGTGGAAGTGTTGTGTGTTTCTTTGTGATGGTCTCTTCAGAGGTAACCCCAGAAGCAACAATGTGCCCCCCTTTGCCTTTCTGCCTTTCCGTTCTTCCTTTTCCTGCCTTCTGGAACGCAGGGGGCCACAGCTAGGGCAGCAGCCATCTTGGACCGTGAGGTGACCTGAGCGTGCGCCAGAAGGCTAGGCTGGTGCGGCAGAAAGTGAGAAGGATCCTGGGTGTTCACAGCGTGGCGGCTGCTGTACCTGCCTGGGACTCCCTCCTCCGGGCTGCGTTAATATCCCAGAGACACGACTATCTTGTCAGCCACCTCTGTTTGCAGGTTTCTCTTACGGCAGAACCCAATTCTGCGAGATCCAACCCCTGCCCCCCAAATGTAAATTCTCAAACAGAACTGGCTTGGATTGGCTTGCTCCTGCATCCCCAGGGCCGAGCAGTGGGTCCAGCGTATACCAGGGGCTCAGTAAAGATGTGGAAAATGACAAGATGGGGAGGGGGAAGCACCCAGTCAGAAAGGAGGCAGGGACCCCTGGGGGCAGAAGCAGTTCTGGAGGAGACACTGAGTAAGAGTCCAGGCTGGGGAAGGTGACAAGGGATAACGGGGAGGTGAGGGATGCACCTGCCAGGAAGCATGGGAGTGGGGAGGAGTGGGGGGCAGAGTGACAAGAGAGGGTTCACGATGACAGGGGAGGGGTCGAGGGACAGAGAGGGGTGCTTTTGACTGAAGAGAGAGCAGAGTGAAGGGAGAAGCGCCAGACTGGCACGCGGACAGAAGACACTCCTAAGGGCAAGAGGACGGATGAAATAATGGGTGAGCCTGACATAAAAGGGGTCAGAGTGGCAGAGGAGATGCCAGACTGATGGAGAAATCATAGCAGGGTCTGAGGAGGCGTCTGGACGGACTGCCTAAGGGGCACAGTGACTCAAGGTGGGACAGGCTGACCTCCAACGTCGAACGCGGAGAGTCTCCGCCCGCGCAGAAGGGGCAGCCAATCAGAGCACCCGCGTGCGCGTGACGTCACCGGCTGCGGGCAGACTCCGCCCCAGCGAGTCAGCCGGAGGGCCGGCCCTCCTCCTGTGCCACCTCGTGGGCCGGTAGTGGGTCTGGCGCCTCAAGGGCAGAGTGTGTGCCCTGGTGCTGCGCCCAGGCTGGAGGCAGAAGCTGGGCTGAGAATCGCGCGCCAGGGAGGCAGCCCCTGAAAGGGGTGAGGGCGGGGAGAGCGGAGGGGGAGACAGACAGGAGAGACGGAGATAGGCAAGGGCAAAGAGATGGGGAGAAAGAGACAGAGATGGGGAGTCAGAGCGGGGGGGTCGGGGGAGGGGAGGCAGCAGGGGAAATGAGACGGCGATGGCAAGAAAGAGCGCCCGAACAAAGCAGAAAGAGAGGCAGTCCTGAGAGGGGGAGGGCCGGGCATGCCCCAGGAGGGAAAGGGGCAGAGAACGCGACCGAAGGGGTACGGTCAAAATAATCAGAGAGAAAACCCGAGTCCAATGAAAGGCTGAAACTGGCACCGAGACAGAGACTGGGCAGAAGGGTGGACAATAGAGGGTGGGAGGGGAGGGTACCCCTTGGGGTCAGGGACCAAGTAACAGAGCAGCTGAGGAGACGCAAAGCCTCACAGAGGGGAGGACAGATGGATGGACAGCAGAACCCTAGGAGGAGATAGCCCAAGAGGCACCTTGGCCTACAGTGGATCTGCCTGGGGTCTACACCCCCATGGTAGACATTGGCAGGTCCCTCAGTACCTACCGCCCCCTCCCCATTTTAGGTTTTATCCAGAGGAGTGCCTTTCAGGGAGGGCTGAAATCTCCCAGTTCTAAAGTTTTCAAACAATGCCATCTTATACCATATCTTGCTCTGATTCACCGTCATGCAGACCCAATAAAAGAGGCCTCGGGGCAATACAGGGTCCTCACACTCCCTTGCTTATTACCCCCTCTGGCCTAGGGCGGACGGCTCCCAGCGGAACAGTGAGGAGGGGAGAGAAGCTAAAACAGATGGGGGATGAGAAGCAGAAGAGAACAAAACCACACACACTGAGAGAGGCCGTGGAGACACAGAAGCCGCAGGAAGGGGCCCCTGTGTTGACTTAGAGCATAAGAAAAGTCAGGATGCCTCGTGGGGGGGGGGCAGAGATGGGGGTGAAGACAGCCTCCAACATGAGACGCAGGGCTTTGGGAAAACCCGAGAAGGAAGAGAAGGAAGAGAAGGAAAAGGGAGCTCCAACAGGGAAAATGGCCGCTGGCCTCTCGGACCTGGAGGGAAGGAGCGAGCACGCAAGGACTCAGATGCATGCCTACGAGTTTCATTTCTAGAAGGTGGGGGCAGGTGGGCAGCTGGTGTTATTACTGGCCCATGTCTAGGCCCATCTGGGGGTGTCTCTGGAGCTCAGATGGTGAATTCTGTGAGGGCTGGGATCTGATCTGTCCTGTAACCACGGTCCACACAGGGAGGGGCTGGCACGCCGGCTGCCTGGCCCTTAGTGGACTCTCCATCCGTTTGTGGAATAAATGAACACAGGATTTGCCCTGTTTTTTGGAGACTCTGCACCTGATATGCCATTGTAGGGTCTCTGGGGGGCACATGCAAGGCGCCCTGGTAAGTTATTGCGGGGTCTCCAGTTTATTTTACGGCCTAAGAGGGCTCAGCAGCTGTTGAGAGCCTGCTGTGCTAGGAGCTGATCTCATTCAATCCTCACATAAAGCGAGGTTGGCTTTCGCCCCATTGTACGGGGCGGGAAACTGAGACGCAAGGGAAATGAAACAGTGCGGTTCCAGTAACACAGGAAGTTCGAGGAAGGCAGGATTTGAAGGCCTGACTGCCCATGTGCTTCCGAGTCTGTGCTGACCTTCGGGGAGGGGGGCACAGCAGATGACCCTAACAGCCTCAGAGATTTCAAATTGCTTGCGAGACTCCAAAGACAGGGGAGAAGGAAGGGCCTACTGGATACCTGGCTCTCGGCCAAGCCCTGAGAAGTGGCCCAGGGCCCTCTGCCGCCTCTAAATCTGAAAGAAATCCTAGGAGTCCACGCACAAAATCGGCCACCTTCATTTGATGCTCGTAAAAGTGCTAGACCTGGGGCGCCTGGGGGGACTCAGTCGGTTAAGCGGCCGACTTCTGCTCAGGTCATGACCTCTCGGTCTGTGAGTTTGGGCCCCGCGGCGGGGTCTGTGCTGATGGCTCAGAGCCTGGAGCCTGCTTCAGATTCTGTGTCTCCCTCTCTGCCCTTCCCTTGCTCACGCTCTGTCTCTATGTCTCTCAAAAATAAAAAATAAAAACGCTAAAAAAAAAAATGCTAGACCTCCTAGAGTAGGCGGTCTAACCCTTGGCGGGTCTGTGGACAGACTTCAGGGCAGGGGGAGGGAGCATGCACTCGAACTGGAAAAAAAAATTACATCTTTATTTTCATTATCTTTCAACTAAAACACATTTCCTCAATGAGGATGGAGGCAACAAACCGAGCTGGTCTTGGCCAGACCCGTGACTGTATCCCCAATAGAAATGACAGATATTTCCATATCCCATCACATGGTTGCAGATTTCTTGAAATAGTGTTTATGTTCCTCGTGACTTTTACGTTAGAGTAGTTAAGATCCATCACGAGGTCTTGCTGGCTAATGTGTGGACCAAAAGGCACCGAAATTACTATATCACAACTTTGGCTTTTACTGTGCGTGCGTGCGTATGTGCGTGTAAGCTCTAGGCCCGAGGGGGCTTGAACGCATGACCCCGAGATCAAGAATTGCACGCTCTACTGACTGAGCCAGTGAGCTGCCCCACGAATTTTGCTTTTTAAAAACATTTTGAGGGGTGCCTGGGGGGCTCAGTCGGTTAAGCGTCCGACTCTTGGTTTTGGCCCAGGTCATGATCTCCCGGTTCCTGAGTCCGAGCCCCTCATCGGGCTCTGCGCTGACAGTAAGGAGCCTCCTTGGGATCCTCTCTCCCTCTCTCTCTCTCTCCCTCCCTCTGTCCTTCTCCCTCCCTCTCAAAGTAAATAAACAAACTTAAAAAAATATTTTGATTTGACTGTATTATCAGTGTGATTGGCTTTTTTTTTTTTTTGGTTTCCTTATGTATTTTATGTTTACAGCATTATGCTGAGGACGATCCCGGCTTGCCAAGGGGGGGAGGCATGGTCCCCCAAAAGCCAAAGAATCTGGTTTTAGAATAAATAGCCCCATGGCCACTGCGCGGTGGGTGCAGCCTATGGGAAGAGGGGTTCAGAGGGCAGGGCCTGAGCACAGAAGAAGGAAGCGCTAAGACAGAGGAAGGGTGGTGTGTGACCTGGAGGAGAGGGTGGAGGGTGGGAAGAGGCACCAGCAGGGCTGGTGGTGGGTGTGTCCCCATGAAGGGGCACAGCCCAGTGACATGGCAGCCGGAGGAGGGAGACCAGCAGGCCCACCAGAAGAGCCAGGGCCCTGGATCCAGGTGCCTCCCTTGCCTGGATTGAACTACTGCCTCCCTCTCTGAGCCTCAGTTTACCCCCCTGTAAATGGGCTAATAACCCATCCTAGGGATGAATGAGATGACCCATGTGAAGTGTAGTCTCCAAAATAGGATCAATGCCCACTACACTCTGTCACAGGGAGGAGCAGAGCGGAGACAGAGATAATAATGAATATTTGACTAACCCCCACTTGTTGAGCGCCCAGGATCGTGTGCTGGGCCTCTGCCAGGGACTGCCGCCCAGGACATCATTTTGCCTTCCCTGAGAAGTGGGGCGGAGATGGAGCGGAGAGTGTGTGAGGGGCAGGGAGTGAGGCGACGAGAAGCAAGATTCAAGAGGAGACTCAGGAAGAGGACCGGCAGGGAGGAAAGGGCACCCCCAGAGTGGGGAGAAAGGAGGGGACCCAGGAAGTGCGGGGCTCCTCCAGGATCGCATTAAACACAGCGGGCTCAGGGAGAGTTTGCAAGGAGCGCAGGACAGAGGTCCTGGGTTGGCGTGTGCACCCCCCTGCCTCCTCGCCGCCACCCTCCCGTCCCCCGGTCCAGGCAGCTCACCTCGGTGGCAAAGAAGCCTTTGGGCCTGTGTTTGCCCAGCGACGCGAGGCCACCAGGTCCAGGACTCTCGCTTGCGCTGATGGTCTGCTGAGCTGCCGCCAAAATTTCATCCAGTTTGTCTAAGGGGAGGCGGAAGAGGCAGTGAAATGAAGCTGGCCTTGGCCTCTCGCAGGGACAGGGCTGCCAGGAGCCCAGACACCGTTTTGTATGAACCAGAAAAGGGCCCCCCTGCCTCCAACCCCACGGACACAGTCCCCAGCCCAGAAGGCAGGCTCCAGCGGTGGGAAGCGCTGAGGGCAGCAAATAGGACAGTCGTCCTAGGAGGGAAGGTGAAGGGGTGGGGAGCGGAAGGAAGTGGGGGCAGGGGCTGGAAGCTCACACTTGATGGTTGGGGCAAGGTTGGGGCATGAGGTGATCAGCTCAGCTCAGAGGTGGCCAAAGGATGCGCAGGCGGGAAGAGGGTTGGAGCGGCTCCCGCACCCCAGGGGGCGTGGGGTCGGGGGTCCTGGGCAGCCCGGGAGCCGGGTTGGGCCATCTTACTGAGAGCCATCTGATACACGGTCCGCTTTTTCTCCATGCTGGGCACCGGCGGAGGCTGCTGCTCGTACTCTGTGGGCAAAGGATGAGGATGAAGTCCAGGGGCGCCCCCAGGGACGCGGCGGAGCGGGCTCGACCAGTGGGCGTGGCCAGCGGGTGCGACCAGCGGGCGTGCGCAAGCGCGAGTGGGGCAGTGAAGGGCCCGGGTCAGGGAGGGGCGAGTCCGCCGGCGGGATGGGGACGAGGGGGGGCCCCCCCGCCAGTCCTGTGCCCACTCACCACTCTTCTTCTTCCAGGGGGAGACTAGCCCGGGGGAGAGGCAGTAGAGGAGCCAAGAGTTAGGACTTCAGGGGGAGGCGAGGGGCCCCCTCTCTGGAACACCCTCCTCCCTCAGGGTAGGGGTGGTCGGCTGCCCGATCTGCCCCCTGTCAGGGGACACGGGACCCCCCAGGTCCACTCGGCCCTGTCTGGGGAGGGGTTGGCCTTCCTTTCTGTTGGGGGAGGGTGGGGAAGCTGGTGGAGGAAGAGATAGAGAATGGGGGTGGCGGTGAGGTGGGGCAGGTGGAGAGAAGCCAGAAAGGAAACAGGGACCCGCAGGGAGGGACGTGCAGACCCAGAGAGAGACTCGACAGAGAAACAGATATAAGAGGACAGAGGAAAGTCGACTCTCAGACGCCCCTTCCCAGCGACACACACGCAGGCCAGAGAGAGTCTGACCCATGGACTAGGGGACAGGTTGAGGACGAGGACCCCGGTCACTAACAACACTAACAAACTCAAGGTCTGGTTCAGCCCCCTCCCGCCCCTCTCCCTCCCCAGCGCCGGATCCCAGCAGCCCCACAGGCTCACCCATCTCCTCCAGCTCTGAGGTCATGGACTTGGAACGAAGAGAGATGGCTGGGGGCGGGAGCCGTTTAGCTTGCTGGGGTGCTGGAAGGTGATGGTGGGGGTGAGGCATCAGCACCATGGACAGAGGCCCAGGACCCCTACCACCGCCACCGTGACAGTGCTCCCAGATACCAGAGGATCGCTGCCACCAGCGTGCTGAGCCCTCCCGGCCTCAGGTTCTCCCCAGAAGGGTCACAAATAAGCAGCTTTGGGGAAGGGAAGGCCAGTGGTGGGGACCATTAGGCCATTAGGGCTTCCGAGGATGCTAGTCTGGTGGCAGTGGGGTGCCCGGGTCTGGCCACACAAATGAGGAGGAGGAGCACCTTTCTTATGGACAGCCTCATCCATGTCCGGGTGCCTGGTGACCATCACCACCTTGACCATCAGCGTGTTGCCCCCTTGGCGGATCATGTTCACCACCTGTCGGTGGCCAACCTTCACCACATTCTGCCCGTTCACCTGTGGCACAGATACCCCCAAACCACACAGAGTAGGTGAGGGGAGAGAAGGCTTCAGCTTCGGAGTCCCCAGCGAAGTGGCCTCCTGCTTTGCCCGCTTTGTAGGCCTGTTGGTCGTTCCTCCCTCCCACGGACCCTCCCCATCGCCCCCTCCCCTTACAAGGCCCCACTTTTCCTTCCAGTAATTTTCCTGGCCCCAGGGTTAAGGGGCTGTGCCCGATTCACCTCTCTCTCCCTCCTTATCCCCCCTTGCAGTGTGTGTGTGTGTGTGTGTGCGTGTGCGCTGGGGGACAGCTCTGTTTTCTTTTGAGATGCTTCAGAGAGGCCTTCGAAAGCAACCCCTGGAGAAAGCAGAGGCTGGCTGTGGGGTGGGCTGGGGGGCTGGGAGGCCTGGCGCAAAAAGAGTCTGCATTTGGGCAGCCAGATCGTGTGGCTCAGGAGGCACCTGGGGGTTTGGCACCCGGGTTCCGGGGAGCAGGGGGAGCAGTATCTGGGGAAGGTGTGCTGAGGCCGGCACTTGGGAAGGCCCCTGGGGCGGGGGGCCAGGACTCACCTCGATGAGGAAGTCTCCCATCCGCAGTCCGGCCCGCCATGCCACGCCGCCCTCGTCCACGGACTCCAGATACTGCAGCGCCGGGAAGGCCGGGGTGGGGGTGAACTCCTCGATGGGGGTCTGCGCTGCAGATGGGGAGGAGCCGGCGGGGTCGGAGGGGAGGGGGTGGAGAGGCCGAGCAGGGGATGGGGCTCAGACCCAAGTCACAGAGGCCTCACCGTAGCTGACGGACCGGCACCCTGGGGTGGGGTGGTGGGTGGGCCGGGGTCCCTTCCTTCCCCTGTCCATCCCCCTGGGTCAGAGAGCCCTCCTCCCATCTCCTCCCCGGCCGGCACTCACCCTTGGCCCCCCGGAGCACGAACCCAAACCCCTCACTGTCCTTCTTCTGCAGCAAGACTGTCTTCTCCTTAATGATGTAATCGCTGGCAAGGGGGCGGGGTGGGGGGTGGAGAAGGGATTATGAGACACGGAGTCCGTGCTCCATCAGCAACCCAGTGACCTGAGCCCCCGCTCCAGAACCATTCATCCCCCTCTCCTAGGATCTTCCTCACCCACTCCGCTAGTGTTTGCTTGCAGCAGCCCTGACAGGCCTCCCCCTCAGCCCGGGCTGCTCGCTCTCCCACACTCAGTCTCTCCTCATTCATCCCTCCGTGCCTCCAACCACCCATCCGTTCAGAAAGCAGCTACCAAGCCCACTGTGTGTCGGCACAGTGGGAGGGACGGGAGATAAGCCGCCAGGTCACCAGACAGCCTGCTTTGAGCTCCTGCTAGCCACTTCCTGTCGGTGACCTTGAGCCCAAGACTTTAACCTTTTGGGGAATCGGTTTCCTCGGCTCTAATGTGAGACAATAGGAAGCCCTACCAGAAGAGGTCGCTGTCGGAGTTCAGTACCAAAACAGTATCGAGCACAGCGCTGGGCACGTGGTGACACACGGATTCTTTCAATGTCTTTGGTCAAGTTCCTAGGTCCGGAGGACACATGTACTTCCATGATACCCCTCCCAACTCCTTGACTATATATACACGGCGGTAACACCTCCCCAGGTTCCCCGGGCATATCCTGTCACTGCTTATCCAGCATGACACAATATGGTGGCCGCAGGACGTATGTGACGATTTCTATGCAAAGTAATTAAAGCTTAAATTGAGAGGGGCGCCTGGGCGGCTCAGTAGGTTAAGCGTCTGGCTCTTGATTTCGGCTCAGGTCCTGATCTCACGGTCCGTGAGACTGAGCCCCACATCAGGGTCTGCACTGACAGTGTGGAGCCTGCTGGGTATTGTCTCTCCCTCTCTGCCGCTTCCCCCGCTCACTCATTCCCTCTCTCAAAATAAATAAAAGCATTTACCCAAATTTTAAAAAACATATGAAAATGACATAGAGAAATTCAGTGCCCAGTAGCCACACGTGGCCGGCGGTTACCACGCAGGACGGTGCAGATACAGTACACTTCTATCACTGCGGAAAGTTCTAGTGAACAGCAGCGACTTATCTAGTCCCCGGTATACCGCAAACGCATCTCCGTCATGCACTGGACAGATTCCAGGGAAATGCAAACGACCCGCGGATACACAGACAGTCCCCACCATCAGGCCACCAGAGCCCGTCGGCATATTCAGGTAATGTTCACACACCCGGGAAAGTTCGATTAACCTCAGACGTGCTCCACGTACCTCCACGCCCGCCTGGGCTCGCTCAGGTAATAGCCTCAAATCTTGACATCACCGCCGCGCGCCTCAAGAGGATATATCCAGTCCATTCCAGCAACCCCGGTATACAACAGGAATACCCGAACCCCCTAACTCCAGCCCCACTCTCCTCAGGAGCCCCTAGAACACCTCCCCCCCGGTCCACCAGCAGGCAAGCCCGGCTGCACCCCGAGCAGCCTGTGGTCACATCTGAGGCCCGTCCAGCACACACGCAGGCCCCTCGTGTACCCCAATAACATTCGCCACGCGAACGCGCTCCAATAATAGCCGAGCGTGCTCCCCGCACACTTCACTGCCTACTCTCCCAGATTCGGCAAAACAGCCCTCCACGAATACTCCAGTAGATTTCAGTAACACCCCCGCACATCCCAGTATCCTCCAATAATAACTCCCCCTCACTCGGATCTCAGCATATTCCCATAACACGCCCCCTGAACACACCCCAGCACACGCCAATAATACCCACTGCGCCCCTACTGTATTTCCGTGCCATTCCCCCTACACGGCGGCACCCCTGTGCACTCTCGTGACCCCGCGACCTCCGCCGTCGCTGTCACATCCGTACATCTGTGCCACAGCGACAGTGTTCTGCACACGCGCGTGCCTGCCGGCCCTGCCCCTGCCCCCCAGCCCCACCCCTCCTTGTAACTCGGTGTGCTCAGCAGCACGGGGGCACACGCAGACACACCTAGCGACCGCTCTCGCTCCGAGTTCACCACGGTCCATTAAACACCCATAACCCCCGGGTCTTCTTGAGCTTATATTCAAGCCAGGGAGAGGTCACCTTTGTAGCAGGGCGGAAGGGGCGTGGGAAGAGAGGAGGAAAGGGGTTTCGGAGGAGCGAGGGAGGAGAGAGGGGAGTCAGAAGGGAGGGGCCAAGGACAAGGCCAACAGAAATTAGTTCAGAGGTCAGAGCTGCCTCGCTCCTGACCTGTGCACTCTGTGACGCCCACCTCTGTCCCTGCCTGATAAATTCCACGGAGCCCTTCTGCCCTTGCCACCTCCATATCTGCTCCCCGGGGCCCCAGGAGCCACCAGTGAGTGTCCTTCCTTTATCCCCCACTGCCAGCCGTTCCTTCTTCTTCCGTTCGCGCTACGAACCCCTACATTTCCCACATCTTTCCCTGCCCCTGGAATCTCTCTTTAACCCCCACGTTATCCTCACACACCAGACAGAAGCCTTCCCCAAATACCCCATCCCCCAACATGATTCAAGAAAACTCCCATATCCGTTATATCCCAGGAAGAAGCACCGGCCGTGTGCAACTGAGTATCTGAAACCGACACAGGCAAATAACTCAAGCGTCTCTCCTAGCCAGCTTCTGAGGGAGGCATAAGTGCGATTTCCACATTATAGGTAAGGGAAGACTGGCACAGAAAGGTTAAGTAACTTGCCTAAGGTCACGCAGCGAGTAATCTTCAAAACAGCGAAGAAAATACCCTACACTCCACAGCACTCGAACACCTAAAGTACATATACATCCGCCCCAAATCGGCCATGAGCATTTCCCCCATTAGGGGCCTGAAATGTATCCCAGGCTATGCCAACAGCACGGCAAGGAGTCACATTTATTGCCCCCTTGCTGAATGCCGTTCCAGATGCCGTTCCACGCACTCGCATTGCCTCACAACACCCCTGGGAGGGGTTGACTGTTACTTTTCCCATTTTATTGATGAAGAAACTGAGGCACGGAGAAGTAACATGCTCAGGATCACACCAGCTGGAAAAGTGTTAGGGGCAAGATCCAAATTCCTCACAGGCCACCCATGCGCCCCAATAATGTCCAAACCTCCTCCCGATCGTCACAATGCCACCTCTGTCCCTCCCTCTCAAACGTCCCCTCCCTCTCCCCACCCCTGGGACTTTCTCAGCCTGTCTCCAGCCAACGCGATGCTTCCCCCATCCTGCCACGTCCTCCTCCCACCTCCCAACTGCCCTGTTGCCCCAACAGTTTCCCTCAGCTCTATGCTCCCCGTCCTCTGCTCCTTCGGGTGCCCCTTCACCCCTCTGCTCCTCCCCGCCATCTGAAAGCTCCACGTTGTCCCCACCCACCCTCGTCAGCTCTCGCTTCTGCCAGCCCTCGCCACACGCCCTGGGGGCCACCCCTCCGCCTCCTATTTGCCCTCTGCACACCCTCCAGCCCCTTCCCCAAAGGGTCCTCTGTGACCTCTCTCCCCCTCCTTTGGCTGCGCCCTTCCCAGGTCCCCTGACACCTCAGTAGGCAAGCCCACTGTGTCCCCTACAGCACCCCAGGTTCCTCCCATACTCCCCGGGCCCCCGCATTCCCATGCGTGGAAGCCTCTTCCTACTTCTGCATCCTCGGCTCACTTCCTCACACACCCTTCCGCCTCCTGGCACTTGCGGCTCTATTTCATTTCTATTCCCTGCATCCTCTCCGTGCTCTCCCTGCGCTGCCTCCAATCCCCACCCCCAAATCCTCCTCACGGATCCTGCATTCCCTCTTCACCCCGTGTCTCCACACACCCCACGCGCCCTCTCCGCTCAAGCACCACCCATTCTCCCCCGCCACCTCAGGGTCCCCCACTCTCCCCTGTTCCATTCTCCCCGGCCACCCGTCCTACTGAGACCCCCTGCCCCCACCCCTGCCCCAGTACTCGCTACCCACGCGACACCCCGTCCGCGCTCCTATTGCTGACTGACTACCTGCCCTGCAGGAGCACACACAATGCTCTCCCCCAGGCCACCCCTCGGCCACCCCAGAGTGGCCTCTGGAGCTCAGCGGCCAGCCCTTGTTCACCGGGTCCCACACACGGAGACTGCAGCAGCGTCCACTCCCCCCACCCCCACCCCAAAGGTGCCTCTCACGCATCCAGGATCCCACAGCCCAGAGCTTGCTGCCGTACAAGGCACCCCCTCTGGTACTCAGCCCTCCCTATGTGCCCGTCTCCATGGGTCTCTCCACGGCCTGCACAGAGGCCCCCGCGCCGGGAAGCCAGCCCCTTCCCATGCTGAGAAGTAGCACACACAAGCAGATGCAGCTCCCCGTGCAGACGCCCGGCCGTGGCTCAGCACACACGCCCCACACAGGCACAGACCCCCTGGAGGCAGGGAGAGGGGCACATGGGGACAGAGACACACGGAGGGAGTAGCAAAGAGGGACCTGTGGGGGAGGGGACAGGCCTGGCATGAGAGGGTAGGTACTGGGAAATACAGCCGCAGTCCCTGGGACAGACCCACTCCATCTCACACACACACACACACACACTCAAACACACACACACACAGTCCTCAGACAGCCTCTCTATGGCTCCAAATCACACACAGAGATACCAGCAAACAGGGACACACGGATGGACACAGCTGGAGTGGGGGGCTGGAAGCCCACCCTCTCCCCATCTCTCTCACTCACTCTCTCTCCTTCTCACACTCACACACACGCGTGCGCACACGGCTGCAGGCAGTCACACACGCACGCACATCGACACAGCCACACTGACACATGCACAGTCGCACAGTGACACGCAGCGGAAAAAGAGGAGGGGAGGGGAGGGGAGGCCGGGGGTGGGATGTGTGTGTGATGGGGGGGATGACTGTGAATGGGAGAGAGGGGTATGAATGGGGGGACTTGCCAACTCTGCAAAGGGGTGTGGGGAGATGGAGATGAGAGGAATAGGGGCCTGGAATGTAGGTGCCTGAGAGGGAGCCACTGTGACTCCCCACGGGGAGGGCTCCACAGAGTGGGGGTGGTGGGGGGGGCAGGAAGAGGTAGTGGGTTCCAAACCCTGGAGTGGGGTCCGTTTGGAGGGTCTGACTGGGGGCAAGGTTTTGGAGGAAGAGACAAGGGGGGCCTGGAAGGGCCTGGAAGGGGGCTGAGGAATGTATGCGTGTGTGGTGGGGGGGGCTCAGGGGAGAGAGGCCCAGGGACCGGGATGGGAGAAGGATTGAGAAGAGGGGTCCAAAACGGCTTATCACTGAGAGAAGGTGAGGGGAGAGGGGCTGGAAGGGGGGCAGCCTGGTGGGGGAGTCCCAAGGCTGGGGGATTAGCGGCGGGGGGGAGGGTCGTCACGGCGGGCCGGGGCCTCCCAGCCTGCCGCGGAGAAAAGGGGCGGCGCGCTCCGTTACCTGTAGATGTACCAGACGCTGCGCCGCCGGGGCCCCAGGGCCGGCCAGCTGGAGGAGAGCGCGGGGGGCGGCTGCGGCAGGGAGCCCCCTCCGGGGCCGCCCCCGAGACCCCCGCCGCCGCCGACCGCAGACAAAGCCATCGCCGCCGCGGCCCCGGCCCCGGCCCCGGTCCCGGTGCCGGCCGCCCCCCGCCGCCGCCGCCGCCGCGTCCCCGTCCCCGCTCGGCCGAACCCCCGTGTCCGGGCCCCCAGGCCCCGCCTCATGCTGACCCGCGCCGGGAGGGGGGAGGGGGAGGGGGCGCGCACCCTCCCGCGGGAGGGAGGGCAGGGCCGGGGGCTCACATGCCGGGGGGCGCGGGGGCGCGGGGCGCGGGGTCGGGCCGCGGCGGGAGCGCGAGGACCGCGGACCGCGCCGGCTTCAGCACCGCGGACAGCTCCGGAGGCGGGCGCCGGGCTCGAGGCTTTAACCCCTTGGCGTCCTGCGCCGGGCAGGGCGGCGGAGGGGGCCGGGCAGGGGGGAGGGGGCCGGGAGGGGAACGCGGGGGCCCCCTTGGCGGGAGAAGGGGGAGGGGCGAGGCGCGGGGGGGGAGGAGAAGGGGAGGCACTTCCGGTCTGGGCCCCCCCCTTAACCCCCTCCCCCCTCCAGAGCCCTCCCGCGCAGGTGCAGAGCGAGGGAGAGCGGAGGGAGAGACGCACAACACCATACAAGATGCCTCGCAACCGCGTGCGGGGACGCGCGAACAGAACCCCACTTCCCAGGCAGGAATACCACGGTGAGAGAGGCCCCGGGAGGGGACGCATAGCCCCCCCATCGCAGACCGACACATAATGCACCCCAACACAGTGTGGAAGGGCCAGGAAAGGAAGGCTAGAAACATTGAGATTGGGCCCCAGAGCAAGGAGAGACACCCCTCCCCCCAGAGAAGCTCAGGAGAGAGACATACACACACCACAGCTCACTGGAGAGAGGAGAGACCGAAGACTCCCAAGGAGAGAAGAGAGGGAGGCACAGGCCAGGACCTTACAGCTCCAGCAGAGATGCAGGGCTCACAATGCAGGCTGGACCACCTCAGACAGGGTCAGGGAGAGCACGGGGGAGGCAGGAGAGGAAGAGGCTCAGACACACCACACAGAGCAGCGCATGCCAGTGGGCACAAGGAGGAGAGGAGAAGGGGAGGGAATGAAGTTGACAGGATAGAGCTAGGGAAATGAGAAGGAAGAAGCTAAGGGTAAGAGGGACACCCCCCCATCCAGCTGGTAGAGCAAGGGACTTCCAGACCAAGGCCAAGGAGAGACCCAGAGAGACACTGCCAGAGACAGGAAGCAAAGGTTGATAGGGAGATTTGGGGTGGGGGAACCTCAATACTCACCCGGTGCCCAGAGCCAGAGACGTGCCAGGTGAACACACGCAATGGTCAAGCGCCTCAGATGCTCCGGGCGCAGGGTGGCACCCCAGCCCCACCCTCTCTCCCCATCTTGTCCCTCCCTCCCACCCTCCCATCCCCACTGGCCAGAACACAGACACATAGGTTTGGACACATTTAATGGAAGGATGCTACAAACAGAGAGACCCTTCCCTGGATGGGGGGGAGTTGGGGGGAGGGTGTTATCTTTCAGACACCCAGTTATGACCATCCCTCCCCCACAGTCTTGCCCTTCTGGAAGCCCAAGCCCTGGAATCCTCCCCTCTTCTGCCCTCCCCTCCCCCAATGCCCCAGGTCCTCAATTCCAGATCAATCAGACAGATGCAAATGCATGCAGACGATTTTATGGGCCGACACGCACGCACGGCGACATGCATAGAAAGAGACAGAGACGTGTGCAGAAACCCACCTGTCCATACAAGGTAAGCAGACACACTCGACATCCCTGGAAACACTTGCCCTCATTCTCAGACACACAGATCCAGGGAAGCACAGATGTACAGAGCCAGGTGCACGATCAGCCTCAATCGTGCGCCCATAAATGACAGCCCCAAAGGCACCCATCTATACAGACTGAGACAGAGCCTCTCGCCGCCATGGGCATATATATACACAGGGCTATACGTCTAGGGGGCTCTCTAGCCACACATGCACACAGACACGTGTCATGCGCACCTACAGGGACACATAATCCGTACAAGGACGCTCGCCTGCCCAAGATGCTCACGCACAGGGAACCCAGCTCCGGTCGTGCACACACAAGTCCATACATCCCCAGGCACCCCTTTCTTCCCATTCCTGACCCGTGCCCGCCCCTCCCCTCCCCTCTCACCTCCCTGGGCCAATCCCATCCATCAAGCTTCTGAAGCAAGTCAGCCAGCAGCCAGGGAGGGGAAAGGTGTCAGTGTGCCCGTCTCTTCACTCCCACCCCTCCTGGCCCAGCCCTGCCCGCCCCTCTCCCCACACCGGCATGGACGCGTACACTTGTGCTGCACACAGAGATGGGGCACACGAAGGAGACAAAGGCCTCCGGCCAGCCACGCACACGAGCTCCCCGGGCCCCCCAGGCATCCCCATCCTTCGCTGTCCACCCTGTTGGTCTCAGGCTACCCCAAAGCTGGCCAGTCTCAGTGGCCTGCCAAGGACGGTTTGGGACTGGGCTTGTGGTCTGAAGCGAATTCTGCCTTCCCCCACCTCTGGATCAAACTTTAGAGGGAGCGGGAAGGAGGCCCAGAGGTGGCAGAAATGTTTACAGGCGGAACGTGAAGGGAGGTGGAGGCGAGGGGCACCCGAGGGTGTAAGGACGTTTACCTTGGGGCATCAAAGCTGTCGTAGGAGCCCACGGTATAATGCCGGAAGAGTCTCTTTGCCTTGTCACTGCGGCTTTCTGCAGGGGGACAAGGACGACCTTGGACTCTCACTCTGGAAACAATGAGCCCACCCTTGGGGGTCCTGGCCCAGCTCGTCCCATCTACCTCCCCGTGCCCCGCCCCCATCGGGAGGAGGAAAGGAAGGGACGCGAGAACCCTACGATAAACGGGGGACAACTGGGGAGTCCTCGTTACCTTGCTTTCCCTCCTGGGAGCGATTGGCCACCTCTTCCAGGCAGTCAGAGGGGAACCAGCCAACGCGACCTTTGACCTGGCCTTCCCAGAAGCCTCCTTCCCCGATGCTAAGCACTGGGTGGGGGGAGCAGGGACATAGAAACATTTCCACGTTTCCGTGTTGCCCCCCGCCCCCGACGTCCGCGAGGCGCAGCCTTCCCACAATTCCCGGCACCTAGCTCGGGGTCTGGCCCGAGCGCCTCCTTAGTAAATGTCCAAGGAAGGGATGAGGGAGTGGGGGGAGAACTAAACCGTATCACTCCTGCATGCTAGCTCTCTGAACCCAACGGGGACATGCGGAGGCACTGGGAAACAGGACCGCGTCTGGTGACATGGTCCTCACAGGTCACAACTGGCCCTTACCTCCCCTGGTAGCCAGTCACAGCTTGGTTGTTCCGTAGTTTCCCCCAAACCCTCCTAGACGCCCTCAATCCTTCGCAGTGCTGTCACTGCCCCCTACCAGCTCCCGCAGCCGCCTTGCCGCTTAAACTTCCGGCATTCGCTCCCGGACCTTTCCCTCTGCCTCTCTCCGCCTCCCCTGGCTCTCGAAGAGAGGAGAGAGGAGAATCGCCTCTCTCTCTCCGCCACCTGTACCTGGCGGCCCCTCCCGCAGGCCTCTCCTCCCAGCCACATAACACGTTTCCTGCCTCCCTGCTCTGTGTCCGGCGTGGCCGTGCCGGCTGCTGAAATGCAGAGACGGGCGTCGGGGACAGCTACAGTTTCTCGAATTCTCACTCGTGGTCAGAGCCCCGAGAAGGGACACTTTTACTCTCCCCGTTTTACTGCTGGGGAAACCGAGGCTCGGGGAGCCCGGCTCATTCGCTCAAGAATCTACGGCTTGCAGTCGACAGAGCCTGGAACTGACCACCCCTCCAGACACAGAGTCATAATGCTTTGCTCGCCCTCCGTTCAAGCCCTGTGTTGCTGCTGCTTCTGATGACAGCAAACACGCAGTCCGTCTCTTTGGCGTTTTTCATGCCTCGGTCTCCACTCCGCCCTTCACATACTTCCCTCGCTCAATCCTTCCGTCCACCTAGGCAGGCAGCAGCTGGTTTCCCGTTTTACAGATGAAGAAGCCGACACTAAAGCAGGAAAGTCCCCTGCCCAGAGATGGCTCAAGCCACACTAGGATTAGAGTTGGGGCCATCTGATGCTTCTCCCCCACCCCGCTTAGACTGCCACCCTCGGGAGGATCTGGGGAAACCAAATGGAGGCGACGCTCCAAGTCATGGAAGAGAGCAGGGGCTGGGGTGACGAGGGGTCCGGGGTCTCGGCTAGCTCTCCAGGGACCGGCTGGGTGGTCGTGGAATCAATCGTTCGGTCACTGAACAACTATTTATTCAGTGCGGGTCCTGAGCCAGGCCCCAGCTAGGCGCTAGGTAGAGCGCTCAGGGACACAGCAAATGCGGTCCTCGCCTTCCTGGATCTTCGCTGCTAGCAGCTGTCAGAGGCGCAGCTCTGTAACCGACCGTGTGATTGAAAATTAAGGTCAGCACTTAACGGGCAAAGGACAGCGTGTCCGAAGAAAGGCCACATGGGGGTGTAGACATTCGAGGTGCAAAGGGCCAGGACGGTGTGCCAGGGGACATGACATACAGACTGAGACCGGAAGGATCCGAGGAGAAGAAGAGGCATCGAGAGGAAGGAGAGGTTTTCCTGGCAGAAGCAACTGCGTGTGCAAAGAGCCTGGTGTGGAAAAGTGCTTGGGGCATTGGAGGAATGGAGAGAAGAAGGTCCCGGGCACCCTGCGGGTGGAGGAAAGAGAGGGGATGGGCCGGCGGGCGGCGGAGGGGCTTGCAGGCCAGGCTAGGGCACTGAGGCAGAGGGAGCCTGCGGACTCGCTTTGAAGCAATTCAATGTCCCCAGGAAAGGGAAGGATACAAAAACAGGGCGGTGCACAGAAGTCCTGGGCTCGAATTTCAGAAAGGAACGTGGAAGACAGAGCACACGGAAGGCCCCTCCCCTCTGACCTTAACTTCCCTTTCTTCTTTCAAAACTCTGTCTCAAAGCACAGACATGCGCGCGTGCGCACACACGCTTCCAGGCACCTGCTCCCTGCGGCACTGCCCCTGCCCCCGCAGTTAGCCCCTGCCTCTGGCCATTCATTCGATCACTCATTCGCTCTCTAGCCCATGTGCGCTGAGGCCTGCTGTGTTCTAGGTCATCCAACCGGCCCCTGGCAATGACATGTGACCTTGCCTTCAGGCAAGGGAGGAGAAGCTGCAAGGGAGGAGAAGCCGAAGCTTGCTTCAGGCAAGGGAGAAGCCCCCCACTGATACACAGCTGACCTGACGCGATCCCTGCACACCCTTCGAGGCCCCACTCAAACTCTATCTCCCATGGGGGTACCCCCGCCCACACCCATGGGCAGCTGGGGTCTCTCTCTCTCTCCCTCCTCTCTAAGCTGCTGCAGCGGGGACCCGCTTAGGATAACGACAATCGGTGCTTACTATGTGCAAATCGGTGTCCTGGGTGCTTTAAGGGAACCGACTTCTGAAAATCCTCCCCAGGGGTCCCCTTGTACAGATGAAGAAACTGAGGCCCAGAGCAGGTGCTCGTCTGAGGGCACCCAGCCTGGGGACGTGGTGGCGGAGAGCCAAGATTCGAACTCCGGCAGCTTGGCCCTCCACCGCTACACTACTCAGCTCCTCTGCAGCCTAGAGGCGGCGAAGGATTGCTCCCCCGCCTTGCATTAACCGCCGCGTCTGCTCGCTTCCTGTTTCCAAGCTTCGTTCTATCCAAGAACACACGTCAACAGCCCTGCGAAGTCTGCACGTGAGGGCTGCTGCTGGCACCGTTTTCCAGAAGAAGCCAGAAAAACTAAAGAGAGGCCAACGCCAGTAGCAGCAGCCGCCGCTCTGGGAGCCCCCCCCCCCACCACCCGCACGGACCTGGGTTCGAACACCTGTCTCTTTAGAGCCCCTCGAGGTGGGCCCCACCCTGTTTCTCAGACGAGAGCACCCGATGTGGCCGAGGCGGCTTCGCACCGCGTGGCAGAGAAGACCATGGGCTCAGACCCCAGAGCAAGTCGCCGCGTGAGGCTCTGTTCCTTCGACTAGAAGGAACCCTTCCGAGAGGCTGCTCCTGCGAGGGGAGCACTCCCGCAGGGCCTGGCGTGCCGTCGGTGTCCCCCAAATGCTAGTTTCCACTCTTTCGCCTCAACACCTCTTCCCGGAGGACAGGACCACCCATCGCGCTCCTCCAAAGCGGAAGGGGCGTCTGGGCGCTCTCTGAGGTCTCCGGAGCGCATTGGACATTCTCGGCCCTGGAGAACCGTCTGTCCCGGACCGTCTCGCCCTTGAGGGGTAGGCTCCCCTGCCCGGCCCCCGCCCCCCCCCAGCCCTGGCCCGGCCCTGCCCTGTTACCTTTGATCTTCTCGCCCTTGCTCAGGGAGATTTCCCCCTCCGCCTGGGCCTGGTACGACTTCACCGGCCATGAAGGAGCGTCCGGGTACCGCCGAGTAGAGCTTCCTGCGCCTCCCTCGGCTGCCCAGGGAGCCCCCGGGGCCCCCTGAGCCCCCTGTGCCCCCTGCCGGCCCTTCCCTGGGCGTCCCGCTGGAGCTGCACACACAGAGGGTGTGAGAGGCGGGGGAGAGTGGAGGGAGGGGGCGCCTCTGGGAGAACAGGGGTCCGTGGGGTGGGGGGAGACGGGGCGTCAGAGCGGGGGCGTGGGTTTCCCGGCTCTGGCATCCTTGAGGGAAGAGGGCATTTGGGGGCTCCCTCTGCCTGCCCACTGCTGCCCCCCGGGCCCCTCCTCTGCCTCCTGGCTTCCGGCTCTGCCCCTCCCACGGCCCCGCACGCTGCGCCTGATTCAGCTTCCTGACGCGGAGCTCTGACTGTGTCATCCCTCGGCTCGCTCACGAGCCTTCAGCGACTCCCGGCTTCCTCCTGGGACGGGTCCAACTCCTCTGCCCGCCAGCCGGCCCGCCATGCTTTTCCGCTCTCCCGCGTCCCTGGGACACGCGGGCTGGCCTCATCCCCCTTCTCACGCTCCTCTCGCCAGCCTGGCCTCTTTGCCCCAGAACGCCCCCTGCCCTTCCTCCCCTCCCCCCCAAGTGGTTCCTCTGCCCCCCTCCCCTCCTCTGGCCTCACCTCCAAGCTCAGACCCCTCTCCCCAAGCCCCTCACCCACCCCTGCCCTGTCTGGCTTCTTCTCACCTTGCCCCAGCTGTCTGCCTGTCTGTCTGTCTGTCTCTCTTCGGGGCTGGAACCAACATCTCTTTTGGTTCTACCTACCCCCGGCCCCTGGCATTGAGCAGGTTCTCGGCCAAACTGGTTACATTTGGGGACGGGTACAAGATTGTGGCTTCAGGTGCCCTCCCTTCCTCAGGGGCCCAGAGAGGGATTTGGAGGCCTGAGGGTGGGACCAAGGACTTGGGCGGTGGCGGGGGGGGGGGGGGGGGGGGCCGGCCTAGGTGGGGGGAGGGTGGCTCTGAGGATGGGATCTGGTCGGGCTGGGGTCAGTGGGGCCAGAGCTGAGCCTTCCCCTACCTGGGCCGTCCACGGGGCTGCCGCTTGGCCTCTTCAGGGTGCCTCCCGCGGGATGGGGAGCGGGCCCGGGCGCCCCGGGGGCTGCTGGCGCTTCGGAGGGTCCCACTGCTGAGCTTGGTGCTGGGGGCCGAGGGCTGTGACTGGCCCTGGGGCCCTGAGGTAGGGCCGGGCGCCCCAGAGGACGAGGTCCCCGGGGCGGCAAACACCATCCAGTCAGGCAGGGCCATGCTGGTATCACTGTTGGCCCGAAGCAGTGCCGGGGGCACCGTCAGCCCTGCGCCTGGGGGTCCCCGTCGCCGGGCTGCGTACTTGGGGGACTCCTGGAAGGGCACTGAGAGGGCACAGTGGCAGGGGGCAGGAAGGGCAGGGGAGACAGGCAGGCGGAGGGGGTGCGTCGGCAAGGGATGACGGAGGTGGGGGGGAGGCAGGAAGGGAGAAAGCTGTAAGAGGGGAGGTCGGGAATCACACCTCCCACGACGACTCAGACGCTGCCAGTCTGCCGACCCCCCCATCCCACCATGCACCCCCAAGTACCCTGGTACTCACCCACATCCTGTTCGCGGTGGTTTCGGATCAGCTCCCCCAGTTCAAAATTCCCAGCGATCACGGCCACCTGGAAGGAGGGGGGGTGGCCCAGGCAGAGGGCGGGAAGCACCGTGAGGTCCCGGGACGGCTGCCCCCACCACCCCTGCCCCCCTCAAACCCTGCCCCCCGCAGCTGCACCCTCCCTTGTCTCCCGGACCGCCAGCCTCTAGGCCAGCGCTCCTCCCTGCCTGCTTTCCTCACCCCTGTCTTCTCTGGGCACCCCCCCCCCCGCCAGCCCTGACCGCTCCAGACCTGGAAGGGGGTCTGTCCATTGTTATTCTTCACATCCTTGTTAGCTCCTCGGTAGAGCAGGATCCTAGCGCAGGTCTCCTGTGGGCAGTGGCCGGCCGGTGGCGCGGGGTGAGGAAAAAAAAAAAAAAAAGAAAGCCATTAAAGTCACCGAGAGCAGACCAGACGCAGGCACTGCGCTGAGAACTTCAGGAGCAACCTGATTGAAACCTGCCCTGCCCAGGACGGCAGCCCCTTACGCGTGTGGCTCAAGAACCCTTTCGGTGTGTCGGGTCCAAACTGTGCTGAGCCGTGCATGTCAGATACACCCCACGCTGCAAGAACTTGGCACGGAAAAAAAAATTAAATCCCTCTAATCATTTTTATATTGATTGCAAGTTGACTCAATGGTATTTTGGACACCGCGGGTTGAGTAAAGTGTGCTACAAAAATCCATGTCCCCTGTTGCTTTTTTTTTTTTTTAATGCCGCTCCTGGGACACCTCAAATCACACACACGACCCGCGTTATATTCTGTTGGGTGGAGCTAATCCACGGCCATGTTTCCCGACCTCAGCCCAAAACGGTCTTTGAAGCGGCGGCTGCCCAGTGCATTGCAGGTCGTGTTGCCGCATCTCTGGGCTCCACCACTAGATGCCAGCAGCGCTCTCCTCCCGGGCTGCGAAAACCAAGACGGGCTGCCCACAGGGCTAAATGTCCCCCGGGGGACGGGGGTGTTCCAGTTGAGAGGGCTTGCCGTGCCGCACGCCAGGGGCTCACCACCTCCCATCTACAGACAAGGAAACTGAGGCATCCAAAGGAGCTCAAGGTGCTGACTACCAGTGGTTGGATGTGAGCCAAACTTTGACCCCAGTCTTTGCTCTTATCACACCCTCCACTAGACTCAGAAGGAAGGGGACAGTGGGGGCCAGGGCTGGGCAGGGGAGGTAGGAATGCCATCCACATACAATTCCTTACTGATATCAACCATGTCACACCCAGGCATGCTTAGGATCAATCCCAGGGCCCTTGCCATGGCCTGGAGGCTCCCCGTCCACCTGAACTGCCTGTCCGAGCACCGCCAGCCTCACCGACTTCATCTTCTGCCGCCTCTCTCCGCTCCCCATTCTCCAGGCGCACTGGCCTCCTTCTTCCTCTGACAGGCATGCTCCTGCCCCAGAGCCTTTGCACCTGCGGCTCCCACCGCTTGGAATTCTCTGCCCCTAGATTTCCACGCGGCTCACTTTCTCGCTTCATTCAGGTTTTGGTTCAAACGCTGCCTCTTCAGAGAGGGCTTCTCTGGCTACCTCGCCGAAACTAGCTCCCGGTCCTAGTCCCTGTTTTATTTTTATTTACGGGATGCCCACTAGTCGCCAGTATTAGCTCATTTTCTCTAGAACATGGTCTCCCTGAAATTACATTTCTCTTTTACTCGTCTCTTTAGCATCCCTCCGTCGCCACGTGGTTAAGTGTTATAGGGGCATGGTTTTGTCCGTGGCACCCACCAGCTGGAATAGTGCCCGGCCCACGGGAGCCGTTCTATAAACGATTGCTCAAGTCCTCACTCTTCGTCTTGGCCTGACCAAACCCAGCCTGGCCCCCAGCGCAGCTCCTCTCTCTAGCTCCCCGGATGCAACTCAACCAGCATTCACGAAGCACCTCCTTGGTCTCACCCTCTCCACGTGACTAACACGCCAGGATGCTCGCGTGGTCCCATCTAACAGGACAGGCTCAGAGAGGGCAAGTCTGGACCCGAGGTCGCACGGCCTGCTAGGGAAGCAGCTGGGACTCAGCGGTAGCCTTTGAATCCTAGAGCTCGCCTATGTCTTGTGACAACTCCAAGCCAGTCGCCCGACAGCTAAGTTAGCTCAGTTAGTTTCCTGGGTTTGTTCGCGAGGGTGCGAGTGTGTGTGCGCGTCCCCGTGTGCCCGCGCCGGTCCCAACTAGACCGCTAACCACTGCCACGACCGCGTGTTTCCGCGTGTCTGCCCGCCTCTGCCGCCCCCCTGGGCCTAGCGCGGCTAGACCATTTCCAGCCCGACCGGCAATCCCCCCGGCTCCTCGAGAAGCTCGGTTTACTGGTGTCCCGGCACCTACTAATCTTTACAGTACTGCAATTCCTCCTCCACACGGCTGCCTCTCGGCCACCTGCGGAGTCCCCCGGCCCGCCCCGCGACGGGCGCCAGGCCGTGCCCGACGCATTCCTCATCCAGACACACAGGAGGGCCTGGAGACAGGCACGGAGGTACAAGGATGAAGGGCGTGGAGCCGAGTCATTCCAAATTCCCCCGTTCAAGCCATTCATTCGCTCACTGAGTCATTCAGGTCCATCTCCGAGCAAACACCTGTTGAATATTCTGGGGGGGGGGGGGGGGGGCGCGGTGTAGTCTCCGGCAGATTCAAGGTGGCGGAGTCGTAATTCATTCATTGGCTTACTCACTATCCAACGAAGTCCCTCCTATGCCCTGAGGCCTTGGGACAGAGTGATTGCCAGACTTAGCCTCCCGCCCTTGAGGACCTTACAGCCTAAACACGGTCCTGACCTTCACTACCAGGGGGACGGATGGGCGTGTCGGGAGGCCGGGGGAGGAGGGAGCGGGAAATCCGTGGGACCCGGCTCCGGCCCTTGCGAAGCTTAAAGTCTGAGAGGGAAGACAAGGGGAGAAAAGTAGACAAAGAACTCTCTCTGTCAAGCATCCGTTCATCAGGCGTCATGCTAAGAACTAGCAAAACGTTCGCCCGCTTGGTCCTTTGTATAGTGGGTGTTACTAACCCATTTCACAGATGAGGAAGGGGAACCTCGAGGAGGGAAAATTACTGGCTCATCCGACCCCCTAAGAGTAATTGTTCCCGCTCTATAATTCTTTACGCTAAATTTTCCGGACATGGTTTCTGTCTCCTGGCTGGATCCCGACTAAGAGCGGTAATGATGAGGACGCTGCCTTCTAGGGATGAGGGCTCAACACCCCTGATCTTGTTAGCTGCCATTATCCCCCTTTCGGGGAGAGGACAGCGCCTCGGAGAGGGCACGGGGCTTGTCAGGGGGACCCCGGTCTGCCCACAGGCCAGGCACATAAGCCGTGCAGTCAGGGAACCTGGGCTCGAGGCCAGTGTCAGGGAGCAGGAGAGACGGAACCGCCAGGGAGGGGCGGCGACAGCACCGCGTTGGTTGGGTTTGACAAACACTGAGTTCTCCCTCGGCAGAGCAGACTGCTTGCTGCTACAAGGCGGCACGTGGCTACCTGCCACGTCCCCGGCACTGTAAGTTCTGATGCGGCAGAAGGGGCTGGCGCTGTCTTGGAAGACTTCCTGGAGGAGGGGAAGAAGGGCTTGACAGACCAGCACCCGAGCGCCAAGCCCCGTCCTCCTAAGTCCCCGAGGCAACCCTCTAAGGGCAGGAAGGCCCTAAAACTGGTGAAGAGACTGAAGGGGCTGACCTACTCAAGATCGCCTAGGCTGGGGTCACAGCCACAAGGGGGCGGGTACGTGAGGCCCCTGCCAGCCCTTTACTGCCCACCTCCACTCAGGCCTCCTGAGGGGGCGACTGGCCCCCTGGCCCTGAATTGCCACACCTTGCAACATACTCTTGTTCCCCTCAGGCCTGTGGTCTGGCCCTTCCTCTGTCCCCTGCGGTGGCCCCCACATGCCCTGCACACACTGGGTCCTTCTGATGCTCTCTCCCCTCCACGTGTGCCCACTGCCGGGAATACCCTTCCTCGCCTTCCTACTTGGCTCATTCCCGCCTCCACCCCAGCCCCAAGGCCGAGCCCAGGTCTGATCTCTCACGGGGACCTGCCTTCCCTGGGACCTCCCTCAGAACACTCTGGATTGAAACGGGAATGTCTGTCTCACTCACTGCTTGGTCCTTAGCATCCCACTCTGGGCCTGACATGGGGAAGGTGCTCAGTAAGTATTTGCAGAATGAATGGATGGATGGATGGATGGATGGATGGATGGATGCATGGATGGATGGATGGATGGATGGATGGATAGATGGATGGATGGATGGATAGATGGATGGATGGATGGATGCATGGATAGATGGATGGATGAATGGATGGATGGATGGATGGATGGATAGATGGATGGATGGATGGATGCATGGATAGATGGATGGATAGATGGATAGATGGATGGATGGATGCATGGACGCATGGATGCATGGATGGATGGATGGATGGATGGATAGATGGATGGATAGACGGATGGATGTATGGATAGATGGATGGATGGATGCATGCATGCATGCATGCATGGATAGATGGATGGATGGATGCATGGATGGATGGATAGATGGATGGATGGATGGATGGATGGATGGGTGGATGGGTGGATGGGTGGATGGATGCATGGATGGATGGGTGGATGCATGGACGGATGGATAGATGAGTGGGTGGATAGATGGATGGATGGATGGATGGATAGATGGATGTATGCATGGATGTATGCATGGATAGATGGATGGATGAATGGATGGATGGATGGATGGATGGATGCATGGATAGATGGATGGATGGATGGATGGATGGCTGGATGCATGGATGCATGGATGCATGAATGGATGGATGGATGGATGGATGGATGGATGGATGGATAGACAGATGGATGCATGGATAGATGGATGGATGGATGCATGGATAGATGGATGGATGGATGCATGGATGGATGGATGGATAGATGGATGGATGGATGCATGCATGCATGGATGCATGGATGAATGAAATAGTGAATGAACACAGGGCGCAGGGAGGCTGGGGTCAGGAGGAGGGCCTGGGCGTGCTCTGCCAGAGCAGACCTTATTGTAGAGGGCGCAGATGTGCAAGGCCGTGTTCCCCGAGGCATTCTGGGCTCCCGGCTCAGCCCCGTAGAAGAGGAGGTGTTCCAGGTGCTGAGAGTGGCCCCGCTGGCAGGCCTGGGGAGGACAGGAAACCCAGGAGGCCGGGTCAGACTCTCCCAACCATGGCCTCTATCTAGACCCCGAGTCCAGGAAACCCCTCGCCTTTCCTCCTCCGTTTCTGCCCAGGGACCCAGGCCATCAGCTTCACGAGTCATTCCGAGCCCCCGGAGTCTGGACTGGCTCCTGGAGAGGCTCAAGAGACCACCCGCCCATGCCGGGGATCGAGGTATCCAACCCTGAGCCCAGGCCCTCTTAGGGCCCCGGTGCTGACTCTCTCCCCTTTGTCCTCTTTGGGGACCGTGCTACTCCCACCCCCACCCTCTATGAAGGCCCCAGCATCTGGATCCCCAGTATCTGGATCCCCTTTGCCCCAGAGTCCCCCGAGCCTTGCCCTGATCAGGGCCCAGACGCCCCCCGCGCGCACGCCGCGAGCCCCTCCTGGCCGAGCTTGGAGCACCTGGTGAATCTCCTGCCAGCCGTTCTCGTCCGCTATGCCCAGCTGGGCTCTGTTGTACAGGAGCAGCTCACAGCAGCGGGGGTCGCCCCCCACCATAGCCGTATGGAACAGAGGGGTCAGGCCTCGGCGGTCTTTGTAGTTGGGGGAGCCCCCGAGGTCCAGGAGTGCCTGAAGAGAGAGACAAGACAGAAAAAGGTCACACTGGCAGTAATGGTTCGTTCTGAAGGGCCAGTTGGGCAGGGAGCCTTGGGGGACCCACACCGGCCGAGGTGGTTTGAGGGTCTGCCGTGATGCCCTTGTGTGACCTTGAGCCTGGCCCTTCCCCTCTCGGGGCCTCTCCCATCCAGGGGGAACAATGAAGGGGCTTGGAAGGTACCTCCACAGGACCTTCCCACTCTGACATCCTGCCCAACCTTCCCTCACAGCTGGCTTCGGACGAGCCACTGAAGGGGCCTGGTGCCTCAGCGCCTCGTCAGAGCAGCGGGACGGTTGGGGGTGGGGGGCCCTGAGAGAACAGAGTCTGGACGCAGGAGGACCCCTGGGCAAGCAGGAGGTGTCATTAGGGTCAGGATCCCGAGGAGTGGCACGCAGAGGGAGACCTGGGAAACGGGTCAGCTTGGACCAAGGTGAGCCGCGCCAGCCACACTGGGTGTGTGTATGTGTGTGTGGAGGGGGGGGTGTCTCGCTCGAGGAACAGCTCCGGGCACAGAGGCTGGTGGAGCCGAGCATCATTAGAGGGAGGTGTTGGCAGCAGCCCCGTGAAGACAGACCGCAGCCGCGCTGTCCACCAGAACCTTCGCGGTGACGGAAGCCGTCTGCAACCACACCATCCTACACGACAGCCACGTGTGGGCTCCTGAGCGCTCGAACGTGCTACTGAGCCCAAGGAACAGAAATTTTCATCTGAGCTCATTGTAATTACTTTAAATCTAAACAGCCGCCGTGCGGCCAGGGGCTGCTGGATTGGACAGTGCAGGTCTGGAGGGGGGAGAGCAGGAGCTGTCTTGGGGGGAAGGGAGTGCGCTGGGGGTACATATAGAGGGTTTGCCAACGCCAGGGGCATAAGGCAGGTCTTTGTGGCTGGTGTCTGCGTTTAGGGTCTTCAAGAAAGAGCTGGGAAAGGGAAGGGAGGGTCCCTTAAACTGGAGCATCTGTGAGTTAGGGTGTTTGTCAACAGCTATGGATCTTTGGGGGGCGGTCTGTCGTGACTGGAGTATGAATAGGGAATCGAGGGCCATTGGGTGGCGGTGGGGGCGGGGAGGGGAGAGGAAGAAGATTTTAAAATAAGACCATGTAAGCAGACTCCTATCTTGCGGGTATACAGGTGCGCCTATCTGGAAAAGCGCGTTTTAGTTACCGAACAGAGGGAGGGGCTGCGTTCGCAGGGTGTGTGTTGAGGGATCTGTATGTGGAACTCGCTCCGTATTTTAAGGAGAAGAGGAGGGTCTGCACTTTGGGGAGACTGAGGCACGGTCGGTGGTGAGCTGGATCCAAGGGTACAAGGGGGTCTGGGTGTCAGGGGAGTATAGGTATTACGACCTCCCCAGGCCCTTCCGGGGGAAAGGTCCATGCGACCATCAGCCGCAGGGTGGGCGTCCCTGGGGGTCACCGGAGGGTCTCGGATTCCATCGGGGGAGTGACGACGGTGGGGGGGCTGTGCCTTTGTCAGCCTATGGAAAGGGGCTTTGCATCCGAGACACGAGGAGAGGCTATTTTTCACAAACCTGAAGAAGCGAGGTTCGAGAAAGAACAAACGGGAAAAGGAGAGGAGGCTGAGGAAAGAGCAGAAGTGGCATCCCCACGGGGACGTGGGAGGGGACGCCCGGGAGGCGAGATGGGAAGCAAAGGGGAGATCGGTGGCTCTGTGGGGTCAAGGCAGAGGAAGGGGAGGAGGGGGGCTCGCTGGGGTCAGACTACTGGGGGAAACACTGAGTCTGCGGGGGTGAGGGGGGGCCAGGGGTCTGGCACCTCACCGTGAGAGCCAGGCAGTGACGGGCACACGCAGCCTTGTGCAGCGCTGTCATGCCATCCCGGGCCCGGAAGTCGATGTGGGCCCCTCCCAGGCACAGGGTTCGAATCACCTCTACGGAGCCTTCAGTCTGGGCAGCCAGTGTCAGGGGGGTCTCTAAGGGGCAGGAAAGGCCGGTCACACGGAGCCCTTATGCCTCGCGTCTCAGCTCCCCCGCCTCTCCCAAAGCCCCCGGTTCCCTCCTCACCTCCCGAATCCGAGTCGTGGTAATTGGGGTCCAGCCCCTTGTCCAGCAGCCTCGCCACCTTGTCGGACGTCCCGAGCTGCACGTATTCCAGGAACTTCTTCAACCCCGTCTGAGCCATGGACAAGAGAGAGAAGACAGGCCGGTCAGGGAGCAAGGGGAGAAAAGCCGGAGTCTGGAGCAGCGCTGCCCAGCGGAAATACACGGCGAGCCGCGTGCGGCGCTGAAAAGGCTCCAGGGGCCGCCTTGGAAAAAATAAAAAAAGGGGCACCATCGATTGTGCAGAAATTCGTTTCAAGGACGTGTCTTTTTAACCTGATGTATCCGCGATAGTACCGTATCAGCAGGTACTCCATAGGCAAATTTTTTATGAGATGTTTTACGTTTTGGGGGGGGGTACTGAGTCTTCGAAATCCGGTGTGCATTTCACACTCACGGCGAGGCTCAGTTTGGACCTGCGACCGGGCGTGGGCTCGGGAGCCGTATGTGGCCGGTGGCCACCGGAGTGGACGGCGCGGGTCTGGAGGGATGGAATATTTGGGGGAGGACAGAGACAAATGCATGGTGGGACGGGGGGGGGGGGGGGAGGGACGAGGTGGGTTTGTTTTTTTTTTTCTCAAATGTCAAGAATCCTTCACTTTGCCTCTGGCTAAAGCCCCCCCCACCCTGCTTCCTCCCAGTTCTCAGGGGCCCAGGGGGGCACAGGGAACATATGGTCAGAGTCCCCGAGGGCAAGGTGGCCAGATGTGACTGGGGGCGGGGGACATCCTTGGAGCCGGGAGAGGTTTAGGCTGTGGAATTGGGGGAGCCGCGGGCTGTCTGCGAAACAGCGCTGAGACAGAGGGACACCGGGTGTCAGAGTTCAGGCCAAAGGGGGCAGGCAGTGCCCTGCGTGGATACGGGGGACCCAGAAGACGAAAAGGGAGCATCTAAGGATGAAGAAAGCGGGAGCTAGGGGGACATGGCAGGGACCAGGGGATTCGGGGCAGGGAGGGGAGTTGAACCCACAGGACGGAGAAAACGTGGTTGGCATTTGGGGCAGTCCCAAATGCAACACAGCATCTCCAGTTAGTGGGGGACCCTGGCAGAGGAAGAGGAGGGGGCTGGGGAGTGTGGAGGGCTGTGGGGCGGAGGTGAGAGAGACCCTGGGAAAGGCTCCGGGTCTCTGTGGTAGGGGAGGAGGCTGCGGGGGCAGGGTTCTCTCACCTTCGTGTGCAATTTGGCCAGCTGCTTCTCATCCAGGTTGGTCTGTTTGTAAACCCGGGTCTTGTATCGGAACTGTGGCCAGGGGTGTATGGGGGGGGAGAGACACAGAGACTCGGAATCAGGGGCCTGGGGAGGAGGCGGGGCTCCTTCTGAGTGGGGGGGGCAGGCAGGGGTGGGGGGAGAGGTGGTCAGCTTGGGGTCGAGGTGGAAACGGCCCTGGAGCCTTGGCTGGGTCGGCAGAGGAGCACAGGGCTGCTGTGGAGTATGAGGACGGCAACCCCTAACGTGAAGGAGGAAGGAGTCTGGACCCCACACGGAATGTTCTAGAACACCTACTGTCATCGTGAATCCTTTCCCACTTTGAAAGGCGAGGAGGAGCGTGGGGCAGGGAAGTGACTTGCCCAAGGCCACTCTGTTGGTCAGAGGCAGAACGGGTTGTCATTTGAACTCAGGCCTCTCTGACTCTAACGCTTAGGGGATCTGAAGAGCCCACTGGGGGTTCTCTCGCCGGGGCCCGACTGGGAGGAAAACGGGGCACGCCTCCTCTCCTCCGCGGCCAGGCCAGGAAGGCTGCGGGCCTCACCTCCAGGTAGGGCACCCCCTTCTCAAAAGACTGGGGGTACTCCCGAAGCAGCCGCTCCTCCTCCAGAAAGTTGGCGTCGCGGCCAGAGGTGGCCGGCTGGAACAGACCATAGTTGAGCACGTCCTGCAGGCTCTCGCTCAGGGCGCAGAGCACCTGTTGCTTGGCCGTCCAGATGGTGGCATCGGGGTTGAAGCGCAGACATTTCTGGTTGGGGAGGCGACAGGGAGGAGCCTGAGGTGGTCTGGAAAGGGCCTGGGGGTGATTCCGGAGACCGGAGGGGCAGCTGGGGGGAAGCACGTCGGGGGGGCCCGGAGATGGGGCCCGAGCGGGAGGACACCCAGCACCAGAAGCCTGGTCACGGGGGCTTGGGGCCCTGTCCCCCGCTGGCCGGCGGGCAGTCACTCACTGTCTGGTGCAGGTCTGGGATGCCGATCCTGAAGACCATCATGCTGAAGTGGGCGTCGTCCGGGACAGACATGGAGCGGCTCTGGAGGCCCCGGGTGGAGGCCAGACTACCGGGTGCCCCGCTGCCCTGGCCCCGGGTCCCCCGGGGGCCTCTGCTGGGCCCGTCTGGGGAGCTGTCGGACTCTGAGCCCCCCTCGGGACACTCGCTGGCACTGTGGTGTTCCTCGTCCTCGCTTGACGCGGGGCTGTGGGTCATCGTGGGGCCACGGGGCGACAGGGGACAGCAGCATCACAGGCGGCTGCCGGGGCCAAGGGTGGCTGTCAGAGGAGGCACCGGGGACCCCTCGGAGGCCACAGGTGCTCTCACGGACCAGTGGTCTAGGGCAGCCGCCCCACACGCCCCAGGCCAGCGGGAAGGAGGCGGACACACCCCCAGATACTCCAGCTGCCTCCGCTCGCACACGCCCATCGCCGCCATGCCTCCGGCACGTCTCCTTCCCTGCCCTTGGCCCTGCTCGCAGCCCCCCACCCCTCCTGCGCCCCACTTTGCCGCTGACCCAGCATGGCAGTGTCCCAGAAACCGCAGAATCACCGCGGGAGCTACTGGCCCACTTTGGCAGGCCACGGAAAATGCAGCTAAAATTAGCCGAGGACAGACAGGTGGACGGCCCACCGGCATCCTGCCCTCCTGGCCCCGGCCTGGCCCCTCACCTGAGGCCCTTCCGTCCTCCTCCTCCTGGCTAGCCTGGCTAGCCGGCGGGACGGCAGAGGGGGGAGGAGGCTGAGACGTAGTAATGGGGAGACAGAGGTGCCGAGCGCCTGGGGCGGCAGAAGTGGGAGCCGCGTGGTGCCCGGGAGTGGTGCCCAGCAGCGGGTGGAACCGGTGACTTCACCAAAGTGTGGCTGACATCGTGTGCAGGGGACTGCTGGGAATCGGTGTCCCAGGGGAGCAGGAGTGCCGAGATGGGGGTGTCATGGGGCAGAGGATCATTCATGGGGTACCCCCAAGGGAACCACGAGGGGTGGCCCATGCAGGTTGTGGGGGGATCTTGAGACAGGTATGGGTGGGTGGAGAGTCTGGCCTGGGAGGGCTGTCTGGTGAAGGGAGCGCAGTGGCCTGGGGCGGCTCGGGGTGACTGCGGATAGCCTGCAGGCACATTTGAGGACGGCCACTACAGGACAGGTGGCTGGGATCGGGGGATCCACTCTGAGGGAGACCGGGGGTGGGGTGGGGGGGCTGCTGAGGGGGAGGCTAAGAAGTGGGATGCTGGTTTGGGGGACTGGCGGGGGGGAGGTCATCTCCAGATCTCCACTATTTTCTCCCGAGGTGGCCTTAGAAGCCTGGGTCCCACATGGGGTCCGTGTCCCTCATCTCCTCCCTGTCTCCCACCCCAGCACCGGAAACCAGAATGTCTGGTCTGGTCCCTCCCCCCCACACCAGGCCCAGCTCCTGCACCGTTGCCATGGAGATGGGAAGCAGTGGAGGGTACTGCTGACTTTGGGGGAGTGGGGATGGGCTGGGGGGGTTGGGGGCGGGAAGAGAAAATGAGTGTTCGGGGAGGACAGTTCCAAGAGCTGTGGGTGAGCGAGCAGCTTAACCACGAGCTGGCCGACCCCTCCCCCATGCGTGGCCCGGCTGCGAAGCCCCCTCCCTCTCCAGATATCCAGCAGAACTGCCCCACCTTGGCCTTGCGAAGTCCCCCCTCCCCCCCCCTCCCCAAGCCTCCTACCCACTGGACTCTCTATCCCACCTCCGGGCCTGGAGCCCAATGCCACTCCCCCTCGGCTGACCCTGGCTGACCCCGGCTTCAACCCGGCACTAATGGGGTGGCCAGTGGGATGAAACCAAAGCCGGCCCGGCTCCCCCGCCGTGCGGCTGCCCCCAACCCCCCAGACCAGCTCCGGCCCCTCCCCCTCAGGCCCGAGGGAGGGAGCGGGCACACTCCGCCGGGGCGGCATGAATCAAACGCTCCGCGGCTAAGAATAGCTGGCACGCAGCTGGTACTGAGACGGGCTGAGGAATCGGCGGGGGGGGGGGGTGGAGAAGGGGAGAGAGGGGGTGCCCTGGAGGCTGCGGGGGGACAGGGGGCGGCTGGCGTGGCCGAGAGCCGGGCCGGGAGAATGAATGGAGGCGGAGAGAGGCGGGGAAAGGCGGGGAGAGGAGCCGGGGCTGGGACCGAGAAACTGGTGGGGGAGAGCCCGGGGCCGGGGAGAGGGGGCGGGGGCACCCGGGAGCGGGACTCGGAGGCGGGAGCCGAGGGGGCGCGCCGGCCGGTGGAGAAGGGAGCGGAGACTGGTGCGGATGGAGGGGGGGAGCTTGCGAAGGGGGTGAGAGGGGATTGGAGAAGCCTAAAAGGAGAAGCAGGAGCTAGAAGGGGTCGAAGGGGGCGGAGGAGGCCAAGGCCCAGACCCTCCACGGAGGGGCAGGGAACCAGGGTGACCTGGGGGAGGGGCCTCGCGCGGTGGGTCAACGGAAGGGGTCCAGGCGCCCGGGTAGGCCGGGGCGGGCGAGGCGGGGGAGTGGCCGGGTAGGGCCAGGGGGTGGGTACCGCGACCGAGCCCTTGGCCTGGGAGCGCGGGGAAGCGGGTTTGGGCAGGGGGTCTGCTGGCGGGGGATGGGGGGCGCATCCTCCCAAGTCTGCTATCTGGGACGGGGCACCGGGGACCTGGGCGTAACCCAATTTGGCGTCGCCCGGGGCAACGCTCCCCACCTTACCCCCACCCCCCACCGCACACCCGGGCCCGCGGAGCCCGGCGCCCGGCCAAGGACGTCCGGGGCGCCCCCGCCCCCTCCCGCGGCCCCGGCCCCGCAGCTTCCCCCAAACCCCGGGTTCTCGACCCCCTTACCTGCCTGGCGGGGCTGCTGAGTCCCGGTCGGCGGCGCCCGCGGCCCCTCCCCCCTCCCCCCACCCCCCACCCCCCCGGAGACGGGGGACCCTCAGGCCATGCCCCACCGCCCCGGAGGGCGAGCGGGCCGGGGAGGGGGCGGGCGGGGGCCGGGGGGGAGGGCGGGGGGGCCGAGGACCTCACCCCCCCCGCGGGCCGGGCCTGGCCATCCGCAGAGCGCCCCCCCTTCTGCCGCGGCCGCCGCGCCCCTCGGAGCTAGCCCGCCCCCGGCTCGGTCCGGCCGGCTCCGGGCGCCGCGTCTCCGCCTGCTCTTCCTCCTCCTCTTCCTCAGGCCGCCGCCGCCGCCGCCGCCGCCCGCTCCGCGCCTCCTCTGCCTCCCTTCTCGCTCTCTCGCTCTCACCGTCTCTCCCTCACCCTGTCTCTCTCTCTCTCCCTCCCTCCCTCTCTCCTTCCCTCCCCTCCCTCCGCCCTCTCCCCTCCCTCCGGAGCCGGTGGAGGAGACATCGCCCCTCCCCGCGCCCCCAAACCTCGCCCATCCCCCCCCCCGCCGGCTCCACCCCTCCCCCTGCCCTCCCCCACCAATCCCTGTCGGCACCAGCTAGCCCAATCCGGCTCTACCCCTGCTTGCCCCCCTACCCGGACCACGCGGCCCCGCCCCCCTAAGGGTACGCTCCACACACACACACACACCCCAGGACCGCCCCTTCCCAGAGCGCTTTCCCACCCCCTCTACACACAGTAGGGCGCGATAAATATTTGTTGCTAGACTCTCCCCCTCCAAATTGGATTGTGAGAGACACAGATGCCCATCCTGTCCCCCCAAACACACACACACACACACAGACACACACACACCTTCCCCCAAGGCACAGGTGCATAGAGTCACTAGCTGGCCTTGGAAGCGCAGGCATGCATGACCTAACCTACCTGCAGGGACGTCACCACAAACACACGGCACTACGACATGCACAGATCACACCCGCAGGCCACCGCACACACGCGGCACAGCATGGCCCCACCCCTCCCCCAACAGGGGCACGCACCCAGGTGTGCGCGCTCAGACCTCCAGCTCACCCGCAACCCAGGAACGGAGACTCACCACGGCGCGTGCCTGCGGCTTCACCGCACTGGCCCACCTCCGAATTCCCCGCACAGGGGTGCACACGCCCGTTTAGATGCACAATGCGTGTACCTCCCCTCCGTAGTGATCGCTGGCGTCCCTTGAGCGCTTCCTGTGTGCCCTTCTCCGCTCTGGATTCACTCCTCAACTTCTCACACCAATCCTACGGGCTTGCGCTTGCCCTGACCCCCGTTCTCCAGAGGGGGAAACCGGGGCACAGAGAGGTGAAGTCACTTAGCGCCCAAGATCACCCCGCTAGGAGGAGGTGGTACCAAGGGGTCAGGGACAGGTAAGCTGGCGTGGTCTTTCTACTACTGTCCTTCGCTACCAGGCGCACCGCAGCTGCGTGTCCTCCTCCGTTATACACAGACATGTCCAAAGTCTCAGTGCCCGGGACATACCGCAGAGACAGGGCAGGACCCTTAGAGTCAGAGTGTCCCTGTAGCCCAGGCTCCTGCCCTCCCTCCAGCTCCATCAGCTCCTCCCGGGCTGCCAGCTGGAGCTCAGGCACCTGCAGAGGGCCTTTCGAAGAGGCCTCTGGGTGCATCTCCAGCTGTGGGTGCCAGGACACCAGGGTATGAGCCAGCCCCGCTCTGGAGGCATACACGCCGGCCCAGGTGGCGAGCATCTGGGCCCAGGGAGAGAACAGCTGCCCGTGTTGGCAGCAGCAGCGAGAGAGGCCGTGCACCCCTCTACAGTTTACAAGGCCTTTCCCGGCCTGCGCGGGATCTCTCAAGGCCTCCAGCTGCTAGTGAGGGCTCCCCGGGCCCCTCATGGGCACCCGAAAAGCGCAGGCTCTGGGGCGGTGAGCGGCCCTGCCCGATGTCACACTGCCCTCTGCTTTCTGGGATTTCTTGGATTCCCCAGGCCCCTCCTGGGGCTCCCAGCAGCGCAAGGCAGATGCCCTGCCCTTGCTTAGAGCCAGAAGTCTTGGCTAGCGGCTGCCAAGGACTTCCAGCTGGTTGCCCCACCCCTTCTCGGAGCCTCAGTTTCCTCCCTTGAAGAGCGGGCCCGGCCTGGCTGGTGAGCTCCACGTTCTCGCTGGCACAACCAGCCAGGGCAGGCCGGGGAAGCCCTGAATGACTCACGGGTCTGGCATAGAGTGGGCCCCGCATGGCCTCCTGTTTCCCTGGCCTCTCCAGCTTCCCTCCCACTGCCCTCACCGCCTCCGCCCCGGCTATCGCATCCCTCCGCGCCCCCGTGCGCCTGCCTCGAGGGACTCGGGTGCCACCGAAACACAGTGGTCAGGCCTTCAACCTTCTGGCCAAACCGCTGCCCTACCAAGAATGGCTGTTTCCTTCCTCGCTAAGCAGACTGGCTGAGCACCTACTATGTGCTGGCTCCGGGGACACGGCAATGAACCCGTACGACCGCCTTCGCTGGCAGGAGATAGGCAACACACAAGAAAACAAACAAGACAAGGCTGGTCTTGGTTATACCTATAAGATAAAAAATGGGGTGTTGATTCGTGGCAGTGCCGCTTCTTTAGACAGGATAGTCCGGGAAGGCCCCCGCCGAGCTGAGACCTCAGTGGCGAGGAGCCGGGAGAAGAACGTAAGAGCGTCTAGAAGGAAAAGGCCAGGCAAACGCTCTGAGGTAGGAAGGAACTTGGCATGCAGGAGATAGTGAAGGGGCCAGTGTGGCTGGATCCCCTGCAGGGGGCCAAGGGGAGTGGGGGCGATGAGCTTACAGAGGTGCAAAGCCACCCCCCCCCCACGCTGGGCAGGCCAGGCCCATGCTGAGGACCGGGTTTGGCTTCCCTCCTGCATATGATGGGAAGCTGGGGGAGCAGGGGAGTGGGGAGTGACGTGATCTGATTTACGGTTTGGAAGCATGGCTCTGGCTGCGGCAAGCAGCGTGGATTGGAGGGGCTCGGGAGGAGGGAGGGGGAGAGTCAGGAGGAGGCCACTGCAGTGGTCCGGGCGGGAGACGAGGCCCTGGGCTGAAAGCTCAGAGCTCCAGCGCCCAGCCCTGCGGCTGTCTACTCCACCTCCTGGAGAAAGCTTCCTTGACCGCCCCCCCCTTCCCCCCCCCTCTGCCCCAACCCCGGACCTGGGAAGGTCTGCACGTCTGTGGCCGGCTGGAGTCCCCAGCAGCGCCCCCACCCCGGGCCTGGCCTGCAGGATGCTTCCAGGAAAGTACAGCACAGGAATCCCGAAGCCCCACCCTCTAGAGTTGCAAGCATGGCCCCAGGCATGCGCTTCACCTGTGTCCCCGCAGACAGGCACACACACTCATTTTCCTGTCGGGGCAAGGGCTCAGAGGCCAGAATGGGCGATCCGAAGGCAGGAGGCGCCCTAGAGCCTGAGAACTGTGGGAAAGCCTCCTCCGGCCGGGTGTGTGGGCGATGGTGGCCACAGGGTAATAAAAACCTTATGGAGACCCTGCAGTCTCCCTGCTCCTGAGGAGTGGCCAGGGGGAGGAGTGGGGAGCAGGGCCAAGCCCCAGCAACCCCCTGAGGGGGTTCCTGGGCAGAGGCTGTGTCCCCAGGATCCCTTGGAGAGCAGGCTCCATTCTCTTCTGGCCATCTGAGCTTTTGGCCATGGTGGAAGGAAAGAGCAGGGCGGAAGTGAGCTCTGGAAAAGTGGGAAGAGGGGGGTATGTGGAGAGACCCAAGGCGGGATCCAGGCTTTGGAACGTTGGAGGTTTCCGGCCACAGAGGCAGGGCCTCCGGGGAGCCAAGAGAGGCGGAGAGAGACACACACAGAGGAGCAGAGACCAACGGAAGGACGAAGACGGGCGGACAGAGACAAGAGCTGGGAGAGGGACCAGGGACTAGTGATCTGCACACACTCCAGTCCCAAGAGACACTCCCCCTCCCCAGAGACATCCCTTTGCGGCCTTGGGTGCTGCAGAGCCCAGCCTGATGCAGGCAGCCTGGCTGCTCGGGGCCCTGGTGGTCCCTCAGCTCCTGGGCATCAGCCATGGGGCTCGGGGAGTGGACAGGGAGTGGGAGGGGGGCTGGGGAGGCGCCCAAGAGGAGGAGCGGGAGAGGGAGGCCCTGATGCTGAAGGTGAGTTGCTTAGGACTCTGCCTGGGAACTGTGGGGGTGGGAGGGAGGGTATTCCAGGGTTAGGGAAATGGGCCAGGGAGCGAGATGGGGCAGGCTCAAAGGATGGGGATGATGGGTTCAGACAAGGGACTCGGGGGCAGAGAGGCAGCGTACTGCTGCAAAGGGGTGGCTGGAGCGTGTGGGCAGTGAGAAGGCAGCTGGGCTGGCCATAATCATCCCTCCTCTGCCTCAGCATTTGCAGGAGGCCCTGGGGCTGCAGGCTGGGAGGGGGGACGAAAATCAGGAGGGAACCCCAGAGGGCAAAGGGACCTGGGGCACTGAGGAGGACGGCCAGGGGGAGGAAGAGGAGGAAACAACGACAAACCCCACCTCAGGCCCTAGCCCCTCTCCCACCGCTGAGGACACCGTCACTTATATCCGTGAGTAATCATTAGCTCCACCCTGCCCCTAGGACTCCGTGGTCATTTTCTCAAAAATGAACGGTCCTTTCACTGCCCGGCACCTTTCAATTGCCCACCGCCCAGCCGATGCCCTCCCCCGCCCCTGCCCCCATGTCTCTGGGAATTCCAGGTGTCCAGCCTTGCCTCCCACGAGCACCGGGTCACAGGCCCCTACCTTCCAGGAATTCTGAGTGCCCCCTACCCCAACTCTGTCCCCAGAAGCCCTAGTTCCCCCAGGTCCTTTGGTCCCTCAGCTCCGCCCCCCCCACCCCACCCCCCGCCCCCGCCCCCGCCACCCGGGTCCCGTCCAGCGTGTGCCCTGTCTGTCCGCAGTGGGCCGCCTGGCCGGCCTGGACGCAGGCCTGCACCAGCTGCACGTCCGTCTGCACGCGTTGGACACCCGCATGGTCGAGTTGACTAGGGGGCTGCGGCAGCTGCGGGAGGCGGCGGGCGACACCCGCGACGCCGTGCAAGCCCTGCAGGAGGCGCAGAGCCGCGCGGAGCGCGAGCATGGCCGCTTAGAGGGTGAGTCCGCACCGTGCGGGGCGGGGAAAGTGGGACGATCGGGTCAAGTGGAGGGCTGGTGCGAAGAGGGGGCCCGGAAACGCCCGAGGAGACGTGAGGACCTAAGGCGTCAAGGGTGAGCGGGTTCCTAGAGATTTGGAGGGTGCTGGCTTCTGCGGAGCTTAGAGTAGCCTGGAGAGCGAATGCGGAGAGCTGGCGCGCAAAGGCGGAGGCACGCTCCTTACCGCGCGGTGAAGCGTACCCGTCCCGGGTCGCGCCACGCCCCCTACAGACCGTCTCCAAAAGTCTGGCCCCACCCCCAGCCGTCCTAACTCTCCGCCTCCTTACTCCCCGCGGTTCTGGCCCCGCCTCCTCCCGGCCCGGCCCCCGAGGCTCTAACCCCGCCTTCTCCCCGCCTCCGGAGCCCCTGACCCCGCCCCACTCTACCCTCAGGCTGCCTAAAGGGGCTGCGTCTCGGCCACAAGTGCTTCCTGCTCTCGCGTGACTTCGAGGCTCAGGCGGCGGCGCAGGCGCGGTGCGCGGCGCGAGGCGGCAGCCTGGCGCAGCCGGCTGACCGCCAGCAGATGGAGGCGCTCACCCGCTACTTGCGCGCGGCGCTCGCTCCCTACAACTGGCCGGTGTGGCTGGGCGTGCACGACCGGCGCGCCGAGGGACTATACCTCTTCGAGAACGGCCAGCGCGTGTCCTTCTTCGCCTGGCACCGCGCGCCCAGTCCGGAGCCCGGCGCCGGGCCCAGCACCGCGCCGCACCCGCTCAGCCCCAACCAGCCCAACGGCGGCACGCTCGAGAACTGCGTGGCGCAGGCCTCGGACGACGGCTCCTGGTGGGACCACGACTGCGAACGCCGCCTCTACTACGTCTGCGAGTACCCCTTCTAGCGGGGCCGGCCCTCGCTTCTCCAGTCCATCCCGCCACTCGCCCTGTGGCTGGGCGGTTCATCCTTCTCGAACGCCCTTCCCTCCCTCTCTCCCTGCCCGTGGATGGAAGCGTGTGCCCCCTGGCTGGGCGATCCCGCGGGGCCGAGAGCCCTGACTTGCCAGTGCCTTTCTTGGGAGCGGCGGGCACCAGGCTGAGTCCGGCGCCAATAAAAACGTGTGGAATCTGACTTGAGCGGGCAGTGGCGGCACTTTCGGTCTTTAGCTCCCATATGTACACACATCATCCGCTCCTGCAACTCGCTGCGGACGCCTCCGCCCCCACTGGGTCCCACTCGCGGCCTTTGGGACAACAGGGCCTGTCAGTCATTGTCCAGGCCTTGGCCTTGGTCCTGGTCAGAGAGATCTGGGATGTACAAAGGAGCTAAAGGTTCTGACGAGTCCCGCAGGAAAGAGCCCGTTTAATTTTGCTTCAATAGTGTGTCTCAAACTTGTTCCACCTGCTGGATGGCTCCTTAGCACCCTGTACTGTCAGGTCCTGCCCCGCGCCCTGCCCCTTCCCCCAGCGCCAGGGGCAAGTGTTGAGAGGCAAACTTAAGAACCTATACAGCCTGGAGACTTTGGCTCCCTCCCAGTGTTTCCTTCCCTACTCCCTGCCGATGTGGCCATAAGCCAGTCTCTTCTCTCTGAGCCTCAGTTTCCTCATCTGAACACGGGCACAATCATCTCCACTTTGTATTAGCCCTTGGGAAGTTCAGATGAGCCCAGGGAAGTGAGCATTTAAAAATGGTTGAATGTTGAGTCACGTGCTCCCTTTCTCCCGGCCACCCCTCCCCCTCTTTCATACCGTTGTTCCCCGAGTCAGTCAGAACACTCTCGGGAGTGGGCCAGCCTGGGCATCGGCACTGAGGACAGCACTCTTTGAAGGCGGAGCCCTTATTTTGGAGTCCCCCAGTGTCTATCCCCCAACACTGGCAACATGGCCCCGACCTTGACGTCATCATGGAGCCCAGGAGCCCAAGGGGGACACTGCTTGTCCTTCTATCTCTGCCCCTCGCTCTCCTTCAGCCATGGTACCGCCAGCCTAAAATGTCACCATTGCATCCACCAGTGGGAGGAACGAGCCACCCTGGTCATTTCTCAGTCCCACAGCCCCCCGGAGGAGTCACAGAATGGTGGCAAGCTCGGGGGGAGGGGGGTCTGGTCAGGAAGGCTTCAATCAGGGGACGGAAAACATTGCTCAGAACTCTCCCCCCTCTGAAGGCATTTCCTGCGGTTGGGGAGGGGCGGCAGGATGTCTCACGCAACCAGAAGGCACGGTAGGCAGACATCGATGGATACCTGCTATTGCCCCGAAGAGGTCCACCATTACAGGCCTGATAACATTCTGGAAAGTAAGTGGGTGGGGTAGATGGATGGTTACCTGCCTGGATTCTGGAGCCAGGCATCCCAGGTTCTAATCCTATTGGGCTGCTTACCTACCAGGCCACTAAAGCGAGACATAACCTTGTGGCGCCTCAGTGTCCCCGTCTGTACACGGGGGTGAAAAATGTCTACCTCCTAGAATGGTGCCGGACACAAAGGGGTCCTCGCGACATCCGATCGGACTCGCAGGGCAATTTGAACCTCACCTTCACCTCTGCATGCTCTCTCCAGACAGTTTTTGCGTATGTACAGGTTCCTTGAAGAACTGGCTGATGTGTCGCCCTGAACAACCTGCTTCCCCTTCCCCCAGGGTTAGGTGCCCCTTGTGATGTTCCATTAACTGCTGAGTCCTCTTCTGACCTGAGCCCTGATCAGCCAGACCAGGGAGCCTTGCTGCGCAGGGCTGGGTGTGACCAACTCAGTCCCACCCAGCATCCCCTGGCACAGGGAGGCCCTTTGCAGAAAGGAAGGTGTCTCCGTGGGGCCATGTTGGGGACCCTGAGACGAACCCAATCTCTACTTCTCTTCCTCCCCGGCCTTCTCCAGGCCAGGTCAGAAGCGTCCCCTGGACTCCCACAGAGTCGGCGGCTTTCCTCATCACGCCGTGCATTACTCTAGGTGCCACTGCCTGGTCCCTGTCGCGGACCACAGAAGGTCTCAGCAGCTGCCTGGGATCGATGGCATGAAGAGATTCCAGGGAAGCGGCGGAGGAAGGGCTCACGGCCCGGGATGAGCCAACGCGAGGAAGAAGAACCAGGCGGATCGCCGGTTTGCCAAGACTACAAATCCCAGGAGGCCGAGCGGCAGGCCCTCTACCTTCTTCTCAGAACCACGTTTCCCAGCAGCCACCGGGAACCCGACGCCTGTCCTCCCGAAAGCCCCGCCCCCTCCTCCCACGTGAGGCTCGCTTACATTTCCCAGAAAGCAAGACCACCACGCCCTTCGCCAGAAGGTCAGAGCTTGGCGGTCTCGGATCAGAGCTGACGCCCACTTCTCCCCACCCGCCCGGCCTCGCCCCAAGGTGCCTTGGGAAATGTAGTCCCGTCACACGTCAAAGGGAAGAAAAACCCGAAGGCTCAGACCGACAATGAGGCATAGATTGTAACCTGGGCTCAGATCTGTCCAAGAGTTTTTAAAAATACCGTTGAATTTCCGCGGATAATTGGAAATTGATAATAAGCATTTTGAAAACATAACCGCATAGAAAACATAACCGCATAAATGCATAGAAAATGGTAAGAAATATTTCTCAAAAGTTGAGTCTCCTATGTACTGAATTACAATATAAAAATCTCTTGGCTTGGAAAAAAAAATGGCTAAATACTGGTCTTTACTAATTTAGTTTCCCCCCAAAAAGAAAAAAAAAAACCCCACCGTTTTTATTAGGAAATAATCTCTAGCTTACAGATAACCCAGACAAATACAAATAATATTTACCCAGATTTATCTATTGTTAAGAGTCCCCCCCCCCCCACTGCTTTGGCTTTATCAGTATTTATCTATGTATCCATCCATCCATTCATCATCCATTCATCCTCACCCAATTGTCAGGAACAAACCAACGTCAAGTTTTACTGACCTATTGCAGGGAAGGCCACATCCCACAGAAGACGCTGTGATCAACTTATTGGATCCGGGGGAAGAGAAGAATCTGGTGAAATTTACGTGGTACTGTGTTTCGGTAGCTTCAGAGCAAAGCAGGGATGTGTATAAATGAGTCAACAGTTATGGACTGCAAAGTGGACTCAGGATCCTGTTTCCTTGGAAACTACAAAGTTATAAGCGTGGCGTGGTATGCCCAGAAACTCTATATAAAGCTCTACATCAGGGTTGGAATCTAGGGCTTCTTGTCTGTGTCAAAGTGACTTAGTAAGTTTCATCCTTCCGGATATACTTTCTAATTTTTTTTTAATGTTTATTTATTTTTGAGAGGGCGGGGAGGGACAGAGAGAGCCGGAGACACAGAATCCAAAGCGGGCTCCAGGCTCTGAGCTGTCAGCCCAGAGCCTGACACGGCCCCGAACTCATGAATCACGAGATCCTGATAGGAGCTGAGGTCAGACGCTTCACCGACTGAGCCACCCAGACGCCCCGATTCTTGTGGCTATACTTTCAAACAGCAGAGTTTCTAAAAAGCCTAGGATTTTAAAGAACAAACCTTCTCAGGGAGTAAGACAGCAGGGTCACTCACGGAGGGGGTGGGTTAGGACACTTCACAGCTGTGGCATATCCCCGTCGGGGAGGGGAGGGGATGCTTCCTGTTAAGTCTGCAGCTGGCCTTATCTGCATTCATAGACAGATGGCGGGCAGAGTTTTCCAGTCCTAACTAGTTTTTCTTCTGAAGCACGTGTTAGTTACACAGGTCACTGCCCTTTACCCCGAATACTTTGGTGTGTGTTTCGCTTTTAACTTCTCCACAGTAATCAACCTCAAGCAATGTTAACATTTACTTAATACTTTTAATCTAATCTCCTGGTGATATTTCAATTTCCGCAGCCGGTCCAGATGCTGACTTCCATAGCACTGACCCCTTCCGGTTCAGGACCTAGTCCGGGGCCAGGAATTCCATTTTTGTCGTCAGGTCTCCTCGAGTCTGGAACGTTTCCACATTTATGATATTGACATTTTGGAAGCACAACCCCCACCATTTTTTTTTTTCAAACGGAAGTTCTTCGCTTGAGTTTCCTCGTGATGATTGGATTCAGGTCTGGGGCACCTGGCTGGCTCAGTCAGTGGGGTGTGCGACTCTTGATCTTGGGGTTGTGAGTTCAAGCCCCACGTTCGTTGTAGAGATTACTTAAAAAAAGTTTTTTTAATCTTTTAAATTTTTTTAATATATTTAATTTTTTTTAAACCCAACTTATTTTTTTTCACATTTATTTATTATTTTTGAGAGACATAGAGACAGAGCGTGAGCAGGGGAAAGGCAGAGAGAGAGGGAGACACAGAATCGGAAGCAGGCTCCAGGCTCTGAGCCGGCAGCACAGAGCCTGACGCGGGGCTCGAACTCACAGACCGTGCGATCATGACCTGAGCTGAAGTTGGCCGCTTAACCGACTGAGTCACCCAGGCGCCCCTTAAAACATCTTAAAAAAAAGATTCAGGTTATATCTTCTCTATCAGAAGATACGAGGTGAGGTGTGTCCCCTTTAGGGTCCATTGAAGGAAGGGTGCAGAGCACAGAATGACTTTTTTTTTTTAATTTTTTGGTAATGCTTACTTATTTTTGAGAGAATGAGAGAGAGAGCTCGAGGGGATGGGGGCAGAGAGAGGGAGACATAGAATCCAAAACAGGCTCCAGGCTCTGAGCTGTCAGCACAGAGCCCGAAACGGAGCTCACACCCCTGAACCGTGAGATCATGATCTTGAGCGGAAGTCAGATGCTTACCGGCTGAGCCCCCCAGGCGCCCCTAGAATGACTTCTTTTAAGTCACGTTTCTGCCCTCGGTGGTTCACTTTGAATGTGACTCCCTCCTGGCTTCTGCAGGCTTTTCCGTGGTAGCCCATGCCTTCTTTCATTCCTTTGAACAACCTCTCTTCTGTTCCGGCCGCAAGCTTCCACCTCTTCCTAAAATGCAGCAAATTGCTTCTTTTCAAAGCACAGGTGATTGTCTGAGCTGGGCCAGTTGGCCGAGTGAGCTCAGGTTTTTGAAAATTCCTGCAAGAATTAACCTTCCCTTCTCCGTGTCTGTTTCCACCTATTCCAAACACAACTGGACCTGGGGGCAGCAGTGATAGCTCCTGGCAGCCGGAAGCCAGACCTGGCGTGGATTTGGAAAACAGAGGTGGCAGGAAGTGGAATACCAGCTCTGCCTTAAAAACAATCTTTTGGGGGGATGGGGACGGGGCGCCTGGATGGCTCAGTCAGTTGAGCATCTGACTTCTGATTTCTGCTCAGATCATGATCTCACATTCGTAGGCTAGACCCCCAAGTCGGGCTCCGAGCTGAGTATGGAGCCTGCTTAGGATTCTCTCTCTCTCTCTCTCTCTCTCTCTCTCCCTCTCCCTTTTTCCCTCTCCCCCACTCTCTCCCTCTCTAAAATTTTAAAAAAAAAATTAGGAAATCTGTTGTCATGTTTAATTTGTATTTGTAAAAAAAACAAAACAAAACAAAACCACACACACACACATACACACGCACACACACAAATTAGGGGCATCTGGCTGGCTCAGTCAGTTAAGCAGCTGACTTTGGCTCAGGTCATGACCTCATGGATCCTGAATTCAAACCCCGCCTTGAGCCCGTGCTGACAGCCCGGAGCTTACTTGGGATTCTCTCTCTCTGCCTCTCCCCCTCTTGTACTTTCTTTCTCTCAAAATAAATAAACATTCTTTTAAAAAGTCTTCCTTTTTTTAAGAGCAGATTTAGGGGCACCTGGGCGGCTCCCTCGGTTAAGCGTCCGACGTGGGCTCAGGTCACGATCTCACAGTTTGTGGGTTCAAGCCCCACTTCGGGCTCTGGGCTGACAGCTCAGCCTGCTTCGGATTCTGGGTCTCCCTCTCTCTCTCTCTGTCCCTCCCCTGCCCCTGCTCTGTCTCTCTCTCTCTCTCAAAAATAAATACACATTAAAAAATATATATATAAAAAAAGAGCAGTTTTAGGTTGGCAACGAAGTCCAGAAGACGGTGCGGAGAGTTCCCGTGTGCCCCTCCCCCACCGCGCACAGTCTCCTCCATCGCCACCATCCCCCGCTAAGTAGTACATTCGCGACCATTGAGGAACAACAATGACGCATCATTAGCCCCCAAAGTGTCCCTTAGGGCTCACCCTTGGTGCGATGCCTTCTGTGGGTTTGGACAAATATCTAAGGACATACCTCCACCATCATAGCATCATACAGTACTTTTGGGGAGTCACTTAAGACTCTTGATCTTGGGGTGGCGAGTTCGAGCCCCATATTGGGTATAGAGATTACAATGAAAAATAAATAAACTTTAAAAAAGAAAGACCGACCTGTCTCAATCACCATGGCTTTGTTATAATATTTATAACAGTTCATGGAACGAATCGTTACGATTTTGTATAAAGCCACCTGGAGATTAGAAAAAGAAGTCACACTCCCTAACTCATTTTACAGAATGTTAATACAAAAAAATAGTCAAGAACAGCCTAAACAAGGAAAATCACGGTCTATTTCTCTCAGGAATAAAAATAATCCTAAATAGAATAGCACCACCTGATTTAATCAATATAGAAAACCAATGACACTTGATATGTTTACACAAGATACGCAGGGTTATTCACCATTAGAGAAGTTTATTAATTAATTCTCCACATTAACTGATTAATGGAGGCAAGCCAGGTGGTGATCTGGAGATGGAGAAACAAGGATTTGATAAAAAACTTGATCCACGAAATAGTGTTTTCTACAGTAAGCAAGCGATTTAACACAAACCGTGGGAAAATAAGCAACGAAGAAATCCGCAGAAACAAGAGCAAAAGAAATGATTACAGGGGGAGGGGCAGAAATCGATGGCATGAAAGCGGGGAGGAAAGTCCAACAAAACAAGATGTTATGTTAAGTTTTGCAAAAGTTACTAAGATCCATTGACGTTTGGCAAAACTGAATAAGAAAAAAAAAGACGTAGGCTACAAATAAAATATAAATTGTAAGAGCAAATAATTATATCCAGGACGGAAATATAGGAAGTAATTAGGGGTGCCTGCTTGGCTCAGTCAGAAGTGCATGTGACTCTTGGGGAGTCTGGGCGGCCCAGGATTAGGACTCTTGATGTCAGCCCAGGTCATGATCTCACAGCTCGTGGGTTCGAGCCCTGCTTGGGGCTCTGTGCCGATGGCCTGCTTGGGATTCTGTCTCTCCTTCTGTCTGCCCCTCCCCTGCTCGTGTGTGCGCTGTCTCTCTCTCTCTCTCTCAAAATAAATAAATAAACTTAAAAAGATTAAAAAAACAAACAAATGAGAGCGCGTGACTCTTGATCTCAGGGTCATGAGTTTGAGCCCCACCGTGGGGGTAGAGTTTAGGTAAAAATAAATGAATAAACTTAAAAAAAGTAATTAAGTAGTACTATGACTCTGGGCTAGCATTTAAAAACCTAGGTTAAAAATAAATAAATAAATAAATAAATAAATAAATAAATAAAGGGGCGCCTGGGTGGCTCAGTCGGTTAAGCGTCCGGCTTCAGGCGAACTCACCATCTCCCTCTTTGCGAGTTTGAGCCCTGCAGCAGGCTCTCTGCTGTCACTTCAGGGCCACTTCAGATCTGCTGCCAGTCCCCACCTCGCGCTCTCTCTCTCTCTCAAAGATCAACATTCAATAATAATAAACAACTAGATGAGATCGTCGAATTAGTAGAAAAATAAAAGATGCCAAAAATGACCCAAAAATCAAGAACTCTGTAAGCCAATAAGTAATGAAATATACGAAGTTATAGTGAAAGGTTTCCTTTCTCTCTTTCTCTCTCTCAAAAAAATCCCCCAGACACAGACGGTCCTCTAGGCGAGCGATACCAAACATTCGAGACATGCTTAATTCTTCTCCTATACACACATTATTCTGGAAAATAGAAATCACGCAGAATCTGACTAGTTCATTTTTGGAAGCTAATGCAATGCTGATTCCAAAACCAGATAAGGAAACTGTACAAGAAAAGAAAATTATAGGTCTATTTCACTCGCGAATGTGGGTGCAAAAATTCTGCATCGCATAATAGCCTACTAAATCCAGCGTGGTATCATAACTCATCATGATCGCGAAGGATTTATCTCACTAACTAGCAAGGGTGGTTCAAAATTAAAAAAAAAAAGGGTGTCTGGGTGGCTCAGTCAGTTAAGCGTCTGACTTCGGCTCAGGTCATGATCTCATGGTTTGCGGGTTCAAGCCCCACATTGGGCTCTGTGCCGACAACTCAGAGCCTGGAGCCTGCTTCAGATTCTGTGTCTCCTGCGCTCTCTCTCGCTCTCTCTCTGTCCCTCCCCCACTTGTGCTCACGCACTCTCTCTCTCTCTCAAAAATAAATAAGCTTAACAAAAAATTTAAAAAAATTATTTCAGTGTAATTCGCTAACAGACCAGGGAAGAGAAGTGATGATTTCGGTCAACGTGGAAAAATAATTTTATAAGAGTTTACGTCTATTTATGATTAAAAAATTAAACTTAGTAAACTAGGGAGAGACGAATATGTTCTTAACTTTACAAAGCTTCTGGCAAACACCTTACAAATTTTAGATGCCTTCCCTTTAAGGACAAGAATAACATCAGAATATCCGCATCGTGGCTATTGCTTGCCATAGTACCGTGTATAAATCTGATTAACGAGTTAGTTAAAAAACTATTCGAACAAGTAAGAAATATCAGCAAGGTCCCGAGCTCCAAGAGTAACCTACAAGGGCGCCTGGCTGGCTCCGTCTGTGGAGCGCGTGACCCTCGACCTCAGAGTTGGGGGCTTGAGCCCCTTGTTGGGTGTAGAGATTACTTAAAAAAATAAAACATCTTTTTTTGTTTTTTTTTGAAGAGAGCGTTTTTAAGTTTCCTGTCCCAAGTGACAGCCCCGCATGAGTTTGAAGCCAGTTCTCTTTTCTGCTAGGTAGCAGACATAGAGGGGGACTGTGTTAGAGACAGTGCGCCCCAGACTTCTGCTTCCTGTGAACCTTGTTAAGGGTTATGATGGCTGAGAATTCTGTTTTGATTGCTGTTTGCTGTGAACACTGTGAAACTTTTCTTGGGGTGCTGTGAGGCCTGTTTAGTTTGCTATGGATTAGACTAAGTTGCTGTGTGTTAAATCTTGTTAGGTATTAGATTTAGAGACTTAGGAATGCACTAGACTGCTGACCCATTTGCTGTGATTGCTGTGAACCCTGTTTGCTGTGTTAGGGAATTGCCATGTTGTGAAAGTATGGTGCTGTTAGGGCTAAGGCCACTCCGTTTCGGTTTAAGTTCCATCTTAGAGTAGTTCTGGGCCCTGAGTTCCAGGAAAACAAGTCACCCTGGACTCTGCCCCGGGTTCCAGGAAACAGAGTAGCCAAAGGCTGGATCCAGATTAGCAGACCCCATCACCACCCAGGGTGGGAATGGAACCAGATTAGCAGAACCTGCCTCCACTTTGAGTTCCAGGGAGACCACAGGAGGTCAGATTCCTAGAATAGCCCCTAGCAAAACTAATCAGTGTTCGGCCCACGCGCGCTGACCATTTGAATCTGCGCGGGACCCCCAAGCTAAGCCAATCCATAGCTAGCCCGCGCCCGCCAAATACGAAATACTCAATCAGAAACTAGCCCTCAAAAATGCCAATCAATCAATTCAAAGGATCCCTATTTCCACCCCAAAAGGGTACTGGAACCCTGATAAAAAGCCTGTGTAGACCTGGCTCAGGGCTCTTGCCACTGCCCCGCCGCGTCGGGAGGTGCAAGAGTCCGAGCTCGAGCTTCGAATAAAGACCCTCTGCATTTGCATCAGTCCCGGCTCCCCGGCGGTCTTCTTGGGATCCAGAATTTGGGCACAACATTTTTATTTATTTATTTTTAATGTTTATTTATTTTTGAGAGAGAGAGAGAGACAGACAGGGCATGAGCGGGGGAGAGACACAGAGAGGGAGACACAGAGCCCAATGCGGGGCTCGAACTCAGGAACAGTGAGATCATGAGCTGAGCTGGAGTCGGAAGCTCAACCACTCAACCACTCAACCGACTGAGCCACCCAGGCGCCCCTTAAAAAAATAAAATGTCTTTAAAGAAACAAACCCCTTGGGGCGCCTGGGTGGCTCAGTCTGTTAAGCCTCCGACCTCGGCTCAGGTCATGATCTCCCAGTTCGTGGGTTCAGGCCCCACATCGGGCTCAGTGCTGACAGCTCAGAGCCTGGAGCCTGTTTCGGATTCTGTGCCTCCCTCTCCCTCTGCCTTCCCCCACTTGTACTCTGTCTCTCTCTCTCTCTCTCAAAAATAAATAAACATTAAAGGAACAAACCCCAAACTCCAAGGTTAGCCTACCAAAATCAATTCCATTTCTTTACACCAACAATAAACAAACGTAAACGTAATTAAAAATACCATTCGCCGTCTCTCCAAAGTGTCTAGAAGTCATCTAGGAAATAACAAATAAACAAAAATTAAGATTCCGTGGAGAAAGTTTTAAACCCTAATAAGGAACCCAAAAGATGTTCAGCATTAAAGTAAAGACACTGTGTGCTCGCGGTTAAGCAAGTGAATATTATACAGATGCTAATGCCTCACAAAGAATTTATGGCTGTAATACAGTTGTAAGCAGACTTCCACTTGGATCATGTTAACAGTTTTACTGAGATTCACACACCACACAATTCATACAGCTAAAGCGTACAACTCAGTGGTTCTTGGCACCTCCAGACACGGGCAGCCATCGCCATGGTCCGTGTGGAAGCATTTTGACCATCTTAAAACGATCGAAACAAAAACAAAAATCCCTGTACATTTTAGCTCTTACCTCCCTCTTTCTCCATCCCCTCCCAGCCTTAAGAAACCAAGAATCTATGGGGCGCCTGGGGGGCTCAGTCTGACTTTGGCTCAGGTCATGATCTCGGGGTTCGTGAGTTCAGCCCTGCATCTGTGCTCTGTCAGCACAGAGCCCGCTTTGCTTTTTAAATTTTTTTTTTCATTTATTAATTAGAGAGAGAGAGACAGACAGAGACAGAGCAGGAGAGGGGAGGGGACAGGGGCAGAGAGAGAGAGAGACACAGAATCTGAAGCAGGCTCCAGGCGCTGAGCTGTCAGCACAGAGCCTGGTGCAGGGCTCGAACTCACAGACCGTGAGATCATTACCTGAGTGGAAGTCTGACGCTTAACTGACTGAGCCACCCGGGTGCCCCAAATGTTTATTTTATTTTTGAGAGAGAGAAAGTGTGAGCAGGGGAGGGGCAGAGAGAGAGGGGGACAGAGGATCCGAAGTGGGCTCCAGGCCGGTATCATCTAGCCGGAGGCTGGGCTTGAACTCACGAACTGTGAGGGCATGCCCTCAACGGAAGTCAGACGCTCAAGCAACTGAGCCACCCAGGCGGCCCTGCCTTCACTTTGGAAAGATAACTTTGGTAGGTATAAGACTTTTGGATAATATCTTCATTCTTTGAGCAACTGGAGGGGCGCCTGGCCGGCTCAGTTGGTAGAGCCGGCGACTCTCGATCCCACGGTTGTGAGTTCGAGCCCCACGTTGGGTGTAGAGATTTCTTTAAAAAAAAAAAAAAAAGAAAGAAAGAAAAGTTTTCTTTTTATCTTTATTCCTCCTCGGGGACTGTCTGGGCTCCAGAGTCCCTGGTGTCTTGCGAGCCGGTGCCACGGGGCGCCCACAGGGCCTTTCCGGGGCCTCACCAGCGTCACCACGACCTTCCGGTCCCCACTCCTGGAGAACAGCGGGGTTCCCGTGAAGTTTTAAGTTTGTACTGATTTTCTAAGGAATTCGGTTAGGGAGCCTTTCTGGAGTCTCTGGTTTCAGAGCGCTGGCCGGTTGGCCCCTGGGGGGTGGGGGGTGGGGGGAGATGGCGGTCCTGGGCCGGGAAAACCCTGCCCAGTTGGGAGGGTGGGTTTGAGACGCAGAGGGAGCGCAGCTTCTGGGCAAGGCCAAAGGGGGGCCTCAGCGTCTCCTTGGGCAGCCTTCTCAAGAGAAGGTTGTGGAGGGCGCCCCGAGCCTCCGATTTTGAGGACCGAAAATCCCTCTTTAATGAGATTTCTCTGGGAACCGACAAGGCAGACGATTCGCCCCTTCATCCATCGCATAAGGACGGTGCCCGGGCACTGGGCGTGTCCTGTGCACCTGTCCGTCCGGAGCTTTGGAAACGCACAGACTCCTGAAACCGGCCTCCCGGCCCTGCCAGGCTGCTTTTAGGATTATACCCATTGTACGGAGGAGGAAGCCGGAGGCTCTGAGAGGTTACCAATGGTCACACGGCGAGTAAGGGGTAGTCAGGTCTGGGGAAGCCTGACCCACTCATCCACTCGGTCATGGTTATTGGATGCCTCTGAGCTGAACGGCACGGTTCTAGGCACTGGAGGGAGACAGGTGACCGAGACGAAGATCCGTAGTTTGGAAAGACCGACATTCAAGGGAGAGGGGCTGACATTTGAGGGGGAAGGGGCGAACATTCCCAAGGGAGGAACTGAAGTCCCAGGGGGAGGGACTGACACCCCAGGGGGAGGGACTGACATCCCATAAGTCAGAGCCTACGGCTTCCTCCTCACCACCCTCTGTCCCTTCAAGTATGTGACTTGTCCCCGGTTCGAATCCCTGCCACCCTCTTGTTCCTGACCAGAACAGGGCCTCTGCCCTCACGGGACCCCGCAGCCGGGGGGGGAAGGGGGGGCAGGAGACAGTCCTGAAGGCAGTTACCCCCCAGGCAGGAGGGAGGCAATTATTTGCTCTTAATCACTCCCTCTGTTTCTCTCCACACGGAGAGAGGGGAGGTGGCACCCTCGATCTGACCTGGTTTGAGACGTTCCCAGCCGTGGGAGACAGACAGACTGTCATCACATGTCGGAAAATAGCTGTCATGAGACTTCTCGCCCCCTGACACGACACGACACCGCTCCCTTCCCCGGCGCCTGAAGCCCTCCTCCTGTGGCTGCAAAGTCATAGGTTCTTTGCTTTTCTTTCTTTCTTTTGTTTTTTTTTTAAGTTTATTTGTTTTGAGAGACAGAGAGAGAGAGTGAATGGGGGAGACGCAGAATCCGAAGCAGGCCCCAGGCTCCAAGCTGCCAGCACAGAACCCGCTGCGGGGCTCGAACTCACGAACCGTGAGATCATGACCTGAGCCGCAGTCGGCTGCTCAACCGACTGAGCCGCCCAGGTGCCCCTCGAAGGTTCTATTCTTGTGGACAGAGCGTCCAGATGCTTCCCAGCCGTCGCACGTCCCTGCCGGGGCAGAGACCGACTTTGCCCGGGCTCCCCGGTCAGGGTCAGGACGCCCAGAGTCCAAGGCCACGTCCTTCCCGAAGCACACGAGCGGCTGTGCCCTGGGCCTCCCGGTTCCCATTCTCGTCCGCGTGGGATCAGATGAAGGGGGGGGGGGCATGTGACGGTCTTCCCGCCTCGTCGGTTTCATTTATTTGTGTCTCTCGCTCCTGAGACGGTGTCTGTCACGAGCGATGCCGTCCTGCCCCTCGGGTCTCCTGCTGACCAGGACCCGAGTTTATGCAGTGTTCATGATGCACTTTTTTGAAAATGGGGGCCTCCCACGTGCCTCCCCCGGAGGCGCATGCTGCTGAGGACCCCAGAGGAGTTGGACCAGGACACTGATCTCGAGAGGTGGCAGGCTGGCCCCAGAGACAGGACGGACACAGTCAGCGAGCAATCAAGGCGGGTACGTCTTGTCAGTGACAGGGCAGGGACTGGGTGTAAGGGGGGGGCGCTGGAGAGATGGGCTTTGACGAGGCCCCGGGGCGAAAGGCCAGGCTGAGGGGCACCCGGGAGCCATGGCAGGTGTGTGAGCAGGGGAAGGAAGAGAGTTAACACTGAATGGACAGGGGTCCCTCTGGGGTTCCACGGGGGGATGCAGAGAGGCCAGGACGAGGTGGAGGTGGTGGTCCTGGGGGAGAGGAGAAAGGAGCCAGGCCAGGGATGGAGAAGAGAGAGCGAAGGGAGGGAGGGGCTGGTATGGCCTCGAATCCAGGACACCGCCTTGGCCTCACCCCCTCCCAGGCTGGCAGAGCATGGCTCCCACTCGCTCCCGTGTCCCCCAACACCAACCCCCCACCCCGTGTCACCCGGCCCGGCCGCGCCCTCCAGGCCTCTCCTGTGGCATCCTGAGTCCGGATGCCCCTCCTCCTGCTGCCCGCCCTCAACTCCCTACCCCCTGTCCTTCCAGACGCAAAGTGACCGAGTGACCGGGTGGCCTTCGGAGCACAGCGCCATCTGCTGGACTCCAAAACGCGGGCGTCAGTCTCAAGCGGCTGCTGTCACCAACTCCTCCAAACTCAGAATCTTAAAATGACACAAGCGTGTCCTGCGGATTCCAGGGGGCCAGAGGTCCCAAATGGGCGTCGCCGGGTGCAGAAGGCGCGGCCCTGTCCTTCCTTGTTCCACCTTCTGGAGGCTGCCCTGTTCGGCGGCTCATGGCCTTCCTCCCTCTTCGAAGTCTCTCGAGGCCTCTCGCTTCTGCCTCCCTCTTCTAGACTCCGTCCGGGAGCCCATCCGGGAGCCTGTCCCTATTTCGACAAACAGCCTTCATTCCATCCGTGACCTTAATGCCCTTTGCCGTGTAACGGAACCCACCCACAGGTTCCGGCGATGAGGAGGTGGCGTCTCTGGGGCCGGCGCACAAAGGCGCAGGGACCCCTCCTTACACTCCTTCAGGCTGCTGTCCGACGGTATTTACCGGGCACCTGCTATGGGCCAGGCGCTGTGTTCGGATGGAGATCCCTGCCCCTTGTGGACTTGCCATGTCGCAGCGAGTCAGCGGGGAAGGGAAGGGTGTGGGCAGACAACCGAACAATCCGAAATGAAAACAACACAGGAGCAGCACTGTCGGGGAGGGGAGCAGGGCGGGGGCTGCTGTTTCAGACTCAGAAGAGGTGATCTTGAGTAGCCGCCTGGCTTAAGCGAAGCGGCTGGTGCACCTGTGGGGAAGGGCAGGCCAGCGACGGGGGCACAGCAGGTGCCAAGGCCCGGGGGTAGCTAGGAGGTTAAGCAACCGTGGGGATGGGCTTAAGGGGCCCCGATACGGCCACCTTTGTGACGCGCCCTATCATGCACTACTGAACTGTTGATCGGAGACCTCGTCCTCCAGTCGAGAAAACGGGGCTCAGAGATGCACGAGGAACCGGGTCCCCCAAGGAGGAGAAGCAGGGCGAGGGGGAGAAGACGGGTCACGTCTGGACTCCCGCTAGAGTGCTCTTTCAGCCTGCCCCGTGCCGTGCCCTGCAGCCCTGGAGAACCAGCCGGAGAGTTTGTCTGTCTTTCTCATTGTTGGCTTCTAGCTCCTTCTTCCTGGTTTGTCTCCGGACCATTAGCTTCCCTGGCGAAGTGTCCTGAGGCCTCCTGTGGGGGATACTGGTGACAAAGATAAGAACCAGCCCTTTGGGAAAGGGGGGCAGGGCTTCCAGGCTGGTGCGGGAGAGAGTTCTAGCCTGAGGTGATTAAGGGAATCAGAGGGAGGGAGAGGGGCTCGTAGGAAGACCCCGCCTGGAAAAATCAAGGAGGGCTTCCCAGAGGAGGAAGCATTTCCTTTAGGAATTGATGCATGGGAAGGAGTTTGCCAGCGGGAGATGGGCCCACTGCATTCGTTTACGACATGTCCTGGGTTTTCAGTTGGGTTGGTCGTTCAAACATAACATGTTCGTTCATTCGTTCATTGTTTGGGCGAGACTCAATGGGCGGGTGCCTGGGGGCTCAGTCGGCTAAGCATCTGACCTGAGCTCCGATCTTTTTTTTTTAATTTTTTTTTTAACATTTATTTATTTTTGAGAGACAGAGCGCGAGCAGGGGAGGGGCAGAGAGAGGGAGACACAGAATCCGAAGGAGACTCCAGGCTCTGAGCTGTCAGCACAGAGCCCGATGCGGGGCTCGAACTCACAGACCGTGAGATCATGACCTGAGCTGAAGTCGGCCACTTAGCCGACTGTGCCACCCAGGCGCCCCTCAGCTCTGATCTTGATCTCAGGCTTGTGAGTTCGAGCCCCACGTTGGGCTCCATGCTGGGCACAGAGCCTACTTAAATTGAACAAAAAAAAAGATAATAAATGGGTAAGACTTCCTATCCTGGAGTCGGTCACCCTGGGTTTCTTTCTTAGGTGTTTTATTCACTGAGTGGCCCATGAACTTGACCTTGCGCTATGCCTCAGATTTCCTCTAGATAAAACGAGGGCGGAAACAGTATTGTCCTCAGACGGTTCTTGGAATAAATTAAAAGGGTTCGTGTGAAGATCCTAGTACCCTGCTCCGTACACGGGTGAGGCTTAGTTTCCTGCCCTTGGCTTAGCTTGAACTCCATCCCAGCGACACTGCGTACCCGGTCTGGTAGGGGGAGCAGAAGTCTGAGAAGGGTTTCTGGAGAAGGTGGTGCTCACTTGGGTTTTGAAGGATAAGTAGGAGTTTGCCAGCTGAAGTGACAGGGTAAAGCAAAGTGCCCCAGGATGAAGAAGCAACGAGGACGGAGGCTGGGGGTGTCCATGTGGGCATGGAAGCGTGTAGATTGTTCCAGCGATTCCAGGGCGGAAGGAAGCGGGGAGCTCTGCTTCTGGCCGTGTGGGCGGAGCCACAACAGGCGGGGATGCAAACGCCAGGCCGAGGGGCTCAGACCCGGTCCTGGGGGGCGGTGGGAAGACAGCCCCCAGGCTAGCAAGCTAAGCCTTCAGTTCACAGATGGGGAAACTGAGGCCCATGCTGCTTGGCAGCGCCTCTGATTTCCTGCCCGGCCCCGGACTCCGCTTCCTTTCCTGGCCCCTTGTGAACGCCCACATGTCCCCGTTCTGAGTCCTCGGGAGGAGACCCGGCTACCAGCTCCTGCTCCGCCGCCCGGAAAGACGCCTGTCCCCTGAGCCGCTGGCGAGCTCAGGACGATGAGGGAACACGGCGTGGCTGTGACCGGACCAGGACCTCAGTGAGGATCTCCTGAGCTCGCTAGGTCTCGGTTCTGTCTTTGATTCTGAGCCCGTGAATCACCCCCTCTGAGCCTCAGTTTCCCCACCTGGAAGGTAGGCCTGTTCATAGCAGCTACCCCATAGGGGCGCCTGGGGGGCTCAGTCGGTTAAGTGTCAGACTCTCGGTTTCAGCTCAGGTCACGATCTCAGGGTTCGTGAGTTCGAGCCCCACATCGGGCTCCGTGCTGACAGCTTGGAGCCTGCTTGGGATCCTCCCCCCCCCACCGCTTCTCCCCTGTTTGCACTCTCTCTCTCTCTCTCAAAATAAATTTTAAAAAACTTAAAAATAACATAGTAGCTGCTCCATAGCATTTGGCACAGCAGGGGGCCCGCGGCCCGTGAAGGGTACCGATTTTCTGACGCGGTGGAGAAGGACAGACAGCAGGCCTGCAGGGCACGGGATCGAAAGCACGGCTAGTTCCGGGAGTGGGGAGGTGGACTGACGGGGCCAGCAGGAGGGGCTGTAGAGCAGGTCGGGGCCAGCCCGCCTAGGGTCGAGACCCTGGCCCAGGGGCTGGGACTTTGCCAGGGGTGCTGGGGAGCCATGGGAAGTGTGTGAGCAGGAGAGGGAGACAGGCCGGGGGGGGGGTGGGCAGGGAGACCCGAGGCAGGGAGGCTGGGAAGGAGGCTGGGCTGAACCCCGCGATGTGGATGGAGGGAGGGGCCGGGGCAGGGAGACCCGGAGCAGGGCTGGCTGAGAGGTGAGGGGGAGCCAGGTGGAGAGGACCCGCTTGGGGTGTGGCGGGAGGGGGGCCCTGCCCCCAGATGGGGCTCACGGGGAAGTCTGGTACGGGACTTGCTGACCTGGAGGTGTGTGGGTCCCAACAGCGCCATCCGGTTGGTCCCTTGGGGACTCGGTGGCCGGCCCCCGCCAGAGCCCTGTGCCTGCCGGGCCGCCCTCTTCCTCCTCTTCTCCCTGGCAGCCCTGGCCTCCTACGAGCTGGAGGCGGCCAGCGGAGGCCGGCTGTCCCACCGGCTGCCCACAGCTCTCCTCGCCGCTCGCCCCACCTGGGGGGGGGGACAGTCTCCTGGGCCGGCGGGTTCTGGCTCCTTCTGCCGTTCCGGCTCCACGGGAACCGGGCAGACCTTCCTAATGGAAGCCCGCGGGAGGGCACGGCCCCGCCCCGAAGCAGCTGCCGTTGGGCTTCGGGGTGCCCCTGGGGTGCTGAGCCCCCTCCCCAGCCTCTGAGAACCAGGCTGCTGTTGGCAAGACAGGGGGTGCTGTGGGCCACGGCAGGGGGGGGGCGTGTTGTGTCTCTGCTGGTTGCCCTTCCCACCTGCTGCTTCTGCTGAGTCTGGGGGGGATGGGGGGGAGCCCAGGCTGGACATGGTGGGGCTGGGGGTGCTGCTCGGAGTGCTGGAGCTCACCCTCGGGAGAGGGGCAGTGGCCGCCTCCTCCCCTGGCTTCCGGAACTGGGGACCAGGCCTTCAGGCAGCGTCCGAGTCGGGCCCTCTGGTTCTGCCAAGGAGGGGAGTTTGAGAAGGCCACAGGGGAGGGGTCCAGCCCTGGAGGGGGGTCCTGGAGGGAAATTCCTGGGGGTTGGAGACAGGATGGGGGAGGGCGGAGGATGGGGGGGGTCCCATCTCCTCTGACTCTGGAGAATTCGGACGTGGAGATTCAGTAAGAGATGAATAGGACAATGAGGAGGCACTGAGAGAGAGACAGACAGGGACAGAGACACAGCGAGAGGGACAGAGATGGGGAAAGGGGGACAGAGACCGGGGCGTGGACACAGAGGGCGAAGTGGAAGACGAGGTGGGCGGGGATGCGTGCCGGCGCACACGCAATGGGACTGCATAGACGGGGAGGGCAGATGGTGGCCCAGGCGGGGAGGGGAGGTGAGAGGCAGGTCAGGCTGCCGGGAGAGATCAAGGGGAAGACGAGACAGAAAAAGACACGGAGACAAAGACCCGCTGAGACACAGGAACCTGGAGAGCTCTAGAGGAAGACGGAAATAGCACTGGCCTCGGCCTGGGGAGGGGAGAGTGCGGAGCCGGACAGACAGACAGGGGGACAGACACGGAGAGAGGGCCCTGCGCCCGCAGGCGAAGGCAGGACGGTGGACGTGGCGGAGGAATTTGGAACCAGGGTGATCGCCGTCCTGATCATCCCGGGACAGAGCGACTCCCGGGATCCGGGGTCCCGGGGGCGCAAAGCGAACCGGTGTCCACCTTCCGGTGTCCCTGCTCCGGGGAAGAAGCTACAGAGTTTGCTCTCTTTGGTTTTCGAAACTCCCAAAATGTTTCTAAACTGAAGGCTAATTTTTGCTGCAGGGTCTGAGTCTTCAGATGTGCCCAAGAGCTGCCTCGGAAATGCATGAAGCTCCGAGAGGCGGGGTGGAGGGTGGGGGGTGGGGGGGTGGAGAATCTCTCTCTTCTGTCTTCAGAAAACACAGTACGGAGATGCCTTTGACCCCGGCTGTGCATTCGAATGTCCCGGGGGAGCTTTTAAAATCCGATCGATGCCCGGGCCCCATCCCCAGGCGCTGCGGTTTAAGTGGTCCGGGGTGGAGCTGGGCTCTGGGAGTTTCAAAAGCTCCCCGGGGATCCCCGCGGGGCAGAGGGCTGAGCCCCGTCCATCCCAAGTGCCTGTGGTTGTGGAAATGGAACCTTAATAGCTCCCCGGGGACCGAGAACCCCAGCACTAAGTGGTTGAAAACGCCGGGGGCGGGGCACATGCAAAGACCGACTTCTTTGTGTTTGTTTGTTTCACAGGCATTAACAGCCGAGACCCCAGCTGGGGGTCCCGCAGGCGGCAGATCCTATTCCGGGCACCCCACCCTCAAGCGCCCAGTCACAGCCACAAAGGATGGGAGGGGAGAGCAGGCAGCCTCCCTCGGATCCGGAGGGGTTTTAGGAAGCCTTCCAGAGGAAGCCGATGCAAATTCGGGCCGCGAGCACAGCATACGCAAAGGCACTGGGGAGTGGCATTTTTTACTTTCTCTGAGTTTTACGTGGTTAGGGATACACTTGAGGGGGTGTGTGTGTAGGAGGTAGGTGAGATTGAAAAAAGAAAAAGAACAGGAGAGGAAAGGAAAGGAAGGGAAGGGAATGGGAAGGGAAGGAGAAAAGAAAGGAAAGGAGAAAAAAGAAAAGAAAAGAAAAGAAAAGAAAAAAGAAAAGAGAAAAGGAAAGAAAAGTGGAAGAAGTCAGGTCCGAATACGGCCTGCAATGTCAGGCTGAGGGGCTGGGACTCTTGTCCCCCAGGAACCTGGGGGCCACAGGAAGGCTGTGAGCAGGGAGCTACAGGGTCACAAAGATCCAGGGAGAGAGAAGCCCTGGGCCGGGAAAGCGGTCCAACACCGCCCCCGTGTGGTAACTCCTGGTTTTGCAACCAAGGCCTCCTGTAAGTAAAACCATCGTCTACACCAGGACGCTTTGAAGAATCGGAGAGGGCGTTATTACCACTTAGGCTGCAACGACCCGCCCAAGAGTGTGCAGTCCGTGAGCCCAAATTGTAGTGAGGCCGTAAATCCGTTCCTAATCCAAATTTGCAGGGGACTTTCCTGAGAAGCCCAGGATGTGCGGTCACCCTACTCAGAAGCTGCCTTTTCAGATGTTGAGTTGAAATTGTTTACCGGATGAGGAAGTGGATGAAGCTCAATCAAAGGGGAGTGTCAGCAGCGCCTTCCATCTACCGGGACGAAGGCAGTGAGTGGGGAGGAGGAGGGCCGTAAGGGAGCTGGTAGCTGACTCTCTGTCTGGAGGTCTGCACGCTTCCATAGGAAGGGGCATTGACCTTGGGTATTGTAGGTGGGATAGGAGTTCTCTAAGAGAAAGATGTGTTGATACAATATAACGATGAAGATGATATTTGCGGCTGACAAATTCATGTCTTTGATCTCAAGTTGTACGGGCTGTGGCCTCCTGGGCCCTCTGGATAAAGACTCCCCTTTGTCTGATTGAGAAGAAAACCCAGGTTCAGAGAGGAGGAGTATATGGAGTACGGCAGTCCGTGTTGACGCCGGGTGAATGAGCCCTGCTCTCTCTCCTCTCTGGGCTTTTGCACCCGAAGTTCAAGTGTCCTTCCTCCTCTCTAGTTTTCCCTGAAAGACTCCTACTCATCCCTCAAAACCCAGCTCGGATTCTGGGCTCCTGACCTCAGATGGGAGAGTCCGGGCCTCTAGCTGGGAAAGCGGTCCAACACCGCCCCCGTGTGGTTACTCTCCTTCCTCAGACCCAGGCGACCGGACCCACGGCCCCACCTCCCTCTGACTCGGAGCCTCGCTCAAATGGAGTCGGGGAGGCTGCGCCAGCCCGGCGGCGGCGGCGGGGGTGGGGGGGGGGGGGGGGGGGGGGGGAGTGTAATGAGGAAACAGGACAGGCTGATGCGGTTACATTTATTTGGTCTCAGGGGCCAGAGTCAGGATCCGGGGTAGAACGCTCTGGGATTAGGCGCCCCATGTCGTCTCACTGCTGAGCCTGAGGGAGGAAGACAGAGAGATACACGGTGGCGGTGGCGAGGGAGGGGAGGCGAAGACGACAAAGCGGGGGCCAGAGAGACAGAGGTTCGGCCCGCCACCTCTGCCCTCTGCCCACTCACCTTGTTGAAGAAGTAGATGGAGGCAAGGATGGTGAATACAGCCATGGCCAGGGTTACGTTCTGGGGGGAGGGGTCAGAAGTCAGGGCCTACCCCCTCCCTTCCCTCTCCCTCGGCCTCCCTCCCCCTGCCAGCCCCCTCCTCACTTCCTGAAAGTTCATGGCCATGGCTTCGAGCTGGAGGCCCCGGAGGCTCGTTTGACTTCCCTCTTCCTTTCCTGGACTCTTCTGAGCCAGAGATGGCCGATCAGCCACCAGAACCTCAGAGGGGTTGCCTGGGAGACCAGAATGGTGGCCGTGGTGACGAGAGAAGGGCATTCTGGGTAGGGGGGGCATTGGGCAGACGTTTAAGGGGGGGGTTTCTCGGTCGCAGAAAATTACTTGCCGTGTCTGAATTTGGGATCGGGACGCTTGAGACTGGAGAATCCAGACCTCCAACACTACACTGAGGAGTTTGTTCCCCCACCCCCCACCCCGGGGTGCTGGGGAGCCATGGGAGGCTGTGGACAGGGGAGGCACCGACTCGGCTCTGAGTGTCGGTGTCGGGCCTGGAGGGGACGTGAGGCGGCCCAGACGAAACTTCCTCCAGCAGCGTCTGCCGGGCACACGGGTGGGAGAAGCAGCGGTCGGAGGGGGCATCCCAGAGCCTCGGCCCCAGTTCCGGGGGCGGGAGCGCGGGCCGCCGCCATCTGCCCACCTCCCGGCCACAGGCCGGCGGACGGCGCCCCCTGGCGGTCCCCGCCTTTTACTCCGCCAGCCTTCCCGCGGGTATCGTAGCCCTCTCCTCGGCCCCGCCGCCTTTAGAACTCACTCCCAGGCCCCCAGAAACACAGAGAGTAAAGCAGCAAGTACACAGGCGACGGCCGCCCCCCGCGATTCCACCTTCGCGAGCTCGCCTACTCGCTACGCGATCCGCAATCCCGCGACCGCGACCCCGGGGCCCGCACGCGGTCATTCATAGACATGCGCACAACGGCTCACACGTGGAGTCACGGGGTGCGCACACGTTCCCGCCTGAGGTCAGACGAGGTGACCCTGTACCCTCCCATTTCAGCCCTCAGGCAGAGAGCGGCCCAGAGGAGGGAGCTGGGAGCCGGCCCTGCAGGCACGGACCTCCCGCCGCGTGAGTTCGAATCCCGACTCTGGCCCCTGCGAGGGGGGTGACCTCGGGCAAATTTTCTAATTGTAGAATAAAGAAAATAGGACCTCTCGGGATATCTCTCTATCTATCACCCATCTATCGATCGATTGATTTATCTTTCATCAATATCTATTTATCTATTTCTGTCTGTCTGTCTGTCTCTCTCTCTCATCTTTGGAGTTCCTGCTGAGCCCAATGGTTATCCAGAGGACAGGGAGCCAGGACCCTGCTGAAGACAGGGCTTGCCTCAAGGGCGGGCATGGAATGGAGAAGGGGCGGAAGTAGGTCGCAGGGCCGCGGTGGGCCAGTGGGTGAGAACCGGGGTGTGTCCCCGTGTTTACTTGCGTGCTTGGCTGACTGATGGCCTTGGCGTGCCTTAATCCCCAGAACCTGAGGACACCTTCCGTCACGTGGCTAAAGTGACCTCGCAGAGGTGACTATGTTGGGAGTCTTGCCGCGGAGGGCGCGTCAGTCCCTTCCTCCCGCCGCGGCAGCGTATCACAGACGGCGGTGCTGGCCAGCGACACACACTTTCTTCACACCGCCCTGGAGGCCAGAGGTCCAAGATCCAGCCATCGGCGAGGGCGCCCTCTGCCGTCTCTTTTATGACAAGGACACCGATCCCACTCGTGGGGCCTCCTCCCTCATGACCTAATCACCTCCCAAAGACGCCCGCCTCCAAACGCCGCCCGCTTGGGGGTTACGAGTTTGGGAAGACAACAAGGTAGGGCGGGAATCGCAGAGGGGGCTTCCGAGGCTAAGCCGCAAGAGACACAGCCCTCTCTCGGTCAGTCGCTGTGCGGGGAACCAGCGGCCATGCGGTGGTGAGCCCAGGTCTCTGGCCAGCAGCCACACTGGTGAGCTCCGAAGCGGCTCAGGTCAGGGGCGCCCGGGGGGCTCAGGCAGTTAAGCGTCCGACTTCGGCTCAGGTCAGGGTCTCACGTGCTGGTTCGTGAGTTCGAGCCCTGCATTGGGCTCTGCGCTGACAGCCTTTGGATCTTGTCTCCCTCTCTTGCCTCCTCCCCTGCTCCTGCGCTTACAAGCTGGGTGCACTCTCTCTCTCTCTCTCAAAACCAAATAAACATAAAAAATAATAATAATAAAAAGAAGAAGTAGCTCAAGTTTCCAAATGACTGTAGCCCAGCCACCAACCTGACCTCAATCTTGTGAAGCCCCTAAGCCCAGCCCACCCAGCTACGCCACTCCCAAATTTGTGACCCACCCGAATTTCGAGAAATAAGTGGCCGTTGTCTTCAGCCACTAAGTTTTCAGGTCATTGGTCACGCAGCAGGAAGTAACGATTTAGTAGTTAGTCCGAAAACCCCTGTTCTAAGTGCTGAATAGATCTGAACTCGGTAACCCTCAAAGCCACTCTCCGGGGCACGGATTGTACGCATTCCCATTTTACGAATGAGGATGCCGAGGCACAGAGAGGGGCAGTAACTTGCCGATGGCTGCACAGCTTGTAAATGGTGAAGTTAGGGTTTGAACCCAGCCTGTCCGAATCCAGGTCTGGGTGTTCAACCACGGAGCCCCCGCTGGCTTGGGCCAGCTGTGGGCGGCACCGGAAGAAGGCGACATCTCCGAGAAGCCCGAGGGGGCTACAAAGAGCTCCAACATTTAAGGGGTAAGAATAGGAAACAACAGATTTGGGTGGTGGGGAGGGAGGAGAAGGCAGAGCCCGTGTCTAGAATGTGGGGCTGGGTGGGGGTCTCTGTGCCTCCCTCTGTACCCAGGCTAAGGGCCCCCCGTTCAAATCTCAGTTTTGCCACTCACTGCCTGGCCTGTGTCTCTGCCACTCACTGCCCTCAGGCAAAACTTAACCCGGCTGTGCCTCAGTTTCCCCAGCTGCACAATGGGGACGGTGGTAACCGTATCACCCCCTGCTAGAGTTGCAGAGAAGATTAAATGGGTTAATCCACTGCTAATCCCAAGGCCGGGGTGGGGGAGTGTGGGGGGTGGAGCGGGTCCCAGGAGGCCGCCGTGGCTCCCGGGGCAGGCGTGCCGGGACCTGTGTTTCTGGGGGTGCTGAGGCAGGGGTAATGAGCGGGTGGGGCTGCGGCACAGACGGTGGGCTGAGCTCAGCGTCTGGGCCGCGCGGACATGGCCGGGCCAGGGTTCCGGGGCCTCCCCGCCGGACCTGTCCTGCTCCTGCTGCTGCTCCTGCCCCAGGCCCTGCCGGAGGGACCCCTGGTGTTTGTGGCTGTGGTGAGGTGTCCCCGCCCGGCCCGGCCCCGCCCCTCGCCCCCCTCCCCCGCCCCCGGGGCCGGCCCTGACCTGGTCCCGTCCCTAGGTGTTCCGGCACGGCGACCGGGCCCCGCTGGCCTCCTATCCCACCGACCCGCACAAGGAGGCGATCGCTGCCCTGTGGCCCAGGGGCCTGGGCCAGCTGACTGGGGTGAGAAGCCGGGGGTGCGGGCGCGGAGCGGGCGGGGCGGGGAGGGGTCCGCTGACGCCGGTTCTGTCCTCAGGAGGGGGTCCGCCAGCAGCTGGAGCTGGGCCGCTTCCTGAGGAACCGCTATGAGGCCTTTCTGAGCCCCGAGTACCGGCGGGAGGAGGTACTGGCCGCCGTGACCCTCGCCTGACCTCCTGCCCTCTCACCTCTGACCTCCGCTGACTCCAGCACTCACCGTGGGCCTCCGCCTCTGGCCTTGGCCCCCCCACCCCCCCGTAACCTGACCTGTCTCCCATTTCTCATCTGTCACCTCCAAACCATTGACTTACTCGTGCCGACCTCTGACCCCATCTCGGCAAGAATATGCCTCCCCTCTGACCTCCATCAACCCTGACTTTTTCTTTTTTAAGTTTATTTATTTTGAGAGAGAGAGCGAGCGAGCAGGGGAGCGGCAGGGGCAGAGAGAGGGCAGAGAGAGAGAATCCCAAGCAGACTCCGAATCATCAGCACGGAGCCTGACACGGGGCTCGAACCCACCAACCGTGAGATCGTGCCCTGAGCTGAAGCCAAGAGTCGGGCGTTTAACCGACTGAGCCCCCCGGGCGCCCCGGCCCTGATTTTATGTTCTGGCCTCCACCAGGGTCTTCTGACTCCCACCAACTCCGACCGGACTTTCTGACCTCTGGTTTCTGATGCCCAAACCGCCGATTGTGGCTTTGAGCCTGACCGGTTCGCTCCGCCCTCCCAACCCCCCACCTTTGCTCTCTGCCCTTCAGCAAATCCGAATTTCCTCTCCCATGTCCTCCTCTGCCTTTTGACATCCCCCAATAGCAGCATTCCTTCTGACCTCTGACCTCTGATCCCCGACGGACACGTACTGAATTCTGGTCCCACGTCCCTCAACCTCCCCTTCTAACCTTGAACTCCGACTTCCAGCCGCCAGCAATGCTGCTCTTCCTTCCTTGCAATGAATGAGGGCACCGACCCCTCTGATCCCACATGTTTTCCCAACGTCTGACCTCCGACCTGGCCGCTCCTAACCCTCGATCCCAACTTCCGACTTGGATGGCCAGACGCTCCAATTTGCCCTGGGTTTTGACTCCCAACCCTTGACTTCGAATCTGAAGCTTTCGGTTTGCTGCCGCAGCCGACCTCCGACCCGACCTGGGTCTCCTTGCCTGCCTTCTCCCCGCCACCCCAGGTGTATGTTCGCAGCACTGACTTTGACCGCACGTTGGAGAGCGCTCAGGCCAACCTGGCAGGGCTGTTCCCCGAGGCCGCCCCGGGGCGCCCAGAGGCTGCCTGGAGGCCCATCCCTGTGCACACAGTGCCAGTCACCGAGGACAAGGTCAGGGGGCTGCGCAGGTGCAGGGGGTGCGAGGGACGGAGAGAGACAGAGACTTCTGGGTGGAGGGAGCCAGGGGCTGGGAGAGGCAGTTTGGCCCGTCCGAGAAGCTCCGGGAAGCGGGGGGTGCCCGGGGCAGAGCTGTCTAGATGAGGTGAGCAACCATCCCCGGGCCGCGCAGCCAGATTTGGGAGGGACCGTGTGGTTTGAAGAGAGATTTGGACCAGAGACGAGGACTCCACAGCCCCAGTTCCCCGCGCCCCCTGCTGTGACTGGTGTCCCAGGCAAGCTGTCCTCTCTGAGCCTCAGTTTCCCCCAGCTGCTGAGGTTCCCCACGCGCAGCTGTCCCCGGTACCATGAGCTGCTAAGGGAGGCCACGGAGGCTGCGGAGTACCAGACTGCCCTGGAGGGCTGGACAGTGAGCAGGGCCGGCGGGGCGGGGCCTGGAAGGGCGTGGCGTGGTGGGCGTGGCAAGGAGGGGTAAGGAGGTCCGTTAGACTCACCCAGCCCGATGCATCCAGGACTTCCTAACTCACCTGGAGAACTACACGGGGCTCTCGTTGGTCGGAGAGCCGCTCCGCAGGGCGTGGAAGGTTCTGGACACGCTGATGTGCCAGGTGAGCCCTCGCCCCGCCCACCCAGCCAAGGCAGTAAGGGCACCTGGATTCAAATCCCAGCCTTGCAGCTCACTACCTGTGTTCCCTCGGGCAAGTCCCGTAACCCTTGCTGCCTCAATTTGCCCAGCCGCACAATGGGGACAGCGACACACGTATCAACACCTCCTGGGGTTTCCGTGGACATCAAGATCCATGCCGTGTGCTTAGAACAGTGCCGGGCACACAGTGAGGCCTGCGGGAAGGCTTGAGGCTGTGTGTTTGTAATTCCTCCTCTGTTCGTTCCCTTGCGGGAAAAGCCCCCGAAACCGAACCTTGAGCTGTCCCGACCCGGCATGCTGCTCTTTAGTCTTTGCTAACTTCATTCCTGAAAATTCTCCGAGTTGCACGGTGGGACTAGCAACGTGTGTGACTAAGGGGGCTGCCCAGCCCCCACCGCGTGTGCTCTGATGTAGATGGTATCGCCACCATGGGACCCTTTTAAAGTCCCAAACAGCTGAAGTTTGAGACACCGCTGGCTCCGTGGATAAGGACTCCCGGACGTCGGGGTGATGGTCATTGTTAATTAATGATTGCTATTGGCCACGCCATGGCTTTTTGACGGGATCCGGCCGTGAGGGGTTCAGACGAGGGAGGTGGGGGTGAGGGCGGCAGCTAACGGGCAGCACAGGCACTGGGGGGGGGTGGGGATCCGAGGGGAGCACGAAGAGCTCAGGGTGTCCTGGTCACTTTGTCTTCTCTCCCCGTCTCTCTCCAGCAAGCCCACGGCCTGCCACTCCCACCCTGGGCCTCCCCGAATGTCCTGCAGACACTAGCCCAGATCTCGGCTTTGGATATTGGGGCCCACGTGGGCCCACCCCGTGCAGCGGAGAAGGCCCAGCTGGCAGGGGGTGAGGCTGCGGGGCCGGGAGGCCGGGAGGCCAGGGCGCCTTCCTCCGGGGGGGCCTCAGCGCTCTGCTCTTGAACTCTCAGGGATCCTGCTGGACGCCATCCTTGCCAACTTCTCCCGGGTCCAGCGCCTAGGGCTGCCCCTCAAGATGGTTATGTACTCAGCTGTGAGTCTTCGGGAAGGGAGGCGATGCCACGTGGGCACAGGGATGAAGGGAGGAAGAGCTCCTGGGGTGGTCTCCGTGGAACCTCTGCCCGCTGCCTTGGGCAACTCGTATCTCCAAACCATACTCTCAGACCATATCACTAGAGGTACACGGTCTGGAAGGAGGGAGGTGATGGTGTTAGAAGAGAGTTCGCTTCTCTGGAAGGAAAAGCTGCTTAACTGACCTCCCCAGTCATATTTTGCATCTACTTGACCGATCTTCATTAAATTATTACCTGTAATTGGTGGGATTGCCTCCAAGGCGAGATTTGGGGTGGGGGGGAGGTTGGTTCTAAGGGATCTGGGGGACGTCCAGGAGGCAGCTGGATGCACAAGTCTAGAGTTCGGGAGGGAGGCGACATGGAGAGAGGACCCTGTCTCAGCCCTGGAATCCACCTGCAGCACGACAGCACTCTGCTGGCCCTCCAGGGAGCCCTGGGTCTCTACGATGGTCACACCCCTCCGTATGCCGCCTGCCTCGGCTTTGAATTCCGGAAGCGCCTCGGGGACCCGGACGAAGATGCAGGGTAAAGAGGGGGTGGTGGCCAGGAAGGGGCAGGACAGAAGTGTGGCAGGAAGAGAGATGGGAGGGGGGGGGCGGTCCCAGGCAGTGGGCGTGGCCCGGCCCCGGAGCGGGGGGCTTGCCCGGGATGGCACTTGGAGGTAAGCGGGAGTCAGGAGCCCAGTCTCCCCATTCCGCAGCTCTTCTCCGGATCTAAGTCAGTGGCAAGGGAGGCGGGGAGGGACTCGGGTGCCACCACCTCCTGTCTCCCTCCAGGAATGTCACCATCTCCCTTTTCTACCGCAACGACTCCTCCGGCCTGCCCCTGCCCCTCAACCTCCCAGGGTGCCCGGACCCCTGCCCACTAGGCCGCTTCCGCCAGCTCACCGCCCCCGCCCGGCCTCCGGCTCACGGGGTCCCCTGCCACGGCTCCCGTGAGCCTGCCACCCCTGCAGGTGACGGCCATGGGCGTTGGGTCGGGAGCGTCGCGGGGCCCGAGTCCCAAGACTCACACTCCCGTGTTCTCCCCGCAGCCACGGTGGTGCCCCTGCTGGCCGGGGCCGTGGCGGTGCTGGCGGCGCTCAGCATGGGGCTGGGCCTGCTGGCCTGGAGACCCGGCTGCCTGCGGGCCTGGGGGGGGCCCGTGTGAGCTGGGAAACCGGGCGCCCCCTCTCCCACGGCTGACATTGCATCCCAACACGTCTGCTCACCCGCTGCTCTGGCTCCCGTGACTTACTGTGTGCGCCTGGTCCCGCGGGAACCGAGGGGAGGGCTCCGTGGCCCGAGAGCCGCCGGCGGGTCTGTGCGCGCGCATCTGCGGGCCTGTGTGAAGGACGGCTGGTGTACAAGTATATGGCACGTGTGTACACACGCGTACAGCCACTTGTGTGAATGTTCTGCACTTATTCGGTTGCGTGTGCAGTGTCTGCATACACGCTGGCACACATACGCGTGTCTATGCGGGCGGTGTATTTGTGTGTATATCTGTATTTGTGCGTGTTGTACGTGCAGGCGTGCCTGCTCGTGCGGGCGTATTTATGCAGGTGCATGGGCACACACCGCGGGTAAGGACCTGCGGGACCATGCATCCGTAGGTGCAGCACGATGGGCGTGCGCCTGCTCAGCGGGCCCCTCTCCCGAGACCTGGCTCCCAGGAGTCGCCCAACCTAGCTTTGGCGACCCTTGCCAGCTCTCAACGCCACGGAGACTGGCCGTCGTCACCTTTGGTCTTCTCCACCCCCGCGGAGGGGTGGGGCGGGGCTCAGGCCTGCGCCTCCAAGAGGGAGAACTCACAAGGAGGTGCAAGGGCCAAGGCCACTGGCAAGCCTGAGGCTGTGTGACTCTAGCAAGTGACTGTCATCGGTGCTCCCACCTCCCTTCGCAGAGCCGGGACTAACCAGACCCCACATCCCTAGCCATTAAACTCCTACTGGAGGCCAGCAGAGTGGGGGGGGGGGGGGGGCCGGTAACGTTCTCAGGGCTGCTGAGAACACTGCTGCAATGGTGTGCAGGGGGTGGGACCCGCTTGGGTGCCCGCTGGCTCCCACGGGTCTATTTTGGTGGAAAATTTGGGTCCCAGCTGCACTGGCCACACATGGCTGGTGGCTGCAGTACTGGGCAGATGGCACAGACAGGCGCTTCCATCATCGCAAATGCAGCACGGGGCAGCCCTGAGGACTGAAAACTGCTCCCGCAGACCGACTAACGATGCAGCAGGCCCTGCGGGGGCACCTGGTTCCAGACCTGTTCCTGGGCCCCTGCACTTAACGTCTCAATCCGGGAGGGGGGACGCCAGTCTCTCCACCACATGGCAAGCACTGGGCAGCCAAATTCGGGGGCTGCCTCCCCCTGGCGTGGCCTGGGCTGGGGCACCAATCCCCTCACTGGCCACAGCCCACCTGCCCCACAGACGGTCACGCCTGCACCAGGGTGGTCTGTGGGAGCCCGCCAGCACCACCAGCAGGGAGCCTGGGATGCGACAGGCGTTCCTTAGAGGAGATGTTTGGAGGTGAGGAGAGGTGGGGTGGGGGGGAGGGGGGGTTGGATTGGGGCCAGCAGCCCTGTCTGCGCAGCTGGGAAAAGCTGAGGCCATGTTCCTTTCCGGGGGGACTACCGGCAGCCCCACTGCGAACAGCGCCTCCGAATGCCTTCATGCACCGCTGGAGGGGGCACCTTCTCGCTTAGATTCACCCAAAGTTCTGGCAGGTTCAGTGATTCCAAGATGACAGGAGCCCAGGGGCGCCCGGGTGGCTCAGTTGGTTGAGCACCGACTTTGGCTCAGATCATGATCTCAGTTTGCGAGTTCGAGCCCTGCATCGGGCTCTGTGCTGACAGCTCAGGGCCTGGAACCTGCTTCGGATTCTCTGTCTCCCTCTTTCTCTGCCCGTCCCCCTGCTCGCACTCTGTCAAAAAGTAAAATAATTATTAATCTTCAGCATACCGGGATGGCCTGTGGAAGGACAGGGGCTTCCCTGGGGCTGCTTCCCTGGGGCTGCTGTGCGTGACCCCTGCCCTCACCCCAGGAGGGTTCTGGATACAGCTTCACCCCAGGACCACACCACAAACCCTATCGGTCAGGACAGCCCACACATGGCGACACTCACACTAGTGAGCGTGCCTAGTGCTGCCCACCAGGGCCGTCTGTCCCCACGGACCTGTGATTCTTGGCCCCAACACCTGACTTAACCTGGGTGTGACAGGCACTGCCCAGATGTCATGCATCCAGCTAGAAAGCAGAAGGGACTGGCTGTCCCTTCCCCAGGGGAGCAAACAGCAAAGTCCACTTTAAAAGGGAAAGGCACTGGAAAAAATAAATAAATAAAATAAAATAAAAAGAAAAAAATAGAAAGAAAAAAAAGTCTTAAGAGAAAAACCATTCCAAACCAGAAAGCCCCTGGAAAACCAGTGTTGTATATGCTTAAATTATTAGGTAAAAACATGGCATTTAAAAATAGCTTAAGAAAAAGGGTACAAAGTTCAAGGTGCTTTCGAGTTGTGGGCTGTGGGGAGACCCCACTGGGCCGGTAGTGCTCTGGGGGCCCGTGTGGCAGAGCGGGGGTGCCCGCCCACCGTGCCAACGGGCCTGAAGCATAACAGACTGAAATGTTAACGGGATGTGCCCCCGGGGAAGGGGGCACAAGGCACCCAAGGGCTGCCGCCTGGCTCGCTTCCCTCCACCACTCTGGCTGGTGACACCGGTGGGGTGACAGGGGGCAAGGGCACCTCGGGCAAACAAGAGGCCCAGGAGTCTGGAGAACAGCAGCCGGACCACCCCTCTGTCCGCCCTGGCGGTGCTCGGGAGGCACTCAGTCCCCCTGGAATCCGGCCTCTCCCCCGCGGAGGCCTAGTCGTGGTGCACGGGTGCGGGCGGCTCCTCCCCGCAGGCCTGGTCCGAGTAGGGGGGCGGCGGGGGCTGCTCGTCCCCCAGCGCGTAGGCAGGGTGGCCGCGGCTGCGCTTGGCCTCCTTGATGTAGAGCTCCAGGAGGACCTTGGTGGGCTGCTTGTCCACCCTCTCCCTGGGCACGCCGTGGCTCAGCAGCCAGCCCGTGAGGTCCTTGCGCGTCGGGTTGGGCCCCAGCATGAGCTTGGCGCGGCCCGGCTGGCTCTGGCGCCACAGCAGGCCCACGTCGGCGATGGTCTGGATCTCCATCACCGCCTCCAGCACCGTCATGCCCTTGACCAGCAGGCTGACCAGCGAGAGCCGCAGCTCGGAGGGCGCGGCCGTCAGCAGCCGCCGCTGCAGGCCCTGCGTGAAGGGCACGTCCTCGGGCGCGGGCCAGGACCCCGGCTCGGCCGCGGGCGCCGCGGGCGGCTCGCGGTAGATCCAGTCGAGCATGCCCAGCTCGCGCACCAGCTGGATGCCCTCCTCCATGGTGGTCCAGGGGCGGAAGGGCAGCTCGGTGGCCTCGAAGTGCAGGAAGGACTCCCAGCGCCGGCGCCAGGCCAGCAGCAGCCAGGTGAGCAGCGCCTGGCAGCCGCCCCGCAGCGTCTTGCAGTGGTAGTTGAAGATGGCGTCGCCGGTCAGGTCGCCCAGCAGCGCCAGCTCTCCGGAGCTCAGGGACAGCGCCGGGCCGCCCTGGTCATACACCCGCAGGATCCAGGTGATCATGAGCTCGTGGGGGTTCTGCTTGAAGCGGCGCGAGATGGCCAGGAGCTCAGTGTACGTGTAGTAACGGTCCCCCCGCCCTAACAGGGTGGAGGCCAGCGCTCGCTCGGCCATGCCGACAGCTGTCCCCTGCAGGGAGCAGCAGGAAGCCAGGAGGGGAGCTGTCGCAGGAGCTTCAGGGAAGGGGAGAGGCCATCAGGTGGGGAAAGAGCCACATACCCCCCCCCCGCACCTCCCCCAGCGCGTAGGCAGGGTAGCGGGACCCCTCAGATCCCCGGGTGTCAAAGGTCCCGGGGGGCACCGTGTCCTCAGGGGAGGTCAGAGCCCAGTGCTGGACATCATGGGGGTCCCAAGCCTGCCCTTCAGAAGCCCTGACGGTGTCGCTGCAACCTCTCCCGTGTCCACCCCCTCACCGCCCCGCTTCGTACGGATGCCGTGGAGACGAAGCGAATCGAGCGCTGAGCCCTGGGCCCGGCTGAGCAAGCACTCGGCACCTGCTGCAATGTCATCACCGTCACCTACACACTTCATGACGAGAGATGCAGGACTGCTATGGTACTGCCGGTCAGGGGCCCCTTCTGTTCTTACCAAGGACAGGGACAGCAGGGCGTTCGACTCCTGAAGGAACCACCTGCAGACACGAAGGAGCCAGAGGAGAAGAGCGGGTCAGCGGGGGACAGGGCAACCATGGCTCCCCAGCCCTCCGTCCCCACGGTGGGGACCCCTCAGACCCCCCGGGTGTCAAAGGTCCCGGGGGGGCACCACGTCCTCAAGGGAGGTCAGAGCCCAGTGCTGGGCATCATGGGGGCCCCGGTGGCCTTGTCGTCTTCCTCACTCAGGTCACAGAGCCACAGGGCTCCAATCTTAAGGGGGAGGACACACACACAAGACCTCATCCAGGCAGGACAAATGACCAATACCCGGCCACGGGGTGCCAAGAAGCCCCCATCACATGCCTCTTGATGCCACAGACCCCCGCTGCCCTTGCCCACCCCTCACTGTGGCTTATCCTTGGCAGTCACCTCAAATGATCCGCAGCAACTGACTTCAGCGCCGCCAACCCCCACCCCGGCCAGGGAAGGGGCCCTCCCTCCCCTGCTGAGGACACCCCCGCACCTCAGGTCTGTTTCCCCAGCCGCCTCGCCTCCCCTCGCATGTCCCTCCACTAATGGCAGCTTCCTGCGCCCTCTTCCTGGAAACGCCCTCTTTCCCCACTGCGGCGGACACGGCAGGTAAGAGTGCCAGGCCCTCAGAAACACACCTGGAGACCTGCGGCCTGAGCGCCCCCGTCACGGGAAGGGGCCTCTCCTCCCCAACGTGCCGGCCGGCGAGCTCTCCCGGAGAACACCCTGCCTCCCACCGCACCGAGGCCACCGCTCCCGCCATCCAAGGACCGGGGAACGCTGGCTGCCTTTCAGCCGGCAGGTCCCCGTGTCCGTTGTATGGCCGGGCTCTCTGCAACACTGGCAGATAAACGGTCACTTTGAACAATGGTTAGTGTGTGGCCGGAGGCTGGCGTTGCTAACGTTACCGGTTTATGCCCACACCTCCCGGCACAAGGTATTCCGTCTGCGGAACCCTCAGTGCGAACGGCGAGAGTGCTGCCAGCTGCCTTTGAAAATTAGATTTGATCAGTCCTTTTCCTGAAGCCCAAGTCCCTGTTCAGTTTTCCTCCACAATCCCTGTATCCTCCATCCTGTGCACCCCCTACCCTGGGAGGCAGGAAACATCCCCACGCCCACACAGCCCCCCGACTGTGCAGAGGATTCAGGCCCGTGTGCTCCTAAGGTGCTGTGCCCGCTCTACAGACATGGAAACTGAGGCTCAGGAGACCGGCTCTCTGAGCCCATCCACAGCAGAGCTGGGATTGGGATCCAGGCCCAATTCTGGCTGGATTTCCACTGCTACAAACAGACAGGGATTTGCATGTGAGCACCGGCGTGTGAATTAGGTCCCGGAGAGATCTGGTGTGAAGTCACCCCAAATGACAGTACTTTAGACTGGGGGGGCCAGACGCAAGAGTTCTCACCGGGAGGGGTGGTAGTGGGTGGTCCCTCGGCTGGAAGACACGCCTGCAACACAGGAAGGACTTGGTGAGGGCGGAGGGACAGTCTGGGAGGGTCCAGAGACATCGAAACCAGGGCCCCTCAGATCCCCAGGTGTCAAAGGTCCTGGGGCGCACTGCATCCTCAGGGGTGATTGGAGCCCAGTGCTGCACATCACGGGAGCCCCGGTCCCCACGGCAGCCCCGGTCCCCACGGCCACTCCCCTTCAGGAACAGAGGCCCAACTAACTGCACTTGAGACGGGGAAGCACAAAATCCATTTGGAGGGTGCGAAAGCCCACAACTCCTCCTACGGAGCCCCCGGGCTGCCCCACCGCCCCAGTGTCACAGGTCCGCAGGGGACTCTCATCACCCCGCCTCCCTGGAGAAAACCCAGGGTCTACCTCCCCTTGCGCACCGGCTATACCTGCTAGTAAGCCCCGACGGTGAATGCCGCTAAGGTGCAAACCCCTTGGAAGGCCCTACTGGGGCGATAGGAGGGATTTAGCAATCCTGGAGGGTGGGGTGACCCTAAGATAGAAGTGGCTCACACGATGACCAGAGACCCTTCACTGCAACCATTTCGGAACAAATCGGCGGGAGGGAGACATTTTGGAGGACGACTCAGGAACTACAGACACAAAGCACACAGGCGATCGCACTGTTTTTGATGAAATTAAAAACGTGCTTTCAGAACACGAGGCAGAAACTAAGCAAGCATGGCAAAATGTTAGACGTATGTGTACTTCCCGGCACGTTTGAGGACTTTGGTAAGTAAAAAAAAAAAAAAGGGAATGAAAAAGGAATACATCGGGAAATGGCGAAAGAGGGCACGCCAGTGATGGAGAAAAATCCTTCCACTCATGACAAGGCAACAGTTAGGATAAAGTTCGACGGACTTCCGGGTGGCTGCCTGAAGGCAGAAACTCCGCGAGGGGAGGATTTTTACTGGGTCTCGGTGGGGAGACCGAAAACCAGCGGGCTGCCCCGGGGCTGGGCTTCCTCGGCAACAGGAAACGGAAGTCCAAGACTTAAGGGCCAATGACCCTGAAGTTTCGTTTCACGAAACTGATGCATGGGGTGAACACAAAACTCTGATATTTGGAGGGACCGTGTCAGAACGACTCCTGAGGATAAAAGCCCCACCGGCTTTCTCCTAAGACCGCACCCGGGCGGTTCCCAGAAACCCACCAATTAATTTAGAGACTCCACTCCCACTTAGTTCTTAGTAAACCCCGAGAGCCTGCCTCGGTCTCCCCCATAACCTTTATTCCAGGTTGCACAAAACGCCTGCCACGGGGAATGGGAAAAAAAATAACAGCAACCTCCTAAGGGAAGCTCATGTAGCCAGCACAGGAGTGGAAAACCAGAAAAAGAAATACTGGGTGTCACACGCGCCCCCTCCGCCCCCCCCCCCAAAACGGACAAAATGGCGGAGTCCTGCGACGATGGAAGCAGAAATGGCGCAGCCCGGCTGCGGTGCGAAGGAGCGCTAGCCCTGGAAACCCTCATTCGCTCAGGCGACAGGAGTCCTCCCCACCCTGAGGGCCCCCAAAGGGCCGCCAGCCTCTTCGGACGCCACTGCCCACTCCTACAAGAACCCCAAGCTCGCTTCGGAGCGCGCTGGGGTCTCACAAAGGCCCTGACCCCGTCCCCGCGACGACGTGACTACCCTGCTGCGGCCCTGGGCACCTCACGACATGAGTGACCCAGACCCTAACGCCCAGCCACTCAGACGGAGAAGAGCCAAAAGACAAGAATCAGCTCACCTAGCTCTCACTCTCTTCAAAGCGTGCGCGGGTGGCCTCGCGTCCCGCTTTATAGTGCGCGCCGCTCGCAAGGACCGCCGCAAGCGCCGGCCTGGGCTCCGCCCAAGGGGTCCAGCACACACGCCGGTGTCAGAAATCCAGTTTTGGTGCTTGAGGAAATGAATAATCCCTGTTCTCGCTAAAATCTTCCTAAACAGACAATGCCATGTTGTCCCTTGAGACGGAGAAAAGAAGCAGTGGAATCTTAGGGCCCGTTATCCTCTCATGAGAGTCAGGCAATTCTGAGGACAGCACCAAAGGCGGGCTGTAAAGGAGAAGGACCCCTAGTGAGGGCAGAGCCAGAAAAGGCGGCTCCTGGAATTGCCAGCGCGGCAGTGGCGCGAGCTGTGACTGGAAGGGGCGGGGCCGACCCAGACGGAATCCCGACGCAGGAGTGGGAGGCGGGGCCAGCTAGGGGCGGGAGGCGGGGCCAGTGCGGAGATTGGCGGGGGGAGATCTGGGGACGCGCTCGCGTGGCGCTGAAGGAGAGGCTAGTCCTGCGGAGCGAGAGGACTGATGCCGGGGCGGGAAGACCGGACTTAGGGATCTCAGGGAGGGGGAGGATGGGAGTATGCACGCCTGGGTCTGAGGGAGGAGGGGGCTGGGGGCCAGGACAACTGGACTGAGTGAGGGCCGGATGCGCCCCCTCCACCCCCCCCCACCCCCCGGTTTAGAAGGTCTAAGACCCGGGGGCTTGGATTCTTGGTAGGGAGGGTTCGAGCTCTAAGCAGTGTCTTTCAGCTGAGATGATTGTAAACATTTTTTTTCAAAGATAAAAAAGGAATCTCCTCTACTTCGAACCCACTCCCCGAGTCGCCACTGTCAACAATGTGGTGCGGACTTTTTATTTTATGGCTGTATACACACATACACGTTAGGGGTAACGATTTTTCTGATTTTCATTCCTGTTTGGCTCATAAATAGTCTCCCCCGGATCAGTATCAGAGTGACTTCTTTCCTTAAACGGGGGGGGGGGGCGGGGAGGGGGGGAGTATTCCCTCCTGTGAGTGGAACACACATTGTTTAGCTGGTCTCCCTGGTCATTTGGGTTGTTTTCTTCCGGGGAGGAGACGCCTCCCATGAAGCTTACAGTCTGAAGTAAGAGGAACAGACCTATATCCTTATGTTAAGGAGACATCTCCTTCACTGGCTTTTGCCTCATTGCGGCCCACAAGGCCTAGAGTGAGTCCCTGTTCCCGCCCCTGCACCTGTCTCCCCCTCCCTTGCTCAGGTAATTGGCTTCCCTAGTCTTCCTGGAACCTGCCAAGGACATTTGTACCTCAGGACCTTGACACTTGCTGTTCCGTCTGCCAGAATCCTTTCCCCCAATCTGGCCCCATGGCTCTCCTCTCTTCAGTCATGTCTCTGCTCAAATGTCACGTTGGCCTAGAGCCCCTGCCCCTTCCCGGACCCGTCTCTGTCCCCCTCCTTTATTTTGCCTCATGACACTTATCCTGAACATATTCGTCTGTTTGTTTGTGGGCGTTTGTTTTGCCTCCCTGCCGAAACGACAAGCCATAAAAACAAGGATGTGTGTCTCGTTAGATCAGTGCTATAGATCCAGTGTCCGGCCTATAGTTGCAGCTCCATTTTCATTAAAGATGAACAAATTTGAAAGCCTTTTGTGGGAGAGAGGCAGAAGGATTATCTTAGCCACTCTTAAAGAGCACGAACTAGGTGTCATGGCAAACCCCATCTAGATCGAAGTACTATCATCACCCCCATTTTAGAGATGAGGAAACCGAGGCCCAGACGGTTCAACACCTGGACCCAGGTCGCAGAGCTAGTAAGCGGCGGAGTCTAGACTCAACCCATCAGCTTAACCACCGTGTGAAAGGGAGGTAGAGGGGACCCCCAGGTCCAGGGCCTGCAGGAGGACCCGAGTAAGGAAATAAATTTGTACTTGAGTTTCAACTGTGCCATGTTCAGCAAATGACTTGGATAGCCAAAATACGCTACGTGAAACACTCTTAAAAATGGATAATGAGTAGATAGGTAGACAATTTTTAAGAAGAACAGCCCCGTGCCGGGGGACTTCGGGGAGGAGGAGGAGGAGGTGGTGACGGGATCCTGGGAAGGGCAGGGAGAATTTACCTCAGGAGGGGCACGTTATTGGGGGTCAGGAAAGTAAAAGATGAAGCCCTAAGGGCTTGGAAGAATCAACTGTTCGATGAATACTGATTGACGCCATCTCTGTGTATGCCGGGAACCACTGACGCAGCCTCTTTGCTGACCTTGGGCCTTGCCCCTTGTTCCTCTGAATCCCTGCCCTCACCTGTTCCCCCATCCCTTTACCCCAGAGGGCCCAAGGGATGGCCCCAGTGAGAGATGGCATTTCCACAGAGCACTTAGAAGATGCTGAGCTAAGAGAATATTCTGGGCAAAAACTACAGATCATTTAAATATACAGATTATTAATCTGAGTGGGGGGGGTTGAGAGGGGACCGAAAAGGGCAAGACTCTCAGTGGGGGTGGGGGGCTAGAGAGCAGGGTCATCAGTGCTTGGCAGGGACCTGTGGGAGCAGGCCAGAGGTGGGGTCATTCCTGGGTCCTAAGTCCAGATGGCCTGGAGCGCCAGGATGGACCAGAAGTTCATGTAGTTCAGATAGGAAAGGAAACCTGAAGAAGGAAGAGAGCAGAGGAGGTGAGGTGCGGCATCCGAGGCCCGCCCCAGGTCCCGATTCTCTACCCAAACCCAATCACACCCCTATCTCGTCCCCAATCCATTTCCCAACCCCAACCCAACCCTATCCCCACAGCCAGCCCTCTGCCCATCCCCACCCTCCCCGATCCTGTCTCCCACCTCGGTCCCATCTTGTCCGGCCCTGTGCGCGACCCATCCTCATCCCAAACTCTGTCCCATCCGTATCCCTGAAAACCCATGCCCAAACCCAATCCCAGCCCAGCCCAGACCAGTCATCAGGAAGAGAAAGACGCCGGTCCACGCCAGGTAGAAGCTGAGCCCCAGAGTGTAGGTCATGCCTTCCTGCAGGTACTCATGGGCCTGCATCAGGTAGAACAGGATACCCAATATCATGCTGGCCCCTGCATGAGTACAGGTGTTAGGAAGCTGGGCGTCAGGTGTGCGCAGACCCCTGCCCATACTCGTGTGGCTGCGTGGTTCTTGCTCAATATTCTCCCAGTTTCTTTCACCTCCCTGTACCTCTGTGCCCAGGCAAGAAAACAGGCTCCTGCCAATGTCATGGTGGAGCACACTGGGACCACTGGGTTGGGTCTAAAACCATAGGCTTTGGGGCCAACCAGACCAGAGGTCTTGTCTGCCTCTCCCTCCCACCTTAGGGTAACTACTCCATCTCTCTGAGCCTCATTTCCCTCATACGTAAAATGGGCATAACCATTGGACTCATCTCTTTGGGTTGTCCTGAGGAATTGTTGACATCGGCACACTTCCTGGCATGTAGTGAGCACACGAGAATTGAGATTGATCGTTATCATTGTTTTGGAGCTTTAATTTTGGGCTTCTGAAGAAGTGGACGAGGAACCCACTCATTCTGCATATTTCAACTTTAAAAAATATTCAGGTAGTGGAGACCTGGGTTGTTTTCTCTTTACGTTATTGAAAAATAATATAGGAGGTGTTTTTCATTGAATTAAAAGGAATGAGCAGAAATTTTTTTTGGGAGAAAAATGTCTTATATTAGATGACATAAAACTGAGCTGTTTTCTACTCTTCGTACCTTTTATGTGAACAGTTGGGAAGAGCTGCCAGACAAACTGGATAAATACTATTTGTTAATGCGGAAACAGGAAGTTGAATGTTTCCTATTCTTGACTTTGCTGTCACTGTCCAAAAATGTTTTCCTGATAAAGCTGAGAGTTGCAGTCAATCATTACAAATAATAAGAACATAATATTCTTCCTTTTCAGATTAAAATGCCACCCCTCCTCCTTTTCTAAAAAGTGTGATTTGACATGCAAATGGAAAAATAGACTAATTCTAATCAGAATATCAATTTTGAGATATTTGGGTCAGGTGGAAGGATTATCATGGTAAGGAATCGTGCAAGGTCAAATAGCTTCCATCAGGTACCAACATTTTCTAATTCAATCGTCACTATCTCCACGTGATAGGAAATTTTACCCCCATCTTACAGATGAGAAAGCTGTGGCTCAGAAAGATTAAGTAGCTTAAACAAAATCACAGATCTGGCAGTAGTAGGGGGAGAAAGGATTTGGGATAGGTCAGCACTGGAAATGGGTATTGGGTAGAGGTTGAAGTTTGAATGACGGGGATGGAGGGTGAGGTCGGGGATGGGTTTCGGTTGAGTTCGAAAGTGAGGTGCACAGGGATAGAGTTGGGTTGGATTTGGAACGAGTGTTGAGATTTGGAAAGGGGTTGGGGATGGTAATGGGGATGGTTTGGAGTTTGGAAAGAGATAGAAATGGAAAGGGAGGTGGGGATGGGGATGGACGTCACAAAAAAGAATACAGAGGAGCTTGAGATTTGTTGGTGACAGAGACGGCAGGTGAACCGGAGGCTGGTTTTGGGGCTGGAGATGAGGTTGTCTTGGAAGTTCATATTTTTCATTGGGATTGATGAGAGATTTGGCAGGAGGTAGAATCGGGATGGGCAATGATGTGATGACAAGGATGGGGTTGGAATGTGGTGGGGAGGGGGTTGGATGTCATCGTGGGTACTGGGCAAGGTACCCCTTGCCTTGGTTCCTGAGGGATTAGTCTCAGTGCCATGCCTGTCAGGATGCTGATGATGACGTTGGAGAAGTCCAGCATGGGCAGGTTGGAGCTGGTGAAGAAAATGATGTTTGCGAGTATGATGCAGAGGAAGAAGCTGGCGATGCTGGCGAGGAGGAGGAAGGCCCAGGCAAAGTCCAACAAGTCTGAGGAAGGAAGAAAATCGGAACACCAAGAGGCCCTCCGGCGCTGAGCGTGGGGGAAAGGGTCCCCAATGGGGCTGGGAGTATTCCTGAACCCTCTCCCTTGCAAATTCTTCTTCCTCATTTTAAGAAAATTGAAATTGGGCCGTAGAGAAGGGATATTAAGGCAGATGCCTTTAGCATTGAGGGCACACCTCTGCATCAGTGAGAACAGGTTCTTGAGCAGTGAGAAGTGGGGTAGGAATTGAGGAGCCCACTCTGTGTGATGAGGAAAGATTCCCTGGGGTGAAAAACTCTCAGGATAATGCGTGCGATCCTAGGATTAAGAGGACTGTGGGAATGAGTATCCTGTAATTGAAGATGAGCATAGGGCACTGGGGATGGGCCTGGGGCAATGAGGACCACCTGGGAGAAGGGATGACCGACCAGGAGCAGCAAGAACTATCCCGGAGAAGGGAAGACTAACCCTGGGCAGTGAGGACTGTCCCAAGGAAGGCAGAAAAGGGTGCCCCTGGGACAAAGAGGGACAAAGAGATGAGTCCCAGGAAGGGTGAGTATAGGGTTGGTCTTACAAGCATTCTGGTCGTACTCATGGAGGCAGGAGATGTCAGGGCACTGCACAAAGAAGATGGTGTTGATGGGGATGGTCGAGGGGCCATCGGGATCCCCGGGGGGTGTCAATGGCACCTGGAAGTGGACCCAGGGCTGGCCCAGAGTGATGAGACCGATGATCACCATGCCGGCCAGGCTCAGTGCCAGGCTCACCTGACGGCTGATCTTCTTGGCTCCGTGCAGCAGCTGCCAGCCCATGGGCAGCTGGGAATAGCTGCATTTACTCTTTTTCGGACACCTGTAGCGGATTGCCCACCACCAGTGTCAGCACTGAGTCCAGCAACCCAGCCCAGCCACCCCAGTCCAGCTGCCAGCCCATGACCCACCCAGTCTAGCCTTCGGACTCTCTTCTCTATGTCCGTCCTCCCTGGTCTGTATCTTCCAGGTCCTGCCTCTGGAACATGCTCACCCAGGTTTAGCCTCTAGGCTCCCTTGCCTCCAGATCTAACTTCCAGACCCTGCCACCCCCAAGTTCAGTTCCTAGGTTGAGTTACAGGTCTGGCCTTTATGCCCTGCTGTACTCAGGGCCAGCCTCACTTGGGTCCAACCTCTAGTTTCCGATAGACTGGCTTTGCTTCTGGTCCCCGACCTTTGGCTGCTGCCCCTCCCCCAGAATTCTAGCCCAGAACCTGGCCTGCTGCCTGGACCCCTGCTTCTCACCCGCCAGAATCCATCTCAGCAAATCTCTTTGACTGTATGCTCTGGATATTGTTGTCTAGAATACTTGGGCTGGATAGGGAGCTGTCCGTAGAGTCTTTGAAACTCCCCTGGGAGGCACAGGTGACTGAATCAATGCTTTTGATACTGGGCGTGGGGCTGTGAGTAATTGAAGGGGGGACATCAACTTTGGCCCGGATCACCAATGTGGGGCCTTGGGTACTCAAGCGGGGACTCTGGCTTTTTGGAAGGTGGTCTTGGCTGCTGACTTGACTACTGTAGGTAAGGGGCTCTTTATCGGTCTGGGTGCTGTGAGGAAGTAATGGAGAATTTTGGATGCTGAAGTGGCGAGTTTGGAAAATCGGTGGGACATCTCGGGTGTTGAAATGGTGACTGTAGGTGGCTGGCGGTGTGTCTTGGATACTGAGCCGATGACTGCTCATAGCGGATGGCATGTCCTCAGTACTGACCGAGGGACTGTTGAAAACGGATGGTGCGTCTTGGATATTGGCCCAGTGACTCTGGACTAGTGAAGGGTCTTGGGTGCTGAGCCGGCGACTGTGGATAAAGGACAAGGGCTCTTGGACGCTGACCCGGCGACTGTGGATAACGGACAAAGGCTCTTGGATGCTGACCCGGCGACTGTGGATAATGGATGGTGTGTCTTGGATGCTGGCCCAGTGACTCTGGACTAGTGGAAGGTCTTGGACGCTGACCCGGCGATTGTTAATAACGACAAGGGCTCTTGGATGCTGACCCGGCGATTGTTAATAACGGACGAGGGCTCTTGGATGCTGACCCGACGACTGTTGATAATGGGTGGGGGCTCTTGGATCCTGATCCGGCGATTATGGATAATGGACGAGGGCTCTTGAAAGCTGGCCCGGCGACTGCTGATCATGGGCTGAGAGCCTTGGACGCTGACCTGGGACCTGCAGGTAATCGATGAAGAAACTTCTGTCTCATTTCGAGTATTACTGGGAGCTGTTGAAAGGAAACTCGGCTGAGTGCTCTGGAGGCCAGATTGGGGCCTCTGGGACATGTGGGGATGCAGGGCAAGGCCAGTCCCCGGGTGCACTGAACAGACTGCCAACGGCTTCAGCCCCTCCTTCCAGGCACCTCCACGGCCACCTGGAAGTCTGTTGGTCTCCCTCCCAGGTTCAGGCTCAGTCCTTTGTGGCTCGGATCTCTCTGACCCTTCTTTTGTGTTCTCTGGTCTCTCCTGCTGTCCACAGGCGGGCCTCAGGGCTTCGGTCTGGCCTGCCGCTGGGGTTGGGGGGAGGTTCCATGACAGTTGGAGAGATTCCAGGAGGTTGGGACGTGGGGCATGGACTTACGCTCTGCCCTGTGTGAGTGACATGGGGGCTGGGGCTGGGTCAGAGTGGGTTCCAGGGCAGGGTCAGGATTGGGCCAAGAAGAGGTCATGGCTGGGTCTGAGAGATGTCAGGACTGGGCAACGGTGGGGGAGGGAGGAGGGAATGACCAGGGTGGAGAAAGAGCAGGGTCAGAAAGGGGCCAGGATGCGGTCAGAGCCGGGCCAGGCTGAGGCGGCGCTGGGGCACCAGCATCTCTAAGACCAGTTCCTACAGTTTCTGGGGGGCCTGAGATCTGAATTTATAATCCCTTTCTCCTTCCTGCCCTTACCCCACCCCACTCCCAGGGCCTTTGCTGAATTGATTTCCTCTTTTTATTCCAAGTTCGACATCTCTCTGTCTCTGTCTTTCTTCACCTTTCCCTGAGGTCACAGGGACCTGTTGCCCGACCTCAAAGCCCTCCAATCCAGGCTTGGGAGGGAAGGCAGAAATAATAGCCACAGGTCGAGGAGGGCTCACAGAGGCCAGTGGGAATGCAGGCACCCCAAGTAGATGCAGCCCTTCCGGTTAGGAGTGGGGATTTTTCAAACTTCCGTTCCCTCCATCCTTCCTTTTGGCTCTTGTGGCAGACTTTCAAGAAACAAACAAAAAAGAAAGAAAAAGAAAAAAGGAAATACACAAAATTTTATGTCTTTAATTGCACAAATATCCATCTAACTCGTCATTTGTCAAAGGAGATCCTGATATTTCAGGGGACTGTTATAAGGGTGAAACGCAAGAGCATTGAGAAGCCATTGTCATAGAAACCTGTTGAATTGTTTACACTTCACAGGGACCGATTTTGACTCTCAGAGTTACTTTCTCCATCCCCCAAAGCTCGTGGCTGAGTCCTAGACCCAACCTCCTCTGAAATCCATATTGAGAGGTGCCACAGGAGAGGAAGGAATTACTACAATGGATACTATGGATGATGCGTCTACCAGTTCATAGACCCATGCGCTCAATCATTACCTTTTTAAAAAATGTTCATTTTTATTTTTGAGAGGGGAGGGGCAGAGATAGACAGAGAGAGAGAGGGAGAGAGAGAGAACCCCAAGCAGGCTCCGCATCAGCAGGGCTGAGCCTGAGGCAGGGCTTGAACCCACCAACAGTGCTCATGACCTGAGCTGAAATCAAGAGTGGGATGCTTAACCAGCTGAGCCACCCAGGGGCCCCCTCAGTTGTCACTTTTTTAATGTAATGACTAGCAAAGGCCCTGTACCAGGTAATGAGGGTGCAGTGGGAGAAAGAAGAGATCTGTTCCCTACCCTCAAGGGGGTCTGTTGGGGAAGATGGGTCGGGATAAAAATAGTTCATGAGACGAGGGATGCCAGTGAAGGAGACTTGCACGTTGCACTGTGGGAGCATTTGGTGGGCAACCTTGCCAAGAACTGAGGCTGGGCTGGGCTGGGGGGGCTCAGGATGGGAGAGGTGGAGGGCGTGGCATGGGAGGTGAGGTCTCAAGGGCAGTTAGGGCAGTCTGGGCACAGGCGGAAGAAGAGTGCCCCGGGCAGAAGGAGCGGCCTGGACTTCTTGTTGACCTGCTGAGGTAGGAAGGCTCTCAGTGTGAGAGGAACCCTGTGAAGTCTAGTGTGGCTGGAGGTGAGTGAGCAGTGGGAGGGACAGGGGTCTCCCCGCCAGTTGGGAAGTCTGGCAGGATCACAGGGGGCTTGGTGAAGGCAGGGTGTGCCCCTGGCGTTTTCTTCTGTTCGCACCATCGGTCTTAGCCTCATGAGCATGCTGTGGAACCCGCATCGTAGGTGCCTGTGTCCTGGATTGGGATTTGTGATTTGTGACAGGGGTCTAGAGAAGCGGTTGAGGTTGAGGGGGGAGATGGAGCTGGGGTTTGGGGAACAGGGACTGGAGGATGGGGTTGGAGACAAAACGAGTAAGTCTGGGCTTCGAATGGGTTTGTGGGTGGGGGCTGGGCTGGACGTTAGGGTTAGAGACGGGAAGGGGGATGCATTTGGAATCGGAGATGGGGACGAGGTTGGGATTGGGGTCTGGGTGGGGATGGAGACGTGGCCGTGGCTGGAAATGGAGACTAGGCTGCGGCAGTGTGGTGCGGGTGGCTCTGGGCCCCCAGAACTCTGTTCTTTCCCAGTGGACGTGGTCTCTTTCTGGGAGGAGGATCGCAAGTTCATCCTGCGGGGCTGGTCTCTCATCTTCAACATCCTCGCAACCCTGATGGTGCTCAGCGTGGCGGATGGACGTCTGGCGTACTTGGAGGGCCCTTACACTGGCTACCTGGGCATCTGGACAGACTGCAGGAAGTACAAGTGCGCCAGCCTGGGCCAAGTCACCGGTCAGTAGGAGCCCGGACAGACTACGGGGCACTTGAAGTGGGGGATTTGGGGAGATTATCAGGGGTGGGACTCTCTGGGGGAAGTGCTTCGCATGTTCTCAGGGGGAAGTGTTCAGAATTCTCAGAAGGGTCTCTGGAGACTCCCTGAAGTGACTTGTGGAGAAGTCTCCTGGAGTTATACATGGCTTTTGAGGAAACAGGGAAACAGACTGTCATGGCGCATGGGAAGAGCATTACAACTCACCGGAAACCAATCTGCCTCATGATTAGGTGGTTAAAGTCACCATCATTTTCTCCCTCGCTTCTTAAAATAGGTTTTTTAAAATGTATTGTTTACTTTTGAGAGAGGGAGTGCAAGTTGGGGAGGGGCAGAGAGAGAAGGGGGACAGAGGATCCGAAGCGGGCTCTGTGCTGACAGCAGCGCACCTGATGCGGGGCTCGAGCTCACAAACCATGAGATCATGACCTGAGCTGAAGTCAGACACTCAACTGACTGAGCCACCCGGGAGCCCCCCCAAAATAGTTTTTTAAAAAAGATGATTAAAAATTTAATAAAAGGCGATCTCCAACTCCTTCAGAGACATTTTGCTTTATCGTAGGTCTCTGTGTATGTTCCTAGTGCTTTGAGCATCGCAACAGGAGGCAGCCCAGAACCTGGAGCCAGAGAGCCTGGATTTAGATCCTGGCCCAACCACGTGGCAGCTGGGTGACCTTGGGCACATCTTTCACCTCTCTGTGCTTCAGTTTCCTCGTTTCTAAAGTGGTAGCGGTAGTAATTCCTAGTCACAGGCCGTTGGAAGAATTAGCAAGCGAAAACATGTAGAGGAATTAGAACAGTGCCTGACACATTTGCAGCGCTACACCAGGTTTAGCTATTGTTATCCTAAGGAATTTGTTTTTTGTCCAACGCACCTACCTTCCTTTCAGATCTCAGAGAAGTTTGTGAAACTCCCAGCATGCTGTGCGGTGTTAATCTTCTTTATTTATTTTTGATGTCTCTTTGTTGTATACCTCCCCAATTCAAGCTGGTGTAAGGAAGACAAACATGCTTTCTCAAGTTATGGAAAAGTCCAGAGGCATAGATCTATCCAGTTCAGGTACTGCTGGATCCAGGTGCTCAAAGCTCACCGTGAGGGAATCTGTCTCTTGCCACCTCTCTGTGCAGGCTTCCTCTGTGGTGGGCCATCGGGCAAGCTGTGGTAATGGGACATCGGCCACGTCTAGAGTCTGTGCTTTCTGTGAACAATCATGGGGGAAAGGGAGCGAGTTGTCTTCTGTGGCCCTGAAGCGAAGGTCTCAGGATGAGCTCTGATGGGATCGGGTTTACTTCCCTGGGATTTCTCACTCCTTGCTCTGGTCAGGAAGACGTCATGCTATGATTGGCTGGGTCTGGATCACCCTCGCTTTTCTTAAGAATCAATGGAGGGGTCGTTTCTGCCCAAAAGCACGAGGACAGAGGGTGGGCAGAGAGTTCCTCTGAACCAAGTCGAGTCGCTACTGCCAGAAGAATGGGAATGGCTGCTAGGTGGACACCGTTATCCCATCTTCGCGATACTTGATTGGAGCAGGATTATCTCGGGGGTAGATTCCCAAGAGCAGAACAGCAGGGTTTCTGAAGGGCTGAGGAGACTTCGTAAGGCTTTGATAAGTCAGGATTCGTATGCCGAGCAACAGAAGCCAAGTAAACCTGGTGTAAGCAGAAAATGGATTTACAAACAATGTTGGGAGAGTTTGAAGACTCTGTGCATGACCAGAGAACTGAGCTCCAGGGATCGGGAACATGCCCAAAGAATTCCCTGGAAGACTGACTGGCTGGGCGTACACACTGCAGCTTGCCCTGTGGGCCCGTCTCTCTAGACCTGGACTCCACTGGGGAACCTCTTTCTTGGCCGCCCTGGGACCCTGGAGGGAGCAGCAGCCACACCTACCAGAACAGAGTCCATGCCTACCTCTGGCTGCTAATTCCAAATCTAGGGTGGCTCTTCTTTATTGGTGGAGCCTGGTCACGTGCTGAGGTCTTAAGGGAAGCCTTAAGAGAAGCTGGTTTCCTTCCTGGAAAGTGTAGATGCATACTTTGGGGGAAATTCTCCAAACGTGGACTGGTTTTCAAAGGTGCCGGGAAGACAAAAAAGAGAGGCGAATGTTCATTAGATTTCCCATTTATTCCAAAATGCTAACTTTGTATGATTTTACATTTGTTAGGGTTTAAGTTACTTTTATTTTATTTGAACAAGGAATGTATTTATATGGTTCAACATTTTCACAAGTGCAAGAGTCTCCCTTTCATCTCTGTCCCCCATCCCACCCATTCCCCTTCCTGGGGGGTGACCGATGCTACTAAGCCATTTAAAAAATTTTTTAATGCTTCTTTTTTAGAGCGAGAGAATGACAGAGTGTGAGCAGGGGAGGGGCAGAGAGAGAGAGGGAGACACAGAATCCAAAGGAGGCTCCAGGCTCTGAGCTGTTAGCACAGACCCAGACACGGAGCTCGAACTCAAGAACTTCAACGTCATGACCTGAGCTGAAGTCAGTTGCTTAACCGACTGAGCCACCTAGGCACCCCACTACTAAGCCTTTTTTTTTTTTTTAACATTTTAACTTATTATTGAGAGACAGAGAGAGACAGAACATGAGCAGGGGAGGGGCAGAGAGATGGGGAGACACAGAATCTGAAGGAGGCTCCAGGCTCTGAGCTGTCAGCACAGAGCCCCACGCGGGGCTTGAACTCAAAAACTGCAAGATCATGACCCGAGCCGAAGTCGGACACCCAACCGACTGAGCCACCTAGGTGCCCCCTAAGCCATTTTTAAGTTCTTGTGTGTCCTTCCCGTTATATTTTCTACACATATGAGAAAATGGCTATGTTTAAACAGTATGACTGTATAAACATGCAAACACATACATACACACACACACAGGCATGTCTCTCTATTTGCTATATATGTTTATCACTTAAAAAGCACACGAGGCAGTATTATAGTTCTCTTTTTAAAAGTAAACCAGCATTTACCGAATGCTCTGAATGTAAAATGCTTTATGGTTGGCATAAAGACACAACATATAGGTTATGAGGATTTCTTTAAGGTGTAGAAATTTAAAATTTTTATATTCTTATTTTTCCAGCTTTGCCTCTGTGACTTTACCAATTGCTTCTCAGCTTCGACGAGTTCTTCTCCCTCTAGATTGTTGGTGGACATTCAGTTCTGGTTGTGTGTGTGTGTGTGTGTGTGTGTGTGTGTGTGTGTGTGTTAGAGTTTGTGAGTTTAGTGGGTGGTATGTAGGCAGCCTTGAATCCTGCACTGCTTGCCAACTTATGGAAGGGATTTGAATTAGTCACGAGTCTTTGGATCACAGGTAACAGAAGCTCTAATGTGAAATCGCTTGAGGGAAGGAACTTATGGTCTCACCTACATGAAAAAGGGTGGAAGGAAGAGTGCTTTCAGGCGTGGCTGAATCCAAGAGCCCAAGCGAGAGCGTCAGACACATTACTGTCTGTTTCTTGGCTACTTGGATTGGCTTCATTCTCCAGGCTCCACCTAGTGGCAAGTCGGCATCTAGTTAGGAAAATAAATCATTCTAGATGCTTTAGAGGGTAGTAAATATAGGAGATTACTTTCATGGGTAACAGAATAGCTGAGGAGCGGAGTAGGTAAGAGCCGGGAAGCAGAGGTTAGCAACTCAAGAAGCTGCTACACCCCCAGCCCAGATGAACGAAGAAAAGAGGTGGTCTTACTAGAGCCTGGAAGCTGGAGCCATCGGGAAGGAATAGACTCATGGTGGGATTTGGTTAGAGGTGGCTAGAATCACAGGGAAAAAAAAATGAAGTTGCTGCCAAAGACACCAGCTGAGGTGGGGGTGGGGAGAGGAAAATAAATACACTGGCTAGTTCTCTTCTTCCAGAGCCAGTTTCTGCCAGTGCCTCCCATTAGCCAAACATACCGATAAGCCAGTGAGCAAAGGAGGCTGGGAAATGTAGTCTCTGCAATACCGATAGGGAAGCGTGGGGAATGGATCTGAGAGAAGACAGACAAACAGCTGGCAGAACTGCTAACAATGTGGGCTCAAGTCTGGCAGGAAAGAGAACACAAAATGTTCCTGCAAAAGTCTTGTGTGGCTGGGTCATAGGAGCACCTCAAACCAAATCTAGCGGCCAGAGCAATGCCATGCACTGATTAGCTTATAACTGGGGCTGAGAGTGTGGAACAGGCAGGAGGGTGAATCGGAGAGGTAAGCCACAAATGGCTACTTCTGACCAAACCACAAAGCGGGCTCATCTCTGGGTTGACAAGAGCTGGGGACTTGAATGTCATCTCAACTCTCTTTCTCCTCTCCTCTTGTCTGCTTTCCTTTTACTCTATCAGATCTCCTATCCCCCATGAGGCTGGGTCCAAGGCCAGGCAGCTCCAGGCTCATAATCCTCTTGACTAGAGGAACGAGAGCTCTGGAGAGCCTCAGTCAGAAAAAGTCCCAGGGCAGAGCTTAATTGGTTCTTTTTGGTCATGTGCTCATCTTTGGGCCAATCACCATGGCTTGGGGTATGCGGCACTGTGATTGGCTCAGGTGGAGTCATAGGACTATTTTCGTGACTTCCAGAAAGCAGGGTTATGTCATGAGAAGCCCTCACCCCGGATTATGTGATGGATCCCCAGAGGGCTACTGCTATTCTGTATATATGTCCAAGCTTTTGCTTTCTGATTACGTGTTAGAGATAAGCAGTTTGTCAGAAACAAAGCAGAGGGAATCTTAGCTCATTTGGCTGAGACGGTCTTGCACTGTTCCAAAGTAGGCAATGTAGAGAAGGGCTAAAAGGAGACGTAATTCTCAGAAGGGGCCAAAACTCTTGTTCTGAAACGTACATTGGATACATAGCCACTGAAACCTAGTGTGACTCTGTGGTTTTCGAGTATTTGGAAGTTTTTCCTGTGTGTGCAGCTGTGTGTGTGCTCTGGGGATCAAGGTGGGTGATTTGGAGAATGTCTGTGGGGGGGCCTCCGGGGCGATATTGGGGGAGGTTCTGGGCGTATACATGGGATCACTAGAGGATCTTGGGAGGTGAGCAGGAGAGACTTTAGCAGAAGTAGTCTTTGGAGACTAGGGGAACTAAAGTGTCTTGGACAATTTTGAGGGTGCTATTGGGGGTGTCTGGGTGTGATACTGAGGGCATTACTGTGAGCTGCCGTGGGATGCCTTTTGGGAGTATGAGCGGGATGACTTTGGAGGTGTCTGTGGGGATGACTCTAGAAACGATTGAGATGACTCCGTGGGGTGACTTTGAGGATGCGAGTGGGGATGAGCTAGGGGTCATCCGCGGGGTCACCTTGGAAGTATGGGTGGGGTTGACGATGAGGGTTTTGGGGGTTGATTTTGCCGTAGGTGGGGGTGACTGGGACAACTTCGAGGGTACAATTTGGGATGATTTTGACTTTGCAGATGCCTGGGGTGACTCTGTGAGAGGGAGAGTCATTTGGGGGTTTCTTGGAGGGAACTCTGGTGATGCAAAGGGGGAGATGTTGAGGTTGTCTGCGGCCAGACTTTGGCGGTGTCCGTTGGGCTGCTCATGGGGCTGCGGGTAGGGCGAGTCTGGAGGGTGACCTTGGCGAGCATGTGGGGATGACCCTGCAGCATCTCCTCTTCTCCTTCCAGTCCTCATCCATATGAGCACGGGCTTCATGATGCTGGCCCTGACCCTGTGTCTCATCCTCCTCCCCTGCATGGGCCTCTCCTTCCGGCCGGTCTTCCGACGCCTCACTAAGATCGACCTTGTCTTCAGTTTTCTCAGCTTCAGCACCGGTAAGTGTCGGCTTGGGGGAAGCGAAGCGACCCCCAGCATCTCTCCCCAGGGCTCTCTTTTTGGCTTTGGGGAGGCGCATCTCAAGATTTCTGGCCTGCTGGCTCTCTGTCTTTGAATGTCTCTTGGGATCTCGGCCCCACTGTTTCCGTGTGCCTCTCAGTTCTACTTTTATCTTTCTCAGGCGGGGCGAGCATGGGGGTATCTATCTGGCTCTCCTTCCTGTTTCCTTCTCTTTCCGCTTCTCTCCGGGTGTCTTTCTGTCTGGCACAGGAGTTTGTGCGCATGCGTGCGCACACACACACACACACACACACACACACACACACACCCCCGATTGTCATGGAGGGCGGGAGAGGAGAGGCTGTTCTGGGGGGGGGTGGTCCTGGGGTTCCCGTCCGGTCAGTGTCCTTCTCTCCGGCCCCATCCTGCAGGGTTCCTGATTGTTCTCAGTCTGACGCTGTTTGTAGTCAACTGTGAGACGCTGCGCCCGAGGCCACAGGTATCCTACCTGGTGGCCACCTATCTGTGCTGGGGCGCCGGCGTCTTGATGCTGTGGGCCGGTGAGGGCGAGGCCTGGGGGGAAAGGGGCGGTGCCTCGGCAGGGCCGGGAGCGGAGCCCGGGAGGGAACTCGAGGCTGGGCCTGGGGCCGGATAGGGGCGGACCGAGGGGAGGCCCGCCTCGGGGGGGGGGGGGCGGGGCCTGGGAGCGCGACCCGGAGTTCCTCCGCTCACTAGCCCCGCGCCCCGCAGGAGTGCTGAACTACTTAAACCACTTGGGCATGCGGGGCAGACGTTCGTCCATCGAGGAGCGGCGGGCGAGCTGCAGTCGGTGGGTCTCGCAGCAGAACGCTCAGGGACGCGTGTCCGAACTGTAGTCCGGCGCGGATCCCAAGCCCACCGTGGACCTGCCCAGTGCACTCACCCCGGGGGGGGGCACCCTCTCAAGCCTCTCTCAACAGTTGCGCCTGAGCTTCTCAGGAAACCGACCGGTCACCGCAGCCACATGCCGGGCCCGCCCCCTCCGTCGTGGCCACGCGCCCTAGATGGGACCTCCCTTCGACGCCCCGCTCCCGAGGAACAGGCCATGCCTTCCGAGGACCGGCGACAACCCCCCACTCCTCGAGCTAGTGTTTCCCCTTTTTGGCTCTGTTCCCGCCCACCGAGTGCTCACCCGCCGCCACTCCTACAGTGCGACACCGCCCCCTCCAGTTCTGCGCGCCGCGTGTAGCGCCACCGGCTGGTGTGGCCCCGCCCCCGAGCCCAGCTAGGCCCCGCCCCTGAGGGGGGGTGGCTAGCCCTCCAAGGCCACGCCCCGAAGCTGCACTCCACCGTCTGAACACCTCCCCCTCCGAGAGCCAGCCCCGCCCCTGCATATCCAGTCTGGACCAGGGCGGTCTTTACCCGGACCAGCTCCGAATGTAGCTCCCTCTTCTGCGGAACGGGCTCCTCCCCAGAAAGGCGTGGCTTGCAATCACATCCCCCCTCGCACTTCCCCCACTTCCGGACTTGTCTGCCACGATAAAACCTGGGCTGCTCACAACCTCTAAGTGTGACCCTCCGTGGTGGCGTCCTCTCCCCACAGGGCGGGGACGGGCCCAGCGTGTGTGAACCGGTGTGCGAACCGGTCTCGAGTCCTGGCCTTGCCCTTTAGGGTCTGAGCCTCTCTCTAGGCCGGTTTGTCTACATCTGGCTTTGCTCCTTCCTTTCCCCCAGCTCATAAGCCTCCTGCCCCCCGAGACCCAGAGGGCTGGGGAGGCTCTAGACTGGGCGGGGTGGGTCCCCAGCTTCCAGATTCCCAGAGTCTGGGAGGCCAGAGGACGCCAAACGTGAGGTGAATTTGATGCGTATTGAGTTTACTAAGGTCGGAAACACGACGGGGGCGTTCAGGCGTTGGCCGCCATGGTCTCTTTGATCCACTCCACGTGCGAAATCACTTTGGTGTAGACGGCAGGCATTTTGGGGCTGCCGCATGGGATGTGGCCCCAGGACGTGATTCCTTGAAAGATACCGTCGCAGATCAGCGGGCCCCCGGAGTCACCCTGCAGCGCAAGGCAGAGAGAATGAGAAAGGTCCTCAAGGTCATAGTCCTGCCTGCGGAGCCCCGGCTCTAACACCCGGGCGCACAGCGCTCAAGGCAGTGACTCCCCAGCCCCAGGAGAGGGCACAGTTCCTCCAGAGTCCACTGCCAGGGGGCCCGTGGGATTCCTACGGAGGAGACAGCGGCTGGAGTCATGGCCAACAGGGATGGGACCTCAGGGTTCAGTTTCTGCGCAGGGGGCGGGGTCCAGGAGAACAGTCCCAGCGGACAGGTGGGCGGGGAAGAGGAGCGGAATCCATCCACGGGACCCTTCTACCTTCAGGACTCATCTCTGATGTCGCCTGTCCCAAATAGCTTTCTCTGACTAGACAGTAAATATGAGGGCGAACCCTGATGTGGAGGAGGGAGGTGCCTCCACACCAGGATGGGAGTGTGGGAAGGAAAGGGGGCAGGGGAAGGGCTGCCCCGAGCGGAGGCTTGGTTGCAGGGGGAGATACGGTATGGAAGCCGCAGAGACAGATGCCTGGTTAGCTCTCAGCAGCAGCCCGGAACCTGAGTCCCTCCTGCCCCCAGCACCTCAAGGCCCAGGAGTGAGCAGAAGGGGGGACAGGCTGGCTCACCACACAGGTGTCCTTGCCGCCCTCCAAGTGTCCAGCACACAGCATGAACTCTGTCACCTTCTGGGAGTGGGCTTTGGCGCATACGTCATTGGATAGGAGTTCGAGGTCCACACACTGGAGGTCGTCTGGGTACTTGACTGCAGAGCAGAGAGGAAAAGGGCTGTGGCCAGACCCCAAGTGGCTTCTCAGCCCCTCCTCCCTCAGCCCCTGGAGTCCAAGCCCCCAACCCCTCCTCCCTACACCCAAGAGTCTGGGCTCCAGGATGCACGGTCTGGCCCTGGCGCGTACACGTATCCGGTTCGATGCTGCCCCAGCCCGAGGCATGGCAGGTGCTCCCCACTTGGGGCTCCTGGGTGGGCAGGTCCAGGACCCTCACGGCGTCCGTTATCTGGGCGGGCTCCGCCAGGCGGAGCAGCATGAGGTCGTGGCTGTAGTCCTCTCCCGGGAGGCGGGTGTGGTTCTCCAGGAGACTCAGGTTGAACTCGGGGTGTGGGAAGCTCTCACTGACCTGGACGAACTGGGCCGTGTCTTCGTGCTCAAACAGGTTGTAGCGACCCAGCCACAGCTGGTAATTGCTGGGGGAGAGAGGGGGCCCCAGGGAATGAGGGGAGAGGAGGGGGGGAAAGGGCGATGGGGAGCATGGGGGCGGGTCCCGGGGAGAGAGAGAAACAAGGAGTAACCATAGAGAAAGACCGCTGGGAAGGGAAAGGGCTCTGAAGAAAAGACAGTGAGCGGAAGACAGAAGGCTGCGACAAGGTCAAAGCCAGAGACAAAGACGGCCGAGAGCGTAAAAGAGCAGAAAAGGAGAGAGGGAAGGAGAGGCAGAGGGAAGACAGAAACGGAATGCAAAGGAGACAGAAGGAAGGATCCCGGGGAAGAAGCAGCAGTGAAGGAACAGACTCGAAAGGAGAAGCAGCAGCAGGCGAAGTGACCAAGGGAAGAGGAAGCGAAGGGAGAGAGTGAGAGCATACAGGGTGGTGGAGGGGGGACGGCAAGAGAGAGAACAGGGAGGGAGGGCAGGAGGGGCGGGGGAGGGGCCTGGGACCCGGTCAGCTGCAGCCAGGGCTGCGGGGCTGGCTTCCCAGCGGGGGGTGGCCTGGCCCCCAGCCCAAGGACGGCGTCCCCGTCCCTCCCCAGGCCTTCCCACCCTCTCCTCCTCCTCCTCCTCCCCCTCCCCCTCCTCTTTCTCCTCCTCCTTCCTCCAGGGCTTCCACTAGGCTCCAGCTGAAACCAGCCCTTCCCTGTGTCCCCCTGGAATGGCTCATTGTCCTGGAGGGAGGGGCTGAGCATGTGAGAAGACCCCCTCACACAGAGACATATGGAGATAGATAATCCCTTCCTTTTCTCCGGGGTCCCCCTCAGTCCCATCCCGGGGGGTGCTCAGCAGCGACGGGGGAGAGGGAGTGAGGCAGAGACCCAGAGACAGAGATGGGGCAGAGAGATGGAGCGTGATACATAGTGACGGGGATGCCACAGAGGGACCCAGAGATGGCAGAGATATGGAGAAACCTGGAGACCCTGAGACCAAAGAGAGGGAGACAGAGAAGAATCTTAGTCATACAGACAGACAGACGCGCAACAGAGCCACTTACAGAGAGACACAGGGAGGCAGGAGGAGGAGACGCAGGGAGACAGTTACGAGGAGAGACAGAGAGACGCAGGCACCAATGGAGGGCTTTCCTGGGGTTGTCCTTGCCGCTCTCCATAACCTAGACCAGTACGGTCCTTCTTTCCCTCCGTCCGCCAGCCTGCCTGAGGTTAACTCGGGGCAGTCCACATTGTTTATTCCTGCGGGAGCACAGACACCCCCTCCCCGGCCCCTCGGCCCCCACTCACTCGTTTATGCAGTGGGCGGCCGTGAGTACCCACTGGGGGTGCACCAGGACGCCCCCGCACTGGAACTTGCTGTAATGGTACAGAGCTGCCTGCCAGGGCTCCGAATTCTTCTTACAGTCCCAGCCTCCTATGATCCGGGACTGGGCGGGGGGCGCGGCACCTGCAGAGAGGGCGCCGGGTCAGGACAGGTGGGGACGAGGCCAGGAAGGCCGGGGGTAAGAGGGGGCCGTGTGGTGGGTTTCGAGGGACACAAATGCAGAGGAGCCAGACTGGAGGTCTGGGGAGACGGGCAAGGGGTGTGGGAAGGGCCTGGAATTCTGGAGCCTGCCCTGGGATTGTGGGTTGGTGGCGGGTCCTGGGTGGGGAGACCATGCTGACAGCAGAGCCAACCACGGGGATCGGGCAGGAGACGAGACGACAGTGTCTGGAGCAGCGTGTGGTGGGGGGGGGGTCAGGGGATACGGGGGTGGTTTGGTGCCTCTTGATTGGGACTGGGAGACGGTGCTCTGGGGATTTGGGGTCCTGGAACTGGGGTCGGGGTCAGGGCGGGGAGGGGGCTCAGGAGGAGGGAGAGCCAGGTGATAGTTCTTCTGGGATTGGGTGGTTCTCATGGAGACTGGGTTCATGGTCTGAGGGTGCTGGAGGGATCTGGGGTTCTCCTGGGGGTGGTGTCAGAGAGGAATGAAGATGGAGTTGGGGCCAAGCAGCTGTGGGAACGCAGGGAGGACCCACTTGATGTGGGGTTTTAGAATCACATGTTGGGGTCCTCGGGGAGGTAGGGGAGGACAGCTCGGCTCTGAAGGTATTCGGGGTCCTGGAGGGAAGTCTAGAGACCCAGAGCTGCACAGGAGGGATTCGCCTGGGGAGGGCTGGAGTCTGGGTGGGGGAAGGAAATTCCACAAGGAAAGGAGAATGTATTTAGGGGTTCTGGGGGTTCTTCCTCAAGGAGAAGGCTGGGGTGCTGGGTGGGTGTTCAGGGGCAAAGAGGTGGGGGAAGGAAGAGACAGCTGTAGGATCCTTATACCGGGAGGGGAAAGGGGTCCCTCTCGAGTCATGGACTAGAAAGTCTGTTTGGGGAGAAGTGGAGGTGTCTGATGGAATTTAGGGGTCTTGGGAAGATTTGAGGGGAACCAGATGCCAGGAACCAGATGGAGGACCTAGTTGAGAGCTGACAGCTGGATGGGAAAAGTCACCAGGGTGTGGGAGGACTTGGGGACTCAAGAGCCAGAGCCAGAGCCCACTAGGGGGTAGGGGGGGGCTATCAGGGTTCCAGGATCTGCTGGGATTGGGGGCACTCCTTGGAAGAGCTGGAGTCCCCCAAAGAGAGAGATGGAGATGGCCCAGGCTCTGCCTCTTTGGTAAGGTGGCTCAGGGCAGAGGTCTGAGTGGAGAAGAGGAGAAAATTCTGGGGGTTCCTGGGAGGGAGCAGGGAACTAGCACAACAGTGAGAACTGTGACCACAGAGGAGGGGCTGGGAGAGAGCCTGGGGCCCTGGTCTGGGATGGACTGTAGGAGAGGAAGAAGTTATTGGGGGTGAGGGCAGCATGAAAGTGGGGTCCACTCTCCCCCTCCCCCTCCCACCCCTCTCTCACCAGCCCCGGCCAGGGACAGGGCAAGGCACAGAACCAGGAACCACATGGTGACCACGGGCAGGCAGGTGGTGAGCTCGGAGCTTGGAAGCCTCTCCAAGGAGCATTTTAAAGCCTTCATCCACACCCCCCCCACCCTGAGGACCCGCCCTTGCCCTGCTGGCATCCAGATGCTGGCCAAGGGCCTGCCCCTGCTGCCTCCTGGGGGCTGGACACCTCCTCCCGCCCCAGAGCTGTGGAAGGGGCGGGAGAGCAAGCACCTGTTGTCCTGCGGGCCCTGATTGTGCTGGAAGCTTTCCTGGGGCCTGAGGCCAGACAGGGAAGGGCCTGGGGCTCCTGGGCCCCTGCTCTTGGAGACAGAGCCAGTGAGGGGAGGTGTGGGGAATGAGTGGGAGAAGAAACAGGAGCTTGGAGGAGTCAGTGACCTCCAACACGAAGCCCGATATACACCTGAGCCCCCAGGAAGGTCACACGCCCGAAGACCCAGGGCGTCCTCGAACACCGGCTGTGGGCTCTGATCCCTTCTCCCTGCACCGCTGGAGCCAAGGTGCCCGTTTCCCAGCTGCAACTGCCTCCGGAATGTCAGGCTTTCAGAACGCCCTGATTCTTGTACCCCCAGACGCAGGATCTAGGTCCCGATCTATTGTTTCTCTCCAAATAAAATTGTAGGGTACCTACCACCACAATCCTAGCGCCCCCAGATGCGGGAACGAGATTTCAGTGATCTCCTTGTATAAATTCCCTAGCATTTCCAAATCCAGGGTCCCCCACTCCCAAGACAACATTGGGATCCCATTACACCCCACCGCTACTCCTCGAGCCTCCAGATCTGGACACGCCAGGTCAGGTCCTCCAAAGTCCCAGGAATTCCAGGCTATCTGCCTCCCAAGGTCAAGAGAGTCCTCTCTACAAATTCTAATTCCCCTTCCCCCAGTAGAGTATTTCGGTCTCAGGACCCAGGGTTCATGTGGTTCAACAGTGACCTTGAAGGTCACATTTTGTGAGGGATCTCTGTTGAGAATCAGGAACCAGCTTTCTGCAGCCTCCATGGGAAACTCATAGGCTTCTGACACTTTCCCTGGGCTCTTCAGTAAAATCAAAGCAGGTCACAGGTCCGCTGTATGTCCGGAGCCCGCCTAAGGTAAAAGAGAGCATTTGCCTTTTTGCCTGGCTACCAGGAAGCCCACAACTGCATCTCCAAGAAGATGAAGTCATTCTTGACCGTCTAGGGTGTGCCGGGGGTCTTTTCCACTGGGGTCCAGAGATACATTTGCCCTGCGGCAGGCACTGTGGGAATCAGTTCATATGAACTTCCTCATTTAATCCTTACACCCCCGTAAGGTTAGCAAAATGATGGTCTCTGTTTCACACGCGGGGAAACCGAAGCTGAGTGGTGTTGAGTCTTTTCCTCAAGACCGCACAGCTAATCCTATGTGTAGGTGAATGAAGACAGCCTTGCTTCGAGCATGAGGTGTCTCGTCACCCAGGCACCGGGGCAGTGGATGAAAAGGAGCCATGTTCAATGGCTTGGGGTTCCCCGCCCAGTCTCTGGCTCTCACTTCCCCTCATCCCCAGAAGAAAGTCACAGAAACTCCTGCAGAGAAACTTGCATCAGCACTGTTATCTCAGTGTTTAAACAGGTGGCCTCGAGCCCCAGCTCTGGCCTGAGGCGGGACAAGTCCTTGGTTAACACGTGCGTCTTGGACAAATGGGGTCTTGAAGGATGGCTCAATTCTGTCCCAGGTCAGGACGGGGCGGCTGGCCAGCTACGGGAGCTTCTGCTCAATCGGAGACACAGGCGGTTGACCGAAAGAGTCAGTTCCTCTTCATGGTTTCCCCGATCCACCCCAAGTAGCTGCAGACTTTGGTATAGACACCAGGCTTTGTAGTAGTGTCACAAGGGACGTCGCCCCAGGACACAATTCCCTGCAAGACGCCCCCACAGACCAGGGGTCCCCCAGAGTCACCCTGTGGGGAGAAGAGAAAGTTTGAGTGGGAACCTTCTGGATCCGGTGCCCGCATCCTTATCCGAATCACTGTGCACAATCTCAGTCAAAACCCAATCCGACCCCACCCCATGCAATCCCATCCCAACTCAACTCAACTCATCGCAGTTCAATCCGGTCTAATCCAACTCAACCCTAACCAACACAAGTCAATACAACTCAGCCAATCCATGTCCAGTCCCACCATGTAATCCCAACCCAACTCAGCCCCCACATCTTCCCCATTCAAAATCAAACCAGACCTACGTCCGTCCTTACTGCCAACGCAACCAATCCCAGTTGTTATGTCTTTCACATCCTAGACAAAACTGACCCCAACCGCATTTCAACCCAGCATACTTTCCTTCTAAAACCAAAGCCCATTCCTCTTCTCAACTCGAACCCAGGCCATTCCAAACCAACCACCACATCATCCGCCCCAAACACCACCCGCCCCATCCCGGTCTCTAACCCCATCTCCAACTCCGCCCCCATTCTAACTGCTCTTCGCCTATCCCTAGCATCTTCTCTGGCCCGCACAACCCCATCCATCCCAACTCCCACGCCTGTCCCCCTCCCCCATGGCTCTGACCTCACAGGAGTCGGTGCCTCCGCCCTCTACTCCTGCACACACCATAGTATTCGTGAGGCGCCCTGGGTAGTCCTTGCTACAAGATGTGGCCGGGATAACACTGATGTTGGCACAATGCAGCGTATCTGGGAGACTCACTGGGGAGACAGGGGGCTTGGGTGAATCCATATCTTCAGGCCTTTGTGTCCCTCGCCCAAGAATCCTGGAGAACAGGGGCCCTGGAGGCCTGACACCCAGCGCCATTCTTTCACGCACCTTGCGGCCCGCTGCTCCCTTTGGTCCCGGGCTTGTCATCAGCCACCAGGCCCCAGCCGGACACCACGCAGGCCTCGCCCGGCTGGGGACAGCGCGTGGGCAGCGCCACCGGACGCACTTGCGGGGAGAGGCGAGCAGGCCGGGTTAGACGTAGCAACATGATGTCGTGGCGATGGCTGCGCGCGTCGTAGCGTGGGTGTGGGACGGCGCGAGCCACAGTCCGCAGCTGCTCCGGGCCCTCGCGCTTGCGCAGGTTGTGCTCGCCCAGCCGCACTCTCATGAAGCTGTGCGCACGCGCGGGGGACCGTCCGCAGGTGCAGCGAGGAGCACACAGAAAGATCAAAGAGCCGGCAAGCCAAGCCGGGGTCCTTCGCCCCTCTGGGGATCTGGACCTGCCATTACCCTCTCTGCCCGAGGCACCGAAGCCAAAAGTTCTAGCCCCTGCCCCTCAGGGGCCACGGAGGTGCACACACCCGGAACTCGACCCCCAGGCTCCAACTCCGAATCTTTCCCTCTCTGAATGCAAGATTCTCAGATCCCTAGACCCCGGGCCCCCTGCCCCTCCGCGCCCGGAGCCCTGCCTTCATACCTGGTTTGGCAGTGGGCTGCAGACAGCACCCAGTGCGCAGAGATGAGGCAAGCGCCGCAGTTGAAGCGTCCACGCTCGAAGAGGGCCACCTGCCACGGCTGGGAGTGGGGCGCACACTCGTCACCTCTCAGCATCTTGGCGGAGTCGTGCTGGGCCGCTGGGAGGAGGCAGAGGCGGGTCCCTCAGGGAGAGTCTTTTTCCCGGTCACACCTTGTGGACGCCCTGCCCACAGCACTTACTTTTCGCCTGTGCTTTTCCCCCAATGTCTTAGGACGGCCCCGACCTTAAATTTCAAGTACTGTCTTCTCTCTGGCTTTGACAACCGCTGCTTGTTCTCTCCAGGACTGTGCCCTTGCCCTTGGCCCTCACCCGTTTACTATAGGATTCTGGGAGAGCGGGTATATGGGAAAGGACCAGAAGGCGAGAAGTTCTCTGAGCTTAGAAGTGGAGACAGGGACACTGAAGAAAGATCCAGAAAGGTGGGTCACTTGGAATCGGCCGTTCAAGGTCAGCGCACTGCCACCGGCATCAGATGGATGTGGCCTCTCACTATGTATGCCATGCAGTCATGTCTCCAGAGTCTGGACATCTCAGCCAAATGCAGACGTGGCCACACAAGGTCATGGGCAAACATACAGGCACAAGCAGTCTTCCAGACTTAGGGACGGAGGTAGACAGCACTTTAACCTGAAAATCGCTTGTGTATACATGGGCTGCAGCTTCAAGGGTCACGGCAGAGAGAGTCTTGTGTATATATGAGGTCTGGACAGTTCCAGTGTGGGCGTGCAAGTGGACACACACACACGCACACATGCGCATAGAAGCTCACATCTAAATTTACAGCCTCTGCTGTGGGTCTGGTATTAGGTCACAGACTTGCACGCTGGCACCCAGGGGCTGGACAGCAAGGCGGGGTCCTTAACAAGGGTACATGCGGGAGAGACACAGAGATCCACTCAGGCCCCCAAAGGCTTGTGCACAGCCATGAATCTAAGTATAGTGGTTACATCTGGAATGTTAGAGTAAAATCGTTGTGTCCAAACATGTTAGCTGTGAGCCTGCGAGCAAATTATTTGACCTCTCTGAGCCTGCATTTCCTCATCTGTAAGATAGGATTGTTGTAAGGATTAAATAAGAGAGAGAGAGAGAGAGAGGGGGGCGCCTGGGTGGCTCAGTCGGTTAAGCGGCCGACTTCAGCTCAGGTCATGATCTCACGGTCTGTGAGTTCGGGCCCCGCGTCGGGCTCTGTGCTGATGGCTCAGAGCCTGGAGCCTGTTTCAGATTCTGTGTCTCCCTCTCTCTCTGCCCCTCCCCTGCTCACGCTCTGTCTCTCTGTCTCTCAAAAATAAATAATAAAAAAAAATGTTAAAAAAAAAGAGAGAGAGAGAGAGAGAGGGAAGTATGTCTGGCTTATTATAGCTGCTTAACAAATACTACTTATTTTAAACAAAGGACACGTAGATTGATTTATGCAGATATACGTGTGGATGTTCAGGCTCTGGACAGCAATTCAGCCAAAGTAGGTCAGACATATGACCAGGCCCAAATGACGATAACCAAGGTCAAAGCTATGATTCAACCTCAAGGCACTTTGTGGGGATTCAAAGTAATAGACACTGACCCGGAGGCCAACACTCCGACGCCGCGAACCCACTGGGTCACACCGCAGGGAAACAACCGTCACGGGGCTAGGCATCCAAGGTCAAAGACACAGCCAGAGGCACAGGCAAAAGACTTGTTTTCCCATCTCTAGACCTGTCCCCTGGTCAGTCACTTGGCGTTCGAGGTCCCTCATTGGGTTTCACCTAGGAGCCCTGGTTCACACATGTGGGCAGGATGTGGACACACAGGGCCTTGAAAACCCTCCACACACACACACACACACACACACACACACACACACGGCACCGCAGCATCATACCATGCACAAGGACGTAAACAGGAATGTTTCAAAGTCCCCAAACCATGAGCCGCTACTGGGCAATGGGGACGTGAGGCCTCCAGATCACGGCCAAGCACACAGACGCCCGCGCTGGAGCAGGAATTCGCACAGCTAGACGAAACGCCCGCGCTCCGCCTGCCAGGGTCCAGAACTGGGCCAAGGGCCCCGGCAAGGTTGGGGGAATGCGGGTGCGGATGTGGTCGACAGGGGGCTTAACGAGGGAAGGGCGGGGTTGTCCTGCAAAGAAGGACGGCGGGCGCGGGCTGAACAGCTGGGCACCGAAGCTGCATCGGGCCAGTCCAAGCCGGAGGAGGGCGGAGGCCCTTGGGTGCAGCGGCAGGCGGGAGGCAGGGAGGAGAGAGAGCACAGAGAGAGCCTGAGGGGAGGCTGGCAGCAGGGGGGAGCTTCGAGGGGCCCCCAGAGGCCAGGGTCACGTGGGGATCTGATGAAAGTCCACCCTCCACTTCTCCGGGCAGAGGCGTCGGGTTACAGTTAAATTCTCCATGGGTGGCAGCTCAACGTGGTTTGGAGTTTTCCAGCCACCCAGGGTCACCTTGACATTGCGGCCACCCCTCTCCAGCCTCAGCCCTCCTCCCCGTCCAGGGAGGCCGGGAGAGAATTAGATGAGCTCCGACGTATCCCCAGCGCCCAACAATGCTAACGCACCCTCACGGGGCACTGCCCTGGACCGAGTGCCTTCTCGTGCCCCACTCACAGGACCACATTTTACGTGTTCTTATGTCTACGGTACAGTTGGGGATCTGGAGTCGGAGAGACATTAAGTAACTAGAAAATGGGGAGTCGGAATTCGAACCCGGAGTCTGGGCTCTCGGCCTGCTGACACTTGTCGAATGCTTATGATGAGCGTTATCTACATTGTGCTATCGAAACGTCGCCACTGTGGTCATGGGTAGGTGCTGTCTTCCAGAGAAGGCCCTCTAGGTGGAGAGAGGTGAAGGAATTTCCTCAAGGTCACACAGCGAGGAAGGGGCAGCCCCAGGCCTTGAACTCAGGTCTGTGTCCCTCCCCCGCCAGAGCGGACTTGTTGTCGGGAGCAGTGAGAGACCAGTCGGGCGTGGGGACTTCAGAGCAGCCCCAGGCCCCTGACGGAGAGCCCCGGGGGGGGGGGGGGTTGGGCGGGGCGGGGCAGAGTAGGGGGGGATGGTGGCTGGCAGACTGTAGGGCCCGGATTTGCCCCTGATGGAGAGGAGGGGTACCGCCCTCCTCCAGACCCAGACCTGACCTGGGTCCACTCACCTGCGGACGTCAGGAGGATGGAGCAGGCGAGGAGAAGCCACATCACGGAGAAGGGGCGAGGGTTCTGCCGAAGTCTGGGGACGGGCGAGAGCGGACGGGGTGAGGCTGGACGCTTCCGCCCTCACCCGAATCCCTTCGGACACAAACACATCCGTCCCACCTGCTGCTTGAGAAACTTCTTTCAGCATCTTGCCCCCGCCCCCCCCACCTCAGACTGCTCTTCCCCCCACCGCCAGGTTCCCCGTTGTTCCTCCAGGCACCAGAACAGGCCCTCAGGGGTCCCCACAGCTTGTCAGCCCCCAGCCCCACCCCACGTTCCCCTGGATCTCTCGGGACGCAGTCTCCCCCGGACCCTAATCCTAGCCTTCTGTCCGGCCTCCTGGGGGTGTGTCCCCCGCCCCATTTGTCCTTCTGGTCAAGTTCCCACTCCCCCGGCCGGTTCCCCTCCGTGGCCCCCGCGGGGTCTTTCCACACCCAGGGTTGGCCCTGTCCGACTCTTTGCCTCCAGCCCTCAAGGGTTCCCCTGCCCCCTCGGGATAAAGTCCTAGACCCCCAGCCTCACTTTTGAGGATCTGAGTGGTGTCTCCCTTTCCTAGCCCTCTGCCCAGGTCTCCGTGACCTTGGCCTTCTACACACAGCTGATTCTCTCGTTTTCCTTCCTGAGGTTTCATGCCTCCTTGCCTTTGCTCAGGCTGTTCCTCCTCCCAGGTATGCCGTTCCCTTCAAGGCCCACTTCCTCCTGGAGGCCTTTTCTGACCTTCTCTGGTCCCTGGTATCTAACTTCCCCACCGGACTGGGAACTTACTGAGGGCAGGCCTGGCCTGACTGGACTCAGGATCCCCAGCACTGCCCATGAAGGGTCCAGTCCATGGAAGGCCCCAGGAAGCTTTGGGAATGGAGGAAAGCCTTCCTCTCATCTTCTAAACTCATATTTGCCCCCCAAGGCTCAGCCCCCCCCCCTTCTGGGAGGCCCTGGGACCTAACAGTATCTTTTCTGGGCCGCTCAGCCCTGGTTCTGCCTCCCGCACATCACGGATCCCCAGAAACGCCCAGGCGAGGTCCTCTCTGTGTCCCCAGCACTGCCCGGCCTGGAGCCTGCCACACGGGACACCTTGGGGAGGTTGAGCTGAGCTGACCATAACAGTGATAGCTCATGACTTTGTCCTTGGCTCTGACACAATCGCTTTTGGGGAGGGCCTCCTGATTCACTCCATCCCCACCCCCACCGCCCTGCAGCTCCTTCTTGCATCTCCGGGACATTTTCTTGGTTCAGGTTCAACTTGGGGCCTTAGTAAAGGACACATGAAATTACACAGGTGCCCTTGAAACTCAAGTCCCTCAGGGCAGCCCATGTTTGTTCCCGGGGCCAGGGCACCCAGCGTCTCTTCTAGACCAGAGCAGACCTGTGTCTCCTCGAGTGTCTCTCACCTTCCCCCCTGCACCCTGACTTTTGTCTCAAACATCTCACCCCCTCCAGATCCTCCGGCTTCATCTGGGGCAGCCTGGGTGCCAGAAGAAGGGGAGCAGGTATCTGAATACCTCAATTTATAAGCTCCCAGCCCCACCCGGGTCTAGGGGGTAGGGTGGGGTGGGAGGTGGTTGAGAGTCAGGTTTACAGGCGGGGACGCCTGGGTGGCTAGGGGGGTGGGGGATGAGGCCTAATGAGCGTTTATTAGATTGAAGCTTTTGTCTGAGTCTGTAAGGAAGAATTCTCTGCCAGGGACAGTTCCTCAAGGGACAGGGCGAAAGGAGGACAAGTGCCCCAAATCAGAGATCAACGGGTCCCTGGGACCCGGAACCTGGAATTTGGGGTTCTAGAGTGTGGAAACTGGATTCTAGAGTCACGCTTCTCGTGCCGGGAGTAGGGTTCTGAATCTCAGATCCGGGATGTGGGTCTGGATCCCCAGTTCTGGATTCTGACCCTCGGATCTCCGATTCTGGACCGCGCGTTCTGGATCTGGACCCCCACGTCCCGAGCTTGAGTTCTGGATTCAGATCTCTGGTTCTGGATCTTGGTTCCGGGGACTCCTGACTCTGGATCCTGGATCTTGGATCCTGGATCTTGGATTTGGCTGTTTTTGCCGTGAGTCTCCGACTCTGGACTCTGAGTTTGGAGCTCTAGAGTCCGGCAGTTATGACTTGAAGTATAGAGTATGGATTTTGGAATCTGAGTTCTGGAGTTTGGGTCTGGAATCTGGACCCTAGGGTCTGGTCTTTGAGTGGCAGAAGCCACTAGAAGCCTTTGAGTCTAGAGTCCAGACTAGGAATCTGGAATTCGGTGTTTGGAATCTAAGACTTGAGGTCAGAAACTTTCACGTCTGCTGTGTGAAGCCTGGGGGCTGGAGCACAAATGGTAGATTTTGATTTCTGAGTTTTGAGGCCTGGGTTCTAGAGTCTAGGTCTAGACTCTTAAGACTTCATGGATTAACTTTGTCGTGTAAAGTCTGGAGTTTCAACTCTGCATTGTGGATTTCAAGGGCTGGACTGGGAAATATGGGCCTGAGTTCCATGAGTCAGAGATTCCTAGAATCTTTCTTTTTTAAATTTTTTTGGATGTTTATTTATTTTTGAAGGAGAAAGAGACAGAGCATGAGCAGGGGAGGGGCAGAGAGAGAGGGAGACACAGAATCCGAAGCAGGCTCCAGGCTCCGAGCTGTCAGCACAGAGCCCCATGTAGGGCTCAAACTCAACAACCGTGAGATCATGACCTGAGCCGAAGTTGGACGCTTAACCGACTGAACCACCCAGGCGCCCCAGAGATTCCTAGAATCTCGACTCTGTAGTATGAATTTAGACACTGGCACACCGGAGCCCTCGATCTGGATCCAACAGTCTCGAGTTTGCATTTCGAGGCTTGAAATCTGGATTGTGCTTTCTCAAAGCTGGAGATCATTATCAGAATGACTCAAAGCTTTGGGAATTCGAAGTTGTCTTCCAGTGTCTCAGGACCATAGCACGGCCCTGAGCAGTTTCCTAGAGTCTGTCCTGGCTTGTTTAACTAGAGAGGAGGCACAGAGAGCAGGAGGGACTGGCCTCAGATCACCCAGGGAAGGACGGGACCTGTTGTGAACTGGTCCCTCCCAGTACCTGGAAAGCCGTCACCTGTATGCAAGGGGGCTGCATGAACAGGGCTGACTGTTTCCGGGACCAGCGCCCGATCCCCACAGGCCCCTGGCCCTTGATTGTCCCACAGGTAATATATGAGAATGATGACATCTAAGCCACCAGAGATTTTTCAGGCATTCCAGAAGCACAGACCCTCAGTTTATCCCCGAACCTTAGGCTCTCGGTTCTTCCTGAACCATAGCACCCCACCCCCCATCTCTAGGATACTAGACCTTCAGATTCTAGAATCTAGTTTCTCGAACCTAAGATACCCTAGAAGTGTAGGTCCTCAGACACCTTAGAACCCAAGGGGTTCAAACAGTCCAGAGCCTCAAACCTCTAGAAATTCCAGAACCTTAGATCTTCAGATATTCGGGGACCCCCAAACATGGAAACATTCTGGATCCCCAGGCCGAAACGTATTCCAGAACTCCTTTGTCCCTTTATCTGGCTACAAATTCAGGCCGCAAGTCTCTAGGCCTCACAGTGGGCCACAGCTCCCGTCGACCCGTTCCTATTTCCATTTTCTCATTGACCCTCTGGACAGCCCTGTGAAGTGCTTATTATAGCTTCGTCCCTAACAGAGAGAACAGAAGCCTAGAGAGGGGCGTCATAGGCAAGGGTCACGCAGAGGGTGCAGAGAAATCCAGTGTAACACCCAGGGTGGCCCATTCGCCCCAAACCCGGGAGCCACCTTCCTTTGTTGACCTGGGTGGGTGGTGGCGAGGGGAAGGAGGTGAACCCCGGGGATTTAGTCATCACGAGAGCGTCCCTGGTGCCAGGCTAAGCGCTTCCCATCATGTGTTCCTCCCACCAAGTCACGCAGGCAGGTGTCGTAAGCGTCCCCGTGACACAGATGGGGACACCGAGGGAACGCACGCCTAGCTCAGCCCAGGCTCGCGGGCTCACCGGGAGGGCGCCTGGCTCCGCCCTCGACGCGGTGACGTATGCGCCCCTCCTCCCGCCCACTCAGACCGCGACAGACCTTGGCTATCGATCCTAGTCCTCCTGGGCGTATTTCCAGTTGTCCTTCACCTCCGAAGGCCGGCTGAGTGCCGCCCTCTGCCTTGCTCCTCCTCCTCCTCCTCCTCCACCTCCTCCTCCCCCTGCGAACACTCCCCGGGGCCTTTCTTTCATCGACTCTTGTGGTTCAACCACCAACCACGCAGGTCTCTTTCATCTGACCCTGAACTCCGCCTCTGGCAGCCACCTGCTCCTGGGCATCCTCCCAGTCCCCAGTGTCCCCAGGCCCTCTTCACTCAGTGTGTCCTAAATTCATCTGTCTCTCCCCAAACTCCTCCTCCCTTGTTTCCCATTTCGGGATCAGCTTCACCGACCACCCAGCTCCCCCAGGCCCTGTCCCCACCCCTTCCTTTCCCTTAGCCCCTGCGTCTCCGCCGCCGTCCCCAGCCCCATCCCCTCTCTCTATTCCTCGGCCTGGGGCAGCTCAGGCATCCTTCTCTGCTTCTAGATCCTTGCCTCCAGGCTCCCTCCCATCCATCTCCAGGTGGCCTCAGAAGGTCCCACTACACTTAAGGTCTCTCGACACTCAGAGCTGATCCCTTTCCTCTCGTGCTCACAGCCCTTCTGTGGCGGCTCCGCATCGCCGCTGGACAAGGTTCCTGCCCTCAGTGGGACGTTGGCGGCTGGGATCCCCCTGTCTGAACAAGACCCGTCTTGAATCCCTCTCCCAGAGGGAGAGCGTCTCTGCGTCACGGACGCCCTGGAATAACACTGGGTTCCTGGTACTGGAGGCTCCCCCTCCCCCTTCATTATGGGACCACTCGAAGGTGATGGGTCTAGAGTCAGACAGCCCGGGCTCAGGCCCCTGCTCCCCCATTTGCTAATTTGGGAGATTCTGGTGTGTGTCTTCCCTTCTTTGTGCTTCTGATTCTCATTCTTAAAATCAGGTAATCAGAGGACCCCATCAGAGAGTTTTCCAAGGAGTATCTAAAAGCTAGTGCCGGTAAGGAGCTAAGAGCACAGAGCAAACCACGACTGTTGATTTGGCCCCACTTCGCACAGGCACAGACAGTGGAGAGGGCTGCAGATCACCCAGGCTGACGGTGGGAGTTGGCAAGAGAACGGTCCAAGGGGTCCTGTTCCACCTTGGGTGCAAACACCCCTTCTCTGGTTATCAGGGTCTCGGTGCGGAGTGGGAGTGGAAAACGGGCGGGGATGGCCTCTGGGTGGGATGAAGTAAGACGCATGGAGCAGGTGTATAAGTCACAAAATGAGATTGGCGTTTGAAAGACTGGTTAACTCAGGGTGTGATTCAGATGTGGACTGCAGGGCCAAGGGGCCTGGCTTGGAATCGTGCCTCGAACACGTAATAGATCCTCGGGCAAGTCACTTGGCCTCTCTGTGCCTCAGTTTCCTCATCTGTAAGACGAGGATGATTGCTTCTGCCTCCTAGGAGTGTTTCGCGGCATTAATGCCTGAAACCGGTGCTTGGCGACTTTGGAAAACGTGGCTTCCTTTCCTCTTGTCCTGGGAGGCTCCTGCCGCTAGGTGGCGCCAACGCGCGCTTGTCCACCGGAGGCTGGCTTCTGGGTCTGCGGGAAGCGGGTTTGGGGAAGGACGCAGAATTCTGGAACCCGGACTGAAGAAGGAGGTGGATCTTGGCGGCTCCTGAGAGGGGGCTGGGGTGGAGACCTGTCCTGGGATTCGTTCCTAATTGGTCGGCAGGAGTTTGGGGGTCTCATCAGGGTGGGGCACCGGTGTGTGCAGGCATTTGGTGCGCTGGGGCTTCCCACGGGAGTGGACTGCGGCCGACACAAGGCCCTGCAGGCATCCCTCCACCCAGACCGGAGGGCTCCCACCGTCCTCACCGACGGAGGGGGAGAGATCGACCCCAAGTCAGGCAGAACGTCAAAGGCAGTGGGGGTGGTGGGGAAGAGAGAGAATACGGCAGGGAGACGAGGGATAGAGAGGGAGAACAGGACAAAAGACGAAGGAAGGCGGGACAGGCCTTTTCCCCAAACCCACCGCCGCCCCATCTGCCGCCCCCAGGAACTCCTGTGTCAGAGCTTGGACCCCCCTCTGCCCCGCTGGCTTGTCTTTTCTACTTTTTAAAAATGCTTGTTTGTTTATGATTTATTATTATTTTTTTCCATGTTTATTCATTTTCTGAGAGAGAGAGAGGGACAGAGCGTGAGCAGGGGAAGGGGCAGGGAGACAGGGAGACACAGAATCCCAAGCCGGCTCCAGGCTCTGAGCCTTCAGCACAGAGCCCGATGTGGGCCTCGAACCCAGGACCCCAGAGATCATCAAAGTTTGGCGTCTAACTGAGCTACCCAGGCATCTCGTGATGATTTTAAACACGTCATTTGCTGTTACTCTTTTTATTCTGTAGATTTGCTATTTATATTTTGCATTTCTTTCCTTCTTCGAATAATCAGGTTCATATCTAAGTTTACACTGGTAATCTTGTATTCTTTATTAGCATTTTTTAAAAATTTTTTTAAATGTTTTTATTTATTTTTGAGAGACATAGAGACAGAGTGTGAGCAGGGGAGGGGCAGAGAGAGAGGGAGACACAGAATCCGAAGCAGGCTCCAGGCTCTGAGCCGGCAGCACAGAGCCCGATGCGGGGCTCGAACCCACAGACCGTGAGATCATGACCTGAGCTGAAGTTGGCCGCTTAACCAACTGAGCCACCCAGGCGCCCCTATTAGCATTTTTTAGAAGCCGAAGACCTACAAAACCTTGTCCATCTGTCCCGTAGGGGATCGAGGGGGTGCTCTCTGGCTGTTTCAGACTCCCTCCTTCCCTCCCTCTCTCCTCTCTGCCTCCACCCCTTCCTCCTCTTCGTCCCCTTCTCTCCTCCTCCCTCCTCCTCTCTCCTCCTTTCTCTGGGTTCCTCTCTGTCTCTCTTTTTCTTCTTTAAATAACTTTATTTTATTTTATTTATTTATTTTTTGAGAGAAAGAGAGTGCAAGTGAACGAGAGGCAGAGAGAGAGGAGAGAGAGAGAAAGAGAGAGAGAGAGAGTATCCCATGAGGTGCAGAGAGAGAGGGAGAAAGAGAGTCCAGAGCCTGGAGTGGGGCTTGAGCTCACCCAAAGCAGGTCTTGAACTCATGAGCGATGAGAATACGCCCTGAGCCAAAGTCGGATGCTTAACTGACTGAGCCCCCCAGGCGCCCCTCTGCTTTTCTCTATCTGTTCCTTTGTTTCCTCCATCTTCCTCGCTCTGCCCAGCTCTGTTTCCGTTAGGTCTCCTCTCTCTCTGTCTTTCTGGTTCTGCCTCTTTTCCAACTCTTCCTTTGTCCATCTCTACCTTTGATTTTCCACCCAATGTCTCCATCCCTTTGCGTCTTAACACACCCGCGTCACCGGCCCCCTCCCCCGTGCCCTGGCACCAACAGGAGAGGCTGACAAAGAGCCCCCAGGACTTGGTGGCGATGAGGGGCCAGGCCCCAAGATCCTGCTGGGTTTCACACCTGGAAGGCAAAAGGCAGGACGGAGGGAGGCAGAGTTCAGGAGGAGGAAGCTGGGAATCACAGTGGGTGGGTCGAGCGACCAACCTCTAGAAGCAGGAGCTGAGCGCCAGACGCGGAAGTCTGGAGCCAGAAACTTGGGACGGAACATCTTGGGTTTGTAACCTGGATTCTGGAGTTTGGATTCGAGTCCTTGAGACTTCCTGGACGGCCCCAATCTCAAGCACGCGACAACCCTCAGCCCCCTAAGCACACAAAGCGGCAGATGTGAGCAGTGTGCAATGGCGGGCACGTGCCTGGAGAGGTGCACAGGCTAGTGGCAGCAGCATGACGTCACGGCAGTGGCCACGTGTTCCCTTTAACGCATCTGTTCGCCGGAGGATGCGGGATACCAACCACAGTTGTGCTGGGCCACCTCACACACACACAGACTGTGCTCACCCAAGTGCACCCTTGTGGCCCTGGTCGTGCAGGGGGGCGAGTGCTTGCAAGTGGAGTGAGGAGTAGATGGGAAGGTCAAAGAGTGGGCAACTGGTGGTCTCTTGGCCCTTTGGGAATCTGGGGATCCGATTACCTTTCCTCCTGACCCTGGAGCCATGGTTCCAGCCTCCTGGGGACCAATGAGTCTTGAGCCACACACACCTGGAGTTCAACTGCCAAGTGCCAGCCATTCCTTCCTCAGGATACGGGATTCTTACCTCCCCCCCCGGCCCCAGGCCATTCCCACATGAGAGCCTCAGGAGATGGGCCCTTCCCAGTCTCGTCACTCGCCCCTCGGGGACCTATAATTAGGGAACCCACACTCCTCTTCACCCAAGACCTTGACCTCCAGCCTCATGCTCCATCAGAACCCAGGAGTCTGGGCTCCTTCCCCACTCAAACCCAGGATTTTTGATCCCCAAGCACACCACCTCAGGATCCTGAGCCTTGCCCTCACCCCCAGTTTGACCGGGTGCCGCAAAGAGCACTCAGTGGGGGCAGGCATCTCGGTTCAAGTGTGTGTGTTCGCACATGGCCAGGTCAGTCTCTCACGTGCTCGGCAACTAGACGGGGGAACCGGGTGAGGCACGGGGAACCAGGGCGCGGTGGATAGTGTTTAACAATGGAATGACGTGGGTGTCCTGAGGCGGAACAGTGTTGACAGACAATTCTCCATGGGCCTTTCGTGTTTCTGCATGTCTTCTCGGCAAAGGCATGAACACTTTTTTTTGTTTTCCTGGACTGTCTTTTCAAGGATGTTTGGATAGCAGGCAGGCTGGCGAGATACCATCTCCTTCAGAGCAGGTTTTCGTATTGTCCTAGATAATGAAGATAATGCTTCCTTATGACAGATTTGTTTGCTGTCAGAATAGTAAATCTGTCCCCTCCAGAGCAAGGCTGTCTGTGGTCCAGGACGATAAAGGTAATCCCTCTCTCCGGGGCAAAGATCAGACAGGTTTGCCGGCAGTCCCTTATATTATGTTAACAAACCAAACCAAACCAAAACAACAAAGCTCACGTTCTGGAAATGTGTATACATATTGCATATTAACAATTCAGTTAAACATAAATCAGAAAAGGAACTTTGAAATTCTTAGAAGCAAACGGCAAGAAAATACGTAAAAATACGTGGGGGAACAGCGGAAGTAGCTCTTAGAAGGTTTTAAAAGAAACGAGCTGAGTATTCCTAAGACAGCCTGGTTCGTGAGATCTAAATAGTTTCATTGGGGAGGGGGGGCGTTGGATTTGCGTGAGAATGTTCTTCATCTGGCAAGGGTACACCAACAGGGGTCATTCCGGGAGCGTTGAGTGCATACATCCAGAGACTGGGGACGGGGTGGGGGGGTCACTGGAATCTCACGTTATTTGAAGGATATGGGATTTTGAAACGCTAAAGAGCTGCAAGAAATAGTTCTGGTGGGTTCCTGGATTGTCATGGGTGAGGAGGTGCTAGGTGGGTGGATCTCTGGGACTACAGCAGGATTTTATTATGGGAGGAACGATAGATTTGGGGAACAGGGAGTTCTGAAAGTCACAGCTTGGATTTCAGGAACCTGAGAAGTTGAGGCGCTGGCAGCTTGGCTCACGGTGGTGCGGGGATTCGGGAGTCTTCTAGCCCTAGTCTTCTGGTATTTCAGAAGACGCTAGATCTTGGGGGTGCGAAGGACTTACTTGGAGTCTAGGCATTGGAAGCTTTGTATTGAGGATCATGGGTTAGCCTACCCTCTTGTCCTGCTTATGCTGGGCTGCTCCCCTCTGGCTCTGTCCCCTATTTCAAGGTTCCGTGAGCTGTATGCACTCTCCCCTCCCTGCCCTGGTTCCCTGGGAATGCATCCGCATCTACCAGCGACAGAACCTCAGATACGGACTCTCCTGCCCCTTCCGCGGCTCTGGGGTTGGGAAGAGGCTGTTTAGCCTCCAGCGGCAAAGACAGGGCCTTGGCCGGCAACTGGGTGCCAGCAGGGCAGGGGTGGAGCCTTCAAAGGATGAGGGCTTTAAAAGCCTCCTCAGGGAGGCTCCTCAGCTCCAAGCTCACCACCCGCCTGCCTCTGGACACTTCTGTCACCACGTGGTTCCTGGTTCTGTGCCTGGCCCTGTCCCTGGCTAGGATTGATGGGACAGAGGGGTGGGGGGTGCAGAAAGGGGCGTGCGTTGTGACTTCTGTGCTGCTCTCGCTTCCCCAATAAGCCCTTTCCCTCCCACCCAGCACCCCAGCTCATGCCGCTCCAGCCCACAGTCCACCCCAGACCGGGCGCCCAGAGTCTCTTCCACCTCTCCTCGCTCCTCCTCATTATCGTGTTCCCCCCCTTCCCCACCGTCCTCTCTCCTGCGGTAGGCCCCTGCTGCCTTCCAAGAACCCCACGCTGGGTGTAGAGAATGCTTCAAAATAAATTCTTAGAACATAAATAAATAGAATGCTGACAGACCTCAGGTCAGAAGGAGCCACAGAGCGAGTGCGCATGAGAAGACAGACAGAAAAACCCAGAAACAGAAAGTTAAGAATATCACTGACACAGAGTAAGTGCTCGAAGTCCCGTGGAGAGAAGGAGCATTTCGCATAGAAAGAAACGAGACTCAGACCAGCATCGGATACCTCAAGAGCGACACAGAGATGACAGACACAATGCAGGGGAATGATTTAGTACCTAGAACACTAATCCATGCCAACGATTTGGCAGTCCACACCAACCATCTTTTTTAGACAATGCCCCATTCCGTATACTGAAGGAGGGAGTGTAAAAGGTTCGATGACTTTAGAAAACTTTTGGGGGGCAATATCCATACATGTATGAACGCTGAACGTAGGCACATGGCACACCATATCCATTTGACTCCTACGTATGCACCCAACAGAAATACTTCCCTATTTGCATAAGTATCTTGTATGAAAAGTTCACAGCAGCCTAGTCATTTTAGCCTAAACGGATAACCCCTCAAATCCTTATTTACAGGAAAATAGAGAAATTCACAGTGGTTATGTTCATACCCATGAGGAAAGGGTTTAATGAACAAGGGTTATGATTCAGCCAAGGCAGGAGAGAAAGAGACAGCAACACACGCAGAGAAAACCAGAGACAGACACGAGGGAAAACAGAGGCTGAGCAGGAGACGGAAGTGATAAAAATAGAGAGACTCACAAGATGGCCAGAGACACAGAGAGAGGGGACAGGGGAGGAAACAGAGAGTCTCGTCTGAGGGTTAAGATCACAGCTCCTTTTTCTTAAGTAGCTAATATGTGCCAAGTATTGTCCTAGAATTTCGCAAGCTCCGATGAATGTTTAATATTATCTGAAACGACACGGGTAGCAAACTGAATCCAAGGATTCTGACTCCAGGTCACATACTGTTTCCTGCAAGAGCAAGGAAGAGTGAAAAAAAAAAAAATACCGAAAGAGACACACCTTACACTTCAAAGAGGAAGACGCCTATACTTCGCTAACACAGTCGGAGAAAGAAGTATTTTCTCCTTTCCAGGCAACAGTCCCACCAGTGAGACTGTCACAACTCAGCCAATGAGAAGCCATCACCCTCCGAACTCCCAGTTACTCAAATGGACTTTGCATTTATAACAGGCCCTCTCACTCTTTCATTTCCTCTATGGAAGAGTGTTCCTGGGGCGCCTGGGGGGCTCAGTCGGTTGAGCGTTGACTTCGGCTTAAGTCATGATCTCGCGGTTCCTGAGTTCGAGCCCCGCGTTGGGCTCTGTGCTGACAGCTGGGAGCCTGGAGCCTGCTTCGGATTCTGTGTCTCTCTCTCTGTCTGTGCCCCTCCCCCGCTCATGCTCTGTCTCTCTCTCTCTCTCAATTAAAAAAAAAAAAGAGAAAACAAAAAGAGTGTTCCCCCCCTTTGTTCTCTGGATTTGCATATGGTTGGTTGTGCCATAGCTTGCTTGTCTTTTTTTTTTTAATCTTTTTTAACGTTTATTTATGTTTTAGAGAGAGAGAGAGACAGAGCATGAGTGGGGAAGGGCAGAGAGAGAGAGGGAGACACAGAATCTGAAGCAGGCTCCAGGCTCTGCGCTGTGAGCACAGAGCCCGACGCGGGGCTTAAACTCACAAGCCGTGAGATCATGACCTGAGCCGAAGTCAGACATTCAACCGACTGAGCCCCCCAGGCACCGCCCCCCCCGCCCCAAATGTGATTTCCAATGCCATTTAATCCTGAGGTGCACGAGCTCGGTGTTCCCTGAGATCTAACAATTTACTGGAATGGGGCCACTGAATTTCCGGGAGGATACTCCCGACCCGGGATATCAGGTCTTCTCGGGGTCCTGGGTCACCAGATGCCCAGGCGGAGGTTTGGGGAGTCGGGACGGGTTGCAATGTCGGAACCCCAGCATTGCTTTGCAGAATGTTGGATCTTGAGATGCTAGGAAACTCACTCCAGGAGACTTTGGGATTTCATATCTCGGTCTGGTCAGCCTGGGGTGGTGGAGCTCCGAGATCCCAAGTGTTGACTTTTAGGGGAACAGTGTAATAGAGGAACCAGTTCCTGCATCTGGAAGTGTAGGAATCAGGGAGTTCCGAAAGCCAAAGCTCCTATTTCGGGGATGCGGGAAGTTGGGGGACAGGCATCTTGGCTCAGGGGGCGCAGAGATCAGAGCGCTTCAGAGACACGGCGCAAGTATTTGAAGGCATGATGGGTTTGGGTGTGCGAAATCTCACTTGGGGTGTAGGCATCTGAGGCTTTGTCATGGGCATCGCGATTCCCCAGAGCTGCTGATTCTGTCTCTCTGGGCCTCCCCCTCGCTGCACCTGTCCCCAAGAGCAAGGCGACAGAGCCGCGAGCCCTGGCCCCTTTGGCCTCAGATCTTGGAATATATCCAGCATGGTTAAGGACGTAAGAACAGCAGGTGCTTCCTCTGGCATCCCTTCCGTAGCCCTGTCTCCTCTGTGCTCCTCCTGGCCCACCGTCCTCCCCTCCGCCTCCTTCCCGCTTCTGTTTCGAGCTCTCCCTTTTTCTTTTCTTGTCTTTTTAAAAAAATTTTTAACATTTATTCAGTTTTGAGAGACAGAGTGTGAGCAGGGGAGCGGCAGAGAGAGAGAGAGAGAGAGAGAGAGAGAGAGAGGGAATCTTTTATTTTTTATTTTTTTTAATGTTTATTTATTTTTGAGAGAGGCAGAGACAGCGTATGAGCAGGGGAGGAGCAGAGAGAGAGGGAGACACAGAATCTGAAGCAGGCTCCAGGCTCCGAGCCGCCAGCACAGAGCCCGATGCGGGGCTCAAACCCACCAACTGTGAGATCATGACCTGAGCTGAAGTCAGACGCTTAACCGACTGAGCCGCCCAGGCGCCCGGAGAGAGGAAATCTTAAGCAAGATCCATGCTCTGCACAGAGCCCTGAGGGCTCAGTCTCACCACCGGGAACTCACGACCTGAGCCAAAATCGAGAATTGGAGACTCAACCGACTAAGCCACCCAGGCACCTCAAAGATTTTAACTAATCTATACACCCAACATGGGACTCAAACTCACAACCCCAAGATCAAGACACATGCTCTACTGACTGAGCCCGCCAGGTGCCCCTAATCTAATTATTTAAAGCTATAAATCTTCCACAGTATCGGAAGCAGGCTCCGGGCTCTGAGCTGTTGGCACAGAGCCTGACTCGGAGCTCAAGCCCATGGACCGTGAGACCATGACCTGAGCCGAAGTCGGACACTCAGCCAACCGAGCTGCACAGGCGCCCCAAGCTGTGGGTTATCTAGAAGCATATTTCAAAAATCAAAACATGGGTGGATTATCTGCATAATCATTTTGTCATTATTTCTGGTGTAATTACCTTGCGGTCAGACAGCACACTCCGTATATTAGAACTTTGAAACCTGAGAATTGAGACTTGCTTCATAACTCCGCATCTGGTCATTTTTTGTAAGTGCTGTGTCAAGTTTTTTATGAAGGTATAATTTTATTTTATTGAGGTATAATTTTTTTATGGACCTATATAGAGAGTCATATCCAGGTTTCAAGTGTGTACAGTTCAATGAGTTTTGACAAATGCATGGCCCCTGTAGCCCGCATTCCTGTCAAGTTCTGGAAAATTTCCATCACCTCGGAAAGTTCTCTCACGTTGCTTCCCGCTGTCTCCATCTCTGCTTTTCCTTCCATCCCGTGATTAGTTTCGTCTGTTCGAGAATTTCGTATATAAAAGGAATCATACAGTGTGGAGTCTTTGGGGTCTGGCTTCTTTCGCTCGGCATAATGATTGTGAGATACACTCACGTTGCTGGGTATATTACTGAGTAGCATTTTCCGGAATGTTCTTATTAATGTAATCTATCAGGAAACAGTATGAGAACAATTCCTTATGTCCTTGGGCCCTCCGTCTCCCCCTGTCTCTGCCCTCAGTCTCCGTATCTCTCCATGATTCTTCCCACCATCCCCTAGTTACAGCAGCAGGGGCCTGAGGCAGACACCAGTGAAAACGTCTTAACACGCACTTAGGAAGATGAAATCCAAACAGGTCAACCAAAGCTAACTAAACTAAGCAAGGAATAAAACCTCGTTGATTCGCCACTTGCTGCCTTGACTTTTTTGAAATTGGATAACATTCACAGAATCAGTTTCTCTTACCCTCTCAAGCCTATCTCCTTCTTTGGGAATCCAGTGGGTTTCCTGGGGGAAACTGAGGCCCAAGGAGGAGAAGCTATTTGCTAGAATCCCTTGAATGGGAAGGGAAGCGAGGAGGACAGTCCAAAACAGAGCCTGTGTTTCTCTTAGACTTTATTTTTGGGCTTAAGAGAAGGGGACAGAAGTGAAAAACCAACTTTCTCTGCTCCTGGTAAGGCGGGGTCAACCTTGTGCCACTAGGGGGCACTGAGTACAGGAAAAGATTCTTGGAGGGACTGGATTCCGGGTCTACGGGAAAAGGGGGTTGGGAGTCTAGACCCCTGGGCCTGAGGGAGGAAGGCACGGGGAACCCAGATTCCTGAATCCCTTCTGCAGCATGTATTTGGGGGTTGACAGAAGTTAACTGTCCCGAATGGTTTTCTGTATCCAGTCCGTGAACTTGCAGAGGTTGGTGTAGACGCCCGGCACATAGGGTTGGCCACACTGGGCTTGTCCAAAAGACACGAGGCCCTGAAGGGACTCGTTGCAGACCAGGGGGCCCCCAGAGTCACCCTGTTGTTGGAGAGAGAGGGAGAATCCAAAACACGGAGAGGCGGAGACAGATGGAGGTCAGAAAGGAATTTGGGGACGCCAAGAGGCCTGAGATAGGGAATAGGAGATAGCAACCACACCTCAGGGGTGCCTTCTAGAGCCCGGACCGACCCGACCTTAGGGAATTCTGCTCCCTTCGGTCCCACCGGCCGCTGGATTCTCCTGAGTTTGTTGTTATTCTGTCTGTGTTTTGTTTTGTTTTGTTTTAATTCAAATCCCCCCCATGGCTTGTTTCTGTCTCTGACTCCCCTAGTCTCTATGTCTCTCTGCATCTCTTTGCATATTCTGTTTTTTTATCCCCTATTTCTCTTTTCATTTCATCTCTATGAGTCTGTCTATGTCTGTTACTCTTCTCTCTCTCTCTCTCTCTCTGTGTTTGCCTCCACTCTCTCTGTCTCTATTTCTCATTCTCTCTTTGTTTCTCTTTACTGGCATGTCTATTTCTCTCTGTGTCTGTTTCTCCCCGCGGCCCCTGTGTGCCTCGGCCTCCCTCCCCTCTCCGTCGCCCCCCTCCCCTCCCCGCTTCCCCTCTCCCCCATCTCTCACGTGGCAGGAGTCCTTCCGGTCGCGTCCCCCGCCGGCACAGAACATGCTGGAGTGGAACACGGGGGCGTAGAGCTCGCTGCAGGTCTCCTCGGGCACCACCGAGATGTTCACGCACTGCAGCACGTGGGGCTGCCTGCCTGCGACGCGGAGCCGCGGCTCAGCCCCTGCGGCGGCGGAGAGCCCTCCCGCGAGCGCGACGCGCGCCCGCCCCCCCCCCCCCCCCCCCCGGGCTCACCGTTCAGCAGCTGGCCCCAGCCCGACACGAGGCAAGAATCCCCGGCGGTCGGGCACCGCGACGCGACGCTGATGTTCCGGATGGCGCCCGACCCGGACACCGCCTCTTTCAACTTGATGAGCATGAGGTCGTTGGCGATGAAAGGTCTGTTGTATTCTGGGTGCTGCACGGAGAAGCTGGCCTCCAGCATCAGGCTGCCCGGTTCTTGGTCGGCCTCAAGACTGTGCAGTCCCAGCCCGATGGTGTAGGACCTGAGGGCCGCGGGGGACAGATGAGTTTTGTGGCAACACGGTTATCTCCGCCCCCTTTCTCCCGACCCCGTCCTCCTCGCTAAGCACGGCGCCTAGAGCTACCCAGGCGGAATCTCAAATCCTCACGCACACGACCAGTTGACCCAGCGACAAGAATTTGTCTTCATTCACTAGTGACTCAGCCGCTGAGCTGGGACTTCGCTCCTGGGCGGCTTCAGTCTTTCCGAGGCAACGGCCCCCACTTCCCTTGCAGAGTCTTGCTTTACAGGGGTTTCCGCTCTTAGCACCGAGGCGGCGCTAAAGTGACATCCAGGCACCCCCCCCGTCCCCGCCCCCACCTCACCCCCACCCCACCCCTCCGCCCCAGGCTCTTGCCTCCGCCCCCACCCCCACCCCCACGCCCGCCCCCGTCCCCCACCCCGCCCGCCCCAGGCCCCCGCCCCCACCCCCACCCCTCCGCCCGCCCCAGGCCCGTGCCTCCGCCCCCACCCCGCCCAGCACTCACTTCTGGAAGCAGTGTGCGGCCGACAGCACCCATTGCGGATGCACCAGGACGCCCCCGCAGAAAAATTCGTTTTCCGTGAACAGCGCCGCCTGCCAGGGCTGCGAGTGCGGGATGCAGTCCTCGCCGTTTATGATGTGGCTGCCGCTGCCGGAGGCGTGGGACCCTGAGGGCGGATCAGGGAGGCGGGCAGGCCCCGGGTGGAAACCGGGATCCTAGGGGCGTGGCCACGGACTAGGGGCGTGGTCAGGGCTTCAAGGGCAGAGTCAGGACTGGGGATGGTGTCGGGGTGGAACCCGGGCTCCTTAACCCACTGAACCACCCAGGCGCCCCTGGAACCCGGACTCCTAAGCGCAGGGATCGTGGCAGGGCAGTAGACTAGTTAGGGGCAGGCTCAAAATGCAGGACTAGAGCTTCTGGGGGCGGAGTCAGAGTGGCAGGGGGCGTGACCAGGGCCGCGGGGCGGGGCTAGGCGCAGGGGCGGGGCCAGGGCCTCATGGGTGGAGTCAGGGATCCTGAGGGCAGAGTCAGGGCTCCTGGGGGCGGTGTCAGGAATGCGGAGACAGGCTCAGGAGGTGGGACTAGACCTCCTGGGGGCGGGGTCCTGGTGCAGAGATGTTTCTGGGCCAGATCGGTTTCTTGGGGTGGGATACGACTCCGGAAGCGGAGATCAGAGAAGAGAGGGGTCTGTCTTCCAGGGGAGTTTCATCTTTGAGCAGTCACACCCACCTCCAAGACCCCCGTGCCGTCTCCAGCTGTCTCTCCCTCCCTTCCTCCCCCCTCCCCCTTGCCCCCCTCCCCCGCAAGCACCACATCAGCCTCGTGCAGTCCCCGGGCCACAGTCCCCCAGCGCAAAAAGAACCCCTCATATAGGGTGCAGAGGCAAGGATGACACAGCCAGACGCTCAAGGAAGCAGTGTCGCTCTTGGTGGCCCTCAGAGTCACGCCCTGCCCGGCTCAGCCTCCTCACAGTCGCACCAGCAGCGAGCCGGCTCACACAGAAACCCCATCACGTCGCCCCGCGATGTGGGTCCCTGGGAGTCAGCGGGTCAGAGACCCAGGAAGAACATAGATTCCCGGCAATGGGTGACTCCCCCAGAGGCACGACCTCCGTGTTAGCGGCACCCTGGGCTTCCCATGTCCTCACCGCATCATCCACAGTTGTCACCCCGCAGTATATTTAGAGGCACAGACTGTCAGAATCCTTCACCCAGTAACACGCTGACTCTCACGGGTTTGGCCACACAGCCCATCACACTGTCACACACAGGTGTGCAAAACCACACACACACACAGTACACCAGTGGCACACACAGAACGCCCTATGATCCATGGAATCACATGTGTGTAACCAGAGGGCAGCGGCCACCTGGTACTGTCACACAGGCAGCTTTAGTCATACCTAGGAGGACATTGAGTCACTTCTACACAGTAACAAACACTGTGCCCTCAGGCACAGACAGTCACACACACAACACACACTCAGATACCTGTGACGCCGAGGATGAGGTACCCCAGGAACCAGCCCCAGGGGTTTCCTGCTGTGGTCATCACGTCAGCACCTGGGCACGAGGGTCAGGCTCTGGTGAGTCTGGGGGACTCACAGCCCAAATCTCTCCGTCTTTCTCTGTCTCCCTCTCTTTCTGGCCCCTTAAGGATATTCTTGGTCAGACAAGGACCTATGTATGCCACCCCTGCCCTCCAACACACATATCGTAGGTCTGAGACCCTAGTCTAGAGGGCCAGAGCCTAGAGAGATTTAGAGCGGGAGAGAGAAGTGGAAAGAGAGAGAATTAGGAGGAGAGGAAGAGACGGAGGAAGTATCCCTCTATCTCTAAACTGGGAGAGTAGGAGCAGGGAGCCGTGGCCCGGGGGTCAGACTTGGGACTGAGACAGAGCACTTGCCAGAGATAATCAGAGACAGACTGAGAGCCGGAGTCAGGGACAGAGACATTGAGAGAGACGGAAAGAGCAGAGCCAGAAAGAGTAATGAAGAGACATCCCTAACTAGAGAGAGAGTGAGAGACCTCTTTGGAGAGGAGCCCCGGAGACCCAGGGTTTGGAGGCTGAGATTCCCAGTGACCCGGGGCTGTGGGCTGTCGGGAGCCTGAGCCCGCAGGCGCGGTGGGCGGGGCGGGCACCGCGGGGCCGCTCACCTTCTGTCTCCGGGCTCCTGCGCTGGGCTGTGCTCCCGCCTGCTGCCTCCGTACGGACGGGGCCCCCCTGGGACTTATAAGCATCCCCAGCTGGGCCGGCCTGCCCCCTGGGGACACATTCCTGGGGTCAGGTGCCGCACGTTTCCAGCGGAGCGCTCTTAGGGCTGCCCCGGGGTCAGGCTAAGGTCAGGGGGCTCGAGGGGCTGGGAGAGCGACCCAGCCAGGACCCCCTGGACTCAGAGCCCCACTTCTTTCTTGGTTCTCTCTCTCATTCCCTCGCGTTCTTATTCTCTCCTATTCTCTTTCATCTTCTCTCCCTCATTTTCTCTTATTTACTCTCTTACTAAATCTCTCTCTCTCTCTCTCTCTCTCTCTCTCTCTCTCTCTCTCTCTCTCTCTCTCTCTCTCTCTCCTGTGGTGCTTCCCCAGCAAACTTTCCTGGGTTCAAATCCAGACTGCATCACGGTTTACCTTTGAAACCCCGGGGTGACTGCCTCTCTCTAAGCCTCCATTTTCCCATCTGCGAACAGGGGGACGGTTCCTCCTCACTCCCAAAACACATCCAAAGAGACAGTGCGGGGAAAGTGCCTTGGTACCGGGTCCGGCATCGTAGGTGCCCTGTAAGTGGGAGCGAGACGAAGCCCTCGCGCGGCAAAGAGCAGTTATGCACCTGCCACGCTCTGAGCGCCTGCTGTCCCAACTCAAGACGCAGGAAGGAGCCGGCAAATTCTGGCGCCCTTGGGGCTCACACCCTAGTGGGGGAGACAGACAGAACTACGTGGAAATATCCAGCAGTCGCGTGTGTGCAGAGAACGCAGGGGACGGTAGAGTGACCGGGGCGGGGTGGGGGGGACTTTCTGAGGACAAGGTGGTGCCGGGGGAGACGGAAGAAGGACCATTCAGGCGACAGCCGCCATGCCATGGGAGCCTTGCAGGAAAAAGAGAGAGCTTGGTGTATGCGAGGCGGATCGAGGAGAAGGAACGGGGCGGATCGCATCGCGCAGGGGTTTAAGCGCTGAGGAAGAAGTCTGGGTTGACTTTAAGGGCCGTGGATTCTAAGCGCAGGGGTAGAGGGAGCGACGGGGTCTTCTGTCCTTTTCGGACGCATCCCGCGTGGAGAATGCGTGACTGTCGGGTGAACAGGGAGGAGACGCCAGCGCAGAGGCGGCAGCCCAGGCGGGCAGTGCTGTGGTGCAGGGACAAGGGGACCGCAGGGACCCATCCTGGAGGTAGAGTCCACATACCTACCGATGGGAGGGAAGTGGGGAGGGAGGGGAAAGGAGGCGCCAACGGCGTCTCCGAGGCCTGGTCTGACCACTTGTGGTGCCATTTGTGGAGGCGGCAAGGGGATGTGGGGGTGAGGGTTGAGGAGGGGGTGCCCGGCGGGAGGCAAGCGGTTGAAGGCACGGGCAGGCCGAGGTCAGCGCTGGCGAGGAGCAGCGGGAGTCATAGGGGAGAGGTGGTGTTTACAGCCACGGGGTTGGGCGAGATCGCCTAAGGAGCAGGTGTGGACGGCGCTGATGAGGGGTTGGGCGACGCCGATGGCGGCGATGAGGCACGAATGTCTGTGTTCTCTGTCTCTCCCGCCCTCTCTCTCTCTCTCTCTGTCACTCGCTCTTTCTTGGTGCCTGTCTGGTTCTCTGGCTTGGTCTCCACTTATCTGCTTGGCTTCAGTCTCCTGGTGGCTTACAGACCCCCACCCCCGCCCAGTCGGGGACCAGTAGCTCTGAACATGAGGACAGAGGAGGCCAGGAGGGGGGGCGGTGCAGGGTGGGCACGGGTCTCACAGCCGTCCAGATGTGACTAGGGTCTGGAGGCAGGAGGCGGGGTTGGGGCCAGTGCTGGGACATAGGGCTGGGCAGCTGAACAGAGAGAGAAGAAGTTGACATCGTCATGTCCCTCTGTCCCCGTTTCGTGGCCTCTCCTATGCCCTGTCGTGGCCAAGGTCAGGCAGAAGCGACCCACTTATTTGAGGAGGGGTCCCAGACAGAGCTGTGGGGGAGTCAGGCGGTGGAGATGCTTGTAGCCTGGCAGGGGGAAACGGTTTGGAGTGTGGGCCCAGGAACAGGGCTCCGGGACTCAGAACCCAGGCTGGGGTGGGGGATGGACAGAGACAGAGACAAAGAGAGACAGAGGTGAGTAGAGACTGGGCCCAGAGTGAGAAATAAAGTCACGGAGCCAAGGGGACCGAGAGGAACAGAGAGAGGGAGAGAGAACAGGGAGAAGAGATAAAAGCAGCGAGAGACAGGAGATGAAGAGAGATAGAGACACAGAGAGATACACAGAGACGGAGACCTAAAATGAGATAGAGACAGAGATCGGGACACAGATGCAGAAACTATTATGTATCCTGAAGTCATTTTATTTTATTTTATTAATTTTTATTTTAGAGAAAGAGAGAGAGTGTGTGTGAGCAGGGGATCCAAGCATAATTTGATATGTTGGGTTAAGATAGCAGTATTATCGGGACGCCCGAGTGGCTCATTCAGTTGAGCATCTGACTCTTGATTTCGGCTCAGGTCATGATCCCAGGGTTGTGGGATCAAGCCTCGCATCAGGCTCTGCCCTGATGTAGAGTCTGCTAAAGATTCTTTCCCTCTCTCTCCCTCTCTCTCCCTCTGCCCCCTCTCCCGCTCATACTCTCTGTCTAAAATAAAAAAAATATATATATATATTACTAAAATTAAAATTTTGCTTGCTTTTCCCCCCATTTTTAGAATGTGGGTACTAGAAGATTTTAAATTACATAGTTAGTTCATATTTTGATTGGGCAGGGCCGATTTGGAGAAAATAGGAACCAAATCAAAGAGATCAAAGCTTAAGTGGTCTTCAGTGATCTTTTTTATTTTTTAATATTTTTTAATGTTTGTTTATAGCGGTCGGGGGGAGGGGGAGAGAAAGATGGAGACAGAATCCCAAGCAGGCTCCAGGCTCTGAGCCATCAGCACAGAGGCCGATGCGGGGCTCGAACTCATGAGTGGTGCGGTCATGACCTGAGCTGAAATTGGATGCTCCACCGACTGGGTCCCCCGGGCGCCCCGGTATTAAGTGATCTTAAGTGGAAACCCAGAAGCACTTTATAAACTGGTCGTGGAGATAGGGGAGGGGACTCAGCAATACCCCCCCCCCGCCCCGTTTATCTTGGTCCCTAGAAGAGTCACTGATTTCTAATGAAAAGTTCTCGAAACAGCAGATCCTTGGGCAGGCTGATCTACAATTCCCTTCAGCTGTGAGAGAAAATGATTTAACACGCAAGCTTGGTCCAAAAGACTTCTGATCACACTCAGAGTAGAAGCTAGACTTTTCACCATGACCCAAAAGCCCACACATGCTCTGTCCCCCTTTGCTTCTGCTTTGACTTCATCTTCCGCCCTTTCCCCCTTGCCCACTCCAGCCACACCTGCCTCCTCCCTGCTTCTTAGATAGGTAAATCATGTTCCCGCCTCAGGACCTTTGCACTTGCTGCTGCTTCTACCCTGAATGCTCTTTGTCCACATATCTACCTGTCTCTGCCCTTATTTGGGTTTCTTCTTAAATGTCCCCTTCCCAGAAGATCCTTCCCTAATGGCCCCATTTTTAAAAATTTGTTTTAATGCTGATTTCTTTTTGAGAAACAGAGAGAGACAGAGCCTGAGCAGAGGAGGGGCAGAGAGAGAGGGGAGACACAGAATCCGAAGCAGGCTCCAGGCTCTGAGCTGTCAGCACAGAGCCCCACGCGGGGCCCGAACTCACAACCAAGAGATCATGACCTGAGCTGAAGTTCGACTCTAAACCAACTGAGCCACCCAGGTGCCCCTCTTTAATCCATTTTGAGTTGATTTTTGTGGAGGGTGTAAGCCAGGGCTCCAATATCATTTTTTTTTTTTTTTTTGGCATGTGGATATCCAGTTTCCCCACACCATTCGTTGGAGAGGCTGTCCTTTCCCCGTTGTGTATTCTTGGCACCCTTGTCTGAGATCAGTTGACCACATATGTGTGGGTTTATTCTGGGCTCTCTATTCTGGGCATTTTTTTTTCCCCACTGGCCACCAACATTGACAGATCAGGAGGTTTCAAGCTTCTCTGGAAAAGCCAGCATCGTGTCTGCATTCCCATGGCCGCGATCAGATCCGTCAGTCCCAGGTTCTGAGCGGCCCCTGCCTTGGGGGCAGCCTGCCGGCTTCCTGGCCGATGCCCTGTCCCTTCCTTCAGTTACATGACCTGCCTGGCCCCCGGAAGCAGCAGAGTTCATGACTCCAGTGGAGGAAAAAAAGTGGAGTCCGAGAAAGACTCGGACACAAAGAGATAAGAGATAAAGCGAACCAGAAAAAGCAACAATAATCGTCATACACCATCATTATCATCCTAGAGCGCCTACACAGAAACTTACTTACTGGCTATTCAGACAGTGCTTATTTTGTTCCAGGCACTGTTCCAGGTTCTTCGCAAATGTTAACTGGCTTAATCTCCTCAATATCCTATGAAATGGTATCTATTATTCCCCCCCTCGCCCCCTCACTGTACAGATGAAAAAACCGAGGCACAGAGAAGCTAAGAGCTGTTTACCTGTTGGCCAAGTTGGTTCAGTGGTAGAACTGAGATCTGAACCTTCCACCCCACACCAACCCGGCTGCGTGAGCCTAACCGCTAGGCAACACTGCCCCCTCGTGGATTTGGAGGCACACAGTAAGAGGTGGTAGGAGTAAGGGACCAAGGAAGGACTCCAGGTTCTCCTGGGTGGGTGACTGTAGGTCCCAGCACCCAGTTCTGGTGCGAGATGGGGACAGAGGTGCAAGCGAACCCCTTGCAGGCGGGAGGAGGCACCCACCTGAGCCTTGCCCCTGGCAGGCTCGAGTCCTGATCCTGATCCTGATCTCTCAGGTTCTACAGGGAAAGGCTCAGAGCCGCTCCAGTGAGATCCTGGAGGAGAGACTGAGTATTTCGGCCTCCGAGCTCGGCCACTGTTACTTCCAAGTACTGCTACCGATGTAATGATTGAGTAAGTTGGAGAAATCACCATCAGGTCTGTTTATTGGTGGATCATGGTGACCCTGGTTGTCTTCCAGAACCATCTCCTCTGTGCACCCAGACACCCAAGTAAAGATCGCGATGAAAATAATAATAGGAATAATATAACAAATGGCTCACATGCCTTGAGCAGTTATAGTCCCTGTTTTACTTGTGTGGTTGTACTTGATCTTGTGCGATAAAATCATGAACCTGTCTTTTTAAAATAAAACTACAGGGGCGCCTGGGTGGCTCAGTTGGTTAAGCATCCGACTTTGGCTCAGGCCATGGTCTCAGGGTTCGTGAGTTTGAGTCCCGTATCGGGCTCTGTGCTGACGGCTCAGAACCTGGAGCCTGCTTCGGATTCTGGGTCTCCCTCTCTCTCTGCCCCTCCCCTGCTCACGCTCGGTCTCTTCTTCCTCTCGAAAATGAATAAACATTAAAAAAAAAAAAAAAGAAATATGACTTCCCCATTGTAAAAAGAAATAATTTTTTTCCCCTCTCTGACTAGGTTTGTTAGGATGACAGCAGAAGTGAAAAGAAAGTACCTTTTCGTGTTTACTTACTCAAGGGAGAAATGTTAGGATTATTGGCCAATGTATGCTGAACGCGTGATCTGTAGAGTTGCTTTAAGGGTTTTGCATGGATTAACTTGTTTATCTTCCCGTAAACCTTGCTGCGGTGGCTCTCTTCACTATAAACAGGGGAAACTGAGGCCAAAGGGCATTAAAATCGTTTTCCAAGGCCACACAGTAAGAAATAGCCGGTTTTAAACCCAGAGAGACTTGCATGAGCATATGTGTGTGTGTGTGTGTGTGCGCGCGCGCGCGTGTATAATACCATTTCTACCTAAGTATTTGAATAGGTACTATTCCCACATGGTACAAACACAAAGTATGTTTATAAAAAAAGATACAGAGTGATAAATCATGACCGTATCCCCCTTCTGTCCCGTCCTCGCCTCTTCTTCAAAACATAACAAGTAGAGTATGTTCCTTGGATCACCTACGAAGGTTTCGTTGCACATAAACAGGAAAAGGCAAAGATGCGCTCTTATTTTTCTCTCGCCTTTCGCCACTGGGCTGGGCTCCTAACAAAGTAAGGCGTCTCCCGGTGTTCAGAACACTTGGTTAATTCTTCCTGTTATAAGCATGGAAGCTGCGTAAAGCCTGGTGAGGTTCAAGGTTTGTGAAACACTGTTTAGATCATTACCCAAGTTATAAAACAATGGCTGGTGTGAAAATTGCAGGTGAATCATAATTATATCTCTGTCTATAAAGCCTTCTGCTGGGAAGTCTTTCGGGCTGGGGGAATTTAGTGGGAGGCATTTTTTTTTTTCCCTCCCCAAAGGATCTTGTTATTAATTTTATGGGGCTTAGAGCTGGCCAGAAAAAAAAAAATTTAAATAAGACCAGATGAAAGATACACATAGGAAATCTAAAGCCGTGATGATTCATGTTCGTCGAGCACTTTCAAGGTGCCAGAAATGTTTCGTTTTATTCTAATGTTTTATTTTATTTATTTATTTAATTTTTTAACTTTTTTAAATTTATTTTTGAGAGACATAGAGACAAAGTATGAGCAGGGGAAGGGCACAGAGAGAGGGAGACACAGAATGAAGCAGGCTCCATGCTCTGAGCTGTGGCACAGAGCCCGACGCGGGGCTCGAACTCACAGACTGTGAGATCATGACCCGAGCCGAAGTCGGCCGCCTAACCAACTGAGCCACCCGGGCGCCCCTCTAATGTTTTATTTTGAAATCATTCAAGACCCACCAGGAGCTGCGAAGTGTTACAGAGAAATCTCACCCAGTTTCCCTCACTCGCATCTTTCATGACCTCGAAACTCTGTCAAAACTAGAAAACTGGGTTTGCCACGATGCTAGGAAGCCGGGTGTCGATCTTCGCTGAACTTCGTCATTTTTCCCTTTCTTTCTCCGTCTTTCCTGTCACCGCCATCAGGATACACAACTGTTGCCTCAGCAGGAAGAAAGTGTCTCGTGTTGTCCCTGAGCAACCACACCCTCCCCCCACCCTCAAGCCGAGACAACCACTGGTCTGTTCTCCGTCACTCTAATTCTGTGACTTTGAGAATGTGAGATAAATGGGCTTATACCGTATCAGACGCTCTGAAGCTGGGGTTGCCCTACTCATCGTAATGTCCTCAAGATCCATCCAAGTCGCTACAGGTAGCCCTCTTCCGTTCGCTTCATAAGCATTTATAAAATATTGTGTGTATTGCTGTTCCCTTACATCCGCAAAAGCCTGAAGCTGTAGGTTCCGTTAGGATTCCTTTTTGCAGATGTGAAAACCGAGGGCAGAGAAGTAAAGTGACTTGTCCCCGGACGCACAGCAGCCAAGTGGGAGAGCTGAGATCTGAGCCCAGGCAGCCCGACTCCAGGGACCGCCCTAGAAACAAAACGAAACAACCCACCCAACTTAGTACTAATGAAACTTGATACCTTCTCTTCCTTTTTATAGAATCAAAGACCCCCCGAATTCCCCTCGTGGGTAATCAGAAGAATTGAGAGCAGGGTCTGGAAGAGATATTTGCACACTCAGGTTCATAGCAGCGGTTATGGACAACTGGCAGTAGGTGAAAAAAACCCGAGTGTCCATCGGTGAATGAATGGATGAACCAAATGCGATCTATCCATAATATGGAATATTATTCAGCCTTAAAAAGGAAGGATCTGCTGTCACGCGCTACAACACGGAGGAGCCTTGAGAACATTATGTGAAGTGAGAGAAACCAGTCACGAAAAGACAAGTGTCTGTATTGATACTTTTAAAAAAAAATTTTTTTTTAAATGTTGAGAACAATTTTTTTAGAATTTTTTAACATTTATCTATTCTTTTTTATTTTTTAAACTATTTTTTTTAAATTTTTTTAACGTTTATTTATTTTTGATAGAGAGACAGAGCATGAGCAGGGGAAGGGCAGAGAGAGAGGGAGACACACAATCCAAAGCAGGCTCCAGGCTCTGAGCCATCAGCACAGAGCCCGACGTGGGGCTCGAACCCACAGACTGTGAGATCATAACCTGAGCCGAAGTCGGCCGCTCAACCGACTGAGCCACCCAGGCGCCCCAACATTTATTTATTCTTAAGAGACATAGAGTGAGTAGGAGAAGGACAGAGACAGAGGGAGACACAGAATCCGAAGCAGGCTCCAGGCTCTGATGAGCCGTCAGCACAGAGCCCGACGTGGGGCTCGAACTCACAGACCGTGAGATCATGACCTGAGCTGAAGTTGGCCACTTAACCAACTGAGCCACCCAGGTGCCCTTTGGTACTTCTTATAGGAAGCATTTCAAATAGTCAAATTCAAACAGATGAAATAGAATGGTGGTTTCCCGGGAGAGGGCTCCTGGGGAGGAGGAATGGGGAGTTAAAATGTGTAATGGGTTAGAGTTTCAGGTTTGCGAGATGAAAAGTTCTGGGGACCTGTTGTAAACCAGATGAGTATAATTAACACTACTGAGCTGTATATTTAAAAACAGATCCGATGGTAAATTTCATGTTACTTTTTTTTTTTTTAAACAATTAAAAGTAAAATGTTGAAAAAGACTCCCATTGGGGTGCCTGGGGGGCTCAGTCGGGTGAGGTTGAGCATCTGACTTTGGCTCAGGTCATAACCTCTCAGTTCATGAATCCGAGCCCTGAGTCAGGCTCTGTGCTCACAGCTCAGAGCCTGGAGCCTGCTTCGGATTGTGTATCTTCCTCTCTCTGCCCCTGCCCCGCTCATTCGCTCTCTCTCTCTCTCTCTCTCAAATATAAATAAATGTTGAAAAAAATTAAAAAGAAGAGACTCCTTTATGCCGGAGTTGCTTACAAAGTTATTGACAACCACTCAGTCAATTGCATAAGTTACAAAACAATGACTAAGTGTGAACATTAGTAATGACTCTCTTAATTGTTATCAGTGGAGGTAAATGATACAGTCCGCGAAGCTCCGCTGGCTTATTTCTTAAGATACATTGTCTTAAGAAGCTATTAAAGGTCGCCACAGACTCCTAATTGTGGAGATGAACAGTTTCACTCTTCTGCCTGCTGCCCCAGAGGAGCGTTTTGCCAGAGTGCTTGCTCACCATTTTTCTGGAAGCCCAAGTCCAAACACAAAGCTTTGTCGAGCATAATGTTCCATCATCCTTGAAACAACCCCGTGAGGTCGAAAATGCACCATTTTTTCTTGCCATTTCACACACGTCTAGCGCTTAGCAAGGCTGGGGGCAGGACTGGTCGCTTTGGTTTTCGCGGGCTGTGTGTTTACTGTACAGCAATCCCGCGTCCCTACGGCATGAGCACAAAGTTGGCAACATTGGTTGTTTTTCTCTGGCTGGTGAGATCACGGGGCGGTTTTATTTCCTTCCGTCATACGCCTCCGCGTTCCTCGGAGCTACTGGTCAGTCTCTTGCACTCCCCTAACCCACATACGCCACGACGCACAGCTTTCAGGACCAAGGTCAGAGGGAACCCACCTACTGTACCATTTCCAGAGGTCCCTGGGCTGACCCCTGCATCACCTGTTGTTTCTTTTGCTCCCAAAGAAACAGAACACGGCAAGCTGCAAGCCTCAGCAGCGAGGAGAGCAGACCTAAAGCCACATGCCTACGTGCATGTTGGCACCTAATGAGAACACACAGGAGGAAAAAAGCACGCGAGTGCCCTTGAGAGCACAGAGCACCAGTGTGGGCTTCCTTGTTTGTCCCTCCTTGGTGAAAAAGACGTAGACGGTTAAAAAAATATATTCCGGGACGCCTGGCTGGCTCGGTCAGTGGAGCGTGCGATGCTTGATCTCAGGGTCGTGAGTTCGAGTTCCATGTTGGGGGCAAAGTTCACGTAATTAAAAAATCTTAAATGGGGGCACCTGGGTGGCTCAGTTGGTTAGGCGGCTGACTTCAGCTCAGGTCATGATCTCACCGTCCGTGAGTTCGAGCCCTGCGTCGGGCTCTGTGCTGATGGCTCGGAGCCTGCTTCAGATTCTGGGTCTGCCTCTCTCTCTCTCTGCCCTTCCCCTGCTCACGCTATGTCTCTCAAAAATAAATAAACGTTTAAAAAAATTTTTAAATGTATATACGTATTCCAAGCAGCTATGAAGGTTTGGAGAAACAGCAGCATTAACACGGCACCCACAATTTCGCCCGGTGGGACAAGTTCCTGGTTGAGCTGAGTGTATTCCTAGGCAATGTCCTTACAGAATGAACTCCCGGGTGGCTCCTTCGCGTAAACCTCCCCGATGACCATAGGTTTATTAAGATTATCTCTGAAATATGGGCCATTAATACAGACCACGTGATGCAAACTTTGTTGACAGGCTTGTTCAAGACGAACTACAGCCGTTTGTAGAATATTTCATGTTTTCTGAAAGTTAAGAGCTACGTTTTTAGCTAGCAGGCAGGTGAAGAGAGGCTCGGAACCATCAACAGTTTAAGAAATGCGAATTCAATATGGCAGGCTATTGTTTTACAGCGATTATCCCGCAGGTAGGAAGCTGAGTCACGTGAAGTAGCAGCAGTAACCTGAACTCCAGGGAGCCTCAGGCCTTGCTCACGGAGGGTGGGGGACAAAGCCGTGCGCCAGCGACCTGGCTCGACTTGGCCAAATTAACCATACGTCCACACTAGCTCCCAGCAGATCCACTCCTCGGTTCAGATGCCACGTTAGTCTCCTAAGTCTAGGTAGCAATTCATCCCTAATTTATCATCTTAACGCAACAAACTTAAAAAACAAAAAACAGCTCACACAGTTCCTGAGGATCAGGAATCCAGGAGTGGCCGCCTGGGTGGTTCTAGTTCAGGGTATCTCACTAGATCATAGTCAAGGTGTCAGTCAGGGCTGGGGTCGCCTGAGGGTTCCACTTGTGCTGGACCGTTTCCTGGATGGGTCCCTCCAGTGGCTGTTGCCTGGAGACCTCTGTGCTTTACCATGCCATCGTCACCATGGGGGCTGTTGAGTGTCTTCACGACAGTTAGCTTCCCCCCAGAGCAAGCGACCTGAGAGGGAGGGCAGAGACAGGGAGTCACCTGCACTGTCACTTCTGCCACACTCTGTTCATTCACGAGAAGTGAGTCAGTGTGTTCAACCCACACTCAAAGAGAGGGAAATTCAACTCCAGCTTTTGGAGAGAAGGGTGTCGAGAATTCGCGGCTGTACTTTGAACCTCCACAAATTCCAGGTACATTCTCTACGGATTCTAAGGTGACACATACAAAGCACTGTTGGTGGAAAAGAGGAACCGGAGGCAGCCTCTGTGTCCATCTCTGGGGTAGTGGGCGGTAGGGTGTGGTGACTGCCCACCCGCACAGAATTGTGCACCAGTAAAACCCAGCAGATTAAGTGTATATATACCCACGTGGATGGATCTCAGGGGCATAGTCCTGAGTGACAAAAAAAAAAAAAAAATTCAGGTGAAATTTGGGGCATACAACCAATATTATTTACATGCATTAAAAACATGCACCAAACCAAAAAGTCCCTACGCATTTTATAAATGTCTAATCAACCGAATTTGGCTGGTCTCTGTCCCCTGTTCTTGGGAAGTAAGCCCTAAACCTTTGGAGTGATAGAAATACCTGTGGTATAGACAGGGGCCCCTGGAGCTACACTCGAAATACTTGAAAGACCAACCACGTGATTTAGAAGGTTGGGGCTTTGGGTCACTTGGTATTGGCCTCTAGAAGCAACAAGGCTGGACTGAGTTCCATCATATGGCCAGTGATCCGATCAACTGTGGGTCTATAACGGAACCCCAATAAAAACTCTGGACTCTGGGGCCCTGACGAGCTTCTCGGCTGGCAACACACACCGATGTGTGGGGAAGGTGACAGCCCCTGAAGACAGAACGTGTTTGGGACCTTCCTGGACCTCATTCTATGCATCTTTTCATCTGGCCTGATTTATATTCTTTTTTTTTATTTTTTAAATTTTTTTATTTTTGAGAGACATAGAGACAGAGCGTGAGCCAGGGAAGGGCAGAGGGAGAGGGTAATACAGAATCCGAAGCAGGCTCCAGGCTCTGAGCCGTCAGCACAGAGCCCGACGCGGGACTCGAACGCACAGACCGCGAGATCATGACCTGAGCTGAAGTCGGCCGCTTAACCGACCGAGCCCCCCAGGCGCCCCATGCATGTCTTCTAATTTCTGTCCTTTTGCTATAATAAATCTGCAATTGTAAGTTCGGCGTCTTCCTGAATCCCATGGCTGTGATTTGTTAAACCTGAGGGGGTCTGTGGGGACTCCAGATTTGCAGCTACTGGTCTCAAGGTGGAGGGGAGCGACTTTGCAGACCCCCCGAATTGCAGCGGGGGTCTGAAACAATCTTGTGAAGAACTGTGTCCTCGGATCGGTAGCTCGGCACACTTATGGCGATAAGAAGCACGCAAAAACACAAAAGCCGTGAAGGAAACACAGGACGGTGACCTGAAGGGAAAATTCCTAAGACCAGGAGGAGGGGGAAGGGGGCCTGGGGAAAGCCTAGGCATGCCGCGAAAATCCTCGGCAATCAAGAATAAACGCTACTTTGATGTGATGTTTCAAAAACTCAAAATTAATGCAACCATCTGGGATGAACAAGATACCAAGCTTTAAGAGAAAGACAGTATCCAGCGGGGCGGGGGTGAGGTCGGGGCCAGCGAATCACACTGCGCAGAGTCGGATCCCTGTGCGGACTTGTCTGCGTTCATTTTGACTTTTTAAAATATTGTTTGTCTTGATTTCTGAGGTTTGGGGCTACTCCTTAAATTTTGTTCTTGAGGCAAAATATCTCATGTGTCTCTAGTTTTGGGCCAGAGGGGGAAGGGAATAGGAACGGGGGATGAGGGGGGAAATGGATTGAAAAAATTATATAATAAAACCAGACAGAGGCCTTGACAATACGAGGCCGGCAAATATGCTATGTGATGAACACAGCCTCTTCCACCTTTGGTCTAAATTAAAAGCAAAAACTAAATCGTGCCTGATGGAGAACATTGAGTTTGCTCAACGGTCTAAGAGAACTTGACCCACAGATTTGTGGACCCACTTGATTCAGTCTCCAATGTGTGTGGCTCGGAAGCATTACTAGGTTTTTTCATCTTTGCCCGTTTTTCTCTCTTTTGCTTCCTCTTCCCCCTCCTCCCTTCCCTCCTCCCCCTCTTCCTTCTCCTCCTCTTACTCCTCCTCCTCTTCTTCCTCTTCCTCGTCTCCTTCTTTTCCTTCTTCGAGTGAAAAAAAAGTGATTATAGATCATTTATTTTTATTTTTATTTTTAATTTATTTTTTATTTTTTTAACGTTTATTTATTTTCGAGAGACATAGAGACAGAGCATGAGCAGGGGAAGGGCAGAGAGAGAGGGAGATACAGAATCCGAAGCAGGCTCCAGGCTCTGAGCCGTCAGCACAGAGCCCGACGCGGGGCTCGAACTCACAGACCGTGAGATCATGACCTGAGCCGAAGTTGGACACTTAACCAACTGAGCCACCCAGGCGCCCCGATCATTTAGTTTTAAATAAAGGAAACTTGCCCTTTTTCAAGGTCCCCAAGGGGCTCCTCCAAGTCAGGCTTCATCTGAGTTTTGGGGCAGAATTGTGCTGTTGGATGGGGGAGGGGGAGGGAAGTAGGACCCTAACAGGGGCCAGACCATGTCAGCCTCTGAAGACTCTGGTGACAAGTTTGGGCTTTATTCCAAAAGTAGTGGGAAGCCACCAACGGTGTGTGAGTCGAAAAGGGACTTCAGCCAAGTCCTCCCTTGGTCCCCACAAGTACAAGTTCTAGCCCCGCCATCTAGACCACCTCAGGATCCTACTGTCACCTGAAGGGACCCACTTTTTTTGATTTCCACACAAAATGCTAGCCCAGGCAGTCCCAAGTGCAGAAGGCTTATCAATGGAGGGTTTTGCCTGGATCAACTTCCGGGTGAAGACTTCAGCCTTGACCGTTCTGCATGCTGGCTCCTGAAAGACCCTCCTGGTCTCTCTGCCCTGCTTTTGTCCTCACCGCTTGCTCCTCTCTCCTCTTCCCTGTAACCCCTTCTCTTCCACCCCTACCTCCTGGAGACCCGCCCAAGCAAGGACCTCGGGTCCTCTCACTACTGAGCAGAGGGGTCCGGTTTCTTCAATCCCCATCACCAAATCCGCTGCCAGCCCTGCTCAGCCTGACACTCTGTGCTGCCGGCCTGCAGGACGGAAGGTGCCTCCTTCCCTATAAACAATGCCAACGCTTCTCCATTTTCTGTGGGAGAGCAGTTAAGGGGCAGAGCGGAGCCAGTGCAAATGCAGAGACCAGTGGGTGTTTGCCGTCCCCCCGATATGTGTGTGTCTGCAGTGGCCGCACACCCTGGAGCATTCCCTGTCCCCCCCCACAATTCCCTCCCTTGCCGCTCCTGGTCTGTGGTCTGAGTTACCTCCCGGAGGGGCCTCTCTTGCCAAGCCAATGGGAAATAACGCCGCCACCACCAGGTCTCTCTGTCCCCTCACCCAGCTTGCTTTATTCATCTGCATAACATGTAATGTCCCCATTGAAATATACACGCCTATCCATGGTTGTCCTTCTCCTCCTTTAGGAAAAACAAAGCTAAACAGAAACAGACTTTTTCCGACTTGTTCCGTGCTATGATCTGGGAACCTAGACCAGTGCTTGGAACTCAAGAGGTGCTCAGTCACTGTTTGTTGAATGAACGAATGAATGGATGAATGTCCAGGAAAGAAAAGAGACAAGCTCCAGCCAAGGTGGACTACTCCAGTCCACCCCACTGCAGTGTGACCTCATGTTAACTAGTTATGTCTGCCATGACCCTATTTCCAAATAAGGTTGCACTCTGAGGTCTCCGGGATCAAGACCTCAAGGCACGTCTCTTTGGAGAACACGATGTAACCCATAACACTATGGGTTGAGAAGTCCGTCCTCTTAAGATACGTCGAGGCTCCATCTGGGAAACAACGGCGCATTCTGAAAACAGGAGAACATTTTTTCCAGCGCCAACTCGGCAGCGGGCACTGCGCGTGAGATGCAGTTATGATCTTGGTGTTACAGGTAAGAAGCGTGACTTGTCCATGGCTCAGAGACATCAACTAACTCGCCCCAAGTTCCAAAGCTAAGAGCCGGAACCGAGACCCGGGGTGGTGGGACTCCATGGCCGCGGGTTTCCGGGGTCAGGTCTTCCACGGGCCTCAAGGTGGCGCCCGGGAGCAAGTGGCGGAATTCTCCCACCTCGCGTTTAAAATTCCTTCTTCCCGGGTGCTGAGGGGGGCGCATCTCAAACCCAAAAGTGCCCACGAAGCTCCGGCGGATCTTGTTAAGATGCAACTCCTGATTCCGTTGGTGTGAGGAGGGGCCAAGAATTTACACTTTCTAACAAGTTCCCTGGAGAGGCCGGTGCGGCAGGATGGCTGTCCTGGCACCTGTGCCGGCCGCTCCCGGGACTCCACCACGAGAGGAGTAAAGGTCGTAAGAATCCCAGAAGCAACTGCTTCTACCTGCCTGTTCTGCGCCAGGCTCTGTACTCTTGCCTTTATGTGCTTTCTCTCCCTTAATGGTCAGAATAAGAAAGAGACACGGGTTGGAATCCAGCCTGTCTGTTCTTGATTTTTTTTTTAATTATTTTCATGTTTATTTATTTGTTTTGAGAGAGACAGAGCACAAGCAGGGGAGAGGCAGAGAAAGAAGGGGAGAGCGAATCTCAAGCAGATTCCGCGCTGTCGGCGCAGGGTCCGATGCGGGGCTGGGTCCCATGAACCGGGGACCATGACCTGCACTGAAATCGAGACCCAGATGCTCGAGGGACCGAGGCACCCAGGAGTCCCAAGCTTGCCTGTTCTTTAGTACAGGAGGGACATTCTCCATGGGCCACCCTGGCCAGGACCGGAGGGAAGGGAGCCTGGGGTGCTGGGGGTCTAGCCGCAAGGCCAAGGGGCGGGGCGGGGCACTTAAGGCATCTGGAAATGGAAGGAGCGTGAGATTAAGGGTCGGCAAAGGGAACCCAGGATCCCCAGCTGCCTCTGTAAAAGGCCCAGGACAGGGATCCTTCCTTCCTTCCTCTCTGTCCTGTCTTCCTACCTATCTCACCGAGTGACAGGTACTCTCTGTCTCCCTAGGTCCTTCTTCAGAACGTTTCTCTCTGGTTCTCTTTCACTTTCCCTCTTTCTTTAAAAAAAACTTTTTTTTAACGTTTCTTTATTTTTGAGAGAGAGACAGAGTGCGAGCAGGGACAGGTCAAACAGAAAGGGAGACACAGAATCCGAAGCAGGCTCCAGGCTCCGAGCCGTCACCACAGAGCCGACATGAGGCTCGAACTCACAGACCGTGAGATCATGACCTGAGCTGAAGTCGGCCGCTTAACCGACTGAGCCCCCCAGGCGCCCCTCACTTTTCCTCTCTCTAAAGCTCCCCAAAGCTCCCTCTCTTTTCGAATCTCTTTACATCTGAACTTGTCTTTAAATCTTTCTGCTCTTTTCTGTAAATCTGTCTCTCCACCTCTTCACCCCTCCTTTCTTCCCTCTCCCTACTCCCTCCTTCTCTCCCCACTCCCTGAGTGGAGACTCCCCAGCTTCAGCTTTGGCGGGGTGCCTCTGCGTTTGTTTCTGTCGGCGGCAGCACGGTGTGGTTTCGGGCAGAGGCTCAGGCCTCCTACTCCCTTGATTCGTATCCCGGCTCTGCCACGTACCAGCTGCAGAAACTGAGCCAAATTCACCCAACGTGGCTGCCCCTCGCTGCCTTGGCTGACAGCCTCCCCCCTGCGGTTGCTGGGAGAGATGAGGCATGCAATGAATGCGGCGAGCTTGGCGAGGTGTCGGGCACTCAATAAATGGTTGCCGTCATCATCATCATCGTTCTGATTACTAATAAAAAGTAACCCACAGCCAGCCTCTCTGTAGCCAACAATTAGATGCTTATCTGGTGTGCGGAATGCATGGGGAAGATCCTCCCACCGACGAAATTGGGGCCACTCCCTGACCTCAGCTTTTAGCCAGGATCAACCACCCCAAGAGTGAGGGCACCGGGTGGAGGACGCGCCAACTTTCCAAGCCACACCCGATGACAGTTTGGGGCCTCAGTCACGGCCTCTCTGAGGCGGTCCTGAGCCAAGTCAGCGCGGTTCAGGAGAGTGCAGGAGTTTGGGTTAGATAAGTGTCTGATTTAATTAACCATCCAGGGATATGGAATCGTATCAAAAGGTGGCCACGGTGAACGGGGAACGGGGACACACAAAATGCGCACAGCTTTCCCGGCCCCACAGAGGGGCTCAGCCTCAGGACACTGTCTACGCAAGGTGGGGCTGGACAACTTAACAAGCTGATTTTTTACTCCCTTGAGACCTTAGGGGCAGAGGTTCAAGGTCAAATGCATCATCATCAGCACTGATTTGTACAGAATCCTTCTCTTGCCCCCTCCCTCTCCCCCTTCCCTCCTTCGGTCCCTCCCTTCCTTCCTTTCCTCCTTCTCTTCTCTCTTCCCACCCTCTCTCAGTCTTACAAAATGTGTACTGTGGTTCTTACGGGCCTGCAATTTTAATTGGTGTAATTGGGTTCTAGATCTCATTCTATTCTAATTCACTTTTCAAATAGCACTTGGTTTGAAAGACCCGACCGCGTCGCCGCTGTGTTCACACGTCTGCCCCGTGGCATCGAGCTCCATGATGGGCGTCCACGCGTTTACTCCCCGATCCCCCCAGGGAGGGACACGCGGTGGCTGCCGACTCCCAGCCGCCACAAGGAGCACTGCGAGGCACATCCTTGTACGTGTCCCCTTGTGGGCGTGGAAGAATTTCTTTGGGATGTATAGCCAGGAGAGAAATTGCTGAGTCAGAGGGCACGTAGCTACTTAATTTAATGAAATAATGCCAGGTCCTTCCTCAGAGCTGGAGGCCCCACACTTACCCGGGTAGCACTTGAACCTTCCAGGATGCCCGTACCTCCCTGACGACACCGAACACTGCCCGCCCTTCTAATTTTCTCCAGCCTAATTGGTGTAAAATGGTATCTCATTGCTGGTGAAATTTACCTTTCTCTGATAATGAATGAGTTTGAACATCCCCTCTTAGGCATGTCAGCTTTTATTGCCTGTTCATAACTTTTACCCATTTTCCTGTAAGGGTGCCCTTCCTTTTCCTTATTAATTCACAGGTGCTTCTTGCATATGAGAGGTGTGAGTCCCTTGTACATTATGAGTATTGTGAACGACCTCTCCCGTTCTTTTCTCTCTCTTTTTTTAAAATGTTTATTCATTTTTGAGAGACAGAGAGAGACAGAGCATGAACGGGGGAGGGACAGAGAGAGAGAGGAGATGCAGAATTCGAAGCAGGCTCCAGGCTCTGAGCCGTCAGCACAGAGCCCAACGTGGGATCGAACTCAGGAACCGCAAGATCGTGACCCGAGCCGGAGTCGGACGCTCAACCACCCATGCGCCCCTGCCCTCTCCCATTCTGATAAATGTCTTAATGGTCCATTTTAGTCTCCTTTTAATTTTGACATGATGAAACTAATCAACATCCCATCCCATTCTATGATCTGTACTTTCCAAGTCTTAAGAAGTTGTTCTTTGTCACAAAGACTTGAAGATAATCTCCTCGATTTTCTTCTTTTTACTTTCTAAGTGCATCTTTCACATACTGGCCTTTAAGACATCTGGAGTCCAACTTGGTGTGTGGTGTCAGACAGATATCTAGGTCTATCTTTCTCCCCACACTGAGCCAGTCTTCCTGACACCATTTACCAACCCCTAATTTGGATAGCTATTTTACCATATTTTATAATTCCCCATATAGTAGAGAATATTATACTGAGTTCTGGACTCTCTCTCCTTTTTTTTTTTTAAACGTTTATTTATTTTTGAGAGACATAGAGACAGAGCGTGAGCAGGGGAAGGGCAGAGAGAGAGAGGCAGACGCAGAATCTGAAGCAGGCTCCAGGCTCTGAGCCGTCAGCACAGAGCCCGACGCGGGGCTCGAACTCACAGACCGCGAGATCATGACCTGAGCCGAAGTCGGCCGCCCAACCGACTGAGCCCCCCAGGCGCCCCTGAACTCTCTCTTCTGTCTCATCGAACCATTTGTCTACTCCTGCATTAACGCTACACTTTTTTTGAAATTGAAATTTAATTTTTGAAAACACTACACTTAGAAGAATACATTCATTATTTTATTTCGCAGCCTGTCTTGAAATCCGGTAGGGCGAGAAGTTTCTCGCGCCGCCACAGCCCTGTTCTCCTTCCCGCTTGCGTCACCGTGCAGGAAATACACGGGTCCTCTCCACCCTTGACAGGAACTTTTTGCAGACCTCTGTCCCCTCCGGGTTCTGGAGCCAGGCTCCCCACCGAAAAAGGCCCATCCTCACTTAGGAAGAGAGAGCCGAGCCCTCCCAGGAAAATCTGCACAATGTTTCGCTCAGTGTTTGTTCCTAGAAACTTCATCTCTCCCATCGGCTCCTCTGGCTCAGCACACCTAACACCAACCAGAGTAGCGCGGCCGCTGGAGGTTCTGTTCTCTCTTGCGGCAAGTTCCGGGGCTGGGGGCGTGCGCGGGGGCGGGGCCGGGGGCTGACGCGAGTCCCCAAGAGCGCAGGCCTCTATTTGCTTCTTGCGGCCGTCTTTATCCTGCGGCTTTTATCCTGGTGGCACGAAGTGGCCGATCCACCTCCGCGCATGCCCATTCCAGGTGGGCAGAGGCTAAGTTCCAAACATAACATCCACCCTCTTATCAGCAAAACAAAAACTTCCCAGGGAAACCCACCCACTGGGTTTCAGCTGACGCCTTGCGCTTCGAACTGGATCACGTGGCCACCCACACGCAGGGAGAACGTCTTTATCCGGATTACGTCCCACCCCGAGTAATAGCTGGGCTGGCGTGGTCATCCAACAAGACATCTCAATTTCGCCCAGGCTGCTCTGCGCTGAGTCAGACCAGATCGCAACCCATCGATCCCTGCCTCCTGGCCCGCACACCTCCCTTCTGATCTTCCGCTCGCCCTTGAGCCTAACCCTGACCCAGAATGCTTCCAGGCTCAGCCGTCAGGAGGAAGAAGCATGGGGGCAGGGTAGGCGCTGGGGGAGGCAAGCACACGCTTCTCCTAAACTTGTCACCAGAGCTTGGACAGATGTTAGATGAGCATATTGCCTTTAAATCTGCTGAAGAGAGGTGCCCGGGGGGTTCTGTCAGTTGAGCGGCCGACTTCAGCTCAGGTCATGATCTCAAGGTCCCTGAGTTCAAGCCCCGAGTCGGGCTCTGTGCTGACGGCTCAGAGCCTGGAGCCTGCTTCCGATTCTGCGTCTCCCTCTCTCTTGTTCTTGCCCCTTCCCTGCTCATGCTCTCTCTCTCCATCTTTCTCTCGAAAATAAATAGACATTAAAAAAATAATAAAAGATCCTCGCTGCAGTCATTGATCTTGAGGAACCACGTGAAGGAGAACCAAGAGAAGCAGAGAGAAGCGGAACTGGAGCCCTGACATCCCTTGCCTGGGTTTCTTATTATGTCTGTACTATTTGCTCCTGTTTTGCGCCCCGGCACCCATCTTGTGCTGGCTTACAGAGCGTGGTCGGGGTGGCCACCTACACTCCTAGGCTCCTCTCCCCCTCCCTCGTCTTCAGAACCAGCTTGTGGCATCTCTAACCTCTCTCTGATGACCGCCTCCCCCCAACTCCTCATAAGGAACCTCCCAAGACTCTTCTTTCCCTGGACTTATTCTAATCACTTACGTGCTTATCGTAGTCCATATTTATTTGTCTATCTCTTTACTGTCCATCTTCCCCTATGAAAACGGGAGCTCCGTGAGATGGGAATTTGTTCTCTGTTTTTGCCTCTTGTGGCGTCTCAGCACCTGGAAACTTCCTGGCACAAAATACCCACTCGGTCAACATTTGTGAAGAAAAGGCAGAGTGGCTTGAGTGGCCTCCGCCTCCCGTAACTGAAAGACCCCAATAGGCCAAACACAGCGGTGCGGACGGGAGCAGTGACCTGTTCCTGGCCGCCCAGTCATGCAGTGAGTGCGGGACACCACACAGAGCCCACTTCTCCTCAGATGCTTTATTTCTGGGACCGAATCTGGGTCACAGCTGCAGAGCAGGGACAGCCTCTGGGTCTGAGGAAGGAAGCACCGGGCAGACCGAGGTGCAGCCCTCACACGGGTCATTCTGGAAACTGTCTCTAGGACCTGAATGGAGAGACAGGGTTGGCCCCCTGTTGGGGAAGGGGGACCCAGATTCCGGGAGACCTGGAGGGGCTGGAGAGAACAGGGGTCTGGAGGGAGCGTCATGGTCCCTGCGGGAGTGAGGACGGCAGAGGATGAGGCACCTGGATGCCCGGTCCCGGGAGGCCTCACGAGTTGGACCGGATGGTGTCCTGGATCCACTTGGTGAATTGGCAGAGGTTGGTGTAGACGCCGGGTCTGTTGGGCTGGGCACAGGGAAAGTCTCCCCAGGACACGAGGCCCTGTAGGGAGCCGTTGCAAACCACGGGCCCCCCAGAATCACCCTGTGGAGGAGAAAGGTGCTCACGGAGAGGCGGAGATGTGGGGAGGTGGAGGGAGGGAGACACACAGGGGAAGAAAGGCCGGGGCGGCCAGAGACAGAGACACGGAGGTGGAAAAAGTAGAGAGGAGAAGAGACACAAAGAGAGGGAGACGTAGGTGAGAGAGAGACAAGGGGGGGGGGAGAGATAGAGATAGAGAGAGAAGAGAGAGAGAGAGAGAAAATGTTAACATATCAGTGTAAATCCAAACTTTAGAAGTTCCGTTTGCCGCTCTCTACCCGACCCCCACCCGCGTCTCCGTCCCTGGGTCTCCCTGTCCCTCTTTCTCTCTTCGGGCTTTGATCACTGTGTTTCTCCTGCTGGGCAGGCCTTCCTTTCCCTTCCTCACTCTTCGCCTGCCCTTGACACCAATCCACCTTGTACTGACACACGTCGCCGTGGCAGAGGGGCAGCTCCCAGCCCCTGCATGAGCCTTTCTCATCCTGGGCGCCACTGTCGTTGGGGCCAGATCATTCTTTGCTGGGGTGGCCGTCCCGTGCCTTGTAAGATATTCAGCCGCGTCCCTGACCCCTGCACACTAGATGCCAGTAACCTCCCCCCACTTCCTCCTTAGGGCACAGCTGTGACAACCCAAAATATGAGCAGGCATTGCCATGTGTCCCCTGGGGCGGGGCAGGGACAGACTGAGAACCGTTGTCTCGGGTTGTCTGTGCTTAACTCCCCACAGCTCCGACAATTTCCCTCCTATAAGAACACCACCCCCTCCCGGCGTTTCTTATGTGTGTTTCCGCAGATCCTGGGGTCCGGTGGAAAGACAGCCAGAGCCTGGCTTCGTTCTGGGTTAGCAGACGCTGTTTCCAGGCGGAAGAGCCTGGCTGCCTGTGAACCTCTAACTTTCCACCTTCTTCCAGATTAATTTTTCTCATTGTATGTTGCCTAATACGCCCTCAGAGTTTCCTTTGAGAGGCGGTTAGGTCACTGCTCTGAGGCTGGTTCCTTGTCTGAAAACAGAGCTACCAATAATGGCTAAGTGAGTTAGTTAATGAGCTGATGGCCCTGAACGAGGTACATGGAGTCCTGAGGTTGGCTGCTCTTATTATGACAGTATTAGTGTGGTTCCTTTTTGCCCCGAGTGGCCACGCCCTGACCACACGCTGAGGTCTGCGGAATGAAAAACGAAGTGCTAAGCTGGGCTCCAGAGAAGCTTCCGTGGTTTCAAATGCCGACGTGCGGATCAGACGTGCTTTCTTTGGGAGGAAATCCCCCCGCGCGCCCCTCTCTCCAGACTGTGCGTTTCTGTGTGACGCGGAGACAGACATGATGTCGGGAAGTTGCTGCAGTTGTCAGGTTTGTAAAATACTTTTTTGGGGGGAGGGGGAGGGGCTCCCCCCCCCATAGGAATGGGCCGAGAGCGCCGCCTGAGGGCACAGCTCTCTTGCTAATTGCCCGGATCTCTGAAGTGTATATCCTTCCGGCAGAGACCACCTGAATTTATATCCCGCTAGAATCGTCGAGGGCCTGAATACAGGGAAGTGTCCCGGCAACAGTATAATTTTAATTTCTGTCATCCTCAAAGGACAGAGCTTCCATGAGGACGTAAAGAAGTTCTGTACTGGGGATCAAGGAGTGTTTGTTGAACACTGGCCCCCACCCCCCTCTCCAGGCTCAACTCTTACCGCACCCTCCCTCAAGTCCCCGACGAACGTTCCGGCTTTTTCTGTCCTTTGAATTAGCCAGACTCTTCTCTGCCGCAGGACCTTTGCACATGCGTTCCTTCCACAGGCGTTTGCAAGACTGGCTCACAAAGGCCAGTCATTCAGCCTCGACCCACCTCTTGGAGGAGGCCCTCCCAACCACTCTTTTATATAAAAAAAAATTATCGGGGCGCCTGGGTGGCTCAGTCGGCAAAGTGTCCGACTCTTGTTTTCTGTTCAGGTCACCATCTCACAGTGGTTTGTGAGCTCGAGCCCCCGCACTGGGCTCTGTGCCGACAGTGCAGAGCCTGCTTGGACTCTCTCTGCCTCTTTCTCTCTCAAAATAAATAAATAATAAATAAACATTAAAAAATTTAAAAATATATATTTATTTAAGTAATCTCTAGCTACACCCAATGCGGGGCTCGAACTCACAACCCCCAGATCAAGAGTCGCGTGCTCTTCCGACAAAGCCCGCCAGATGCCCCCCAAACGCCCTTTTGAATATCGCCTCTCACCACTTGCCATCATAAAGCTATGTTTTATTTTCTACACGGCTCTCATCATTCTTTGAAATGACCCTAGTTACGCAGTTTCTTGATCTTTGGGGCTTAAAAAATAATTTTATTTATTTATTTTAAGTAATTTCTATGCCCAATGTGGGGCTCGAACTCATGACTCTGAGATCAAGAGTCACACGCTGTACCAACCGAGTCAGCCGGGTGCTTGACCATTGGAGGGTTTTGTTTTGTTTTATTTTTCCCTTTTTGCCCTCCAACAAACTTCCAACGAGCTTGCAATCAAGCCTCCGAATTAAATATTCTCTTTTTTCAAATACCTAGCGAGTTTTTGTTTTCCTTCCTGAAGACAGTTGGCTGGCATTTGTCAGGAAACTTTCATACCACGGATTTTGTGGGGACAAGATATGTAACTGCTGTCTGCCTGAAATTTGCCAAAACAAATAGACAAAATTGTGGTATCTCTTACGTGAAGGGTGTCCCCTTGGATGTGATATCTGCAGTGCACAACCTGCCCAACCATACAAAGCAGACACGATCTCTCCCTCTAGACCAGTGCTGTCTAATGGTAGCCACTTTAGCCACGTGTAACTGTTGAGCACTTGAAACATGGCTAGCCCAAATTGAGATGTGCTTTCGTGTGATACACACTGGCTTTCACAGAATTACTAATAAAAAAAGCAGGGCACCTGGCGGCCCTGTCGGGTAAGTGTCCGACTCCTGGTTGACTCCTGGTTTTGGCTCAGGTCATGATCTTGCAGTTTGTGAGTTCGAGCCCCACATCGGTTGCGCCCCACATCGGGTTCTATGCTGAGAGTGCGGAGCCTGATTGGGATTCTCTCGCTCCCTCTCTCTCTGTCCCTCCCGTGTGCTCTCTTTCTCTCAAAATAAATAAACTTTTATTTTTATTATTATTATTATTTTTTAATGTTTATTTTTGAGAGACAGAGAGACAGAATATGAGCAGGGGAAGGGCAGAGAGAGAGGGAGACACAGAATCCGAAGCAGGCCTCCAGGGTCTGATGAGCCGTCAGCACAGAGCCCAATGTGGGGCTCGAACTCACAGACCGTGAGATCGTGACCTGAGCTGAAGTCGGCCGCTTAACCTGACTGAGCCACCCAGGTGCCCCTCAAAATAAATACACATTTAAAAATAAGGATGTAAAGTATCTCATTTATAAATGTTTTATATTCTCTACATTTTAAAATCATGGTGCTTGGGATACATGAGATTAAATAGAATTTAGTGTTAAGATAGCTAGCTTTACCTGTTTCTTTTTAAAATGTAGCTACTATAGGGGCGCCTGGGGGGCTCAGTCGGTTAGCCGTCCGACTTCAGCTCAGGTCATGATCTCATGGTTCATGGGTTCGAGCCCCGCGTCAGGGTCTGTGCTGACAGCTCAGAGCCTGGAGCCTGCTTCGGGTTCTGTGTCTCCCTCTCTCTCTGTGCCGTCCCCCAACCCCCCCATCATTCTCTGTCTCTCTATCTCTCAAAAAATAAACGTTAAAAAATACTAAATGAAATGTAGCTACTAGAAAATTTAAAATCACATGTACGACTCACATATCTTTACTGGACAGGGCTGGGCTCCCAGCACTTAGCAAGGTTACAGAGCTGACACTCGGTGTGTGTCCGCTGAGGGAATGCAGGAGTCTCTCCTTACCTGGCAGGAGTCTCTGCCAGCCTGGTCACCGGCACAGAACATGGTGGAATCTATCTGTCCTGGATACGCCTCCTTGCACCTGTCGGCACTTAGTACGGTCATGTTCAGGCACTGGAGGACCTTGGGGAATTTGACTGTCAGAGACACACAGAGTAGGGCCACAGTGAGCAGCGAGAGAGACAGGGAGGGACAGTGCTCAGAGGCAGAGAGGGAGAGAAGGCAGGCACGGGTAGGCACCAAGAGGGACCCGGACACTCACTGTTGGGGCTGCTGGTGGTTCCCCAGCCCGAGACCAAGCATCTGGTTCCGGCAGACGGACAGCGGGAGGAGACGTGGATGGGCTTCACATACGGAGTCTCACGGATTCTTCTGTTCAGTTTGATGAGCATGAGGTCGTTGGAGTGGCTGGGATGGGAGTAGCCAGGATGGGGAATGGATTTGACCCCCTGGAAGAGCTGCTGCCCGGATTCGTAAGTGGGCGACAGGGAATGGTGGCCGAGGCGGATTCTGAAAAATCTATGGAAGGTGGTGCAGATCGCCAGCAGCCCCGAGCCTACGCCCACACCCAGCTTCAATCGGGTCCCATCCCCCACCCCGCCCCGTCCCATCCCCGACCTGAATCCTTTCCGCACGCGGAAACCGCCACGTGTATTCTAACCACCCCGACCTCAAATCCAACCACCTCCAACTCCCCATAACTCTGGTCCCAACCGTATCCTCAGGCCTACGGCCATCCGCGCCCTCAGCCCTATGCCAACCCCGGGCATCTCCACCCCATCCCCGTCTCCACCCATCTCCAGTTGCCCTAACTGCATCTCCCTTCCAGACCAGCAGCATCTGCACGCCCGGCCCCAAATCCAGCCCAGTCCCATCCCCGACCCTAGCCCTAATTCTTCCCTCCCCCACAAACCATCTGCGTAGACATTCCCGACCCCAAATCCAGCCCACTCCAGTCTCGTTCACAAGGCTAACTCCAGCCCCGCCTTCAACCCCGCAGTTACTCCAACCCCAACACCCGTCTTCACCTCCACCCCACCCCATCCCAAACCCCCGAAGCCACTCTGAATCACATCTCCATTCCAAACCACTCGGCGCGTGCATTCACCCTAAACCCAGCGCTCCCCCACCTCCCACCCCTACCACGATCCTCTCTCCAGCCTAAGCCCCCTCTCCATACTTAATCCCCTCCCAGCTGTACCCCTTCGCCATGCCCGCCGGACCCTCGTCTCCACGCCCCCGCGCCTGTCCCCTGCCCCGTCCGGCCGGGCGCTCGGAGCCCCACTCACTGCTTCCGGCAGTGGGCGGCGGTGAGCAGCCACTGCGGGTGCACCAGCACGGCCCCGCAGTAGAGCTGGTTGGGGCGCATCAGCAGAGCCCCCTGCCAAGGCTGGCCGAGCTTCTCGCAGTCGGTCCCGTTCACGATGCGGCTGCTGCTGCCTCCGTCCGCCCTGGTGTCCTCCCGGGCCCCGGCTGCGAGGTCCCGGGGGCTCCCAGAGGGCAGGGTGCCGGCGTCCGAGGGGTTGTCACAAGAGGTAACGTCGTTGGCCAGAACGGGCTCTAGGGGCAGAGAAACGGGCGGGGCTTGGGTTCGGGGCGGAGCTTGGGCGCAGGGGGTGGGTCTTAGATCCCAGGGGCGGGGCCAGCCAGAAGTCGTCTGACTTCCAAAGGGCGCTTACATTGAGGGGGCGGGCCCAGGGCTTTAGGGGCGAAGCCTGGAGTCTAAGGATGAAATCCCTGATGAAGGGCAAGGCTTAGAACGCAAGGACAGAGCCCAGGATCAGGTGGTCTACGGGATTCTCACTGATCTCAAGATTCCTGGGAGTGGCTAGAGCTTAGTGGGCGGAGCCAGGGAGGGTCGAGTTGGACGACCCCAGGGGCGGAGCCAAGACTCAGGGGGTGGAGCCTGGGGAATGGACGGGTGACGAGGGCTTTAAAGGTAAGACCGGGGCTCCGAAAGCGGGGTCAGGGCTGGAGGGGGCCGTTGGAGAGGTCAGGGTCGCTAAAGAGTCCTGACTTGGACGAGGAGGTAGGGGCTGGGCTGTAGTAGGAGCTGCAGATAGGACCGGAAGTAGAGCCTGGCCAAAGGGAAGGAGAACCATCCAGGCGGGTGCGGGGGCGCAGCCCAACCGGGACCCTGACTATGGATAAAGTCTGGACTCGCAATGCGGCTGAAGAAAGGGGGCAGAGTCAGAGCCCCTGGGCGGCCCAAGAGTTGGGGGAAACAGAAGCAGGAAAGTGTTCAGCTCGAGGGGCCAGGTGGTGGCGGAAAGCAGGCCTGATTTTTCTTACTTTTTTTAAAAATATTTTTTTAATGTTCACTTACTTTTGAGAGGGAGAGAGAGAGACAGAGTGCTAGCGGGAGAGGGACAGAGAGAGAGGGAGACACAGAATCGGAAGCAGGCTCCGGGCTCTGAGCCGTCGGCACGGAGCCCAACCAGGGCTCGAACCCCCGGACTGCGGGATCACGACCTGAGCCAACCGATCCACCCAGGCGCCCAGCTGACGTTTTGACTTCTCAATCACGAACGTACCTCCTGAATCCTCCTGTCAATCCCGTCCCCCCTACAGACAGACGCGGATACCTCGCGCCATCGCCAGTCCCCCTCAGTCTGTTTAGTCGTCCGCAGTCTCGCTGACCCAGAGATGGCAGGCCCCGGCGCGCCTTCATTTGCGCCCACGCTCCAAGAAACGTGCGTACCACAGCCGTCACAAGCGGGCACACACACACAGAGACACACATCGTCTCCGCCGGGATGGCCACAGGCACAGCCCCATCGCATAGTACACACACTTCCAGGTGTGCGCACTCCGCGGCCGCCTCACAAGATCTCATGCACCCACCCGGTGTCTCAGTGAGGTGTGCATGGATACATCTATGTAGAGGCCACCGCGTGCACTCTTCTGCACCTGGGCACGAGGGCATGGTGACAGCACCACGCTCAGTAAACCCAGCACGGGACAGTGCCAGTGACCTCGCATCATCGCCTGTACACGGCCCTGCCTCCTAGTGACGGCGCTTCGGCACACCCAACCTTTCAAGGCGGATGGAAACTCCACCCACCGAGCTGCGCCCTCACACAGACAGCCCCCTATAAACACACAGTCACGAACACACGCACACAGAATCTCAAGCAGTCACACGCCCCAGACACAGCCACCCGTGGTCTTGCGCTCAGCCTCAGTCACACGGTGGCAGATGGCTCCCTGCAAGTCCCGAGCCACGCATGTTCGTGGTAACGGGCCCTTCTGTTACAGGCGATTCGGGGACACGGGAACAAAAATCCCAGGTTCCCGCAGTCATACACAGTCACACATGTAAGGCGCATACCATCACCCGCACAGACACTGAGCCACGCGCGATATATACGCACACACAGCCAGTCGCGCAATCACGCACACGGCCTCCAGGGTAGTGCACCTGTCACAGGCAGTCACTTGATATGGGGAAAGGTGCCCCCCCCCACATACACCGTGGCAGGCACACGGCCACACACTATCACTCCATCACAAATAGGAACACCGACTCCCAGTCACCCAGTCCTGGGGCCGTACCCAGTCACGGAGTCTCCCTGGGAGAGACACTTCAGTGTCACTCAGAGAGTCACCCAGAGCCCCACCCGCAGTTAGTCGACAGTCACACACAGGGGTTCTGGTTACCTGTTACCCCCAGAAGCAGAACTGCGATCAGGGCACCGACCGTGAGCATCCAGGGGCGTCCTGCTGTAGCCATGGCCACCTGCACCTGGTGGGGAGGACAGAGGGCAGGGTGGCCCGGGTGGTTCTGGGAGCCCTCACCGCACCTCCCTTCTTTCCTGTCCCACTTCCCAGGGCAGAGACGGACCACAAGGCCATTGCCCTCCAAGCCCCCAGGAGCTACAGACTTCAGAGGAGCAGATACAGCCCTCTCTAGTCGGGCAAGGAGGGAGGATAGAGAGAGTGGGGACGCATCCGGGACCAGAACCAGGCGCAGACACCCCTCCCTCCCCGTGGTCTTCCCCAGGCCTCACCTGCTGCGCGCCCCCCCGGTAGGGGGTGGGGAACCCGCTCCCAGCTCAGCCGCAGACTTCTCCGGCCTGCGCCCTCCTGCCGCGCCTCCTCCTGGGCTCCGGGCACCCGCCTGGGTTATAACCACCCACTGATCCCCGGGGCGCATTCCCAGGTAGTGAGGCGCCCCGCCAGGCCTCAGCAATCACTCCTCCTGCCTGCCCCCCACCTCCGCCCCCAGAGCACCCCCCCCCACCCAGTCCCGAAGGCCGCTCCCTAATTCCCTGACCCGGGGGATGGGGAGGGGTCTCCACGCGGCTGCTCCGCCGCAGGCGCCCCCTGCCCCTGGCCCTCTGCCTCGCGGTCGAGCTTCTGACCTGCTCTGGGCGCTCTTCTTGGCGCCAGAATTTTTCTTTCTTTTCCCTGCCTTTGACTCCTTCCGCTTCTCTCTGGCCCCACCTTACAGGCTTCCCACCTGTGTGTCTGTTGTTGTGTGTGTTTTTTTTTTCAAACTCGTAGCAGTCTTCTTTCTCTGTTTTTGCTTCCCTCTAACTCTTTCGGAGTCACGCTCACCAAGTATCTGTTTTTGGGTCTCTCCCCGCACCTCCCATCCCCGCCCCCCGCCCCCGCCTCCCATCCCCCCACCTTAGGATCCGCGAGTCTCTGCGTGCCTCCGCGTCTGTCTCTCTGTCCCCACCTCTCTTTCTGGGTCTCTAACCCTTGCTTTTCATCCGCTTCTGTGGTTCTCTTGCTTTTGAATGGTTCTGAGTGGTGCGTGTGTCAAACATACCTTAGAATTCTTATCTTATATATTTTTTAAGTTTATTTATTTGGATGGAGAGAGACAGAGAGAGAGAGCGCGCGCTCGCGCGCGCAGGTGGGGAAGGGGCAGAAAGAGAGGGAGAGAGAGAGAAAACCCCAAACAGGCTCCACGCTCAGCTCGGAGGCGGCTCAGGGCTCCATCTCAGGACCTGAGATCACTGCCTGTGTTGAAATCAAGAGTCTGATACCGAGCCACCCAGGTGCCCCCAGAATTCTCGTCTGTTTCCTTTATTTCTCTCTCTCTCTCTCTCTCTTTTTTTTTTTACAGCTTTGAGGTATAATCGGAGTACAATACACTGGGTCTATGTAATGTGTACAATTGGATGGGGTTTGCCACATACACACCCAACCGTCGCCGCAGACAGTGAGCAAATCCATCACCCCCCTAAGGTTCCTCCTCTCCCTTTATGTGCCTGTGAGTCTCGGGCTCTGTCTCTCTGTACCTCAGGGTCTCGCTTTGGGTCCTCCCTTCTCAGATATCTCTCTTTCTCTGTGACTCAATCCTTTCTTGATCTCCCTGCTTTCGTCTCTGCGTCTACCTCATCCTGTCCCTCTGTCTCTCTGTCTCTGTCTCTGTCGCTGGCTCTGAGTATCTGTATCTCTGTGTCTTTCTGTCCCTCTGTCCCCCTCGCCTTGCGGTTTGGAAGCCACTTTGCTAAGGGATCCCTCGTCCCTCCTCCTGCCCCTCACCCTGGGGCGGGGGCCACAGGGCAGAAAGGGGAAAGGATCCAGTTGGAGGGGGGGCCCTGCCAGGCCTTGGCGGGGCTGGCACAGCTGGGTGTGGGTGAAAGGATTGGGCAGGGCCGCCCGTTGATGGGGAAAGAGGCCAGGGTAAGGGTGGGTGGCTCCTGGCCCTGTAGGAAATGGGGCACTGGGTGGGGAGCCCCAAAAGTGGTTTCTCTATCAGCAGTCTGGGTCATCGGGACTTGCTTTTCCAGATCTTTCCTCCATGTGGTCCCTTGTTTCTGTCCGGCCCCAGCTCTCTGCATCTGTCTCTCACAGTGTGTCTAGTCTGTGACCCGTTGGGGTGTAAGAGCCGCTCGCTCACTCAACAGCTCCCATCTGGGCGCCCACTGTGTGCCAGACTGAGGCGAACCACGCAGACGAGGACCCCTGGAGAAGATCCCTTTGAGGTCACGTTCCTTACGGGTAGAACTGAACTGTACGCCTGCACCTGTTGACCCAGAGGTTTTAGAGACCTCGAGGCTGCTTTCTCTCAAGGGAAACTGCTTTCCAGTGTATCGGGGGGAAATAAACGATTCTGAGGCGTATTTTGATTGTCACAATTTATACGGCATATATTAAAGTGACGAAGCCAGCAACTCACTTCTTTCTTAATCTTGCAAGGCTGGCTTACAACCCTTTTAATTCCAGATCTGCCTTTTTTTAGTCGAGGTGGGTCTTTACAATAATGTTTGGTCTCCTTAACCAACTAGGCTAATCAAGTATCTTCAAACATTTTAAACTACATTTCTAAAAGCAACACATTCAATCTCTTCTGGAAGCCCTTCAAATCTTAGATACGCGTCTAAGTAAATTTATACACCTGTGTGTATCATGCTCGTACATAGGATCAACGTTGTAGTCTCTCAAGTCTCTCAACCCTGGACATAAATTTGGTATGACTCCGACTTAAAAACTACAGACTGGGGTCCCTGGGTGGCTAAGTCGATCAAGCGTCTGACTTCAGCTCGGGCCATGATCTTGCCCTTGCCGGGTTTGGGCCCCGCATCTGTCTCTGTGCCGACAGCTCGGAGCCTGGAGCCTGCCTCGGATTCTGTGTCTCCCTCTCTCTCTGCCCCTCCCCTGCTCACATTCTATCTCTCTCTCAAAGATAAACATTAAAAAAATAAATAAACGTTAAAAAAGCAAGGTCTAGGGGCCCCTGGGTGGCGCAGTCAGTTAAGCATCCAACATTGGCTCAGGTCATGATCTCATGGTTGTTGAGTTTGAGCCCTACATCTGTCTCTGTGCCGACAGCTCAGAGCCTGGAGCCTGCTTCGGATTCTGTGTCTCCCTCTCTCTCTGCCCCTCCCCTGCTCTCACTCTTTCTCTCTCCTCAAAAATAAACATTAAAAATTTTTAAATAAAAACCACAGACCAATGGCCTATTTCAAGCTGAAGTCAGAAGGTTGTCTCTATAACAGGTAACATTCTCTTAGACGTACGAGCCCCTTAATGTGCAAAGATTTTGCTTAAAAAAAAAAGATTCATGTTAAGCCTTTAAGCATGTCCACGCTCAACTTGAAGACATACCAGAATTGAAAGAAGACTACCTACAACAGAACAGTCAGAGACTGAAACTCTGGCCCCGACCCCCGGGAATTCAAATTCTGGCTTGGCCACCTACTGCCTGTGACGTTGGCACAGCCTCTCTGTGTCCTGGTTTCCCTGTCTGTAAAATTAGAGTGATGATACTTAGCTCATAGGCTTAGCGTGGAGAGTAAATGAGTTCAGGTATTAAGTCTGTAGCCCAGTGCCTGGGATGTGCTAAGTAAATGTTTATTACTAGTAGTATCCATTAAAGAAGGTCATTCTTGGGACACCTGGGAGGCTCAGTCAGTTAAGCGCCCAACTCTTGATTTCCGTCCATTTCTCATGGTTTGTGAGATCGAGCCCCGCGTCAGGCTCTGCACTGAGGGTGGAGCCTGCTCGAGATTCTCTTCCTCTCTCTCTGCTCCTCCCCTGCTTGTGCCGTCTGTCTCAACATAAATACATTAACATTAAAAAAAAAGGAAAAAAGGAAGAGAATGGTCTCTCGATGAACTGAAGTTGATTTCGTTCTTCTGGACATCCGTCGACTGGTTCCTCCTGGTGACTCTGGTGCATTTCATGGCCCTATTTGTCATTCGTAACCTTTAGAAGGGATTGGTCGAGGCGGGCCCAGGCCATTCACATGACTTAATATTTCCATGTACACATAAAAATCAGCCACTCCCTCCCATCATGTGGCTGAATCAACTAACTTTCACCGCGCTTTGGTTCTTAGACATGCAAGCATGCTTTTCCTCTAAATCTGAAGACCGTTGCGACTGAGGGTCTCTGTTCTTTTAAAATCCTCCCTCTGTCTTTGGACATAACTCCACACAACTCTCCCATTGTAGAACCCCACGCAACTGACTTTGAACATCTCTTAGGACGCGATTTCTCTGTTTCATAACTTCCCATTTCAGTCTACACTGTGCTGGGGGAAAATCAGGTTGCAGCAAATATGGAAACAGATGAATTGCTGTCTCTGATTCTCCCTCTGTCCCTAAATATTTCTCTGCTCTTAAAAACAGCCCCCATGGAGAGCCCTCTTTTCCCTCCCTCTCTGGGAGCCCCTACCTATCCCACTCACCTCCTTGGAAGGACACCTGGCTTAGAGGCTGTTTTGCCTTCCTCAGAGATGATGAATGAGGGTTGTAAGAAAAGAAGTCTTCTCTGAAGACAGGGACAGGCCTGGGACTTGGAGGTCCAGCTGTGTACATTGGTTAGGGACCACGCATGGTGTACGCTGGTGGGAGAAGCCCAGGAAGCCTGCGGAAGCTTGGTGTCTGCTTCCCTCATTTCTTGGGGGGGAACTACAGTCTCTCCTCCTCTCTGCCTGTTGCTGTCCCTTCAAATGGACCGCAGCAAGATCTTTCTCGTGTGCAGATCTGACCCTGTCCTCTTCTCAAGGCCCTCGGGCTCAAGGCCAAGGGCTTCTTTCTGGCGCTCAAGGCCAACACTGCCTTCCACCGACCCGCACTTCCAGCCGCACCACCCGCTTCTGCCTCAAACCCTGGCTCCCCCCCTCCTGGGTGATTGGCGAATCTCTGGGGCACACCTGAAGTTCTCACACCCCTAGGACTTTCTAGAGGTTGTCTCCTCTATGAGAGCCTCCTCCACCCAACGCTTTGCAAACAGTGACCTCATGTTCGGCTTCCCTCTCCACACCGCCCAGCCCCCACTCAGCCCTCCTCTCTCCCTGCCCCATCACTTCAACCTCCTCCTTGGCCTCCAGTCTCCGCTCTCTGGCCCGTCCCAGACGAGGCCCCAGGGCTGCTCCTGCTCACCAGTTTTCCGTGGCGCCCCACTGTCTCCCCTCGGGAGAAAGTCCTGTCCTCTCGACCTGGGGTCTGAAGTCCTTGGGGATCCGGCCACTGCTCTGCCCTCCCGTCTACACACGGCGACCTCCCAGTCCCCTCCTCCCCCTGCTTTCACTGCTACGAAAGGAGTTGAGGGAAGAGGGCCACCGCGAAGGCCAGACCCAGGTATGTTCTTCCTGGAGACAGAGGTCTTCCTGGAGGGGAGGAAAAACCAAACTGGGCTGTAACAGGGAATGAAGGATACCTGGATTTCAGAGAGGCAGAGCTGGGATAAAAGCAAAAAAGCACGATAATAATAAAATTCACTCTTTATTGTTCAAGCAGGTATGCCAGGCACTCTGTATGTGTTCCACGCGTTCGAAATCTTGAATCCTCCCAACAGCAGCCACCCGATGGGGAATGTCCAGTCATGATCCTTATCTTCCAGGCGAGATCTACACGGTGAAGGAAGTCACTTCCCAAGGGCAGACGACTAGCAAGGGGCAGAATTTTGCCAGACTTGTGACCACTCCTCTGTAGGAAGGAGTAGAGGCCAGGGGACAAGAGGGAAGAAGAGATACTTGGAAGGAGTTCTCCTGCATTCCTTAGTGGTGGGGGTGAGACCTTAGCTCACGTCCCCGCTCACCCCCAGCCAGGACAGGGCTGGGGTAATATCAGGGTGAATTTGTCACGTCACTGCTTTCATCAAGCATTAAGGGTTGGATCTAGGCAGGTGGGGGGAAGGTATAGTCTTGGTCAGAGATATTCTGAAGCCAGCAGGTGGGGGTCACAGGTCAAGAGTTGGATGTCACACGTCAGGGTTAGTTGGCCTGAATGGTTTTTCGGATCCAGTGGCCATATCTGCAGACATCAGTGTAGACTCCTGGCTTCTCCTTGGATCCACAGGGGACATTTCCCCATGACACAAGACCTCGGAGACGGTCTCCACATACCAGCGGGCCCCCAGAATCTCCCTACGGAAAAGAGGGAGACAGTCAGATACAGAAACACACGCAAGAGACAAGAAAGAGAGACAGCGACTCCTGGCTGGTTCAGGGGGTGGAACATGGTAGTCTTGATCTCAGAGTTGTGAGTTCAAGCCCCATGTTGGGTGTAGAGATTACTTAAGAATAAAATCTGGGGAGGCGGAGCACCTAAGTGGCTCGGTCGCTTAAGCATCCAACTTCGGCTCAGGTCATGATTTTGAAGTTTGTGAGTTCGAGCCCCGTGTCGGGCTCTGTGCTGACAGCTCAGAGCCTGGAGTCTGAGTTGCATTCTGTGTCTCCCTTTCTCTCTGCACGCTCTCTCTCTCTCTCTCTCAAAAGTATGTAAACTTTAAAAAAGTAAAATAAAATCTTGGGTGCCTGAGTGGCTCAGTCATTAAGCATCTGACTTCGACTCAGGTCATGATCTCACGGTTTGTGAGTTCGAGTCCCACATCAGGTGAGATCAAGCCCCGCTTGGGGTAAAAAACATGGTCTGTCTGTCTCTGTCTCTCTCAGTAAATAAATAAATAAATAAATAAATAAATAAATAAATAAATAAAATCTTAAAAAAAAGACAGAGAGACAGAAAGGCACACAGAGGCACATAGAGAGGGAGCGGGAGAGACATTCAGAGATGGATAGACTTGGGGTCAGAGAGAGAGGCAGACAGACATGCACCCACACAAAGTCACAGACAAGAAAATAGAGACCGAGGGAGACTCAAAGGTGTAGAAACAGAGAGAACGCCAAGATCCTGAAAGGCATCGAGGGAAGAAGAGAGAGAAAAGGAATAAAGGCTAGGAGCAGAGACTAAAGAGTATGGAGAGAAGCAGAGGTGCAGAGTGACGTGGAGACAGAGAGAGAGAAAGAAATATATACATATAAAACAAAACATATAACATGGATGATTTTACATTTATATTCTATTAAATATGCATTACATTTCTATAAACCTATTCATATAATATTTATGTTTATATATGTAAATGCACATGTAAAGATACAGAAGAGAGAGAGGTCTAAAGAGGGGACATACAAACCTCCAATAAACCTCCAACATACCCTCCCAAGTAGTGGGACGTAATACACAGCACGGTGACTATGGTCAACACCGGTCTGTGATATCCAGGAAGGTTGTTAAGAGCGTATATTCTAAGAGTTCTCATAACAAGGAACAAAATACTTTTTTTTCTTTTTTTCTTTTCCTTCCTTCCTTCCTCCTTCCTTCCTTCCTTCCTTCCTTCCTTCCTTCCTTCCTTCCTTCTTCCTTCCTTCCTCTCTTTCCCTTTCTCTCTTTCCCTCCCTCCCTCCCTCCCTCCCTCCCTTCCTCCTCCCTTCCTTCCTTCCTCCTCCTCCTCCTCCTCTTCTTCTTCTCCTCCTTCTCCTTCTCCTTCTTTTCTCTTTTTATTGAATCCATAGGGGCTAACAGATGCTAAGTTAACGGACTGCAATAATCATTCCACAATATACGGAAGCCAAACACTATGCTGTACACCTGAAACTTCTACAGTGACATATGCATGCTGACGTGCGTGCGTGTCAACAAAACTGGGGAGAGAAAGGACAGTTTCAGAAATGGAGTCTGTCTGCTTGCCCTTTCTTTGTGTCCAACTTGCCCTGTATCACTTTCTCTCTCTCTGTCTCTTTCTCCCACTTGACTGATCTTTTCACGTCCCTCAATGCACTGGGGTAAATTTTGGCACAAATAGGAGAGATCCGATGGATGATGGGGAAAGCAAAACCCCAAGTTAAAGGAGGTATTTGGGCGTGGGAATGAGCCCTGTGTCTCCGCAGCTGTGGGGCTCTGTTTGAGGAAGGAAGGTCCCCTCACACCATCCGCCTCCTTACTGCGTCTCTCTGGTTCTTGATCTCTCCTCTCCATCCTTGTCTCTACTGGCTGTCTTTATATCTCTGCCTGTTCCTGGCTGTGTCTCTGAGTATCAGATTAAGACTCTCTCCCTGGGATTCTCTCCCAGCACGTAAATCTCTATTTGGGTCTGTGTATCTCTCTCTTCCTGTCTCTGTTCTTCGGTATGTAACTGGCAGGTCCTGGTGGCCTCACCTGGCAGGAATCCTTCCCGTACTTTTCATCCCCGGCACACACCATGTTCCGGGTGATCTGGCTGGGGTAGGCACGCTCGCACTCCTCGTGGGACACCAGGTGGATGTATGCACACTGGATGGTGTTAGGGAAGCCACCTGCAGAGAGAAATGGGCCGGACTCCCCTCACGACCTGTCCTTCTCATGTTCTCACCAGCCGTCTTCCAATCCCTGCCAGTCATCTTTCCCCTATTGGTCCTTATTTCCCAGGTTTCCTTCTTCCTATTTGTCTGTCTTTCATAAAAACCCATTGCCGTTGGCCCTGACTCCTGATTGGTCCCTCTTTACATCATTCCTTCTCTGGGAATCCTCGTTTCTTATTGGTTTCCCTTTCTCTGAGGTTCTGCCTCTTCTCTCATGGATCCCACCTTCTTCAGTAGTTCCAGGGGACCTCTAGACTCTATTCTTCTGTGAGTCCCTCCTCTACTCTTTGTCATTCATTGGACCCTTCTTTCCATTGGTTGATCTTGATTGGCCAACACTTGACCATTGGTCTCTTCCTAACTGGTTTCACCTCCTGCCCCATTGGCTCTCCCTTCCTCTTGGCCCTGCCTCCAGTGGTCCACCTCCCTCATTGGTTCTTTCCTAAACGGACCCGCCTCCCTCATTGGCTCTCCCTTCTTATTGGCCCTTCAGGTCCACCTTCCCTTTTTGGCCCTTCACTCACTGACCCACCCACCTTTGATGGTTCCTGCTGACCTACTAGACTTTTTCCTCCTCCAGTTCTTCCTCTAGTGATTCCTATTGACCCTTCCTCAGCTGGTTCCTCTCCATTATCGCTCTCTACCCCATCTGCACTCCCAATTCACATCTTTCAGCTGGCTGCTCTGCTTTATTGATACCTCTTCTTCCATTAGTCCGTCCACCATTTATCTCCTCCTGAATATCTGTGCATCCTGATTGGTTTCTTTTGATCATCGGGCTCCTTCTTGATTAGAATTTTCCCACACTGACCCTCCTTTTTCATTGATCCTTCATCTTACGGCCCATCTCTCCATACCATTCATTCATGGGTCTACTTTCTCCACTGGCTCCACTCATTCGTCCTACTCCCATGTCTGCTTCCCCTCCCCGCTGACCTTTCACACATTGACACGCTGCTCCACTGGTCCTCACGATTAGCCCACCTCCTCCATAGCTTGTCACCCATTGGCATCCTTCCCCCTCACCCTCCTCCTACTGACCGTCGGCTGTCTTGCCCCAGCCTAGGATGTGGCAGCTGGTGTGGTTGGCCGAGCAGTCTTGCTCCAGGGGGATGGGCTGAATGCGTTCAGAGAATTTGGCCGGGTGAGCCAGGCGTAACAGCATGATGTCCTGGTCATGAGTGGCAGGATTGTAGCCAGGGTGGGCCACAGCCCGGACAACAGGGCTCTGCTCCTGGAAACTCTCCCTTTCCTGAAGGTTGTGCTTCCCCAGATAGACCTGAAGATTCCTGGGGAAGAGGAGGGCTGGGTCTTACCTGGAGCCCTTGGGCTGCAGCTGAGACTCCGGAGGGGGCTGTGATGGCAGGAGAGGGTGGCCTGGTATGCCGCGAACCGTCTGGCCTGGTCCCCTCCCAGCTCAGAAAATGACAACTTCATCCTTCTAGAATAACCTTGGAGACTATTCTTAAATTTTTTTTTTTTTTTTTTTAATGTTTATTTATTTCTGAGAGACACAGAGGCACAGCATGAACAGGGGAAGGGCAGAGAGAGAAGGAGACACAGAATCGGAAGCAGGCTCCAGGCTCTGAGCCGTCAGCACAGAGCCCGACGCGGGGCTCGAACTCACAGACCGTGAGATCATGACCTGAGCCGAAGTCGGCCGCCCAACCGACTGAGCCACCCAGGCGCCCCAGCCTTGGAGACTATTCTTGACTCTCTTTATTTCATGCCTCACATAAAAGCTGCCCAGGAATCCTTTTGCCTCTCCAAAGTATATCCAAGATGTGACCACTTCTCACCCCCACTGCTACCATCTTGGTCTGGAGCCATCGTCCCTTACTGAAACGATGGCAATAGCCACCTCACTGGACTCCTTGTTTCTGCCTTTGCCCCTCACAGTCTGTCCTCCACAAAACAACCAGAGAAATTTTAACGACATAAAATGTCCTGCCTCCTCCTGGCCCTCCTCTGCTCAGACCCCTCCCGTGACTCCCATCTCACTCAGAGTAAAGGCTGAAGTTGTCACCCTAACCCACAAGGTTTTGTGCCTCCCACCCCCATCACCTCTCCGATATCACCTCAGTCCACTCTCTCCCTCTCTCTGCTCCAGCTACACTTGCTTCCCTGCCTTTCCTTGAACACAGCAGTCATCCTATCACCCCAGGGCCTTTGCACTGGCTGCTCCTTCTGCCAGCAACTCTTTTCCCAACACAGCTTCACAGCTCCTTCCCACACCTCCTTCAAATGCCACCTTCTCAGTGGGGTCTTCCCTGGCGACCCAATTTAAATGCAAATATCCATCCTAGTAGACAGGTCCTATCTCCCTTTCCTGCTTTCTTTGCCACCAGAGAACCTACCATCACCATCTAATATACTCTATCTGTAGTGTTAGATATTCACTTGTTTTACTTTCTTCTCCCTACCATAGCAGCACTGTCCAACAGAACTTTCTTGGGCATGCGGCTGTTGGATACGGTGGCCACTAGACATGAGCGGCTACTGGGCCCTTGACATGTGGCTCCTGGATTTGTCATCTCATTGCATGTTTCTTCATGTAAACTTAATTGGCCATTCGTGGCTACCACATTGGTGGCACCACTCTAGAATATCAGATGGGGTTTTTGTTTTGCTCCGAGACAGCATCCTCAGTGCCTAGACCTGTGTCTATCATATTTACGCTAGATAACCAATGAACATTTGTGAAATGGATCCAAGAGTCGCTTCCTTGCTCAAAATTCTCTCATGGCTTCCCATCGCCCTCGGAGTAAAATTCCTTCCACTGTCTTCTACCCCGCTGTGAACGGTGAATTTCTTAGAGCACTCCAGACTGCTTCCACCTCAGGGACTTTGTCTTTGCATTTCTGCTGCTCTGAATGCTCTCCCCCCTCCCCTCTTCATTTGTCTACCTTTGCTCATTTTCCATGCCTCAGCTTGAACTTCTCCTTAGAAGGGCCTTCCTGACCCCCTCCTCCATCTAAAGCGGGTCCCTCTGTTCTTTTCTCTCAGGGAACCAGCCCTGTTCCTTTCCTTCACTAGACTTAGGGTAATTTGGGATTATATGATCTTTCATGGGCTTGTGCGTTAAATAACTTTCTGTGCCTTTCTGCTCCTGTGTTCCCAAGAGTGGAGACTCTCTATTTCTCTCGTCCGCTGCTGAATCCCCACTGCCCTGCTCACATCCGGCTCTTAGCAGATGCTTCCATCAATGTGCGCCAAACGGATGAACGAGAATGGTGAGGGTAATGCCTGAGTGCAGGGGGAGACCCTCCCGGGGACTCTGGAGTCACCATGATTAGACCCCTCCCCCCGCGGTGGGAAGTGGCACCTGTTGGTTTCCAAACACTTGAATTGCCACTTACTACTTCTCTGAGTCTCAGTGTTCCCATCTGCAAAATGGGGCCCAGAGTCCCTTATTGTGGAGATTCCAGGAAACAGATATAAACTGCTTAATTCAGCACCCGGGCCATAGTTAGCGTTGAACGAAATGGCCACTGTTAATGTAACTAGTGGTCGTTAGTGCCCTGAGGGATTAGTCCTCGGCCCTCTATGCTTTCCTGCCTCTGCCCGCCTGTTGGGTGATCTCATCCCGCCCCGTGTGTAAACACCACGTATTCGCGGATGATCCCTCAGTGTTTACGAAGCTCTGACCTCTTGCCTGAGCCCCAGAGCTCACCTTCGCGCTTCTTGGGCGTCTCCCTGGCGTCTCCGAATCACCATGGCCAAAGCAAAATGTCCCACACGCCTCTGCCCATGTCCACACTGGCTCTCTTTCCCTCTCCCCTGACTCAGAGAGACACCACAAAACACCCCCTTGTTCGAGTCAAGTACCTGGAGGTCGGCCTTGCTTCTTCCATTCTGCGTCACCAAGTCCTGCTGGCTCAGTCTCAGAATACCTCCCAAGCTTCCCCCCTATCCTCCAGCCCCTCCGCCACCGCGCTGGTCCAAGCCATCACCCAGAGGTCCCTCTACGCGCACCTCTTCATGTCTCCTTGCCCAGCCCACTTCCCACAGGGTGGCCAGCGTGCTCTGAAGAGATGTGAATCAGGGGCACGCAGGTGGCTCAGTCGGCTGAGCCTCCGACTTCAGCTCAGGCCATGATCTCGCGGTTGGTGAGTTCGAGCCCCGCATGGGGCTCCCTGCTGTCAGCCCGTCAGCGCAGAGCCTGCTTTGGATGCTCTGCGCCTCTCTCTCTCTCTGCCCCTCCGTGCTTGCACTCTCCCCAAAATAAATAATTTTCTGAACGTGAATCAGATCATGCTGCTTCCCTGAATGAAACTCTCCAGCGTCTTCTCACTGCGCTAAGAAGGAAACCCAACGCGCCCTCGCTGCCTGCGGGCCCTGCGTGATCTATTCCCCGATTAGAAGGTCTGTTCCTAAAAGCAGCAGATGCTGTCTCCTTCCCTGCTGGATCCCCAGGGCCCCAGGCAGTGCCTAACAATATTCAATGCTCAGTTAAATGCTGGCCGGATGAACCCGGTTACCGGGTGGCTTTGTGCTGGGACAGGGAGATGCGCGTGTCACTTTGTGCCTGAAATCTGCGAGACACCCCCACCGAGGCCTTGCCGCCACCGCCCCTCGCTCCCGATGTGGGGGACTCACGGTTTTTTGCAGTGGGCGGCGGTGAGGACCCACAGCGGGTGGACGAGGACCCCCCCGCAGAGCAGGTGGCCTGCCGTGTAGAGGGCGGCTTGGTAGGGGTGAGACGTCTGCTCGCAGGGTCCGCCGTGCAGCACCTTGTTCTGCTCCTCCGCCCGGGCTGGGAGAGGAAGGTCTGGGTCAGCGAGGAGGCCTGGAGGCCCCAGGCGAGTCCCCGGGGGTGAACCCCGAGGCTGTCCCCGTGTGCCAGGCCATCTCCCTCCCACCCCCGCCCTCAAACTCTTCCCCATCTTCCAGACCGCCCCCCGCTCCCCTTCCTGTCCGCGCCCCCCCATCCTTCACCTGGCCCCCCGACTTCCTCCTGCCTCCAGGCCCACTCCGCCTCCGTATCTGTGCGAAGCCCGTCCCCACCTTCGAACTGTTTCCCATCAGCAGCCTCCACGGCACCCCCAAACTGCCCCATCCGGGCCCCCTTCTTCCCACCTGCGGCCGTCAGGATCAGTGCTACGAGCAGCGTCTTCATGCCCATTCCTGGGAAGGGAAGTCGAATGCTCCTCAGTCTCTGTCTCAGACGAACCCCCAAAGGGCCTTCCTCCATCCCTCCGCCACCTCCCCCACACCTGACCTGCCTGATCTTCTGACCCTTGACCTCTGCCCTTCACCTAGCTCCCTGATTTCTTGGCGCTTTAACCATGTCTCCCATCCTGGGGTCCCACGAAGCCAGGCTGAGTGAGAGGCCGGAACCGCACGGGGCGGCTGGCGGCTCACAGTGTGGTTCTCACTGAGTCTCTTACGGCTCTGGGCTCTGGGGGGCCTGCCTGGCAACAGGAGGGCAGGGCCCAGAAGGGGCCCTGCGCCCCTTTCTTCCCCGTGAGGTTTCTCTTCTGCACCCTGGCTCCGTGCTCACCCCACACCCGGGGGCTCTGGGGTGCAGCGTGATCTTACCTGCTGGGGGCCGGCTCCCTGCGGGTCCAGAGGACTCCCGGCCGAGGGGTTCTTGGGTTGGGGCAGGGACAGCAGGTGCACAGGCAGACAGACAAAAAGGCAGAGAGAGAGTCAGAACCGCGGGGTGTTACGGAGAGAGACGGGGCGCTGACCACAGAGAGGACGCCTAGGAGCCAGAGGCAGACAGACAGACAGCAGAGGGTGTATGGGCTGTGGGGCCTGGGCTGGACAGACACCCAGGCTTCCTGACCTCCCTGGAAGAAGCTCTTCCTGTCCCCAGACGCTCCTGGTGCTTCCTTTTAACCCCTGTCTCCCCAGGTCCCTGAGGCAGGAGGCCGCCCCACCCTTTCCTCCTCACCCAGACCTCCCACACACATTCCTTCCGTCCCCGCGTCCCCACGGCTCTGCTCCTGATGACCCCTGACCGGGCTTCCATGGAAGGGAACGCCAGCCTCTGAGTGCGCCGGCAGCCTGGACTCCAGAGTCTGAGGGAGGAGGGGAGGGGGTTCTGGACTCCAGAGCCTGAGGGAGGAGGGGTTGGGGTTCTGGACTCCAGAGCCTGAGGGAGGAGGTGTTGGGGTTCTGGACTCCAGAGTCTGAGGGAGGAGGGGAGGGGGTTCTGGACTCCAGAGACTGAGGGAGGAGGGGTTGGGGTTCTGGACTCCAGAGTCCGAGGGAGGAGGGGTTGGGGTTCTGGACTCCAGAGCCTGAGGGAGGAGGGGAGGGGGTTCTGGACTCCAGAGCCCGAGGGAGGAGGGGTTGGGGTTCTGGACTCCAGAGTCTGAGGGAGGAGGGGAGGGGGGCCTAGAATTCTAGACCTTCGGGAGAAGGGCCTGGGCACCTGCACTTTTGAGTCTGGAGGAGGAAAGAGGGGAACTTATTCTCCTCACTCCCTAGACTTCTAGGTCCTTGAGCAAGAAAATGTCTGAGGACCCAAATGCCAGCCCCCCCGGGGGAGCGAACGGCGCCCCCTGGCCTGCAGGGATCCCACCGCCTCTGGGCCTGTAGGCCCTCGCTCCCGGGTCCGCGGCCCTGAAGCACCGAAAACCAGGCCACGTGGGTCACTGGGGTTGGGGTGATTCACGCACCTGCCCGTAAGTCGCTCTGTGGGTGCTGACGACCTCCGTGTCCCCACCGTAATCAGCAAGCCAGTGAGAAAGCATGTGTCACCAAGCTGGGACCCGCCTCTGCCCGGGGCTGGGGCGCAGGCCCAGGCACTGTGGGGCAAGGGGCCTCGAACAATCGGGCTTTGTCCGCCCCCAGCACCCGGTGCCAAGCTCCCAACAGCTCCGTTTCTCAACCTCTCTTCCGGGCAGCCGGGTGGCTGTGTCAATAGCTTCCCTTTGTCCCTGTCTGACAGTCCTGTTGCTGTCCTTCGATCGTCCCCCCACCTCTGCCCGGATATGAGGACCTCTGACCCTCCTGGTCCGCCCCCCCACCCCGGCTCCAAGTCTGCCCACCTCTGAGCTCTCGCTGTCCACCTCTGTCCCCCCTGACCGTGGTGGGGGCGTCTCCACATCCGTCTCTCTCTATCGCTCTGATTTCCTGTGTTTCCTCTGCCTCTTTCCCCATCTTTCTCTCTGGATCTCTGTCTGTATTTCTCTATTCTCCTTGTCTCTGTTGACCCTCTACACATCGCGGTCTACTTATCCTCCCCCCCCCACCCTGGTTTCCCCTGCATTTCCACAAGACACCCGTGCCCCTGCCCAGGTGTGGGTTAGCTCCCCAGGGGGAGCTAGAGAGATGCGGCAGGGAAGCGAAGGAGCCGGGAGGGTTTATGGTGAGAGTCAACAGGCAGGGGGAGGCTTGGAAATACTGAGGGCTGCAAGAAAACGCAAGACGGATGTGGGAGTGTGAAGGGGGGGAGCTCGGAGGCTATGGAGGGATGGGGGGGGGATCTGAGGACGGCCTTTGAAACTGGGCCTTGAAAGCTGGACCCGGTGTCTGTCGGAGAAGCAGGGCGCGGAGGCCTGGCTCGGGGTGGCTGTGGGCTGAGGAGCAGGAGTGTGGCCTCGGGGAGGGACCTAAAGGTAGATGTGATGAGCACGGGGCGTGAGAAGGAAAATGGCGGCCTGCGGGGAAGTCACTGGGCGTGAGGACGACTGATATCAGTAATGTCCACCTTAGCACCAGCTTGGGCGCTGGAGGACGAAAGTCAACATTTGGCATTCGATATACTCTTAGGCTGCTCCCGCGCTCCCAGCCTCCCCCAGGCCCGTCACACCCAGGTTCCCGCTGAGCTCAGCATCTTCTCAGGACCCATGATCCTCCTTGCCCCAGCTCAGACCTACTTCTCTCCCACCTGGAGCGTCACCCTGGGCTCTTCCGCCCTCCCTGAGTCCTTCCCTTGACCTCAGAGGGGTCTTCTTGCACCCAGAGCTGACTCTGCCTCTCCCCTGCTCAGAGCCCTGCTCTGGCTCCCCCATCACCCCCAGGGGAAAGTCCCAGCCCCTCAGCCGGCTGTTGGAAGACCCTTCAGCATCCAGAGCCGCGCTGGTCAATAGAAATCTAAAGCCACGTACACGTGCAAAAGAGTAAAAAGAGGGATGCCTACGTGTGGCTCAGCCAATTGAGCATCCAATTCTTCATTTCAGCTCAGATCATGGTCCCAGAGTCATGGGGTCCAGCCCTGTGTTGGGTTCTGTGATGAGCATAGAGTCTTGCTTAAGATTCTCTCTCTCTCTCTCTTTCTCTCTCCCTCTGCCCCTCTCCCCTCCTTGCTCTCTCTCTCTCTCAAATAAAAAAAATTTTTTAAAGAAATAATAAAAAGAAATAGAAGTTCATTTTGATATTTCATGTAACCCCATACATCCAATATTGCCCTGCGAAATCGAAACAAGAACACTTTTAAAGATAGTTTGCCTTCTTATTTTTTGCGTGGTAAGTGTTTGGAATCTGACGTGTCTTCGCCTCACGGCTCATCTCAGTCGGAACTCGCCACATTTCACAAGTCAAGAGCCGCTGTGGTGTGAGGCCACGCTGCAGAGCCCGGCTCTGCCCATGGGTCTCGTGGTCCGGCCATGGAGATTTTTCTCCCTCACCTCTGGGCCCTCGCCCGTGCCATTCCCCCTCTCCAAATGCTCTTCTCCCCTTCCCCTGGCCACAACTTGTCTTTCAAGTCTTTGCTTAAACATCACCTCCTTCAGGAAGCCTTCCCTGAACACCTTCCAACTTCCACCCCCTGCAGCTGGGTTAGTCACTCCCTCACCTAAGTTCCCACAGCAGGTGCTTCCCTCAGGTCGCCCTGGACCACAAGCATCTGGCTCCACGTCCCCTTCCCCCCCGGATCACGGGCTCCTTGAGGGCAGGCCCTGAGGCTGACTCACCCCTGTGTCTCAAGTGCCCTCACGGGACCTGGCTCAGAGGAAGCCTTAGGAAATGTTGACCAAATGACTAAATGACTTCATTCCACCCACTCCCATTTTACAAAAGAGAAACTGAGGCTTGGAGAAGGAAGCTAATTACTCAACGTCCAACACCCAGGAAATGGTGGGACCTTTTGGACTGGAACTCAGCTTCCAACATGGCGCTAGACATGGCCTATCTGTTGGTACTCCCACGGGCGTACCTTACCGCCAGAGGGGATGTGAGGGCTTGAGGGGAGTTGATGAGAGAGCCTCGTGGGAACGGAGGAAGGGGATGGGCCGTGAGGGGCTCCACCTCTAAGAGCCTCTAGGAGACCGAGAATGAAGTTCCCGACTGCAGCCATCTGCCAGCGACCTTCAGGATTCTGCCCTCCCCACACACCACGCGTGCTTATGTACAGGATGTTTTTCTCCAAATGGACGTGCTCTGCAAAAGTCTTCAATAGAGAAAACGCGTTCCCAGAAAACTTGAGGGTGCGAGCCAAGAAAAAGGTGCCAGAAATCGATAAGAACCCATACGGCTTCCACTGACGGCTCATTCAGTGTTAGGCAATGTTCCAGCACTTTCTGAATACGAAGTTTATTTCATCTTCATAGCTGACCTGGGAAATAGGTGTTATTTCTCTCCCTTCAAGGATGAAGGAAGAGGAATGCGGAGGGCAGGTGCGAATAGCTTGTTGGTGCCCGAACTGGCCGAGAAGCCTGGTTCTGGAGTCAGTGCCTTTGTCTACCATGCTGAGCCGTCTGCCCCCAAAAGAAAGGAAGTTATTTTTTAAACAATCCAACAAGAGCATTATCTCAAGTCATTGCAAAGGAACCCACCTCCAGACTTGTATAGGGGAGCTGCCCAAAGGCAGAGCCAGGTAGTGCAACTGTGATGAGGTTTCATCACTTTTTAAAACTTTACATCGGATAGTGATTTGGGGCGACTTGCTGGGGAGAGGGGAAGTCGATGCATCTTTATGGAGGCTGGTGGCTGACACTGAGACAGAGGCAGCAGGGGCCGGGGGTCCGGACCCCTGGGTCTGAGGGGAGAGGTGCTGGAGGCAGGGATGCTTAGGTCTGAGGGGATCAGGACTCCCGCGCTTTGTGCTTGGGTTTCTGCAAACCAGGGAGGGGTGGAGGAGTTGAGGGCTAGGAGAGACTGGCCAAAGGAGTCTCTCCTTTGAGGAGAGGCAGGATCCGGAGGACAGGGGCCGAGAATTCGAGGGGAGAAACTGGAAAGACAGGCAGGAGGGTGAGCCTGGGCTGGAGAGGATCCCTGTCAGCAGCAGCAGCGTCTGAGGTGTGATTGCCCAGGGAGCCTTCGATGGCAGGAGGCCAGGGGCGTGGCCAGGCTCTGAGTCACAGGGGACTCCTCCCTCCTCCCTTCCAGAGCCCCCTTCCCTGCCTTCTTTGAGAACAGGAGCCCACCAACCCAAATCCCCGCTCCTATGTTCCTCTGGCACCTGGGATGCTGGCTGCTCACTTTGGGGGGGGCGGACTCTTGGGGGACTCAGGTGTCCCATCCACCCCCCCAGCCCTATCCTTCCTGAAAACCTTTTCTCCTGGTTTGCCACCGGGGAAATAGTCAGGAACACTTTCACGTCCTCTCCACCCCAGTGAGGTAAGCTGCTTCCCTCTTCCGTCGGCCCTGCCTTTATCTCTCTCTCCCTCATTTTACAGATGAGGAAAACTAAAATCAGGGAATGGACAGAAACAGGTCACTAGGCAGGGAGCCGGGAAAGGGCTCAAGATCAGATGTGACTCCCTCCCGTAAGGGTCCCTCCTCCCCAGCCTTAGGTCTTCAGAGCTTTCCCACCTGGGTTTTCATGTTGCAAACGTGCCCGCCCACAGAAGATAAGTGGAAGGAAGGAGGCAGCCCATGACGACCGCTGCCCGCAGTTTAGTCCATGTCTTTTCAGATTTTATTCTTTTTATTTCGTCTTACATGACTAGAGTCGTGTACATATATTTGCATCTTTCTTTTTTCATAGTCCCTCATACAACACAGAAATTCTTGCAGAACGCTAGCAATTCTGCAAAGTTATTATCCTAAACAGCTTCCTAATACCGTTGTCCCAAACAGGCGTATTGTTGACCTAAATCACCCCCGAATTCCCGACACGTTCAGTGTTTCCACTGTTCTGCTCTGATCATGTTGTGACGAATTCAAGCCCCGCTTCACGCTTGGATTTTTATTTTATTTGTTTAGTAATACCTTTCTAAAGGAGTACACAGGATCAACGGTGGGAACTAAGGGTCTCAAGTCACCGCGCCAAACCGCCTTCTATAAAAATTGCATGATTGACAGTTCCCCTGGTTGAGGGCGCTGGTCAAAACCCGAGGTTTTTGCGTGTTAGGTCTTTGTTGACTTGATTGGTTTACACACTCGGTATATTGTTGAGGTTGTAATGTGTCTTTGAGGAAAGGCGAAGTCGAATACGACCACAGTTCATCGCGTCCTGATTTCTGCAAATTTCGTGTTCGAGGCGTAAGGATGAAGAGACGGGAGATACTCAGAGCTTAGCTGTGCCTTCTCATGGTCTCATTTATCCACTTGAGGTACTTGCAGACTTGGGTGTAGACACCCGGGTCATTGGGTTGGCCGCAGGGGAAAGTTCCCCAGGACACCAGGCCTTGCAGGGTACCTTTGCAGATCAGTGGGCCCCCCGAGTCACCCTGGAGAAGAAAGAGCAGATTCGCTTTGGTTTCGGAGCAACCACCACCGACACGTCCACGGTTGGCAGTCGCCACGTCTCTGTCGCGCCAGACCGTGGACTTCCACCCTGGCCGAGGGGAAAAGACTCACGATATCTGGGGACCAGTGGGAGAGCAGGAATTAGCACGGTCCTGGAGAGAACCAATAGGCTCTCTGAAGACATTGGCTTGCACCCCAGCCAATGGGGCCAATCACTGGGAAGGGGGTGGGGCTTCCAGAGGTCAGAGCCCCATTTACTCCGCCCCCTCCTCCCCCGCCCCAGGTTAAGGACTCTTCCCCAAGCCAGGGGGAGAAGGAGCATCGTCTCCAGAGAATGGCTACATGCCCTTTGCGCATGAAAGGGGAGCAGGGGCAGGGACAAGGACATAATTCACAGACCGCAGTGCAAAAATGAATACGCGGCCCCCTTGTTCAACAATTATCAGGAGATTCAAGACAGCAACAGAAGTGCGTTAAACCATGTGCGGGCGCTCTCCCGAGGGTGGTGTGAAGCCTTGTGCCACCGCACAACTCGCATATTCACGAAGCCGGCCCTCACTAGGGAAAAAGCCCACCCACCCCCGCCCATTCTCTTAGGACATACATCCTGTCTCATTCCCCCCCTCTCTAACACACGCCACCCCACCTCCCGTGAAAGCCAAGGGTACAGATGCGGGCAAAGACGGGGTACAGAAAGAAGGGCGGAAAGAAGGCAGAAGAAAGAGGGGGAGAGAAGAGCTGAAACTTAGCGGGGGGGGGGAGCAGAGATGAACACAGGCAGAGACAGGTAAATAAAAAGAGTGACAGAGGCAGATGAGAGAGAGAGAGAGAGAGAGAGAGAGAGAGATCCCGCGCAGAGAGAGGAAGACGGATAATGATGACATTTAGAGATAGAGAGCGGGTTATAAAGATGAGGAACAGGGCTCCTGGGTGGCTCAGTCAGTTTAGCATCCGACTTTTGATTTTGGCTCCGGTTATGACCTCACGGCTCCTGAGATCAGACCCCCTGTCCTGTGCCGACAGCTCGGAGCCTGGTCGGGATTCTCTCTGTCTCTGTCTCTCTCTGCCCCTCCCCCGCTTTCTTTCTCTCTCTCTCTCTCTCAAAATAAATAAAATAAATATTAAAAAAAAAAGATGAAGAAGGGGAGACAGTTCCTTTCCTAAAAGTAGGAACGGGATAAGGTGGAGGAGGCATTAGATCTGGGCACGAAATCTCAATAATTCTAATAAATCATATTATAACGCAATACTTGAAAATATCAAATTTAGTATGACAGAGTCCATGCTGAGCACGGTATCCCGACTTTAGATAAAGACAGGGTCACTACAGTGCCACGCTGCTTCAGTACTGGAGTCTGAGGCAAAGGAACGATTCAGTAGGACTGATCGCTCTTTACTGAAAATTCTGATATTTTGTTCATCACGGACTTTTTGCATCGATTTTATTTTTTTTTTAATTTTTAATGTGTATTTATTTTTGAGAGAGAGAGACAGAGTGTGAGTGGGGGAGGGAGGGGCAGAGAGAGAGGGAGACACAGAATCTGAAGCAGGCTCCAGGCTCTGAGCTGTCAGCACAGAGCCTGGTGCGGGGCTCGAACTCAACAAACCACGAGATCATGACTTGAGTCCAAGTCGGATGTTCAACCGACTAAGCCACCCAGGCGCCCCTGCATGGATTTTAATTTTGTAAAAGATTGCATTAGTAGAATATGATTTACTTTGGCATCCCCTTGAGGTTTGGGCTCGAAGCCAGTGCCGCACTCTCCTTCTGCCTGTCCCCACGTCATCTTTCCCACTGCCGTTCTGTCCCATCCCCAGGGTCCTGCCAGCCTCCTGGGCTCCCACTATTGCCCCAGCAGAGAACAGGATAGAGAGAGCTAGGAAAACGGGCCTCCGGGTAGGGTGGGGTACAAGAGAAGGTTCAGCATCAGGGTCAGGCGCAGGGTCTGTCTGGTGGGGACAACAGGGGAGCCAGGGCTGGGGACAGGTGGGAGTCTCACATTGCAGGCATTGGTCGTGGAGTTGGGGATGCCAGCGCATAGCATGGACTTCCCCAGCAGGTCCTTGTAAACCTTCTTGCAGTCCTGGGAGGAGATGAGTCTGACATCCGTGCACATGAGCGTCGATGGAAAGGTCACTGGTGGAGAGAGGGGGTGGTCAGTCGGAGGCTTGCACCTGCAGCCCCAGAGTGCTTGGACCCTGAAGGAAGACGGGGCCGGAGGCTCGGCACTCAAGTCATGAAACAGGGCCTGACTCCTGGTCTCTGGGGTCCGAGGGAGGAGGAGCTGGGAGCCAGGGCCCTTGGGTCCCGGAGACAGCCTCACCGGCCGGGCTGGTGGTGGTGCCCCAGCCAGAAACGGTGCATGTGGTCCCAGGGGGTTCGCAGCGGGAGGGCAGGTTGACTTTCCTCACGCTCGATGACAGCTTGGCTCGGCGATCCAGCTTCACCAGCATGAGGTCGTTGACGTGGGTCTGAGTGGAGTAGCCGGGGTGGCGGAATGACCGCGTGGCCCGGATCCTCTGGGCCGTCTTACCACCCAGCTGATCACTGCCCATGTGCACACGGTACTCACTGGGAGAAGAGAGTGACATGCAGGAACACTGTGATAGGGAGAAGGGACAGGACAGGGACCTCAAGGGAAGGGGACAGAGAGGCCCTCGGAAAGGGGGACAGAGACCCAGAGAGAGGGCTCCAGCGTCCCTGCCACATACCTCATCATGCAGTGGGCAGCGGTGAGCACCCACTGTTCACTGACCAGCACACCTCCACAGTGAAGCTGACTGCCCCGGAGCAGGGCCACCTGCCAGGGGTGGGCGCCTCTCGTACATGGGACTCCGTCAATAATCTTCTCCCCGCTCTTGTCGCCCTGGGCTGGAGAGACACACGGAGGAAAACATGGGTAGCAAGCACCAAGGGGGCTGAAGAGGCAGCTGGTGGATTTGGAGAGAAAGCCAGAGAGAGACAGAGAGACAGGAGAAATGCAGAGGCGGAAGAAACGGGGAACTGTGCGCAGAGAGCAGAACATGGAAACGGAGAGAGACGGAGGGAGTCTGCTCAGAAACCCAGGCGGAGCCTCTTGTCCGGAGGCAGCCCCAGCAGCTGCTGGGAGCCACGCTGAGTGCAGGAGGTGGCCTGGAGGGCACAGAGACCCCAGGAGTCAGAAGGAAGCAGGAAAAAAGGGGGCAGGAGGTAGAAGAGTCTTGTCTCCCACGGGCAGAAGCCACTGCAAGGGGAGGGAACTGACTCAGGGAGTCCTTGGAGAGAGGGGGCCCTGGGAAGGGGCAGTGGGGATGGAGGGAGGCCCCAGGGGTGAGGCCAGGCCTCCCAGTCCGGCACTCACCTTGTCCTCCTGCAGGTCCCAGGGCTAAAGACCACAGTAGGAGCTGCAGGGGCAAGAGAAGGGACCCTGCCATGGCGGCCTCTCGGAGCCTCGCTGGCGTCTCAGAAGCGTCTCTTCTGCTGGGACTGGGAAGGACAAAGAGTTCAAAGAGCAGGAGTCCAAGCCCTCGGCCCTCCGCCAGCAGACCCAGGGCGCTCGGCCCCAGCCCTTCCTCCATCGGGCCCAGGGGGCCAGGCCTCCAGGCCTCCCTTCTCCCTGGGACCCAAGAATCTGGGTTCCCGTCCCTCCCCATCTGCAAGTCTACATCCTCAGTTCCTTTTTCCGCAACAGACCCCAAATGCCAGACTTCCCGCCCCTCATCCCTCAGGACCAGGATTCCAGGCTCCTCTTCCCCTTAGGAGCAGGAGCCAGCTGTCCAGCCAGCCTCTCCCCGTCCCCCAAACGAGGCCCCTTCTCACCTCCGGAGGGGCTGGTGCGATCTCGGCTCCAAACTCAGTCAGGAGCCAAGCGCGTCCAGCCCCGTGCAGGGCGGCCTTCTTATACCACCTCCGCCCCCACGCCCGCCCCCAGCGCCCTGGGGTGCAGGTGGAGCCAGCTCTGAGACACCCCCTTCCTGTGCTCGCAGTTATCTCGAAGCCCTGAGGCGGCTAAAGCAATGGGCCGCACTCAATTCTTTCTCCACCCGCCCTCTGGAGGCCTGGGTCGGGCGGTAACCAGCCAGTGTGCCCCCGCCCATTCTGGCCCAATGTTCCTGGTGGCTTGTGGCTGGAGACACCAGGTGCCGGCTCCGAGGGGGGCTGCAGGAGCTGGAATCGAGGGAGGGCCGAGCTCTGGAGTTGGCCTCCTCTGGGGCCATTTTCTTGTCCTCGTTCCCTCTCAGGGGTGGCCTACCCCCTGGACCCTAATTCTGACCAGCCTGTAGAGACTTGTCCAGTCTGGATCCTGATGGTGCCTTTGAGTCTGAACCCGCTCCCAGCCCTGACATAAGGAAATGAATTTAAAAGAGCGTGTTTTCCCTAATCTCATCCTACTAAATGTTCACTGTTACCATAGCAAACATAGATTTCTATCATATTATGTCTTCATAACCAAAAATACCCTTGTCCTAGGCCTTCCGTAATATAACTTTTTTTTCCCTCTGTAAAATACCTTGAACGATTTTTACTCATAGTTTATTTAGAGAATTTCCTCTTCCTTCCTTCCGTAGATAGTATTCCATTCTATGGCCGTAGCATGAGTTATGCAACGTGTTTCAAACTGAAGTATATTTGGATAGTTTTAATCATTATAATGCTGGGATGAACGTCTTTGGACATTCATCTTTTCTCCTTGTGTTCACTCAAGTATCCATTGACCATCTATTCGGCCAGTAACTGTTCTGCTCCTGGGGATACGGCAGTCAGCAAAGCCGACAAAAATTCCTTCCGAGTGGCTCTCCTAGCAGGTAGAGATCGTGAATACAAAAATAAGAACATAAAAAATATAGTTTTTTTAGGTGGCAGTAAGGGCTATGGAGATAAAAGCAGAGGAGGGAGAGAGAGGTCTTGGTTCCCTCCACTCTCAGTAATCCCTGGGGTTATATATTTGGAATGATGACTGAAAAGACTCCTATGTGAAGGCAACATTTGAACAAAATCTTGAAGGACATGGTGAGTAGATCCAAGTAGCTACTTGTGGGTAGTGAGTTCCAAGCAGAGCGAACACACAGGTGTGCGACTAGAATGTTCTAACAGGGAAGATATTTTGACTGGAGCTGAATGAGCAAGGGAGACCAGGTCAGGCCATGAGATCAGAGACAAAACAGGAGTTAAAGGACACAGAGTCTTGAAGACCAATGTAGAACTTAGGCAGATGGGAACGATTATCTGATACTACTTGAAGGCAAATTCCTAAAAGTGCGATTGCCCCAACTTCTAAAGCAGACCTCCAAAACGCAGTTGGTTCCTCAGCTATGAGCCCAAATCTTATCTGAATGCCAACCCCAACCCAATTCTACCTTTGTCCCATAATTTGACCTATAATAGGCATTATTGTTGTCTACCAAGGCATCTACTCCTTCTGCCTTTCTATGAGCACCTTGACGTGGTTGGATAATCTTTCATCCTTATACTTTGGTGCAATAAAGCACCAAACATGAAACCCATATTCTGCTTGCCAGTGACTGGTTTAGACATGGACGTAAAAGGCCGTCCTGGCCAATAATGACAGGAAGATCTTTGGGGCACTTCTAGGAAAGACTGTTTTATTTTCAAAAGAGACACCTGAAGAGTTCTCTTTTCTTCTGCCAGATGGCACTCCTTTTGGATGTAAGTTATGGAACTTACATGGTCCTCCTGGAACTACGGAGTGAAGTGGCTGGCAGACCAAGCCAAAACAGAGAAGATGACCAAACAGAGAGATGGGGATAAGAGGGGCCTGATGAGGTCTCTGAGCTGGTGAATTAACCAAATATGGTGCCTCTTCATCTTGTGACTTCTTCAGGTTTTCTATCTGATTTGGAGTTTTTGGTTCCTACAGCCAAAATCTTCCTTAATAAGACCTCAATGGTGAATTCAAATCTGATCCTAAACCATGAATCCCAACCCAATTCTAACTTGAATCTGTATCTTGAAGCCACAGTAATCAACAAACCCGATCCTGCCTCCAATCCTAGTTCTCTTTCCAGCCTTCCTCCCACATTGCCTTTCAGATCCAATCCTTTATACACTTAAGAAATACATATTTTTTTTAATTTTTTTAAATGTTTATTTATTTTTGAGAGACATAGAGGCACAGCATGAACAGGGGAAGGGACAGAGAGAGAGGGAGACACAGAATCGGAAGCAGGCTCCAGGCTCTGAGCTGTCAGCACAGAGCCTGACGCGGGGCTCGAACTCACAGACCGCGAGATCATGACCTGAGCTGAAGTCGGCCGCCCAACCGACTGAGCCACCCAGGCGCCCCAAGAAATACATATTGAGTTCCATCTATATACCAGGCTGGGCTAGATGCTGAGGATACTATGGTGCACAAACCTGGACAGAGTTCCTTCCCTCAAGGAGCTGACAGTCTAGTGTAAAATAAAGATGCATAATTCATGAATGAATGCAAAATCACAAGTACAATGTGTGCTCTGAAGGAAAGCATTTCCCAGAGATCTTGACCCAGCAACGAGCTAAGCCAGCAAAGTGGTAATGAGCTGAGAGTTGGAAGAAGAGTAAATTTTAACTAGAATAAAATGCAAAGGGATTGGAGAGTCTATAGTTTAGAAGAAGTAGTATGTGCAAAGGTCCTAAGATGGAAGGGGTCACTGATGGAGCTCAGAGATGGGGACCTGGCTGGAACCAGATGATAAAGAACATTGCATGTCACGGCGAGTTTGACTTATTCTGCGGACAATAGTGAACCACTTGGACTTTAGTCAGAAGAGCAACATAACAAGATTTGTATTTGCAAAATGTCACTCTACCTGCTATATGGAGGACGGATTTTAAGGGGATGTGGAACATAAGAAGACTATTGCTATCGTCCAGATGAGAGATGATGGTGACATGGATAAGGAGGTGACGATGGCGTTATGAGAATGGATTCAGTATGTGCTTAGGAAAGAAAATCAATAGTCCATAGGGATGGATTAAACAGAGGTTGTGGTGAGGGAGACAGACGTTAAGACTTCAGGTCTTGGCTGGATGGATGATGGTGCCATTCATTGAGAAGGCCTGGTCGGATATGATCAGGTGCTCATGAGAGGGTGACAAAGACCTCAGTCGCTGGCTTCAAGCATAATTCTTACTATGCACAGTTTGTAACACCAATCTGGACACAAACCCGAGTCTTAAACCGAAACCTCAGTTCATACCCAAACCTAATCTTCAATTCAGCTTTTTCCTTGTCCAATTCTAACTTACCTGCCCAAGTCCCTGACTCCAAATGTCAGCTCGAGCTATGGCTCACACCTCAACCCACCTTAAACTGTGACCCAAAGCCTGAATCCCTAACCATAAACCAAATACTCAACCTTGACCCAAAACTGAATGTCACCATAGCTTTGGTCCCAAGCCTGACCCATGCACAACTCAAACTATAGGGCCCATCCCTGTAATAGTCCAGAAGGCCCACACTGACATCCTCTCTATGATGGATTCTATGATGGGAACTCATGCCCAAATCGCACCGATCCTAACCCTCTGGCTCCAGTTCCAGCCCCATTCTCCTCTTCAACCCAATTTCAACCTGAAATTCCATATTTATTTCCATGCCCGACTCCTTCCCCTTCCCTGTCTTCATTTTCCCAATTCCACACACGACCTTGACCCTTTATTTCATACAAACTCTAAAATAAAGTCTACCAACTAACACCATACTAACATTGATCCTATACTGACTAAGTTCCCAAACTTTCTAAGACACTGACTCTCATCAAATCCAAAAGGAGACCACAGAACTCAGACTCCTGATGCCACCAATTCACAGGAGGACCCTGGCCTTGAGGGATGTCAACCTTCCTGACTTGGGCTCCCAAATCAATTAAGAGTAGACCCCAGGCCACGGGACTTCATTGCCCTGTGAGTCAGCAATCTTTGTCTTCCTCTCTCGGCTTCCTAAGGAGAGAAATTTTAGTAAGACTTCCAATTTGTTATCGAGTGCCCAGATCGTCGATCCCTGGATTCTCTCTTCAGCCCCCTGTCTCGTCAGCGTTCTGTCAGAAAGGGGAAGGGAGCCACATTCCTCTGGAGCCCTGTTATTCATTCATACATCGCCTGAACTTCTCTTCCGCTGTGCTCTGCAATTCTGTCTTTCTGTGTTTAATTCTTTAGTCTGATTTTGTTGCTAAACACCTAAACATGAGTAGAAGGAAGAAGCCTGATGTTCATACCCAGGCCAGACCAGGGAACACAGGAGGTAGTTAAATAAATACTAGTATATGAGTTTACAAACCACTGTCATCCACAGATTTGCCAACTGTAGACTGTCTTTCCTTAATCCCTGAGCCATTCAGCCATGGCGTGTGAGAAAGAACTTGGCCTCACAAGTCAGACCAAGCCGGGTGTGAATCCTAATGGCCAGTCCTGTGATTTTAGGTAAGTGACTTAATTTTTTCTGAGCCTCACTTTGCCTCTCTTTAAAGTGGGGGAGACCTGTTCACGCTGTGCCTCTATGTCTCTCAAAAATAAATAAACATTAAAAAAATTTAAAGTGGGGGAGAGAAAATTTTACTTCTCTAGGTAAATGGGAGGATTAAATAAAATTATTAAAAGAAAATGGATGTACACACAGCATACGCTGAGTTAGTATTAGCCTCCTTACCCCATCAATTCAGAATGAAGAACTTTCATTTCTTGTGTACCTGCTGTGTGATGTGTCAGGCACTTCTCAGGACTCATTTCTATTTCTCACATGGGTCCGAGTGAGGACTGTCTTCCCCATTTTATAGATGAGAAAATGGAGGTTTAAAAGAAGTTCGATCACTTGAGCAAAGTCATATAGCTAAGGAGTCAGAAGAGGCAGAATTCAAATGCTGAGGATTGCCCATGGCATTATGATTGCACAAACCCACACTGTGAGAAGAAACTCTTCCTGGGACAATGTCACACACCCTTGAAGTCTTATTTGGCTCCAAATGGACTCGGAACCCTATGAGCCTGCTAAGGACGCATACGCCTACATCGGTGAGACCCCCAAGTCCCAGCCCTCCTGTGCCCTGTGGGTTTAGTACCAGCACCTGTTCTCAAGTCTCACACAGATACCCAGCCTCATACCTCCCTTGCCCTCAAACCTGTGTCCTGAACCTTTGCCTGATGACTCATCCTCCAGCTCATCAGCACACCTGAGAACTGGCATCTGGTTATCCTGCCAGCTGTGCCTTGCCCTGAGGGATCCGGACACTGTGACCCTGGAACCTCCTGACTCAGCCTCTTGGGTTCTGAAGGTCCATTGTTTCTGACTTTCTGGATTCCCTTCCCTCGTCTTTCAAGAGCAGCTCCTCACTTCTTTTGGGAAGCTGCTTTTTCATTTCAGACAGTTCTGGTGAAAATTTCAGTCATAGCTCTCCAGACCTGACTATCTGTCCACCCAACCACTGTGATTGATGCATGACCTAGGCCAAGCCAACAAAAGTATTGCTTCCTCCCTGGCAACAATGATTGATCCAAGGGAGTGGGCTCAGTTCAAGTTGAACCAATCAGAGTTCTTCCCTGGGAGTAATATCAAGATGCCTGGAGAATGAAGATCTTTGTTTCTGCTGTGTTTACTTAACTGGGTGTGTCAGGAGCTGCTAGGTTCCCTTCCTCTGAAAAAGTCTGTCTACAGAGGCTAGAACGAGATCTACAGGAGAAGGAAAGAGACAAGCAGTTGAGAAACAGCTCACGCATATGAAACAAACAAACAAACAAACGCAACAGAGGCACAGAGAAGTATGCCACAGAGAAGAGTGTCAGAGAGAAAGTGTCAGAGAGAGAGAGAGAGAGAGAGCACATGTGTAAGAGAGAGCTAATTGGCTTAAGTCAGTATTTTGAGTGACTCTGGTACCCACGTCACATCCTCTGACATCAGGAATCATGCCCACAGCCTTCCTAGCCACCTAAGCCGATCAATCTCTTCTTGTGCGTAAGCCATTTTGAACTCATTTTGGGCTCCGACATTGCTATCGAAAGCTCCCTGAAGTGGCTCCTTCCAGCTTTTGTCCATGCCTAGTGCTTTGATTTCCTCCCAGACACCACAGTCCACAATCCTATTCCTGAATTTTGGCTGACCTTGGACAAGTCTCTTCCCCTCAATGACCTCAGCCATACCCCTCCTTAATACTATAAATCAATCTTCAAGTACTCTCCGGTTTATACGCCATTGGGGACATTTAAGTATCACCTAGGTATTGGGCGATATTAAGGAATTATTACTCTCTCTGTAAAGGGTGATAACAGAAGTGTTTATATTTTAAGAGTCTATATTTTAGAGTTGGAGTTGGCAAACATTTCCTATAAATGGCCAAATAGTGCATATTTTAGGCTTTTTTAGACCATGAGGCAAAATTGAGGATATTACATAGATATTCACATAACAAGAAAGAAAATTAATTTCCACGCATTTTCTTTTTAAGTCGGCTGCACAGTGGAACCCAACGAGGGACTTGAACTCACGACCCTGCGATTACGACCTGAGCTGAGATTAAGAGTCAGGTGCTTAACTGACTGAGCCACCCAGGCACCACCCCCCCCACATTTTTAACTGATGAAATTCAAAATACAGCTATAATCATTTGTTACCAATTTTTGTCATACAAGTCTATTAAGGAAAAAAATGGAATTCTTTGGGGGGTGGATAACATCTTGTCTAATTGGGGTTCAAAATTAATGTTCCCTGGCATCAAATCGAGTAGTGAAAGCTATTTATAACTCTTGAAATTTGGCCCATCGACTGTAGTTTACCATACTCCGTTTTAGAAATACAAATGAACATATTTAAGAACAAAATGATAGCCAATATTTGTTTCCAAATATTCCAGCCTTAGGGAAGTGCACAGTATAGGTGAAAGAATTGGTTTTGAGTGCGTTGGACGGTGGTATACAAGGATTCCTATGCTATTTTACATATGCTTGAAATTATTCATAATAAAAATTTTAAAACAATTCTTTAGGGCGAGATGACCCTTGAGTCTCACCTCCAGAAATGCATCCCCAGCTTCAGGAGTTTACTACCAGGCATGAAAGGCTTCCTCAGGATTTCTGGTATTCAGCGACTTTTCACGGAGGACAGAGGTTGATGCGTGTCATGCAAGGCATCCAGCACACCCACATCCCTCGCGGAGAACTGCTCCACCCACAGCCCAGGTCCCAGACGCCTAGTAGCTCCTGATTCCAAATAGCCACTGATTGGATGGGACTGGTCACCTGACCTGAATGCAGTCAATCCATTGGCCATTCAGCAACCTATGATGTAGCTGAAGGAGAAAAATTGTCCTGGACCAATGAGATTTTCTTGTTTGGGAGTAGAACCTGGGAAATCTCAGGAAGCGAAGCAGTGGGTGGCAGATGAAGGTGAAGTTTAGAAGTTATGAAGTAGGAAGAGAGACTGGAGAAGCGCACGAAGGAGCCAGCGCTGTGAAAATGCAGAAGCAGGAAGTAGAGAAAGGCTTCAGAGAGTCAAATAAATGAGTTAGAGGTTGGTAGCAAGAAAGGAATGAAATATACAAGGAGACGGAGCCAGTCCCCCCATCCTGTTACAATTTATTTACATCCTGATAACAACTACCCCCTCCACACACATCTTTCTCAAGACAATTTACCTTAAGCTTCTGCTCTAAAGAAAACTCCCTCAAATCTCTTTTCCTCCACACTTCAGTTTGGACACCTTCAATAAGTGACTTATTTCCTCATACCACAGCGGGAAAGCTCTAGGCGGTGGGAAAGATTTCTGTTTCTCCTAAGGGGGAAAAGTCATCTGTCTCCCAGACTTTTGGGGGCCGTCAGTGCTCTATTTCTTCATCAGGGTGGTGGTTTCACAGGTGCACATTTAAGATGTTCATGTATTTCCTGCACCCTCTACATTTCTTATAATATTTTAAAAAATGTTTCTTTATTTTTGAGAGAGACAGAATGTCAGCAGGGGAGGGGCGGAGAGAGAGAGGGAGACACACAATCCGAAGCAGGCTCCAGGCTCTGAGCTGTCAGCACAGGGCCCGAGGCAGGGCTCGAACTCACAAACTGTGAGATCATGACCTGACCAAAGTCTGAGGTTTAGCCAAGCCACCCAGATGCCCCTCTTATAATTTTTAAAATGGGGGAAGGGGAACTCTCCCTGCAAAACTTAGAAACACCTTAGCTGCTTAGAAAAACTAAACAGAAATTCTTCCAGGGGCGCCTGAGTGGCTCAGTTGGCGTCCGATTCTTGATTCTGGCTCATGCCATGATCCCACAGTTTGTGAGTTCGAGCCCCACATCACTGACAGTGTGGAGCCTGCTTGGGATTCTCTCTCTCTCCCCTTCTCTCTCTGCCCCTCCCCCACTTGTACGAGCTCTCTATCTCTACGAATAAATTAATTAATTAAAAAAAGAAAATCAAATCTTCAAATCTGTCTTTTGCAGGTCCGCCCACTGGATATTTGGAAATCCTTGTGTGTTTTCTCCCCTGAAATGAATCTCCCATTCCTCCAAGCCCTTCCAGAAATGAAAGGGGGTCACTCCAGGCAGTGGCGAGAGCCAGAGTGGCCACGGGAGCGGGTGGTCCTGGTCTCTCTAGACCACCCAGCAAGGCGCAGACCCCTGTGTTTCCATCCCTCCCGGCAAGGCAGACATGCAAGGAGCAAGGCAGAGTTGTGAGTTTATTGAAGGGAGTCCAGAGCTGAGTTGTGAGTTTATTGAAGGGGGTCCAGAGCTGAGTTGTGAGTTTATTGAAGGGGGTCCAGAGCTGAGTTGTGAGTTTACTGTAGGAGGTCCAGAGCTTGTCCCAGCATCAACCCCTGCTGCCTATGGTCCTCTTGATCCAGTCCAAGTAGCGGCAAATGTTGGTGTAGACACCAGGTCTCTCGGGCCGCCCACAGGGGTCTGATCCCCAGGACGTGATGCCCTGGAGAACGCCATCACACACCAGTGGGCCCCCGGAATCCCCCTGGAAGGGGAGAGTAAGAGAATACTTTCACCGAAGGTCCCCTGCTGTACCCTGCATTTAGTACTCGTTCTGTAGCATGATTGGTTCCTCTAACCAATAGGGATAAGAATATTGTATCCTGGGACCAATGGCGAGAGAGAGGGGTGGGGCTTCAAGTACTGGAACACACACAGGGTGTGCAAGGGCAACGGGGGACATCCTGACCAAGGAGGGAAGAGAATAGTGTCTCAAAGTTCCAATCCAGAAGAAGACAGTGAGGATTACACGGAGGGGACTGAGCTGATGCCTCCGTTCCTGGCCAGTGGTGAAAAGATCCTTGAATCCAGTTCCCAAATATAGGAGGAAGGAGCAGAGTTCCCGTGGACACACATACACACTCACACACACACACGCTCACACACACGCAAAGGACAATGGTGGGGTCTTCGTCTCTACTGAACAGGAACCATCTCAAGAGATTAGATTTCCTGGGAGGACACTGCTGGGAATGACCTCATTCCTGGCCAATGGGAAAGAAAGCATTGAAGCACTATCTTCAGGGACCAATCATTAGCAAAGGGGGTGGGACTTCCGTGAGGGGGACGAAGCTGGGGGGCCCTGAAGCCTGAGGCTGCAGAGTGTTATATCTATGGCAAATCCCAAGATTTGACATCTTGGGGATGGGGAGCCATTGAGGAAGCATTAAAGTCAATGGCGCCATTTTCTGGCCAGTTGGCAAGAGAGTATTGCTCCCCAAGGAAAAAATTACAGGGGAAGGTCACCGTGCTGGGAAGCGCTGTGCTAGGTCCCAAAGAAAGGTGGCTGACTATCCGGTTAGTGACAGAGTCAGCACAAATTCCTGAGGAAGAGAGCAGGGGGCTTGCTTACTCTCGAGCTTCAGCCTCTCTCTCGAATGGACATCTCCTCTTGCTCCCTCTTCCCCCTCCCCTCTCTGCACACCCTATCCTGAAAACAAGGGTTCCCAAGAAAATGATAGCAACAATTCAGCAGTCCTGATCCCTGTGCAGCGTGACCTGCAGGGAGAGGGTGGCCTTCTCCGAACCTGCTTCCCGCTCTAGAGATGGGGCGTAACCTCCCTGGGTGTTAACTCTTTGAGGTCTCCCTGCTGCCAAGCCCCAAGCCTCTATGGGCGCTGGGGGACAAGGGAAGAAGGGGGTCTCAGAAGTCACTCACCTGGCATGTGTCGGCCCCATTGCTGTCTCCTGCACAAATCATACCATCTGTAACTTGCCCGGGGTAGGCATCTTTACACTTCTTCTGGGGAAAGATTTCTACTTCCGCGCAGTTGAGGGTGTCAGGAAAGTTCTCTGAGGGGGCAGAGGTTATAAGTTCCCAGAGAGGGCAACCATTTCCCTCAATCCCTGTGTGAATCTAACCTCCCTTCTGTACATCCACGACGTTACAGGAGGGTTTTCTGACCCACTTTGCAGGGAACACCACTTCTCAGACAAAGCCATGGCCCTTACAGTTTCCTTTCCAACATCTAGAGAAGGACCGTTGGACCTCACCTTCCGCTCCTTGCCTAGAGTCCTGTCCTTTTCTTCCTTCCTCCCTCCCTTCCCTCCCTCCCTCCCTTTATCCCTCCCTTCCTCCCTCCCTGTCTCCCTCCTTTCCTTCCTTCCTTCCTCCCTTCCTTCCTCCCTCCCTCCCTCCCTCCCTCCCTCCCTCCCTTCCTTCCTTCCTTCCTTCCTTCCTTCCTTCCTTCCTTCCTTCCTTCCTTCCTTCCTTCCTTCCTTCTTTCCTTCCTTCCTTCTTGCTTTCTTTCATACTTTCTAGGCTCCCAGTGTGGAGCTCAACGCAGGGCTTGAACTCACAACCCTGAGATCAAGACTTGAGCCGAGATTGAGACTTAGACCTTTATAACCAACTGAGCCACCCAGGCGCCCCAGCCCAGAGTCATTCACACATTAAGGATCAGGTGACTGAAAGACATAGAGGTGCCCCCTTGTGACACCTTTGACCCTGTGTCTCCAATCTTCCCATCCCTAGACCACCCCGATTCAGCTAAATCCTACTTCTCCCAAAAGTCACCTCGTCTTAAAAGCCTTCCCTGACCGTTCTAATGGAGACGCCACCCCTCCACCTCTCCCTAGGCTCTTACTCTCCGTGATATTTCATTATTTCACTTAACCCTGCCTAATAACTCATTGTGTATGTATTTGTTTATTGTCTATTTCCCCCACCTAGCATGCAATCCATAGGATAGAGACTTCACACAATACAGCAGCTGGGACTACTAGAATTAATGACTAAAAGTGGAATTAACCACATAATGTACAGCATGGGGAATGCAGTCGACAATATTGTTACAACTTAGTGTGGTGACAGATGGTACCTGGCGATCAGTTCTCAGTGTCTACAATGTCCAATCATTATATCCACACACAAAACCAATAGAATATTGCAGGGCGACACGTGGGTGGCTCAGTCAGTTGAGTGTCCACCTCTTGATTTCAGCTCAGGTCATGATCCCAGGGGCGTGGGATTGAGCCCCGCGCCAGGCTCCTCGCTGAGCATGGAGTCTGCTTGAGATTCTCTTGCTCTCCCCACCCCACCCCACCCCTCTCCCTCGCTTGCACTCTCTCTCTCTCTCTAAAAGAAAATTTAAAAATCAGAAAGAAGTAATAATAGAATATTGTGTGCCAATTATACTTCAGTTTAAAAAAGAAAGAAAATGGAATTAATCTTTCTTATGAACGTTTGAGCAATAGATTTGAAGGGAAAACATTTGTATCTGGCACCCCCATTCTCCAGCAATTGTATCCTCACAATCTCATTGATTGTAAGACATCTGAACTCACAATAACTTTTTAAAGTGGGATACATGCATTCATTCCATAATTCATTCATCCATGCATTCATTCAACAGATATTTATTGAGCACCGACTGTATACAAAGAACCATCCTGAGCGCTAGGAATGCAGGATGAGGAAAATAGCTTTAACCTGAGCCCTTAGGCAGCTTAAAAATCTAGTGGTCAGAAACGCCTGGATACGTCAGTCAGTGACGCATCTAACTCCTGGTTTTGGCTCAGGTCACGGGTTTGAGCCCTTCCCCAGGCTCCACTGACAGTGCAGAGCCTGCTTGGGATAGTCTCTCTCTCTGCCCCTCCCCTACTCATGCTTTCTCTCTCTCTGTCTCAAAAATAAAATAAATAAACAAAAAAAAATCTATTGGTCAAATATCCTCATTTTGCAGATGAGGAAAGTGAGGCTGAGAGACGGAAAGGGACTTGCCCAGAAAAACAGGGCAGAACCACGGTTTGAACGGACCTGGCTGATTCACGAGCCGGTGGGTTTCCACAGCGTCCCTTGTCTCCTTAGAAGTAGAAGCCAGACAGGCAGACACCCGAGTCCTGGCTTTACTGCTTCTTGGCGAATCGCATGCCTCTCTGAGCTGAGCCTCAGTTCTGTCACTGAGATGTAGGGTGAGGGGCTGCCTGGACTCTGAAGTCCCCAAGGGACTCCTCCTTCAGCGGAGGTCCAGACTTTGGGTCCAGAGAGAGGAGGGAGCTGGAAACTAGACTATGGGTCTTGGGGGAGGAAGGACCTGGACTGCAGGGTGTAAAGGAAGGATTCCGGCGCCAGGAATCGTGAGAAGACCATAGCTTGTGCTCTTGGGCCACCGAGGAGCCCATCTACCCCAAGTCTGTTAAGAAGATTCTAGAAGACCCTGTGCAATGTAAGGTCTCATAACATGATACTCTCCACCGTAAGGAGGCGTACATTCTTTCATCCACTCATGCATCCGTCCATTTTTCCGGAACCTGGTTTAACGATCTGCTGTCTTCCTTCCTTTCTCCCCCGACTCTTGTTAACATTCTGACTGCCTGTGAATCTCCACCTCACGATCACTGTCCCTTCCCTGTCTCCTTCTGGAGGCAAAGCTTTGCTAATGGCTTGGGGTCCGCTGGGCCAGCCAGCTCCTCCTCTCCCTCCCACTACCTCGGGGGCTGGTGACGGTGCCCCAGCCCGAGATGGTGCACTTCTGGCCAACTGGAGGGCAGTGATCCGCCAGGCTGATGGGCTTCACGCGGGGCCCCCGGGATGCCCGACCCCGCAGTCGGAGCAGCATGAGATCGTGGCTGTGGTCTTCAGGTGCTGCTGTTGTAGCAGGGGTGTGGGATGGACTGAGCCACGGCCATTTCTTGCTCTGAACCGTCCTTTTTCTTCAGGCTGTGATCCCCCAGGCGGACCGTGTACTTCCTGTAGTTGGCGGAGAGTAGTTTGGGATCCAGGCCGGGAGTGCGAGGCCCCCTCCTCCCTCAGCCCTCCTCTCTCAGAAGCCCAATCTCCAGCTGTCTTCTTCACCCCTTCCCTCAGGCCCCAGCCCACCTCTGCCGCAGGCAAAAACTCACTGTTTTTGGCAGTGGGCTGCTGTGAGGACCCAGTTGTCATGGATGAGGACACCCCCGCATAGCAGCCGCACACCCTGGAACAAGCCTGTCTGCCAAGGCTGCGAATGGGCCTCGCACTCCTGGCCGCCCAGCACCTTGGGCTCCTGTGCCCTCACCTGTCCTGCAGCGGGAGGGAGAGGGTTGGACCGCCACCCCCTGGGGCAGTGCAGAGCCCAGGAAAGCCACCGGGGGCTCACGCGGACCCACGGCAAGCCCTCCCCCTTCCGTCTCTCTTGTCCGCACACCCTCACACGTGAGGCCCCCTGGCTTGCCACCCAGAGGCACACGTACACTCACGGAAGCCCGTGAGTCACACCAAGTCACACACCCAAGCATGCTTCCACATGCTCCCACATGCCTCCGCACGCCCCGTGTGCTCCCGAGCGCTTCGGCGCCCCTCAGCAAGCAGCCCCGCCGGCTGGGTGTGCTCACGCAATAGGCCAGGCGACCTGGCACACTCCTGCCTGCTGCCGTGGGTACGTGCCCCCATCCATCCTCGGGAAGCCCGAAGAGGCTCCCACGCGTGGTCGCGTGTTCCACATTCCCTCCCGACGCCATCACAAGCACCCACCATGGCATTCCCGAGGTTCCCACCGGGCCCCCCTCACCTGCCCAGGCCTCCAACAGCAATAGCAGGAGCATCCCGATCCCGACGGCTGCGGCTGGGGGATGGCTCATGGCGGGGCCTGGGAGGGCGTGAAGACAGGGCTGAGAACCGAGGAGGGAGGAGACCTAAATCCGAGGAGGATCTTGAAATAAGGGAGCCGAGCATCCGAAGCCGTTTTTGTGGGTCCTGCAGGAGGAAGGGGCTGGGGCCCCAGATTCTTAGGTCTGAGAAAGAAGGCGGCCGACCCCAGATTTCTGAATCTGAGGAGGGGAGGGGGGGCTGGATTCCTAGATTCCAAGGAATGGAAGAGTTAGGGTCCTGGACGCCAGGATCTGAAGGAAGAGGAAACCAGGAGTTGAGGTTCCTAAATCCTGGGGAGGAGGGGGCCAGGGGCCAGACTGCTACATCTTGAAGGAGGAAGGGGTCCCGCGTCCTGGGGGAGGAGGGGCCCCGGCCTGATGCCTGCGTCTGCGTACTTTGGCATCTCACCTTACAGAATCCAGGGGGCGGGGTCACCGACGGACTCAGACCCGGAGGAAGAGGCCCCAGGACTTCAGCGCCGTCTGCCTGGTACTAGATTCTGGAGGCTTTTAACTGGGAATCCCCGCCTCCTGCTCCGCCTCCTCCCGCTCTGGAGCCTGCAGAGCCTCGGGGAACTGGAATCCTGTGTTTCAGTGAGCAAGGGCTGAGGGGCTGAAAGAAAAATCTTGAGGGAGGAGGAGCCGGGATCTGGAACTCCTCGGGCTTGGGAGAGAGGGACCTCAGTGCTGCGACTCCTGGGTCTGAAACGGAAAGGGCCGGGATGCGGACTACTGGCTCCGAGGGTGGAGGGGGCTGGGGACCTGGACTCCGGGTCCAGGGGAGGTAGGGGCTGGGCGTCTGAACTCTTGGGTCTGAGGAAGGAGGGGTCTGGAGGCCCGGACTCTGGGTCTGCAAGTGGGGGCTGGGATTCTGGACTCTGGGTCTGAGGGAGGAGGGTCTGTGGTTCCGGACTCCTAGGTCTGATGGCGGAGAGAGCTGGGGACCCAAACTTTTGGGTCTGGTGGGGGGGACGGGGGAGTGGAGGAATGTAGGCGTGAATTTTCGGTCTGAGGGAGAAGAAGGTTGGGGGCTGAATTCTTAAGTCTTTTAAGAAAGAGTGACTTGGCGCCTGGGTTCCCGTGGGAGCAAGGGGGCTGCTGCCACTCGCTCGGAATGGAAGGAAGGTGAGTCTTTTTGGTCTCTACTTCCAAGGGCGGATCGGGTCCCGCCCGCTGCCCCCTGAGAGATCCGGGATGTGGGAAGGCAGGTTTGGGAGGCACCGTGACCTGGTTTCCTCCTCCCCTGGGGGCGGCAGGACCAGCCCGAGCGGAACCCAGCGGCCTTGCTGCGACAGGGCTGATGGAGACGGAGCCTCGGCAGGACCTGCTAGGGGCTTGGAGGGGAATTGCTGTTCGGTAGCGGTTCCCTGTCTGCCCACAGCCGCCCACCCGTGGCCCTTCCTTCTTCCCACGACGCAGGCAGACGGAAGGCGCGGCTCTGCGCGTTTATTGTAAACGCTTCCATTGGCTCTCAGTCCGGACCCCCCGCCGGGATTCAAACGCCCGGGGGCGGGGCCACGAGGGGCGGAGCCTCAGTCCCTAGTGGGGGAAGCTGCCGCGTCCCCCGACGTCACGGGGGTGGGATTTCTCACGGAGGAGGCGGGGTTACAAGGGGTGGGTCCAGAGGGGGAAGTCTCATTGGGCAAAGCTCCGGTGGGCGGAGCTATCTGGTGGAGTTGCTCCCGGAGCCGAGCCCCAGGCGATGCTGTTCTCCGGGGGGCGGTGCCAGCTCTCGGTGACATCATAGAAGGCGGGGCTACAGGGGCGGAGGTGTCTTCCCGTCCTTTCGGACCCGGCGGGCCCCGAGGGGGCGGAGCCTGAATTTCCAGGGGGCGCCTCCTCCGCGCTGCCGAGGCCAGAGCCCTGCAGTTGCCCGCTCCCCTGCGCCCACCCTTCTCTCTCGGCCGTCTGAGGCGCGAGAGCTCAGTTGTCCTCCATGGTCTTTCGGATCCAGTCCACGTAGTGGCATACACTGGTGTACACTGCGGGGCGTCGGGGTCTGGAGCAGGGCTCGGCACCCCCAGACACCACACCTGCCAGGGTCCCGTCGCAAACCAAAGGGCCCCCAGAGTCACCCTGTGCGCGGCAGAAGAGCAAAGAGACTGTTAAACAGATGTATTCCTGATATTACACAGGCCGCTTCCTCCCAGAAGGCCCTGCTGTCCTGACGCCCTGGCATCCAGGCGTCCAGTCCCTCCTCCCTCAGACCCAGGAGTAAAAGCTCATACCCCTTACCTCAACCCTGCACCCAGCCTTCTGGGATGCTAGTCCCCTCTTCCCTCAGGACTTAAAGTCTGTTCTCCCAGTCCCTCCTTCTTTAGACCCTGGAGTCTGAGCCCACAGTCCCCTTTAAATCCAGGATTCCTGGTCTTGGCCTGACCTTCTCCCAGGGCCCAAGTGTCCCAGATCCCCACTTGCTCCTGAGGGCCCAGGAATCTGGCAGGATACCCGTTCCCCTCCTCCCGAGTAGGACTCACCTGACAGGAGCCCCGGCCCCCCTCCCAAAGGCCGGCACAGAGCATCCTGTCAGAGATGTGGCCTGGATATGCCCGTCGGCAGAGTCTGTGCTCCAGGATGCTGATGTTCGCGCACTGTAGCGTGAGCGGGTACTGCACTGTTGGCGACAGAGGTCACCCCGCAGAGGGTCAGCAGTGGCGCCCATCGCACTCAGCAGCCCCTCCCCCCAGGACCTGTCCCTAAGGAGGACCCACAGACCCACAGCATAAGACTCTCAAAGATGGAAACAAAGACAGCGACAAAGAGAAATGATAGGGTGAAAGAGAAACAGATGTTTGCAGAGAGGGAGAGAGCCAGAGAAACAGAAAGAGTCAGAGAGTCAGGAGCCAAGAAGAGATACATACATGATACACAGTGAACAACAGAGACCCCGGAAGGAGGTAGATCTCTGAAGGGGAAAGAGATTCTCAGGAAGCAGGGAAGAAAGAGAGAGAAAGAGGCCCAGAGATGCCAAGGACAGTGAGATAAAAGGAGGAGCCATTTATGGTCATTGGCAGAGACAGAGACAAAGACTTAAGAGATACTGGATACAGACAGGAAGACACAGCATGTATAATGCAGATACGGATACAGATATCCGTATACCCATGTATATGGATATTGACAGGCAAATAGAAGTGGGTGGAAGGGACTGTGCCAACACAGCGGCCACTGGGGGGCACTGTAGTGGAGGAGAGAACCCTCATCTGGTCTGAAGGGGGCAGCCTCCACTGATTCTGCCCAACCGCCGCTATTTTGGGACTGTGGCTCCAACTGGCCGGTTCTTTGAATTCTTCCAGCAAATGCAGAGATTTGGCTTTTATGTAAAATCTCCCAGGCTTTAGTTGTTGGCAGCAATCAATTCAGACTATTTTTTCAAGGCGCTTTGAAAACTGATGTGGAGAAGCTAAATACGGCTAATGCGTTGCCGCTTTTGTGACTCTGAGAGACTGTATGCCTCATTGCCATTCCGAGATGCGTGTATTTTCACATTTAAACATCTCTGAAATCCAGGACGTGTCTTCCAGCAAATGGTGTCATACAAGGATTCATGGGACCTCCCCCCCAACCTGTACTTAGTCGTTGTAAAATACTGATGCATCTTTCATTTATAACATCTTAGATTTTTTTGTCTATCTATCTACCTACCTACCTACCAGATGAAAAGGCAGAGACAGAGAAACAGGGGGGATTCAGACCCTCAGCATGAGACACAAGGGATTGAGTCGTGAGCCACGTTGTACCCTTAGGACTGGACACTGCCCCCCAGCCTGAGATGAGGCACTGGGTCCCTGGGGAGACGCAGGTCTGGCTGAGGTTGAGGGGCTGCACAGCAGGTCCCAGGTGTGCCTTCCACGGCAGACGGATCAGCATGATGTCATCGTTGTGGTCATGGGCTCTGAGGTCCTTGTTGAACCCAGGATGGGGGAAGAAGTCCGTGACCCGGAACAGTTGCTCTGGACCCTCCCATTTCCAGAGGTGGTGCTCCCCGAGGCGGACCCACAGATACCTGTGGGGACAGGCCTCAGAGGTCAAGCCGGGTGTCCCCAGGGTGATATGTGCTCCCCAAGCCACACGCTCTCCCTGGGCCCCCATTATCTCTGTAAGACCCCGAGTGCTGTGTGATTTTAAGCAAGGTACACACCCTTTCTGGGCCCCAGTTCCTCGTGCCATCCTTTCGTCTGGCTCTACCTTTGTAGCCCTCCCCCCAAAGCTCACACCCCCACACGTCCCATACCAAGTGAGCCGCCTTCCTTCCTGCCCCACCTGGAGCCTCGATGGTGACCTGGGTCTCCTGGAAGTGTGTCGGCACATGGAGCCTCCACTTACCATACCAAAACAGCCCCACCTCCTGCCCCCACAGGTCTGGTGGCTTTTGTGGGGAGTGGCTCTGTGCGTGTGCTGGGGTGTGTGTATGCATGGAGGAGGACGGGAAATGGAAAATTCCCAAGTGGGGGGTCATCCATGGACTCGGGTTTTTCCTGTGGCCGTATCCCTTCCCCTGCATGTCTTCCTGAGCCCTGGCCTCAAGCTCTCACACTGCAAGCCCAGTCCACTCACTCTTCTCTCGACCTGCGCCCAGGACAGCTGTGGACCCTCTGGGAGTATATGTGTCCCTTCCTCAGCCTCTGACCTCTGACCTTAGGGACCAGGCTTCTGATCAAGAATTCAAGATTTAAGGGGCGCCTGGGTGGCTCAGTCGGTTAAGTGGCCGACTTCGGCTCAGGTCATGATCTCACATTCTGTGATTTCGAGCCCCATGTCGGGCTCTGTGCTAATGGCTCATAGCCTGGAGCCTGCTTCCGAGTCTGTGTCTCCCTCTCTCTCTGCCCTTCCCCTGCTCACGCTCTGTCTCTATGTCTCTCAAAAATAAATAAACTTAAAAAAAAAAAAGAATTCAGGATTTAAGACCCTGTCTCTGACCCTCTGTCAGCTCCTTGCCTTGGCTCTGGGTCTGTGAAATCAATCCCCCCCCCAACTTCTCCTTATGCCTAAATCTTTTCTACTTCTGTATCTCTGCTTCTCTCCTTCCTCTTTAGGGCCGAAATCTGAACATGGTTCTCCCAGCCTGACGGACAGACCTGAGCTGAAAGAAGCCCTATCGTGAAGCAATGCATGATGGGAAATTCCCACACGGCATTCTGTACCATCCCCATGAGCTTCATCCTGGAGGGAAGAATATAGAACAAGATGGATGACTCCTTTCCAGAGATAATAGAGAAAAAATTGATGCATCAGGGAAATTCTAATATTTTATTAGAATGCCCAGAATCTAAATTCTGGAATTCTAAGATTCTAACACACTAGGAATCCATGATTCTAGAATTCTATGTTCTAGAATGCTATGAATCCAATATTCTAGCATTTTAGATTTCTCTGGATCAAAAAGTGTGGTTTTTAAAAAATTATCTGAGTGAAATCAGGGATTGAAAGAGCCTAGAATTCTAGTATTCTGGGACTAGAAGATGATTTTCATCACTCTGGAATTCTATAAATCAATGATTTTAGAAATTCAAGGAGTTAGGTTTCAAATAGTTTGAGACTCTAGAATTCTCTGAATTAATACTTGGGGGATTTTAAGAATCTGGAATGATAGCATTCTGGGATGTTTCATTCACCAGATTCTAAACATTTATGGGGCGCCTGGGTGGCTCAGTTGGGTCAGCGGCCGACTTCCGCTCAGGTCATGATCTCACGGTCTGTGAGCTCGAGCCCCGCGTCGGGCTCTGTGCTGACGGCTCAGAGCCTGGAGCCTGCTTCGGATTCTGTATCTCCCTCTCTCTCTGTCCTTCCCCTGCTCATACTCTGTCTCTCTGTCTCTCAAAAATAAATAAACATTAAAAAAATAATAATAAAATAAACATTTATGAATAGAAGCTTCTAGAATTCTATTGATGCAAGATTCTAGGATTCTGCAAGTCTCGGTATTCTAGTATACTCTGAAGCAAAGATTCTAGGACCACGAGCTTCTACATTCGATGAACCTGCCTAGAAACTGAATCCAAGATTCTAGGGTTGTGCTATTCTATACAACCGCTGAGCACGTGAAACGTGGCTGCTCCAAACTGAGAGGTGCCATATGTGTACAATGTACATCTGCCTTCAAAGGCGTAAACAAACAAACAAACAAACAAAAGACTCAACCGTCATTCATAAGCATTTAAAAATGGATTGCAAATTGAAATAATATTTTGAGGGGCGCCTGGGTGGCTCAGTCGGTTAAGCGGCCGACTTTGGCTCAGGTCATGATCTCACGGTCTGTGAGTTCAAGCCCCATGTCGGGCTCTGGGCTGATGGCTCATCAGAGCCTGGAGCCTGCTTCGGATTCTGTGTTTCCCTCTCTCTCTGCCCTTCCCCTGCTCATACTCTGTCTCTATGTCTCTCAAAAATAAATAAACGTTAAAAAAAAAAAAGAAAAGAAATAATATTTTGAGTGTGTCAAAGCAAATCTATTCACATTAATGTTAATCATTTCTTTCTCTTGTAATCATCTCTCTTTCTCATGTTCCACCTACTGGAACATGTCAACTTACCAACGTGGCCGGAGTTCTATATCCTCTGGGGAAGTGCTGCTGTAGACTCCTAAGTCGCTATCAGTCTCTGAATTCCTGATTCTAGAATGAACTGCATCTCATGGATCGAGCTTTTAGGAGCTCAAGCCTCTAGATTTTTCTGGGTCAGAGTCTAGGCTTCGAAGAGTTTCAAATTTTAGACTCCAATAATTAGATTATTTGGGACTCTCGAATTTGGAGAGTCGACTCGAATTCTAACAGTCGAACTTTTGGGAAAAGAAATGAAGGCTAAGTCCTTCCTGCCCGTGGCTCCCTCCCTCCCTCCCTCCGAAGGCCCCTTGACCCCTTCACTCTTTCCTTACCCCCACCCCCAACCTGCCACCACATAGTGGTGCCCGGGTCACTCACGGCTTGAGGCAGTGGGCAGCTGTGAGCAGCCAGCGGTCAGCGATGAGGGTGGCCCCGCAGAAGAGGCGGGTGAGGAAGAAGAGCCCGGCCTGCCAGGGCTGCGAGTTGGGGCGGCATTCCTCGGCCCCGATTGCTCGGGTGTCTGCCCAGCCGTGCCCTGGGGTGGGGTGGAGGCAGTGGGGTCAATGACAAGCACGGTGGGAGGGCTGGGGGGGAGAAGTGCCCGGGTCGTCTAGCAGGAAGGGGAAGGGCGAGCGTGGGGGGGGAGGGGGTGGGGGGGGAGGTAGGGGGAGTGGTTGAGGGAGCTCTAGGGGCCGTTTGTACAGGCAGCAGGATAGACAGCCGGAGCCTCACCTGCCAGGAGAGAAACCAGAGCACAGACGAGTCCCAGCTTCATGACCTCGGGGTGCCTGGCTCTTGAACATGCGTTGGGGCGCTCGGTCCTTCTTTAAGGTAAGCCATGCCATCTCCTTCCTCCTCTCTGGGGCCGCCCCTGTGATTAATCTGGGTTGGGAAATGTCCCGGGAGGAGGGGGAAGCCCTGGGGCCTTGACTGGGGGCCTTGGGAATGGAGGTGATGCAGAGGGACCCCCTCCCCATGTGTGGATGAGCTGGTGACCTGCCGGGCCAGGGCTCGGGTGGAATGGGGGAGGGGCCCTGGGATCTCCAGAGAGGAGAACCCTCATTGCCACGATCTGGGGATGCGGGACCTGGATACAGGATGTCCTGTGACCTGGAGGAGGAAGAGGGACTGGAAGATGATCCCTCAGGCTGGGTCCTGAGGCGGAAGCAGGTTTATCTTGAATGAAGCTTGTGGGGAGCAGTGACCAGTGTCCTGGGCAGGAGGGAGGGAGAGGCGGAGGACCCCCTCCCAGAAAGCAGGCGAGGGTTGGGAGAAAGAACAGAGACTCGGTAGGAAGGAGGCAGGCAGGACGGGGCAAGGCAGGGAAAGAGAGAGAAAGAATTAAAGACAGAGAAGGACAGAGATAGAAGGATTGGGGGCGGGGGAGAAGGAGAGAGAGGCAGATACACAGACAGAGCAAAGCAGAGACCACAAGGAGCCACACACGTGTGCACACCCTACCCTGGGCACCCAGGCCCCTTCCTGCAAGAACAAAGGTCTCTCCTAGAAGGCTGAGGGCATACGGTCCCCACCGCGTTAACCCACTCTTGTCAGAAACTCCCCCATCCCGGCGTGCCTGGAACTCGCGTACTTTCCTTTTCTCTTAATGCCACCAGGTCTGGGCCAAGCCCTGAGAACATCGCCCTGTTTTTTCATCTCTTCCCCTCCGTTGCCCTTCCTGTCGGCCCGTCCTACCTGCCTCTCTCCCCGGACCCCTCCTCCTCCTCCTCGGGTGGACAGCCCCTGCGTGGCCAAACCCAGATCTGACTCATCTGTGTCCCCAGCATCACCTTTTCAGGGCCGAGCTCTTCTTGGGAGGCCTGAGGAGATGTTAATTAAATGAGCGAAGGTCTTTCTTCATATTCTTCTTTTCCTGGTACACTCCTACTCATCCTTCAGGACTCAGCCTAAATGCCCCCTCCTCCAGGAAGTCTGCTGTGATTTCTCAAGGAAGACTACATCTTTTCCTCCCCTGGGCACTCACAGACTCCTCTACTTTCTGTTGCCATAAGCCCGATTATCAGTCTGGGGCTGGGCTCCCCTGGAGTGTGTCCTTGGTACAGTGCTTCAGAGCACGGGCTCAGGGACCCCCGGGGGGCGCAGTCGGTTAAGCATCTGACTTCGGCTCAGGTCGTGATCTCACGGTTCGTGAGTCTGAGCCTCACATCAGGCCCTGTGCTGACAGCTCAGAGCCTGGAGCCTGCTTCGGAGTCTGTGTCTCCCCTTTGTGCCCCGCCCCCACTCACACTCTGTCTGTCTCTCTCTCTCTCAAAAATAAACATTAAAAAATTTTTTTTTTTTTAGGGCACGGACTCTGGAACTGGATCATTGGTTTCCAAATCTCAGTGCTGGCGACAGGTGTGTGACCTTGGGTAAGTCGCTGGACCTCTCTCAGCTTACTTATTACTAAGAAGTAATAATAATCCAGGTAGCGGGGCGATTGAGCGAATTAACCCATCTGAAGCCTTACGGCAGTGCTGGGGACATGGTTAGCGCTCAACAAATATAATGTAACGTGTCTATCCGTCTCCTACAGAGCCCCGTGCTGCCCCCATTACGACACACATCACTCATGGTCGTAGGGTGTCTAACTCTCTCTCCGGACAGGCAGGTCCGTCTCTGAGACCAGAGACCGAAGAGCCACTCTGTGCCAAGTGCCAAACTAAGTGCCGTTGATAACGTCTCTACAGCTCCCTTCATAAACTGTACTCCGTGCCTGGTGGATGAGCACTGTGTGTGTACTATCTCATTTAACTCTCATGGGAGTCTATCCTATCTCTGTTCCAGGGAAGGGAAAATTGAGGTACAGAGAGTATTCAAGAAATGTTCTCAAGGTCACGAAGTGACAGAAAGTGCATTTTCTTCTCTGCCTGGTACACCCCTACTTATCCTTTTAAGCTCCATGCAAATGTCCCCTGATCTGAGAAGACCTCCCTGTCCCCTCAGAAAGAGTTCTTGGCCTCTCCTTAGGGCACCCTGTGCCTGCTTCTGTCACCGACCAATTTTTGTCATTCATTCAACAATGTATTGAGTGGTTTCTGTGTGCCAGGCACTGCGCTGGGTGCTTCAGAAAATCACAGCAGATAAATCAGAGTCCCTACTTTCATGGACTGAGTTGAGGGAGACAGGGGACGGGTCATTAAACAGTAAACAGAGAAACGAGGTCATTTCAGCTCTAACAAGTGTTGCCAAAGAAGTAAACTGAGCAATGGATTGTTGTCCCGGTGAGGGCAGGGGGACCCCTATGGCCAGGGCAATCCTGGAAGGCTTCTTTGAAGAGGTGACCTTTTGAGTAGAAACCTGAGGAAGTAGAAACCTGAATGACAAGAACGGAAGTCTCGCCTGTCTCCCTGACCCGACCAGCAGCTCCTGGAGGGAAGAGCTCAGGCTGATCGTCTCCAGGACCTGGAGTGGGACACAGCTCAATAAACACCTGTAGCGTGATGACTACAGGAACGGGCGATTTGCCTTTAAAAATGAACAGAGGGGTGCCTGCGTGGCTCAGTTGGTTGGGCTCCTGACTTCAGCTCAGGTCATGATCTCACAGCTCGTGAGTTCAAACCCCGTGTCGGGCTGACAGCTCAGAGCCTGGAGCCTGCTTCGGATTCTGTGTCTCCCTCTCTCTCTGCCCCTCCTCCACTCCTATTCTGTCCCTCTGTCTCTGTCTCTGTCTCAAAAATAAATAAACATTAATTTTTTTTTAACGAATCAAAGTTTTGAGGTCCCACCTACTTTGCTTCTGATTCTCACTCATATACTGTCTCTCTGTCTCTGTCTCAAAAATAAATAAACATTAATTTTTTTTTTTTTTAATGAATCAAGGTTTTGAGGTCCCACCTACTTTGCTTCTGATTCTCGCATGACAAACTCGGCTGATGCGCCTGATCAGCGTTTCCTGGGCGTGCTAACGGGGGTGGAGGAAGGAAGCTGGAGAGGCTCAGCGCTGGAAACCGCGGGCTAGGCTCCTGTGGGCCCTGTGAGGGCAAGGACCCTGCGGTTGGCGTCACCGCGTTCCCAGCGCCCAGCATGAGGCCTGCCGTATCACAGGCGTTGGAAAGGGGCCGACAGGAACAGCCTGGCTGGGAAGCTTCTGCCGCGCATACGTTCAGCTGATGTACCGTCTCCAGAGTCCAGGCTACGCGGAGACACCTCTGCCTGGATTGTGTGTGTGTAGTGCCCTCCAGCATAGAAGTATTTACACGGAGATACTTTCGGGGAGAGGAAAAGAACCCTTCTCCTTCCAAATTTTCAGGGTGAAATTTCAAAGCCAATTCGGGGAGGGTTGGGCATGGAGGTGGACCGGGGAGCTGTGGGCACTGGCTCGGAGGCTGAGAATGGAGATACACAGCGGAGCTGGGATCGGAGCTTGTGGTTGGCGAGGGGATGGAGACGGATCTGACCGAAACCCTTCCCCCACATCTCGGAGGACTTGCTGATGTGAACTTAGCAACGAGGCAGGGAGGGTTCCTCTGGTCTTAGGGGCTGAGCTGGATCCAGGGTAAGGACTCTTGGGTTCCAGTGGCCACGGGAAGGAAGAGAAGGTGACTCAGAGGTGGCCCAGCTCCTGCCGGCACGGGAGGGACTGGGGTTGGGTGGACCAGACACGGCAAAACAGTGGGAGGGAGGGAGGAAGTGGTTAAGGGCTGCTTCGTGGAACTCGAGAGGAGGAGGGTGCGAGAGGAGGGTGCGGAATGGGATTCTCCCATCGGCCCTGAGGGACTGGGATGGTGTGGGGGGAGGGAGCTTGGGATTGGGGGCCACTCCGGTGCTCTTCTCCCCAGGACACAGAGTCACCAGGATGTGTTTGCAGATCATGACAACGGGTAGTCGGGGCTCAGCACCCACGGTGTTAATGCTTTACTGATAATCACCATAGCAACCTGCACACTCAGGTTAGGTCATAGCCTCCTCACAACGCGGATATGAGTAGGCACTGCATCGTCCTCATATTCCAGGGGAGGAAATAGAGGCCCAGAGAGGGTGCTCAGCTTGCCTGAGGTCACACAGCAGGGAGTGGTAGAGGGAGCCCAGTCGGGTGAGTGACAACTCCTCTCGGGGAGCCGGGGGCGACCACCAGCTTCCTCGTTTCTCTTCCATTTAAGAAACAAAAACTTTGCCATCGCTTTTGGCGCTTCGTCTCCAAAGTGGGCAGAGAGCAGCAGTGGGCGGGGGGGAAGGAGGGAGGAGGGAGATATCGGCGGGTGTGGGTGGACAGTGGAGGTTCGGAGGTTCAAACGGGGCAGGGGAGGAGTCCAGCCCCCCCCCCCCACTGGCGAGGACGGGGAAAGAAGGCAGCCGGTAGACGTGCTGCACCTCCTCAGTGGGCACGCATGGTTGTCTCTATCCAGGACGTGTACTTGCAGAGCTGAGTGTAGACGGCTGGATGCGGAGCCGAGCCGCAGGGGTAGATGCCCCAGGAAAGGGTGCCCTGCAGCGTCTCGTCACAGACCAGAGGGCCACCAGAGTCACTCTGGGGGTGGGGGAAGGAGAGATCAAATAAATACATCAATTCAAAGGCTGCCGCTTGGGGGTCTGGGATAGCGACAGGGAGGGAAGGGGTTGGGTGGGGTTGGACTTGCGTTTGGATCAGGGTGAGGTTGGCGAGGCACCCGAGTGGCTCAGTTGGTGGATTTCGCGGTTCATGAGTTCGAGCCCCGCATCAGGCTCTGCACTGTCAGTGCAGAGCCCACTTCGGAACCTCTTTCCCCCTTATCTCTGCCCCTCCCCATGCTCTCTCGCAAAAATAAATAAAACATAAAAAAAAAGATGAGGTGGGTTCAGTCTGAGCTGGGTCGGGATGCGGCCGGACCAGGGGTGGTGGCCGTTGGACGGGGGAATGAGAATGAGAGATGATGGTAGAGCTGGGATTGTAACTGGCGGCGAGGGTGGGCGGGGGGGGGGGGGGATGGAGAGAGCCGGACAGATAGCCACAGGGCTCGGGTTTAGGGATGGCTTGAAGATGGGAACGCAGTTGAGGATGGGGTAGGGCTGGGCACGAGCAGATGGACCCCCAAGGTGGTAGAGTTGGACGTGGGGCGGGGATGGAAGTTCGCGTAGGGATGGGATGGTGTTGGACGTGGGGATGACACGGGGGGGGGGCCGTAGGGTTGGGGACAAGGGCGGGGCGTTCCGATTTCCCGTAACTTCCCCATCCTAGCTCCCGTGAGCCAGAGACCCTCCCTGGCCAGGCCCTACCTGGCAGGGGTCCTGCCCCTGGTCCAGTCCTGCACATATCATGTTGTTGGTGACCACGCCAGGGTAGAAGACCTCGCATTCTTTAGGGCTCAGGACAGTGACCCTGGAGCAACTCAGGCCCTTGTTGTACTTCACTGACAGGAGAAAATAGGAGGTGATCCCGCGGCCAGCCTCCAGTCCCCCAGGACTCAGGAGTCCAGGCACCCAGACTGTTCCCACCCCAGACCCCAGGCCCCCAGCCCGTCCTTCCCCGGACCCAGGGTCCAACCCACCCCACCCCCCTCCCCCCATCAGGCCCTCAGTTCTTCTTCCCCCAAGATACAAGCCTCAGGGTGCCCAACTCTTGCCTCTTCGGGTGGCCGTGGTGCCCCAGCCAGCCACCTGGCACTGGTCTCCCGGCTGGGCGCAGCGGTAGGGCAGACGCAGGGTCTGGACGCGAGGCCCCAGCACTGCCGGCCTGACCAGCTTCAGCAGCATGAGGTCATGCTCGTCCGTCCGCCTCGGCAGGATGGGCCCCGAGCCGCGCTGGTACTTGGGGTGGACGACGGGGCGGGTGGTCCTGCGGAGCTGCTCGCCCTGGATGAGCAGCAGGTGGTCGTCCCCAATGCGGGCCCACAAAGGCCTGGGGACGGAAGAGCCATATGGAGGTAAAGCCTTTGTAGGGCCGGGGACGAGACTCCGAGTCCCTGGGAAGGAGGGGACTGGCAGCAGGGCGCGAGCCCGGGCTCCTGGGTCTGAGGGAGGAAGGGGTGGGGGAGGAGGGAGCTGGGGATCTGAGTTCGGCAGGAATTGAGGACTGGGGGTCTACTTGGGTAAGTCTGCCACTTCCGTTTTAGACCATTCAGTGGAGACCGAGGAGTATATTAACTAGACAAAGGCTGGTGGACGGGCCCGGAAGCGCTGAGAAGGACCGACAGCGCCCCTTGGCGGCCACAGCACAATCCCGCCTCTCCCCTGCAGGAAGCCCTCCAGGACTGACTCCCGCAAGGAGCTGGGAGAGGTCCATACCCTCAGGCGCCCCAGCCCTTCCCGCCACCTCCCGGGACCCGGCGCCTCCGCCGCCCCGAGGAGCTGCCCCTACTTGTTCCCGCAGTGGGCAGCTGTGAGCACCCAACTCTTGTCCACCAGGACGCCTGCGCAGTGGAACTTGAGGCCGTCGAAGAGGGAGACCTGCCAGGGCTGTGAACCGCGTGCGCACGGGGCGCCGGAGGCCACAAGGTCCAAGCTGGTGTCGTTTCTGGGCGTCGTTTCCACCTCCGCGGCTGGAGAAAGACAAGGGGCGGAGACGGGGCACCAGCTGGGCTTGGGGCCGCAGCTGGGCCGTGCGACCCGCCTCCCGGGCCCGCAGGCGGAACCGGGGAAGCTGGGGGTGAGGGCTGGAAATTGGGGGTCTTGCGGGAACCGAACGGAAGTGGCGGAGATGACCGCGGGAAAGGGGAAGGAGGCGGGGACGGAGCGGAGCGGAGCTGGGGAGAGCGAACCGGGAGGTTCTGGAGGGGCGGGGACAGAATGCCGCGATGGGAACAGAGGAGGACTGGAACCCGACCGGGCCACCAGGGGGCGGGGACGGAGCGCGGCGGAAAGCCGCTGGAATAGCGCCGCGCCACGGCGAGAGCGGAGCGGGCCGAAGGCAGCGAGGCCCGACTGGGGCGATAATTGGGCGGAGTTAGAAGGAACGGGGACGGAAAGGGACCGAGAGGGGACGGGGCTGGTCAGGGGGCCGGGAAAGGAAGCCGAGCGGAGCAGGGAGGAGTAGGGGCCCAGGCGCGCGGGGCAGGGGGCGCGGGGCCCCGGAGGCGAGCTCGGAGCGGCGCGGGGCTGGCTCAGGGGCGGGCCCGCTCGGGATCGGCAGGCGGGGGCTGGGCCGCCCGGAGGAGCCGAGCTGCGCGGGGGCTGGTGACAGGCGCACTCTCCCGTCTCCCCTGATCCCCGGCGCCTCCCGCCGAGCGCTGTCCCCCGCCTCACCCCAGAGTTGCGTCACGAGCAGCGGCAGCAGCAGGATGGCCCGGGCCCGGGGGCCGGAGGCGGCGGAGGGGTGGAGGCGCGGAGGTCTCATGGCCGGGACCGAGGCTAGGGGGGCGGGGGCGGATTGAAACAGATGCCCCGTCGGAGACCCCGCGCCCCGCGGCGCCCGTCCGCCAGTCCCGGGCCACCCCGGCCCGCGAAGACCGCTTAACGTGCGGCCGACGACCTCAGGGACAGGCGGACGGGCGATTCGGGCCAGAATACCAGGGACGGGCCCCATTACCCTAATGACGCCCCCCGTGGCGTCCTCCAGACCCCCCCCCCACCCCGATGCCCCAGACCCCGGCTTTCCCGGACTGCCAGCCGGCCCGCATTTGGGTTTCGCCCTCCTTCACAGGTGGCGCGCGGGTCCGAAGCGCAGAGGCGCGTCCCACAGATAGGGAAACAGGTTCAAACGGGGCTCCTGCCTGCGACCCGAAGGTCCCCACCCATGCTCTCACGACCCGCCCCTGCCGGGGTAGGGCCTCCCACCTCACCTGGGAGTCGCTGGTGGGGAGGAGGGGGGAGACTCAGAAGTGCCTCTGCCCTGCCGAGTGGGCTGCCGGAATCCTCTGCCCTGGGACCCCTGGTCAGGCCTTGCCTTTTAACCCTCGAAGAGCCCGGAAATTTCCCCGCCCTCCCCCCAGGGGCTCACTCCCTCCCTTTCCCTCTCCCTAATTATACGTGGGTGGGGCTGGCATCCAACCTGGGCCCCAGATTCCTGCTCTGGGAGGGGCCCAGGGAATACAGACTCCTTCCTGGGCCCCAAACAGCCTTTTTGGAGGAACTGGATTCCTTGGGGATTCCCCAGGCCTCCGGTCTTCTCGGCTGGGGAGAGAGGATCCCAGGGACATTAAGAGTCTCCGGGAGAGTGTTGGAGAGAGAGGAAAATAAACAGGGAAACGCATACCTAGCCTGACAGAGAAAAGCCAGAACGCCGGCCTGGAGAGAGGGAGGCAGAGAGACAAGATGGATGGAAGGACAGGAGCCGCACAAACTGAGAGACACAGAGAGGGAAGGGGCTCGTAGGGGGAATGGACCACAGCGTAGAGCCAGAGTGATGCCATCCCCACAGACAGAAGGGGGGGCTCAGCGGGTGGCCCAGCGCCTAGCGCCCCTCTTCCTCGTGGTGTGTGTGGCGGGGTGCGCATCACACCCATGTATGGTCACGTCACATCCTCCCTGTCACCTGCGTGTCTTCAGGTGACACACGGGCCCATGAATCACAGGAGGCCAAGGCCACAGAGGAATGTCAGTATCACCCGGGCCAGCTGCTCCCTCCTTTCCTTTCAGGTAAGAAATGGGAGGCCCAGAGAAGGCTGTGATTCACAGGTGGTCACGCAGGAAATCCGCCCAACAACCGGGAGGCCCTCGGTCCAGCTCTGGGCTCTTTCTTATTCCTCGTGCCCGCCACCTCCCCCCTGCAAGGGAAGCAGGACCGTCCACAAAGATTCTGAGCTCTGGACTGTTTGTGAGGCATCTTCCCCAGTGGGAATCGAGTTTACTCTAGAGGTCGTCCAGCTCCGGGCTGTCGAATCAAACCTCCTACGACAGTGGAAATGCCGTGTGTGCGACATTCGGAACCACAGCCCTGTGTGGCCACGGAGCGTTTGATATATGGCAAGTGTGACTGAAGAGTTGCTTTTCTGATTTTAGATACTTTTAATTTAAATAGTCCCATGCCGGGGCGCCTGGGCGGCTCAGTCGGCGAAGCATCTGACTCTTCGATTTCAGCTCAGGTCCTGAGCAGCATGGAGCCTGTTTGGAATTCTATCTCTCCCTCTCTTTCTGTCTGTCCCTCCCCTGCTTGTGCACGTGTGCTCTGTCTCTCAAAATAAATAAATACACTTAAATAAATAAATAAATAAATAGCCCTGTGTGGTTAGTGGCTACCATATTGGCCAACACGGGTCTGGCAGAACTACTTAGCATGGAGGTTGGGAAAAAACAAAACAATGATAGCTCCTTTTCTTAGGTCGTAATTATGTGCAGGCTGACTTAACCTCACACGTTATCGTATTTTCACGCTCATGGTTTTACAGATAAGAAAACCGAGCCTTGATCGAGTTTCGCTCTGTAGTTAAGACATCAGCTTGCTTTAAAAAAGAAAAGGAAAAAGGAAAGAGAAGAGAAAAGAAAAGGGAAGACGAAAGAAGAGACGAGAAAAGAAAGGAAAAGGAAAGGACAAAGAAAGATTTGATTCCTTGCTCTTCTCCTTGCTGTGTGACTAGGAGCAAGGGACTCGTTTCTCTGTTCCCCAGTTTCCTCTTCTGCAGAATGCATACACTAATAGCACTTAATCTTTGTGTAGATTAAGTTAGTTGATATGTTTAACAGCCCTTGGAGCAGGTAAGGCATACAGGAAGCACTCCAAAGAGTCACTCACTCAGTAAGTGTTTATTGAAACCTCGGTGAATGCCTTTGGGGGTGGAGATACAACAGTGAAGGAAACAACATTTCTGCCTGCCAGGATCACACGTCAGTACGAGGCAGGATTTGAACCCAGGCCTCATTAATTCCAACCCCCAAGTTGATTATTAAACCACAACACGTCTCCTCGTTAAGGTGGCTGAAAAGAAAATAGATAAAGACCTCCTCTCTCGGGCTTGAGTGTTAACAGAATGAACAAAGGCCACGTCACCAAGTAGGGGTCGGGAGGGTCGGGCTGCGGTACGCCGGTCCCGGCTAATTGTCCGCCATAGTCTTCTGGATCCAGTCTACATATTTGCAGACCTTGGTATAGACCCCAGGCTTTTTGGTGACAGCGCATGGATCCTGGCCCCAGGAGATAATGCCTTGAAGAGACCCGTCACAGACCAGAGGGCCCCCAGAGTCACCCTGCGTGTAGAGACAGAGACAACCAGTCACAAAAGGGGGGGGCGGCCGTGGGGGAGGGGCAGGTTTGGGCGCGGTGTTGGGGATGGTGTTGGGTTTGGGGTGGAGATTGAGGAGGGGGTTGGTGAGAGGATTGGGGATGAGGTTGGAGCTATGGGTGGCCGTAAAGATGGGGTGAGGGGTTGAAAGTGGATTGGGGGATGGTCGGGGCTGGAATTGGGGGTGGAACCGCGGATGGAGTTGGGGATCACATGGAAGTTAGAAATAGGAACTAGAGGTAGAGACGGATCGAGGGTCACAGGGAGGGGAGATGGGGTTAGGGCTGGGGATGAAATTGTGGGTGTAGATGAAGAGGCAAGTTGAGGTGGGAGGTGAGCCCGGGGATGTGGATGGAGACCCCGGCGTGCGCCCCCTGACCTGGCAGGAGTCTTTGCCTTCTTCCCGAACGCTGGCGCACACCATGGTGTCTGTGATGTTGCCGGGATAGGCGTCCTCACACTCTTCGTGCTTAATGATGGTGATGTTGGCGCATCGCAAGGTGTGGGGCAGGTGCACTGTGGAAATGGCATGAAGGGGTGTGGAAAACGAGAGCCCCCAGTCCCCTTCCCCGAGCTCCGGAGTCTGCTCTGGGCCCAGGGACCTCGCTCTGCGCCCACCCCCCACCCGCGTCCCGTCCTTCTTGCTGGGAGCCGACTCATCTCTCTGCACCGGCAAGGCTATCGAGTAAATTTATGAGGCCGGTTGTTCCAAACGCACTCTCTCTAATTCAGCCCTGGTGGGTGGCTGTAATTATCCTCATTTTATAGAGAAGAAAACCAAGGTTCAGAGAGGTGAAGCCACTAGCCTGAGGGCCTACAAACTAGCAGGTGGTGGGTCTGGCGTCATCACGTCTGTCTGACTCCGAGGCCCCGACTTTTGTCTCGGTCCTCCCCCACCCTTACTCGTGTACTCTTCTTGTTGACTTATCCCACCGCTGACACCCCCACGAAGCCCCTCTTGCACAATCGTACTCTATGACTCCGCACTGCAGGTTCCTCTGGTTCCCTCTGTCCCTCTGTCCTTCCACCCGCCCCCCCCCACTCCGTGTGGCCCTCTAGAGCCCCTACACTGGGGGCTGGACGTGGTGCCCCAGCCGGAAATGAGGCAGCGGGTGCCAGGAGTGACACAGCGCGATGACAGCGTGAGTGGTCGCACGGCCCGGGTGATGAAGGCGGCGGTGGCCAGCTTCACCAGCATGATGTCATTGCGGTGGTCTTTGTTGGGGAGGCTGTTGTTGAAATCTGGGTGGGGGAAGGACTCGGTGGCCGTTCGGGTCTGCTCACAGCCATCCCGCCGCTGGAGGTTGTGCTCCCCCAGGTGAACTACGTATCGGCTGAGGCGGGAGAGAGGGCGGTCAGAGGTGGAAGGGCAGGAAGAGAGGCAGGAGATGGGAGGTGGGGAGACACAGAGGGGGAGGGTTGAGCGCAACTGAGAGAAGGAAGGAACGAAGCTTCTGCTTTCCATCCCACCCCCATTTCCCACCGAGGCCTCCTTCCAAACCATAACCGCATCTCAGCCCCCACCCCCTTCCCAACGCCTGCCATGCTTCCATCCTGGCTCAGCTTGGCATCCCGTCATCAACGCTCACGCCGCCCCGCCCGCGCCCGTCTCCCACCCCGTGCCCATTCTCCCCATCCCCAAGCCCCTCTCCATCCATCTCTCCATCTCCAGCCCCCTGCCGGCCCGCCCCGGCCCCCGCACCCACGGCTTGCGGCAGTGAGCTGCTGTCAGGAGCCATTTGGGAGCGATGAGCGTTGCCCCGCACAGGAGCCGCGTCTTCTGGAACAGAGCCACCTGCCAGGGCTGGGAATGAGGAGAGCACTCATACCCCTTGATGATCCTGGTCTCTCCCCCTACATGCCCTGGAGGGGAGTGAGGGCAAAAGAGGGGCTCAGGCAGAAGTGGAGGCGGAGAGAACAGAGAAAGGATGGGCGGCGTGGGCCCCAGCCCTGCGTCCCGCTGGGATGCACTGTCCGGACAGGCCAGGTATTAAATGACTGAACCGCTTCCATACTGGTTGGTCAGTAGCTACTGTTCTGGGCTCTTTGAGTGTCTCCCCAGCTCTCCTGGCCCTTCCCCTGGGACCCTCCTTGACCCCTCGCCATTCTAGCATCGAGGGATTACGCCTGGCCTGGTGAGGGGCATTTGGGACCTCGTTATGGCTCATATATCCATTTAGACCCTCTGTGGATTATTCTGTATTTGGAGTATCAGCCCCGTCAGTACCCAGACGCAGAGGGTTGAGAGATCTCAACGATTTGAGAAGGAGGCCCCTGCCCTCTCCTGTGCCCCACCATACCTGTCACCAGAGCAAGCATGATTAATGGCAGAATCATCACGGCCTGGAGAGGGGAAGGGCAGGCCCCAGGTTCTTCTGGGAAGAAGAAGGGACAAGGGGCCAAGTCACTTTACGGGGAGACTAGGGAGGGACTGGTTTGTGCCCTCTCCTCCTGTCTCGGCTCTGGCTTCCCCCCGGGAGAAAAACAATGGGGTTTGAGGACCCCCCCGCCCCGAGCTCTCACAGCATCCGAGGCTCCAAACCTTTAAAATAAATCTTTGAGGGGCGCCTGGGCGGCTCAGTTGGTTAAGCCTCTGACTTCGGCTCAGGTCATGATCTCATGGTTCATGAGTTCGAGCCCCACATCAGGCTCTGCGCTGACAGTGTGAAGCCTGCTTGGGATCCTCTCTCTCTCTCCCTCTCTCTCTGCTTCTTCCCCCTCTCTCAAAATAAATAATAAATAAACTTAAAAAAAAATCTTTGGTATCAGGGGTGGCCTTAGAGCGGCCTGATCTCAGCTAAAAGCTGCCGGCAGCCAAAGAGGATACGACAGTTGCTGGGAGGGGCTTTAACTTTGGGGCAAGCGATCGCCAGCCCCGTTTTAAGTCAGCCACGGTACCTGTGAGATGCATTTGGGAGAACACTTTCCTTCTTATCCACCTGAGACCTGGCCAGGCCCCAGCAGCTGGGGACAGGTGAATACGAGCCTCCTCCCCAGGGTGATATGGGCCCTTCTAGCGGGGGGGGGCTCAGCCTGGGGCCGCGTTTTAGCCTTCGCCTTCCGAATACCTGCTCCTCTGAAGGACAGGCAGATAGAGCTGGGCCAGGCTGGTCAGGGGAGAGGCCGGTGCCCTCAGCAGCCCTAGCCAGCAGGGGGAGGGGTGGAGGGCTGGACTCTGCTATCGAAGTGGGGTTCAGAGGTCACTGAAGTTGGGGGCAGCCAGTTGGAGACACAGAGAGAGGCAGAGAGCCCCCGCCCAAGCCTAGAAGGACAGAGCAGAGGGAGGAAGGGTGCGGGGGCAGAAGGGGCAGGCACACTGCATGGGGTGGGGGTGGGGGTCTTCCCTTCCCTCCCCGACTCACAGGCGCGGGGACTGGGGCTCTGGGTGGCCGTTGGTGGTGGTGGTGGAGGCAGCTGCGGCGGTTTGGGTCAGAGGCAGGTTGGGTCAGAGCATCAGGCACCAGGCAGGTGGCAGACGCGGGGTGGCCCGGATGACTAGGCCTCCTAAGCCCTGCCTTGTTGCCCTGGGGGCGGTGTGTGTGTGTGTGTGTGTGTGTGTGTGTGTGTGCGCGCGCGTGCGCACCTGCCTCTGTCACCTCTCCAAGCCCCTCTTCTCTCTGCTTTTCTCCGTTTCTCCACCTGTCTGCCTCCTTCCTTGTCAGGCCGAATCTCTGTCTCTCCGTCTCTGCCACTTCCTGACTCTCCGTAATTCTCTGTGTCATTTATCTCTTTGCGTCTCTGTGCTTGTGCCTTTCTGTCTCTTGGTCTCTCTGTCTCGCCTCTCTCTCAATCTCTCCCCGCAGGACTCTTAATTCTTTATCTTTCTTCATGTCTCTCCGTCTCTGCCTCCCTACACCTCCTTCTCTCCCCCCGCCCTCCACCTCAGTTTCCCAGTCTTTCCCTCTGTCCTGTCCCTGCTCCTCCCTCCCCACAGCCCAAGCCCAGGTGGGCCCCTGGCCTCCTCGGGGCCCTCCCTTCTCCGTTCCAAGGAGAGGGGAAACTGGGGCGTCATAGAGGTGGGGCCACTGCCAGCCGAAGGGGCAGGCCGGGAGGGTGGGGGAGGCAGGTTGGGGCCTGCGGAAGGGGAGTCAGTCTTCTGCAAGGCCTCGGCCCCTAGCATTCCTCTGGGGCTTGGTTTCTGCCACCCTCCCCTCCGCTCCGCTCCCCTCGCCTGCCTCCGCCCCTCCCCTCAGCACCCTGTCCCCCCCTCCACCACCAATCCAGCTGTGACACTTACTCGCTGTGTGACTTGGGTCCAATGAGTTCCGAATCGGAGCCGCCTCAATTTCCTGTCTGCCGATCCCTCTATCTCCCGGCAGGCTCCTTATCGGTTGGAGCTCCTGCCCTCCTCTCTCCCCTAACCAGCAGTGGGGCAAGACGACCCGGAATGGGTTCTGAAGGCAGCCCGGCCTGGCCTCAAACCCCGGCTCTGCCTCTTCCTACCACAGCGACGTGCGTCAAGGGACTCCACCCCTGTGAGGCTCAGTTTCTTCATCTACGAGATGGGGGGACAGCCCTGCCTTGGGGTGATTGGGATGAGGACTGCAGGAGAGCTGAGCACAGCAGGTGCTCAGCAAGTATTCCCACGCTGCCGCCATCACCTCCCCCCCCCCACTCTCCCACCCACAGATTCCCTTTCCATTCACTGGGGAGAAGCTCTCTTTCCACTTCCTGGATGGTGGTGAAGACAGACCCCAAGGGGCGGGCAGGACTACCTGAAGACCTAGTCTGGGTCCTCTTGCTTTCCAAGGCCGCACCCCGCCCCTGCCATCATCACAGACGTATTAAAACAAACCCACAGCCCACATTGAATATAACGTGCGCTCACCAGCTGCGGCAAGGCCAACTTGGAATCGGCTAGGTGGAAGAACGTTACGTTTTATAGACATTTAATTAAACGGTCACGAATTTTGATTCTGCGGCTTTCGTTTGGCATTTTGAGGCCAATAATTTTACCCCCTTCGGGTCCTTCATGGGCACTGTTCCTGAAGCGCTGGGTGGAGGGAAACAAAAGGCCCTATTTTTATTGTTAGAAGTAACCTTTCCTACTCCGTTCCCGTGTGACTCTTTTTTTTTTTAAATTTTTTTAACATTTATTTATTTTCGAGAGACACAGAGACAGAGCATGAGCAGGGGAAGGGCAGAGAGAGAGGGAGACACAGAATCCGAAGCAGGCTCCAGTCTCCAAGCCGTCAGCACAGAGCCGGATGCGGGGCCCGAACTCACAGACCAGACTATGAGATCATGACCTGAGCTGAAGTCGGCCGCTTAACCGACGGAGCCCCCCAGGTGCCCCTGTGACTCTTAAGGGAAAACCCTCATCCTCTGTGGTCTCTATTCCTCTATTGTGGGTAGAGGAGTTGCTGAGCCTCCCTCCCGTATCAGCCGGCAAGGGGACAGACAGACAGACAGACACAGCTCCTCCTCCAGTTGCATTTATTCCCGGTAGTTGGAGTTCTGGGAAGAAAATCCTCGGGGCGAGAAGAGCGGGAGCCAGGGGCGATAACGGGTGACGTGTTCGTGCGCTGAGGGTCGCTCAGTGTGGCCCCAACCTGAGGGGTGGAGGCGGAGGGAGCAGGTTAGTGGTTTCTCATGACCGTCTGGATCCAGTCCACATATTTGCAAACGCTGGTGTAGACTCCTGGGATGCCTTTTTGCCCACAAGGCTCCACGGTTCCCCAGGACACCAGGCCCTGAAGGACGCCTCCGCACACCAGGGGGCCCCCGGAGTCTCCCTGGAAGACAGAAGGAGAAGGAGCACTGAATAAATAAGAGAGAAATGCTGTTCCCATTTTCTTTTTCCCGACCCCCAAATCCATTCCCGGGCCTTGAAGACAGTGGTCATCAGAGAGAAGAGCTTTGCTCCGTTCCTGAGGTCAGGAGCAATGACCGACCAACAGGGAAGAATAAATACACTGTTCCTAAGGACCAATCTCAGGGACGGCAGGACTCCATGAAAGGCGGTGGTGATTGGGGGGGGGGGTGTCTCTCAAGGGCAATGGTTAGAACTCTGGCCAATGAGTGAAGAGAGTATCTTCAGTGTCCAATCCCAGCGAAGGAGGTGGAAACCATAAGCGTTCTCCAGAGGCCAACTGGCTCGGGCCCTGACCAATGAGGAAGGAGCACAACCTCCAGTGACCAATCCCAGGAAAGGAAGGCGGGAGCTTGAAAAGTTCTCTCAGGGTCAAAGGCTAGGGAGCCAGCAGGGGGTGGCATCCTCCAAGCTGGAGGACCCAAGAGGGCGAGGGACCGGAACTGGAGGGCAAGAGAGTCCACCAGCCTCCTTTCCTGCCTCCCTCCTAGATTCTCTCACTCTGTGACCTGGGCCAGCACCAAATGGAGGACGGTCCCGGGGTCACAGCTGGTTACACACCTGAGTTCCAAATCCCTGCCAGCTCTCGGCCTTCCCCCCACTTTTCTTCCTCTCCCTCTCCTTATGCTCCTCCCACGTTTCCTTCTCGGGTCCCTCCCTTCCTCTCCCCTCCGTCACCCAGCTCTCCCTGCTGTACCCTGCGCCTCCCCTTCTTTCCGACCGCACCTCTCTCTCCCATGCTTCCTGCTCTGTCCCCTACTTCCTGTCCCCGGGGGACGTGCACAGCCGGCATTCCCTCACCTGGCAGGCGTCCGCCCCATCCGCGCCGCTGGCACACACCATGTTGCCCGTGATCCTCCCGGGGAACAGAGCCTGGCACGCGGCACTGGAAACGATGGAGACGTTGAGGCATTGGAGCAGGTCCGGGAATGGTTCTGGGGGTGGGAGACAGAAGCTGCAGTGTTCCCCCAAAGCTTCCCATTTGGGGACCACATCCGTGGGCTAAAGGAAGCCCTATGTAAGTCCGAACTCTGCCCTCTTCCCGTGACCCTCCACTACAATCCTCAGACTTGTAAGTTTCAGATTTATGACTTCGTTTCACAGTGACCCTCGCCCCAGTTCGTTGACACAAGTCCCCTCTCCTTTAACCGATGACTCTGAGTGCCTATAACTCAAGACGCCTTTTGTCCCTCCAACCTCAGACACGATGACTCTGGACCCACTTTTCTCCTTAAATTCCAGATGCCATGTGTGCCCTTTGACCTTCAGTCTTACTGTACTTAGATCCCAACTGGACCTCATGTTCCCTCTCTGTCTCCAGTCCCCACATTTCTTGTCTTCTCTTCAACTTCCAGACTCAGCTCTAAACCATTGTTCCAAACTCCAAAGCGTCTTCTGATCCTAGTTTACTTGACCCCGGACTCCACGACCCCTAACCTCTAGGGCTTCCAATCCCAGACCAGCAATCCCTGCTCGAATCCCAGTTTCTAGCCTCAGATTAGGGCCAGTTTGTGCAACATCCGGGTTCCACGTCCTCAACTCTACAGTGACCTCTAAGACCAGAGTCCCTGACCCACGACGTGTTTATACATGCCTTTTCCTCCCGTCTGGTGACCCCCGCCATCACTCTGGCCTCTAATCACCTCCCTGCCCCACGGCTTCTGACCGACTCCATACCCAACCTGTTAACCACTTTGACTCCCAAGACCCCTGGTCCGCCATAATCTCTAGCCCCAAATCCCAGTCCTCATATTTGACTTGATCCGTCCTTCTGCTGAGATGTTTTGACTCCTGATCTCTCCTCCTACACCCCAGACTTTCCCGTCCTGAGCCCTGACCCCAAGGCCCCCTTACCCTGTGGCTGATTAGTGATGCCCCAGCCCGAGATCTGGCACTCGGTGCCGGCCTGCTGCGCAGGTAGTGGGCAGGGGCAGGAGCTGGACGCTGCGGGTCAGGCGGACGGGGGTGCCCAGTCTCAGGAGCCGGAGGTCATTGTCATGGTTGTGCTGGGTTCCCTGGTAGCCGGGATGGGTCACGGAGAAGCCGCTGCGTCGGATCTGCTCTGTCCAGTCCAGGTGGCTAAGACTGTGCTCCCCCAGGCGCACCCAGTACCTGCTGGGGTGGGAGTGGGGGGTCAAGACAGTTCAGCACGGGGGGGGGGCAGTGGACCCCTGGCTCCCACACCCTCCAGGCTCTCTCTGCTGCTTTGCACCTCCGTGTCAGTCTTCTCTCCCGCACACGCTTGCTCGGTCTCCTTCTGTCTCTGGTCTCTGTCGCCATCTTTCTATTTCCCAAGTGTGCCTTCCCTCCCCGAGTCTCTGGATCTCTGTCACTTTCTGAGTCTCTTAGCCAGGGCAGGGACATCCATCCTTCATGCTTTGCTGCTCTGTTCCCACCGCCTAGAGGCTGCCTGGGCTGTTAGCACTGTCAGCTGAAGGAACGAGTGAGCAGTTCCCAGTCAGTCTGTCTCTTCGTGTCTGAAACTTCCCTTTTGAAAAAAAACCTCAGAGTTTCAGACCTAGGAAGCCCCAGTCTCCTCGTGTCACAGATGGGACCGCTGAGGCCCAGAGAAGTTGCCCCGCCTGGATCTGGGCATAGCTGGGGCGGTGACGGATGTCATGTCAGGGAAAGAAAGGGAACACGAGGAAATAGGAGCAGGTAGATGAGCAGGTTCTGGGACCCCTCGTGCCACCAGCCCCGCCCCGCCCCGCCCCAGGCTCGTTGTGGCGGAAGTCCTACTCTTTGTCTAACCTCAGACCCTCTTGTTGCGAGACCCTCTCTGTACTCCTTGGCACCCCTCCCCACCCCCCTTCTCCTACCCTGAGGGTTCTCCTCCCCATCACCTCCCCTCTGCCCGCCCCTGGAAGAGACCACGCCCAGACAGGGGCTTACCTGCCACTGCAGTGAGCAGCCGTGAGGACCCACCTGCGGTCAATGAGGACCCCCCCACAGCGCAGGTTGGTGCCCTCAAACAGCCCCACTTGCCACGGCTGCGAGTGACGGGCACACTCCTTGCCTTTCGTAATCTTCACTTTGGCCGGTTGGCTGAGCCCTGAGGATGGGGGTGTGGGTCAGAGAGCTAGAGACTGGGGGTCAGAGGTAGGCAGAGAGATGCAGAGATGAAGACACCGAGAGGTAAGAGAGAGGCAGAGACAGGGAGACACAGACCCAGTGACAAATACGAAAAGACCCAGCGATGCCCTGAGACACAGAGAGGAAGAGAAAGAGAAAAAGAGAGAGACGCCTAAAGAGAGGAGGTTGACAGGGGCGCCTGGGTGGCTCGGTCGCTTAAGTGTCCGACTCCTGGTTTTGGCTCAGGTCCTGATCTCACGGTTTTGTGAGTTCGAGCCTAGCGGTGGCATGGAGCCTGCTTGGGATTTTCTGTCTCTCTCTCTCTCTCTCTGTCCCTCCCCACTTTTACTATCTCTGTCTCTCTCAGAATCAATCAATCAATCAATCAATCAATCAATCAATAAAACTTTAAAAAAAAGGTAGGAGTGAGACAGAGACAGACATCCACAGAGATAGAGAGGAAGGACAGAAGCATAGAGACAGGAAGACACAGAGCTAGATCAAAAGATACAGGGGGACAGAGGTGGCAGGGCCTCCCCCTCCCTCCCAGAGCTGGAGGTGAGTGGAGGCATAGAGGCAGCCCCCTCCCCTCCTCAGTGCCAGACTGGGGATCAGACCCGGAGGGGGAGACCGGCCCCCTGCCAGGGAGGAAGGGATTCCCACCCTGCTGGGGAACTCACCAGAAACACACAGGAGCAACAGGATGCTGGAGCCCAGGGCGGGCCACCTCCAGGTCCTGGGAAACGGGGGGGAATGTGAGAGACGGCCCTTTCCCTGTCAACCCGCCCCTCCCTTTGCCCACCCCTCCTTGCCAGCAGCTCCCGGAGGGCAGGATGCCTGCCCATCCCTCCTTCTGCCCTTCTCAGGGGGTCACCTTGTTGGTGACCTCACCTTGTCCGTCGGCTTGCTGGGTCCTCCATGTGGCCGTCACAGTTCCAGCCCGTCTGTCTCTGCTATTTGTCTGAGCCACTACCTGCGTGGCCTGTCCTCCGCGTCTACACTGCCGGTCACCTCCCACCGTCCACCCGGCTTCTCAGCCACCCGTCATGCCGCCCCACCTGTCCCCCTCCTTCTGTCTGTCTGCCCCAGACAGGCCGCTGACACAGCTTTTAAGTCTCTTTGTGTCAGCCCGTGGGATTTCCGGGTTGAGGGAAGGGGACCAGGAAGAGCCGGGGTGGGGCGCGCCCTCTAATCCCGCAGAAAATCTTCTCAGCTAATGGCACCTCATTGGGCCTCACGACTAAATGGGGGGGGGGAGTTGGGCCCAGAATGGCTCTGGGGGGAAGACCCAGCCCCCCTCCTTTTCCCCTTCTCTCCGAGTCAGCGCCCCGAGACCCGTGACTCAAGGTGATCTAGGAGCTGAGTTCTAATCCTCGTTCCCGTTCCCGGGGAGGAAGGCTCGGGGAGGGTGGGGCCCTTCCCCCTGCGCTGTGCAGGGAAGAGGCAGGAGGGTGAGTGGCTAGGAGCGCAGGAAAGTGGAAGGGAGAGGCTGGGAGAGCGAGAGCTGAGAGAGCCCAGACCGAGAGGAGAAGGAAGCGATTTCGAAATAGATGATCAAAAAGAGACAGGAGTTTCCTAACTGGGTTCTTCGGAGTCTGAGTCTAACCGAATTCTTGAAAGGCACGGTGGTCCCTGCTCCCTGTGGGGAAGCCCACTTTTCCTATCTGCATGCAGTTGATTTCTCTAATTCCATGAAGGTTTTTGTTTGTTTTTGGTTTGGTCTTGCACTGAGAAAGGAAGGGAAACAGGGGACCTAGAGCGAGCCGGGGACAAGAGAGTCTGAGCTGCTTCATCCGGGGTTTTGCTTCACCTGTGAGGGAGGGAGAGAGAGAGAGAAAGACACTCGGGGGGAAGGAAGCTGAGAGAAGCCAGGGGAAGGCGGTCAGAGGCGGAGGGAGCGCGAGCGAGCCAGCGAGCGAGCGTGGGGAACCGAAGACCCCCACTGCCCTCCTGCCCTTTAGTCCACCACTTTCTCTTGGATCTTGGGTCTCTTTCCTTCTCTGATTTCATCATCACTAATCTTCAGCGTTTCTTTCTCTTTTTTAATTTATTAAAAATTTTTAAAGTTTTATTTATTTCTTTTGAGAGAAAGAGAGGGAGGGAGGAAGATGAGTAGGGGAGGAGCAGACAGAAGGAGAGGGAGAATTCCAGCAGCCTCCACGCTGTCAGCACGGAGCCCAATGCAGGACTCGAACCCGTGAACCACGAGATCATGACCTGAGCTGAAATCAAGAGTCACACGCTCCACCGACTGAGCCAGCCAGGCGCCCCACAAATCTTCAGCTTTTGATTTGTTTTCAGACAAATCACCTAACTCGATCCCTCTCGATTTCTGGATTTCTGGGGGGTTGGGTTTATTGAGGTGCAATTTACATGGAATAAAATTCTCCCTCTGCTCCAGTCAGGAGCTGCCCTCCAGAACACGCACCAGCACGGCCCGGGTCCCATGGCTTTTGGAGAGAAGCCGGAAACCCAGACTTATGGTGGGACATTTCCTGATTTTCCAGTACTGGCAAGAAAACAGAGCGTCTATAGGTCCCACACAGATTCCTCTCTCTGTCTTCTTCTCTCTTTCTGCCTTTATTTTTAAATTTATTTTGTTAAATGTTGACTTATTTTTGAGACAGAGAGTCCCAGCGAGGGAAGACAGAGAGAGGAGGGGACAAAGGATCCCAAGCAGGCTCCCGGCCGACAGCAGAGAGTCTGACACGGGGCTCGAACTCACGAACCGTGAGATCATGACCTGAGCCGAAGTCGGATGCTCAACCGACTGAGCCACCCAGGTGCGCCCTGGCTTTATTATTTTTTTTTTTTTTAAGTAAAACTCACATAACATAAAATTCTGTGCCCTGAACCATCTTAAAGTCCACAGTTCAGTGAGATCCACCACACTCCAAACAGTGTAACCGTCACCACAATCTAATTCTGGGACATTTTCATCGGCCCCAAAAGAGACTCTGCATCCATTAGGTTGGTGTCCATTGTGTGATGAATATATTAATGAAATGTGGTCTAGCCATACTCTGGAGTATCATTCAGCCAGAAAAAAGAGAGACACACTACCACTGGCTACAACATGGATGAACTTTTGAAAACACTACGCTCGGGGCGCCTGGGTGACTCAGTCCGTTAAGCAGCTGACTTCGGCTCAGGTCATGATCTCACCGCTCGCGAGTTCGAGCCCCGCGTCAGGGCTCTGTGCTGACAGCTCGGAGCCTGGAGCCTGCTTCGGATTCTGTGTCTCCCTCTCTCTCTGCCCCTCCCATACTGAGTCTCTCTCTCTCTCTCTCTCTCTCTCTCTCAAAAATAAATAAACATTAAAAAATTAAAAACAACGACGACAACACTGCGTTAGCTGAAAGACGTCTGTCACAAAGGCCACGTGATGACTTGTGTGTGGAACGTCCAGAACGGGCACACCGAGAGAGACACAAAGCAGGTTAATGGTGCCGGGGCTGCACGGAGTGGCGAGGGGCCTCTCCGTGGTTCTCTTTTGACATAGACTTGCAGCTGTGGCTTCTGGAAAGACCCCATCCCTTCTTTTGCAGCTGGAGGCCCAAAGAGGGCGCGGCCTGGCTCGCTGCCTCTCCCTCGCACCTCTCACCCTCAGGGAAAGCTCCGAGCACTTTCGCCACCTCCCCCAGGGAGCCCACGGTGCTCTCACGTTCCGAGCTCCACGCTTTCCACTGGGGCACCATGGGAAGCTCATACGAAGCCCATTCCGTAGAGAGGCCTCAGCCACCCGACACCTGAGGGGAGGGCCCACAACCTGGAGACTGTCACACACGTGGAAACGGAGGCAGGGCCAGATTAGAGGCGCTTGCCCGCAGCCACGAGGTTGGCAAGTGCCAGAGCCAGAGTTTGAACCCAGCCAGGCTGGCCCCGGAGCCCAGACTGTTGATCGTTGTCCAAACATGCGAATGAACAGTCAATGCCTCACTGACTGAGTACGGGCGTGAGCAGAGGAACGTACGAATGCTCCGACAGGCTTCAAAGAAGAAGGGGAGCTTTTGGAATCCCACTCCCGGCTGAAACCGCAGCTTCTGCCGTGACTCGCTGGGGCCATCAGGCTTTGGTTTGACCTCAGTGTGTTCCTCTGAAAAATGGGGCTAGTTGGAAGCTACCTGTCTACATACCACTCCCCCCCACCTTTTTAATGTTTATTTTTGAGAGCGAGTGAGAGCCCATGTGCACTCTCGAGACAGGGAGGGGCAGAGAGAGAGGGAGATGGAGGATAGGAAGTGGGCTGTAGGCCGACGGCTGAGAGCCTGACTCGGGGCTCGAACTCCCGAACCGTGAGATCATAACCTGAGCCGAGATCCGGAGTCAGATGTTTAACCCACCGAGTCACCCAGGCGCCCCCACGCTCCTTCTTGCCGGGATCGTCAGACAAGGCCACGGAAGATGGGCCAGGGTATCAGCTACGTTAAGCTGAGACGCTCTCACAATGGGCTTTCCGGGTTCCCTTCTTTCCGAAGAAGGAATTTTCAGAGCTGACTTAGATGACAGAGCCTTTTTTGCTCGGCTGTGAAGAACTATGGGCTACAACTTGGTGCTATTCTTTGCTTTTGCCTCTGTTTGTACACCTCTCTCTCCCCCGTTTCCTTGCCCCATTCGCTCAGTCACTCTTCCATGCATCCACACATGCGGGCGTGCATTCGCTCAACAAACGTTTCGAGAGGCCGTGTGTGCCTGACCCTCTGATGGGTGATACCGGGAGCACAGAGTTTCATCAGAACCAGCGGCCCCCACCCCTCCCAGCGCCGGCCCTGTTTCTCTTCCATTACTCTTCTCTCCCCTCCAGCAGAACGCAGCCACGGAGAGCCACTCGCTACTTGCCCTGGACGGCTGCTGCGGTCTTGCAGGGTCTCCAGAGTCTTCCACGTTGAGCAATCCCGTGGTCTCCTGGTCCCCACCTTGCTCAGCCTTCAGGAAGCCTTCCACGCGGTCCGCCGCTCCCTCCTTCATGCGTTTCTGGCTTCCCTCCCCCTTTCTGTCGCTCTGACATGAATAGGCCTTTTTTCTCTCCCCCGGCCTCTTTACAATCCAGGGTGTTCCCAGGGCCAGTCCTCAGTCCTGTCCTCCGCACGGACTGCCTACCCTGGACAGTTCCACCTGTCACCTGGGGCGGTCTCTCCCTGGCTTCAGGCCTGTGCATCCAACAGCCTCCTGGACGACCCAAACCCTGCGCCCCGACTGTCCCACAGGCCTGTTCTCAGACGCTACTCGGCTTGGCCTTGCGGTGGCTTCCCGCCCGACCAGTCCTCTGGTCTGGACCCTTGAGACACGGATTCTTCCTGAGACCCGGGGTCCCTTCGTCTTCTGAGACATCCCATCCTAACACGGTCTCCGCCGCTAACTTCTCCCCAGTCCCCGGGCCCCGAAACCTGCCTCCCGAGGTCCGGCCCTCTGCAGCTATCGGGGTCTTGTGCGCCCCTGGGCCCGCATCGCTGCGCCTCCCGTGAGCTCAGCGTCCTTCCCCTGATTTTCCGTGGTGGGGGGCAGGCATTCACTAGGCTGGACTCACTCTTCTGTCCCCTCCTCAGCTCTGGTGCTCCGTTGTCCCACTCTCTCCGGCCCTAGCTCGGGCCTCAAACGCCCCTCCCTGGACCCTCACCCTAGGCTCCTACCTGGATTCTTTGCCTCTAGGCTGCCTCCTCTACGCCCCCCTGCCCCTACTCCCTGGACTACCCCCATAAGGGTCTCCCTACGTCCAGCTGGTTCCTTCTTTTCTGCCACAGCCCTCCCATGGCCCCCTGGATTATGGTTGGTTTTCTTTCTGGTTCCGGCACGGAGCTTTAAAATCCCTGGCGATTTCCTGAGTGGTGGAGATGAGGAGCATCTTGTGTTATTCCTAATAAAACACTTAAAATTTTTTTCTTTATGTTTCTTTATTTTTGAGAGAGAGAGACAGAGTGCGAGCAGGGGAGGAGCAGAGAGAGAGCGAGACACAGAATCCGAAGCAGGCTCCAGGCTCTGAGCTGTCAGCACAGAGCCCGACACGGGGCTCGAACTCACGAACTGCGAGATCATGACCTGAGCCGAAGTTGGTCGCTTAACCGACTGAGCCACCCAGGCGCCCCCATAAGAAAACACTTTTAACCCTACCAGAATTTATGTTACCGAGGTGACTGTTGGAGGAAAATGCAGCCTGGTTCCCAGGGGAACCAACAACTTCGGTTCACCCGCCCCCACCCCCAACGCCCCGGCTGGGAAGAAGCACACGGACAGGTCAGAGTGCAGATGTGCGACTCAGGGCCCCTCGAAGGCAGCCCCCGATCTCACACCCCTGTTCCCGCACGCCACCTCTGGAAGCTCCTGACTTGGGTTGGTTACGTCTACAACAGGTGCAAATGCCAAGCAACCCAGCTCAAAACGCACGCTCAAAAAAACTCCGTGGGATGGTCATCTAGACTTCTGTTCACAGCGCCAACCGTGGTCACCCCACGGAGGCAGGCTGGACCCTTTGGTGTGTGTGTGACATCGTCAGTCTTGGCATGTGGACCAGCTTTCAGATGGGGGAGTCCCTCCAGCTTCTGTGGGGTAGCTACCTTATCCTTCCGTTATCTGTCTTCCAAAAATCCTGACCTGGGCCTCCTGCCGTTTCCACCCTCCCACAGCCGCTCTGCTTCTCTTATCATCGAACCCATCAGAATGAAAGCTCGGGCTTATATGCCTTTGCCCTCAAGACACTGTGATTGGTGATAAGAAGTATATTTTGGGTCTTAGTCCCCATTCCCGGCACAGAGTCCCTAAAACTCTTGTAATTTCTAAGTGAAGAAAGTGATGAGAATGTCTTTTGTCATGCGGGTGAGTGACTTTTGGAAACCACCGCTGAATGGGTAGGAGAGGAGCTGGAGGTAGAATCAGTCACCAACGGACACTGCGTTCATCAGTCACGCCTGTGCAGCGAGGCCTCCATAAACACCCGAAAAGACGGGGTTCGGACGGTTTCTGGGTTGGTGAAGCCGTGTGGAGAGAACGACGCACCCAGAGAGGGCCAGGAAGCCCCTCGGCCCTTCCCGCCTATCTCGTCCTACGCGTCTCTTCCCTCGGCTGTTCCTGAGTTTTATTCTTCGCATAAACCAGTAATCAAGTAAGCACAATGCTTCTCTGAGTTCTGTGAGCGGCGCTAGCAAATCCATCAAACCCCAGGAGGAGGTCGTGGAAACCTCCCATCTGCATAGCAGCTTGGCCAGAAGCACAGGTAACAACTTGGATTTTCGATTGGCGATTGGCTTGGCGTCCGAAAGGTCGGTGCGGGCAGGGTGCCTCGTAGGACTGAGTCCTTAACCTGTGCCGTCTACCTCCAGGTAGATACTGTAGTTAGTGTAATTACGCTGAATCGTGGGGCGCTGGGGTGCTCAATTGGTTAAGCGGCCCACTTCGGCTCAGGTCATGATCTCACAGTTCGTGGGTTCGAGCCCCGTGTCAGGCTCTGTGCTGACAGTTCAGAGCCTGGAGCCTGCTTTAGATTCTGTGTCTCCTTCTCTCTCTGCACCTCCCTCACTCGTACTCTGTCTCTCTCTCTCAAAAATAAATAAAAACATTAAAAAAAAAATTAAGTTGAATTGTAGCACGCCCAGCTGGTGTGGAGAATTGCCTGGTGGTGTTGGGGAGCCCCACCCTTAAACGCTGGGGTTGGGTGTGGAGACCAATACGCCTAATAGGCTGGGAAGTCCAGCCTGGTCGCTTATAAAAGTCCTCCCAGTGGGGACAGTGGCTAAGCTTGGCCAGGACCCTTCGGACTAGAGAAGAGAAACAGCCTAGGTCTCACGTAGGCTGTCATGTAGGGACTTCTCACTACCTGCAGCCTGGGGAGGAGAAAAAGAAAGGTCTCAATGGGCCCCCAGGCCAATGCAGGGGGGAGGGGGGGATTTGAGGGGGTAGGAAGAGGGAGGTAGACATCCCTCTCTTCCCGAGGCTTTCGGTCTCCCCTCCAGTCTTTTCCACGCCCCTCCCTCACAACCCCCCCCCCTCCCGCACAGGGTCTCATTGTTATTACAATTCCCCTGGAGAGGGCAGGGAGGGCGGAGGGATGCCCAGGGACGCCGGCTGCTGGGCCGGCCGACCGAATTGAGGTGTCGCTGGCAGTCAGAATCGCCAGCTCACGTCTGTCATTATTTTCTGTTCCGCAGGAAGGGTTTGGGCGGCCACCTCCCATTCTCCCAAATCCCCAGCTGTCACCCAAGGCGGGCTGCTTTGGCTCTGGGGCCTTGGAGACAAATTGTCATAACAGCTTTGTCAATAAGAGTAATGATGATACTGAGGGCACCCCTTAGTAAGCACTCACTCGGTGCCAGGTGTTCTGAGGGCTCCTCACGTATTAATGCAATTAACCCACCCAAGAGCCCTCTGAAGTAGGTGCTTTTTTTTTTTTAAATGTATTAATAGGGACGCCTGGGTAGCTCTGTCAGCGAAGCGTCCAACTCTAGGTTTTGGCTCAGGTCGTGCTCTCGGGGTTCATGAGTTCGAGCCCCACTTCGGGCTCTGCGCTGACAGCTCAGAGCCTGGTTGGTATTCTCTCTCTCTGCCCTCTCCTCTCTCTCTTTCAAAAATAAATACATGAACATTCAGAAAATCCATTAATATATTAGATAGTTCTAAAGCCTCAGGCGGGGAGACCTGAATTGGCTGGTGGCTCACTGGCGGAGTGATCCGTGCAAAGTTCTTTTGTTTTCCTTATTAGCTTATTCCCTTTGTCTCCCTCCCGCTTCGGCTATTGTCCTTATCCTTGTGTATCTTTGCTGTTATCCTTGTTAGTGTGTCTCCTTTGCTATGTGTTTACTGTTGCTTACCTGTCGCTGTCTTTGCCCTTGTTCACCCTTCGTCACCTTTATTAATGTGTGCCTTCTGCTATTGTGTTTATTATTGCGTAGGCTTTTTAAAATGTTTTTATTTATTTTTGAGAGGGAGAAGGAGAGAGAGGTCACCAGTGGGGGAGGGACAGAGAGAGAAGGAGACCCAGAATCCGAAGCAGGCTCCAGGCTCTGAGCCGTCAGCACAGAGCCTGACGCGGGGCTCGAACTCACGAACCGTGAGATCGTGACCTGAGCCGAAGTCGGATGCTCAACCGACTGAGCCACCCAGGCGCCCTCGCATAGATTTTTAAAGACTAGGGTGAGATTCACATAAAATTTAAAAATGTTTTTAAATTAAAAAGGTAAAGTTAAATTCACATAAATAACATTCGCCATTTAAGGCGTCCGGTTCGGTGGTGTTTAGTAGACTCGCAATGAGGTGTATATTTTTTTGTTAGCATACTTTCTTACAAATTGTGTATCATTTTACGTGCACAACATTGTGTGGAGTTTTATTTCGTTTTAATTTATGTCAGCGGGATTGTGGTACATAGTTTTTCTTTTTTAAGCTCAGAACTATGCTTCTTTTGGGGCGCCTGGGTGGCTCTGTCAGTTAAGCATCCGACTCTTGGTTTTGGCTCCGGTCACGATCTCATGGTTTTGTGAGTTCGAGCCCTGCTGACGGCACAGAGCCTGCTTGGGATTCTCTCTCCCTCTCTCTGCCTCTGCCCTGCTTGCGCTGTCTCTGTCTCTCTCAAAAATAAATTAAAAAAAAAAGAATTAAAAAAAAAACTATGTTTCTTTCATTTTTAAAGAAGGTATTACTTACAGATATTAAAATCCATTCATCTTAGGTGTTGGATTTGATGAAGTTTGGAAACTGGCTACAATCCCGTAACCTCCGCCATAAATCAAAACGTAGAACAAGTACCTCCCACCTTCCCCATCCCATCCTTAAGCTGTCCTGCACCCGTTTTGCAAAAGCTCTCCCTCCGTCCCTTGGCCCCAGGCTACCATCGGTCTTCCTACCGCCTGTAGTTTTGCCTTTTTTAGAACATCACGTAAATGTTTGCTTCTCTCGCTAGCATAACGCGTTTCAGAATCACCCATGTTTTTGCATCTTTCTCTCAATAGTCCGTTGCGTCTTACTGCTGTGCAGCATCCCACAGTGTGGGGATGTTATTACAGCTTTCATCCATTCGCAAGTTGTCACATATCTGGGCCGCTTCCAGCTTCTGGCTCTCCCAAATAATGTTGTTGCCAACATTCGTGTCCACATCATTTGTGTGGGCATGTTTTCATTTCTCTTAGGCAGACACCTAGGAGCGGCCCCGTAAGATCGTGCGATGTGTGTGTTGGACTCTGAAAGAAATTGCCAAATGTTTCCTAAAGTGGTTGTGTCGCTCGCCTTGCCGCCAGCGGTGTATACGCGTTCCAGAGCCCCGCGTCTCTGCCAGCACTTAATAGAGTCAGTCCTTTTAGTGACGTTGACGTGGGGAGCGCTGTGCCTTTGAGATTCTGTCGTGCGCGCCTCTAGTCTGCGGCTTGTCAGTGCTCTAGTCTGTGCTCTCCGTCACGTCCTAACATACACCCCCACCCTCATTAGTGGGTGACCGGTTTTCCGCCACAAATAAGTGACTGACAGGCTCCGCCATACTTGCCTCTCCGTGAGCTGCGTGATCGTTGCGCTAGGAGAGGCGTCAGGAGCAGGACTGCTGGGTTCCGGGGCACAGGCTGAATCCAGCCGAGGCGCGCCCACAGAACTGTCCCCACGTCCATTTCCACCAGCCACGGGCCAGAGTCCCATCGTGTCTGCGTCCCTGCCAGTACCTGAGTTATTTCACTTTAAAGATTTCTAACCCACTGAATAAACATGAAGGGGTCGTTATTTGTATTCGCATGTCTTAGATGACTAATGAGTCTATTCCTCTTTCATCTGAACTTTTCGTTGGTGTCCCCTCTGTAACTCTGTTCATACCCTCGAACGTTCTCCTGGTTTGTGTGCAGGATTTTCTGGCACGTTCTGGACACCGACGCCAGGTCAGTGTTACTCTTTGTAAATACGTCCGCCCACTGACTTGCTTCGTTCATGTTGTCCTTCGTCGAACAGAAGTCCTTAATTTTCATATAGTCGAATTAAGCAGGGTTTGCCTTACGATTAGTCCATCTGCAGGTTCAGTCTTTTCCTGACTCCCTCATCCCCAGAATGTTCTCTGCCGTTATCTTCCATTAGCTTTCCGGTTCGACCCTCTGCTCGCAGGTCTTGAAGCAACTTGGTGTGACGTACCGCTGTTAGACCCATTTGAGTGACAGGAAAACCGAGGCGTGGAAAAGGTAAGTCACGCCTTTAAGTGAGTGGCAGAGCTGGAACTCACACCCAGGCGGCCGGGCCTCAGAAACTACGTACTTAGCTCTCACGTCGTGTTGCTTTTCCACCGACTGCGAAGTCGCCACGCGCAGACTTTAAATGCCAGTCTTCCTTCTAACAACCCTGAGGGGTACATCCTGTGAGACTGGATGAGGAAACAGAGCCTCCCAAAAGATAAAGATTCTTCTGTCCAAAACCAGATCCTTCAGACTCCACCCTCCTTGCTTTTATTTATTTATTTATTTATTTATTTACTTTATTTATTTATATTTATTTTTAAGTAATCTCTACACCCGATATGGGGCTTGAACTCATGATCCCAAGAGCAAGAGTCACATGCTCCGCTGGCTAAGCCCGCCAGGCGCCCCCACCCTCAGCACTTTGAAACACTAACCTATAGTCTCCCCTGTAGGCACCAGGGACGGTGGACTCTGAACTGGGGTGACTCCCTCTTTCAGAGACATTACTAGTGTTCTTTGCAAAAGTGGCTCTCTCTCACCTTTGGGGTCTTTCGTCAACGCCGCCCCCTCCGAGAAGCGCTTCCTGACTACCTGCGGAAAATAGCCTCTCCTCTAGCTCTCTAACGCAGGAATTCCGTTGAGATCCTTCTAAACGGGTTATTTTTATCATCACCTAGAAGTCATCACACTGTGCCGTGACTTTAGTGTGTTTGTTAATTTTCAGTAAATCTCCTTGAGGGCGGAGTTTATTGACACTTCGGTGCCTCATAAACAGTTCAGAACAAAAAGTCCCAATATTTCCCTGCAAATCCATCCTTCCCGAAGTGAAGTTTCCCCAGCTGTAGTAAACGGCAGTTCCCTTTAGTAACTGATGGCTCAGGCCAAAGCATTGAGGCCGTCCTCCTCTGTCTTTTCTCTTACACTCTTCATCTGATGTCGACAGGCACTGTCCAACAATTTCTTCAAGCAGATCCGGAAGCTGACCCCTTAACTCCCCCGAGAACACCACCTGGCCAAGAACCATCACCTCCTGCCGAAGCTATTAAAGGGCAGTGGTTTCCACACCAACCGTCTTCACCATCTTCCTAATCTTCAGATGCTCCTGCCTCAGGGCCTTTGCACTGGCTGTCTTTGCACGGGATGCCGCTGCCCAGAGATGCACTTGGCTCTCCTTCCATCCTTTCATTGTTTGTTGGTTTTGTTTAAGCGTCACCATCATTCCCCAGACCATCTCATTTTTTTAAGTTGATTTATTTATTTTAAGAGAGGGAGAGAGGTCGTGTGCACATGGGGGAGGGGAGACAGAGAGGGAGGAGAGAATCCCAAGCAGGCTCCGCACTGCCAGGGCAGAGCCCACCATGGGGCTCCAAATCACAAACCGTGAGAGACCACGACCTGAGCCGAGATCAAGAGTCAGACGCTTAACTCACCGAGCCGCCCAGGCGCCCCCAAGACCATCCTACTTACAATAGCAACTCTGGGGCGGGGGGTGCCTGGCTGGCTCAGTCGGTAGGACCTGCAACTCTGGATCTCAGGGTTGGAAGTCGAAGCCCCGTGTTGGGCATAGAGCTTACGTTAAGAAATAAAAAATAAAATAGCAGCTCCGCTCACGCTCCCAAGCCTCGGTTTCATTGTCGCCGTGGTTCGCATTGCCGCGTGTCAGCTTACCTCCTGATATTGCGTGCGTGCGTGCGTGCGTGTGCGCGTGTGTCTCCCTGTGAAGAGTGCAAGCTCTACAGCGCAGTTTTACCTAATTCACTGTTGATCGGCTGTGCCTGCAACAGTGCCTGGCTTGCGAGAAGTACCAACTTGTGTTAAATAAATAAAGCTGTATTCACCACCCCACATGCCTGCACGTGCTCAGCACCGAATAAATGCTGAAAACTACATGGACGCGACGCCGTCTGTCGTTGCTCTACGCCCAAGGCGGGGCTTGAACTCGAGACTCGGAGACCAAGAGTCACGTGCTCTGCTGACCGGAGCCAGCTAGGAGCCCCAAATGCAACAATTTTCGGCCACTGCAAATCTGGGGGGTTGTCGTTGACACCCTTAAGGCGATATGTGATGGGGAACCATGCAGATAGTAAGAGCGGAAGGGCTTGAGATTTATAACAATGCCGTGAGAAAACATGAGGAGCCCCATTTAAGGACAAAAAAACAGAGAGGCAGTGAGTTTTAGGACTTGCTCAAATCAAGGACTCAGTGGCTTGAGCATTGAACCACTACGTGTTGAGGCCACTGAACAAAGATGCTTGTGGGGGCGATGAAAGGACAGGAATATTTGGCAGACAACAGGGTCTAGGTGAGGAGGCCCCTCAGGGCACCGAGCCCCAAAACTCTAGGCGACTGTGATGATGATCTTTAGTGGGCGTGGGGATTCACGGCAAAATATGGGCTGCAGGTAGAGACGGGACATTTGGAAGACCCAAAACTGTGTGAGAATGAACCATTAGGAGGCTCCAATATTAGCTGCGGTGTGATTAATCATTCAGACATGCCTAGAAAATTGTTGGGGCAGAAGATTCTGGGTCCGAGAGAATATTTCCTTTTTTTTTTTTTTTTTTAATTTTTTAACATGTTTATTTTTGAGAGAGAGAGTGCTAGCAGGGGAGGGGCAGAGAGGGAGACACAGCATCCGAAGCAGGCTCCAGGCTCTGAGCCGTCAGCACAGAGCCTGACGCGGGACTCGAACCCACAGACTGTGAGATCATGACCTGAGCCGAAGTCGGACGCTCAACGGACTGAGCCACCCAGGCGCCCCAAGAGAATATTTTCAAGATGAAATGTCACAGGAGTCTAGAACCTTCTTGAGCGCCAAACATAGAAGGGTCTAGAATGTTGGCATATCAAGAAATATGTGAAGGGGTGTAGCATGTTGTCAAGGAAGTTCCATTCATGGGACACAGAGTATTGTTGAGGGGAGCCGATGGGTGTATTTGAGGGTATCCCACAGACAGAACGTTCAGAGGGCTGTCTGGGATTCTGTTGAAACAGTGGGAGTCCGGGAACATTGTCCGGGTTGGGCCGCTGAGGGTGCTGAGGTATTTCAGGATGCAGTATCTGGGAGACCGTGATATCGGAAGTGACTGAATGCTTTTGAAACACGAAATGTCAGCTGGGATTGGACGTTCTGAGAACACGCATCACTGGATCAAGTGGAACTCTGGGAGGGGCGGAGAAGGGCTGGGCCAATGAAACGAGGAGAGCGCAGAGGGAGGGCGGGTGGAAGGAGCGGGGTGAGCCAACCCGGCTTTTACTGCGGGCCCTTCGTCCGTTTCCACTCTTGGGTTCTGTGTTTTTGAATCGTCTCCCGGATCCACGCAACATACTGAGAGACTCGAGTGTAGACACCAGGCCGGTTGGGCTGCCCGCACGGGAAGTCTCCCCAGGAGATGATGCCATGGAGTGTTCCGTTACAGATCAGGGGGCCCCCGGAGTCGCCCTGAGTGGGGGAAGAGAGAGAAGTGGGGTCCTTGGTGGAGCCACACAGAGAGGCACAGGTGGGGACACGTGAGAGAGAGCGAAAGACGGAGACACACACGGAGGCAGAGATAACGAGAGGCAGGACACAGAGATGGCTAGAGAGAAACAGGAAGAAAGGAGACAAACCCAAGAGGAAGAGTGACAGCAAGAGACGCAAAGAGAAAGGGGGAGCCGGATGGACACTGAGACCAAGAATAAGAGAGACTTTTCTCTCCACTTTGCTCTCTGCTCTTCATTCTCAGTAGGGTGGTTACGCCTTACCTCAATACCCATCCTTGGTTCTCTGCCACCAATCCCAGCTTCCGCTGCCCCACTGCGCCGCCCCCCAACCCCGCTGCGCTTCGTGGCTCCCTGGTGCCATCTCACTATTGGGCCAACTCACCCCCATCTGAGGAGGGTATGTGACGTGTGAACTCTAACTTCTCCCCGCTGCCCCCAAGACCCTCCTCACCCACTGGTCAAGACACACACCGTTAACTCCTTATCACTCTTCCCCGCTCAACCGAAACTCAATCTCAGAAGCCTCCTCGATTGGACCTAAGCTTTGTCTTTTTGTGTTTTGTGGAGGTTTTTGCCCACGTAGCACCCATTTCCCCTCATTTTGATAACTGCCTTCCGGTTGCTCTTTTGGAGAACAGCCTCTCCCTGGCCCACACGGTCGGTAGCTTTTTCAGCTACGAAAGCCAGTGTGTCTTGCTTTTAAGCTGGTTCGAACTGGGCCTCTGTCACTTGCCACTGAAACAAGACCGACCTTCATGCATCTCAACACAGGGCTCTGGGCGGTCCATGGCAGTCAAAGATGAGGCAGAAGACGAATTATATTCTCCAGGCATGCTACTCTTTGTTATTCTTGCCCGTCTATGCTAGGGGACATGTCCGCTTAAAACAACGGTTCCCCTAAGCCTAAAAGGAAGTCCTTCCCCCATCCCCCGAATCTGTCCCCGCCTTCGTTCTGGCTTCCCACCCTCGCCATGGCAACCCCCCCAACCCCCATGCCGTTCTCACCTCACAGGAGTCCTTGCCCCCCTCCTTTGTGCCGGCGCACAGCATGTTGGGCGTGATCTTCCCCGGGTACACCTGACGACACTCCTCATCTGAGCGAAGCTGGATGTTGGCACACTGTAAGGTCGGGGGGTAACTCACTGGGAAGGAGAGAGAGGAAGGTCTAAGGACGCCTGTCTGGGCCAGGCTCCGGGGTGGGAGTTAAACAGGAGGGTTGGTAGAAAATAGATGCAAAGAGGAAGATGGGGAGGAGATGGGATACGTGTCTGGGGCAAGTGACGGAGGAGACGGGTGTGGAGAGCAATGGGGCAGGGGAGGCGGAAGCCAGCAAGAGGGCAAGAGGCAGAGAATGCAGGAAAGTGGGGGGAGAGGAGAAGAGGGACAGTGAAAGATGGCGAGAGACAGAAGACTGGGGGTGAGGAAACAAGGGGGCGCAAAGCCGTGTGGAGAAAGATGGCAGATCGGGGAGAAAGAGGGAAAGGAGACTGGAAAAAAGCCAGGGCCCCGCTAAGGAGACGCAAAGGGCCCTCGCGGCCATGAAGATCAATTTTATATTTACGCACATGTAACTTAAACACAAAGGATACCCCTCCACGTCCTTAAATTTAACAAATACATACCTGCCAATATACCAAAGGCATTAAGTTTCATATTTATTTAAATATATTTATGTATAATTTGGTCTAACACATAATTTATATACAAACATATTTAAATAAATACATAATTATAGAATTTATGATCTAGAAAAATCAACCTATATGATAATTTGCATATTTGGATACAAATGTATAATAATGTGTATTTATATAAATATATCATATATGTACTATATATAATATCGATATTTATGTTTTTTATTAATTTTTATATTTATATAAAGGATATAGTTTATATATTTGATCTATAACATTCTCAAAGATATATAATTTTATGTACATTTATATAAAGGATATGTAACATATAACTTTATACATATTTATAAATGTATATATATTTATATAAAGGATATATAATATATAATCTATGACATACAACATATATTTATAAAAATGGACATTTGCGTAAAGAATATATAAAACATAACTTCATTTTATAAATGTATATATATTTATATAAAGGATATATAACTATAGTCTATGACATATATAACTATATTTATAAATGGACATTTGTATAAAGAATATAGAACATATATAATTTCATATTTATAAATATATATATTTATATAAAGGATATATAACATATATGTGATATGTAATATATAATATATAACTACACATGTATTGTTATTTATATATATACATAAAGGAATCCTCCTCCAACCTTCCCTCCCTTTTCTGCCCCAGTTTACCCAGCCACTGACACCTCAGGCCACCTGTTGAGGGTGCATACCCTGGGGGCTGGTAGTGGTGCCCCAGCCAGACACCCGACAGCAGGTGCCAGCGGGGAGGCAGCCGTGGGAGAGGGGCATGACACGGATGTGGCTGGTGAGCTGGACCGGGGACCGCAACTCCAGAAGCATGATGTCGTGGTCGTGGTTCAGGTGGGTGGGGCTGATCTGGTATTGAGGGTGGGGGATAGAGCGGACTACCTCCCTCACCTGCTCTCCGGCCTCCGCGCGCCCCAGGGCATGCTTGCCCAGGTAAACTCTGTACCCTCTGTGGGTGTAAGAAGGGGGTGATTAGAGAGGTTAAGCCCATCTCCACCACCTTCCTCCTCTCCAAACATCTCCTTCCACATCCTGAACTCCCATCCCATTCAAATCCTTTTTGGACTTCATTCCCATTCCCAACCCCCAACTCTAACTCTGACCTCATCCTCCATCCAGATCCAGCCACCCCCTCACCACCCCAGTCCTGTTCTCGTCCCTACCCTCCTGCTCCCCTGACCCCCACATACTCCTTCAGACAGTGTGCTGCAGTGAGGACCCATTTGGGGTCGACCAGGACTCCCCCACAGAGCAGCCGGTTTTGCACTAGCAGCGCTGCCTGCCAGGGCTGAGAGTGGGGGCGGCAGGTATAGCCACCCGGGAGAAACCCGCTGGTCCCATTAGTGCCGTTGAGAATCTTGGGATACTCCTGAGAGATACCTGGGGAAGAAGAGCAGATGTTAGGGACCTGGGGTCCAGGGGGGGAAGGAGGCCTCGGGCTTGGGGAGAGGGTCAGAGTTCTGCTCTGGGTGACCGAGAACTGACGATTCGTTTGTTGGCCTCTGGGAGTTGCCGTCCTCCGCGTCGCGGAGAGGAGTCAGCACAAAGAGGTGATGCTGTCCCTTTTCCGTGTCAGAGCTAACTCCATCGGGGGTCACAGAGTTCATGGAACAAGGAAGCTTCTGACAGGTGAAGGCAAGCCTGACTTTCTCCCCATCTGCATCTTCTCCTCCCCACCATGGGGGGATGGATTTTAGGAGGTAGGAATGAGACTGACCTATATATCTGCCTAGGCAGTAAGTATGAATATATGTATGTATCCATCCATCCGTCCGTCCATCCTTCCATCCGTCCGTCCGTCCGTCTGTCCATCTGTCCATCCGTCCGTCCATCCATGCATCCGTCCGTCCATCGTCCATGCATCCGTCCGTCCGTCCGTCTATCCATCCATCCATCTGTCCATGCATCCGTCCGTCTGTCCGTCCATCCATCTGTCCGTCCGTCCATCCATCCTTCCGTCCGTCCGTCCATCCGTCCGTCCGTCCATCCATCCATCCATGCATCCATCCTTCCGTCCGTCCGTCCATCCGTCCGTCCGTCCATCCATCCATCCATGCATCCATCCGTCCGTCCGTCCGTCCATCCGTCCGTCCGTCCATCCATCCATCCATGCATCCATCCGTCCGTCCGTCCGTCCATCCGTCCGTCCATCCATCCATCCGTCCATCCATCCATCCATCCATCCATGCATCCGTCCGTCCATCCGTCCATCTGTCTGTCCGTCCATCCGTCCGTCCATCCATCCATCCATCCATGCATCCGTCTGTCCATCCGTCCGTCCATCCTTCCATCCATCCGTCTGTCCGTCCGTCCGTCCATCCATCCATCCATCCGTCCATCCATCCATGCATCCATGCATCCGTCCATCCATCCATCCACCCATGCATCCATCCGTGCATCCATCTGTCCGTCCGTCTATCGTCCATCCGTCCATCCATCCGTCCGTCCGTCCGTCCATCCGTCCGTCCGTCCATCCATCCATCCATCTGTCCATCCATCCATCCATCCTTTCAACGCATATTTACTGGGTGCCTCTATGGCTTTAAGTACAACCCACAGCCTAACCACTCTCAAATTCAAAGTCTGCAGGACTCTGAATCATCTGACTCTTACCAGCCTCTTTGGCCCCATCTCCCACCTTTCCTCCTTACACACACGGTTGCAGACTTGTGGACCCATTCTCCAGACATGCCATACATAACCCTTTGAATGTGCTGCTGCTTCTTTCTGGGCAGTTCTTTCTCTAGACCTGTGCTGTTCAGTACGGTAGCTGCCAACCACATGTGGATATTTACATGGAGACTCATTAAAATGAAATAAATTCAGCTCTTCGGCCACACCGGTTACCTTTGAAATGCTCGAGGGCCCCATGTGGCCAGCGGGTACCATAGCGGACGGGGCAGATGTAGGACATCATGTATATGAAATATTCTGCTTGATGGCACTCAGAACTGAAGGTCTCATGTCTGTGTCCCTCTCGACTCTGAGAGCTCCGTTCAGTACAAACATCACCTCCTCGGAGGCCCTCCCAGATTCCTGGCCCCTGATCCATACTGCCCCTCCTCGTCCCCCAGTCACTCCCTACCATGTCCCACAGTTGATTCCCATCAGAGCCATGATCGCTATTCCCGTCTCTCCATATTCGTTTACATTTATGTGGATTTTTTAAAAAATCTCTGTAACTCGACTATAAGATCCATCAACAGGCACCATAACTACTTTATTCAGAGCTATATCCCCAGGACCAAGCATACTGTCTGGCACACAGTAGGTGTTCAATCAGTAAGTGTTGTGTGCTAGGCACTATGCCCAGCGTTGGAGACACAGCCGCCAACAATGGGAGAGAAAGCCCAATCCTAAACGCGCCACTTTCTGGCTGGGTGATGCCGTACCACTCGCCAGCCTCAGCTTTCTCGTTGGGCACGGCACCTGGCATAGGGCAAGCGCTCAGTAAGTGGCGACTGTTATTATTAGCGACAGGGGTGTCTGGGTGGCTAAGCATCCGACTCCTGATTTCGGCTCAGATCACGATCTCATGGTTAATGAGTGTGAGCCCCGCATCGGGCTCTGGGCGGACAGCTCAGAGCCTGCAGCCTGCTTCAGATTCTGTGTCTCTCTCTGCCTTCCCCAGCTCTCGCTGTCTCTCTCTCTCTCTCAAAAATAAATAAACATTAAAAAAATTATTATCTGCAACAGGAGGTCCCCAGCTCTGTGGCTGGCTCCCTCCCTGAGCCAGCTTCCCCGAATCAGCCACGGGATTAGCTCAGTGGTTCTCAAAATTGGGGACAGGAGTCTTGGTGGGCACCGGTCATTTTAGGTGGTACAGAGATGAGGTGTAAGCGACATCAAATTGCAGCCTCAGAAACTGAGTCACTGCCCAGCTCTCTCCAGTCCTGATTTTTGTCAAGGACAGAGTCTCACGATGGGGCTGATATGCTTTGAACACTTTTCGAATCCTCGCTGAGCTCACTTTTTAAAACCCGGAAGAAGGGGCGCCTGGGCGGCTCAGTCGGTGAGGCGGCCGACTTCGGCTCAGGTCATGATCTCACGGTCTGTGAGTTCGAGCCCCGCGTCGGGCTCTTTGCTGATGGCTCAGAGCCTGGAGCCTGCTTCGGATTCTGTGTCTCCCTCTCTCTCTGCCCTTCCCTTCCTCACACTGTCTCTATGTCTCTCAAAAATAAAAAAAATAATAAAAATAAAAATAAATGTTTAAAAAAAAACCCGGAAGAAGCAGAAGCCTTTAGCCGGCACCCCAAAATTTATCAAGCTGAACTATCTGCCATCGATGTTTTGGGGAAAGTCAAAAAAGGTCCACTCCCAGCAACGTCAGACGGTCCAACCCAATAAACACATTATTTTTGTTACACTGTGCAGGACTTATCTTTTCCTCTTACCTTTTATTTACAGCAAAGGGTGCTCTTTGCCATTGAGGACAACGATATACACTTTACTTCTCATCTACTGTAAGTTTAAAAAATAAGAGTTGACTCTAAGCAGACCATTCGATCTGAAATAATGAAGACGGTTTGCCAGAACCTCAAGTCCAGGATGCTGGGGACAGGGCAGCCGATGCGGACTGGGATCCTGACTCAGGCGCCACAGGTGTCTTTGGGGCAGGACCTGCTGTCTCAGAGTGCCAGGGTTTTAGCTATGAAACTGGAGTAATTATAGTGTTCCTACCTCATAAGGCTGCTGAGGGCTCTGCAAGACGATGCATGCGAGCTCCTAGCCCAGGGCGTGGTACCCAGGAGGCGCTTGGGACATGGGCACGAGTCCTGGGAGCGGCGCCAAAGGAGAGAAACCACCCCACCTTCAGGCCAAGGGTGGCACCGGGTGCCAGGTGCCTGAGGACTCCTCCCTCCTCAGGTCTCGGCTCAGGGATCCAGCCCTTTGCGGGGGGCCTTCCAAGCCAGGAACTGCCATTACATCTCCAGGCTTCTGGCTTGGCTCCTTGAAGCCATCACCTCCTGTCACAGTCATAACTAATTATTAACTAATTATTTGAGTAATTGTTTGAATAATGCCTGCATCCTTCCCCGCTAGGCTCTGGGTGCTAATAGCAGGGACTGTGTCTGCTTGCACAGCACCCAGAACAGGGCCTAGAGCGCAACAGCTGTTGGTTAAATGAATGGACGGATGGACAGATGGGCGGACGGATGATGATGCCTGAGACTCTGCCTGCAAATTTGCCTTAAACGTGAGGAGGAATCTTTGCGGACTGACTCAGGGTGGAATCAGGTTTGGGGATCACCCCGAGGAGTAAAGGAAGAACAAACTAGAAGGTTCTGGAAGGGGCTGATAATGAAGAGCGAATACTAGTAATGACGTACTAACGACTAACTTTCCAGCCCCTTCCATCTGCCGTGCATTAGCTCATTTTAACACTCACAACGACATTTTGTCGTTTACAGATTAAAAAAACACAAAGAAGCTAAATTGCTTGCTCAAAGTGGCAGCGTCGGGATTTGAACCCAAGGCTCCCTCCTCCATCTCTCGCTTATGCCCTGACTGGGGGGAAGGAGGTTGCTGCGGGGGCAGGGGCTGCAGGTGGGGGTGGGCTTTCCATTGCAGAGTTGGGCCATCATGGAAGGGGCTGGTGAGGAAGATCCGGAAGCCTTAAAAATAAGGGACGCCCTAGGGAGGGGTCTGGGGTCGGTGGGGAGAGTGGGATAACCCCATCGCAGAAACCAGGTCACGCAGGGACAAGCAGGAAGCTCCCGGGGCTGTCCCGGCAGGACACGGCCTCGAGTGGGCGGTGGGCGGAGCTCAGGGCTCCCACGCCCCCTCCTCCTGGCCTGACCCCTCCTCCCATTGTTCAGGTGGCCACCCCGCCTCCACCCCCGCGCATTCTTACCGCCTGACAAGGCCACCGTCAGGAAGGCGATCGCAGCGGCCAGGGGCCACATGGCGGCTCCGGGGTGGGGAGCAGGGCGGGGCCTGAGAAGTCGTGGGGGAGGTGTTAAGCGCTGCCTGGAAGCCCCATCTCGGACCGCCCCTCCTCCCCACCTGTGCTCCTGCACTTTCCAGTCTAAAATCTCTCCTTCATTTAGAACCCTGACCCCGGAATCTGCACCCCCTTCTCAAACTCCATCCTTGGTAGGGAGCCCGGTCAGGAGGCGAGAGGGGCGGGGGCCGCGTGCACCCCTGCCCTCCAGCGAGCTGGGGGCCTCAGCATCCGCTCCTGCCGCCCTCTGAGCCCTTGCTCTCCTCTCGGGGTCGTTCCGGGCCCCTGGCGTCCACAGTTCACCTTTCGGCGTGCTTCACCCTCCCCAGCTCTGCAGATTGGTATCTCTATAACTGGACCTCTGGCTTCCCTCTCCATCTCCCTGACTCAGCTCTTCTCCCTCTTTTCCTTTCCCTGCTCACATCTCCTTCCTCTCCCCACTCCTCCCCTCTGACGCTCCCGCCCGTGCCCCGGGCGGACCCTACCTCGGTGAGAGGCCCGGGTGCACAGCTTCGCCGCCAGCTGCCTCCAACTTCAGCCTGGACCCATGGCTTTTAACCCCTGAATTCCCTCCCCCAGCGCCCTCAGCATTTCCCCGTTGCCGGCCTCCCCCTCTCCACCCCCAATGGCTCAGCAGGCTGCAGCCGGGCACCCCCCCAGCCTGGGTTTGGCCCTTCCGCTTGGGGCGGAGCTTCCAGGACAAGCTGGGACCCAGATCTGGCCCCGCCCAGGCCCCATTTGAACCCACTGTGAACTTGGAGGCATCAGGACCCACCTAGAGGGAAGGGGAAAGCTCTTTCCTTCCTCAAACCCACCCCCAATCCCCATGGCCCTCCCTGACATCCATCCGTTTTCCATCCCACTTTCTAATCTCTCCAACCCCTGTGCACATCCTTACACCCATCGGCTCCCAGGTGGCCATTTTCCACCCTGTTCCTGTCTCCCTAATTTTAACCATACTCCTTTACAGTCAGCCGATCCCCCAAACACAATCCCATCAACAGCCTTATCTCAAGTTTATCCGAACCCAACACATCCCATCTGAATTCCAGTTCCCAACTTCATCTCCAGCACCAACGCTATCTCCAGCCCTTCTGAAAAACTCGGAGATGCCTAAATTTATTCCACCATTCCCCTTCCCCCCACCCCCACCCCCTAAACCATCAGGCGCAAGAAGGGTATCTTCAGATAGGTGGCTTAGAAAGTCAACTGGACTTGGACTTGGATGGGGCCTGGGAAAGCAACATTTTGGGTAAATGGCCTTTAAGGAGCAGGGCCAGTTGGGGTGAGGGAGTCCATGGGAGGTAGGTGGAGAGGGAGAAGCAGGAATCGGAAAGCTCTGGGGGCCAGGATGACGAGGGAAGAGGAAGGAGGAAGAGGTGGTGTTTTGGGAATGAGTAGGTGTCTCTTGGAACTGTGACTGGGTGGGGCCATGAATTAATCCTAGGGGGTGGAGGGGGCAGGATTAAGGATTAAGGAGGGCAGAGGTGGGGTCAGAATTTGGAAGAAAGCCAGGGATGGGGATCAGATGACGTTTGGAGAGAGAGCAGTGGTGTCATAATAAGGATAAGGGATTAAGATGACAGAGTGACATTTCACATCAAGATGGTGCAGTCCATGTTGGAGAGGTTTAAGTTTGGATAGACGGATATCCTGACAAAAGATAAGTATTTTTTTTAAAAAGGATCTAACCAGGACTCTCCTACATATATAAAATGAATATACGTCAAAGATCTTATTTTGATCCATTAACGAATGATGGAGCTAGTAAGATGTTACAAAGACCCACACAGGTAGAGGCAATAAGGAATACTGAAATGGATTTATAAATAGATGGAGAACTGGTTTATTCTACATCGGTGGGGGGAGGGAAATTAATTGTACTTCCACCTGACAAAGCTCATTTGCAGGGTTATAGACAAGAACGATTCGCCTTGCTATCAGCTGTCTATGATACAGAGTTATAAAGTAGTTCAAAGACAATAATAGAAGCAGAGACCCCATAAAATCAAATAACCCATTTAGTTTTCCATCAAAGAAAGACATCTGTTGGGTTCGTCTCAAAGTCTTTCACATTTTTTCCCTGCACTGAGAACAAAAGTTTACGGGAAGGTTTAGGATGGGTTGATGACAGCACTGGGAATGGGAGTGAGTTTGGGGAGGAGAATAGACACAGGGTGAGGATGGGGTTCGAGTTGGTTTGGCGGATAGGATTGAGTTCTAGATGGGAGGGATCTGGGGATAAGAATGTTGATGAAGTCCTTTAGGGTTGGGGTTGGAGATGGAGCCAAGATTGAGGATTTGGATGGGAGGTGTTGAAATAAAGCTGAGCCGATGTGGGTTGACAGTGATAATGAGGGCTAGATGTGAGGTTGGGCGTTTGCACTGCAGTAGGGTTTTTTTTTTTTAATTTTTGAATGTTTATTTGTTTTTGAGAGAGGAGGGACAGCATGAAGAGCATGAGCAGGGGAGGGGTGGAGAGAGACGGAGACACAGAATCCAAAGCAGGCTCCGGGCTCTGAGCTGTCAGCACAGAGCCTGACACGGGGCTCAAACTCCTGAACCACGGGATCATGACCTGAGCCGAAGTTGGACGCTTAACTGACTGAGCCACCCAGGCGCCCCTGTAGTAGCATTCTGGTGGGAGTGGACTGGCTCATAGCTGTGAGCTTCTTTCAAGGTGACAGAAAGAGCATTGTCTTTCTCCACCTTGAAATTCCCTCACCTCACAAGGCTGGACCCAGAGTGGGTCCTGAGCTCACTGTTTTGGAGTCACGTTGGGTTCAGGTTGGGTGGAGGGAGGTTGCGGGAGGAAGGAGGAGGCAGGTTAAGTGAGGTGACTGACACACTTGTGTGGGAAGTCAGGGTACCTATGCCCTCTGGTGGCCTGGGTCCTCACTTCCAGAAAAGGCTTTCTCGCTTAGGGAGGGCTGGATCCTGGAGGATGGGGCAGCTGGCTTTGGTATTTGCTTCGGGGTGAGTACCAGGTCATGCTGATATTAGGGTTTATGACTGGCCAGGACTTGGGTTGGTTGACTCATGTTGAAGTGAAGTCATAGACCCACTGAGAGTCAGGCACATTCCACCTGCTCTCTTGATCAATAAGGCAACTGGAGCCCGTGGAGGGCAGTGAGCTGCCGAAAGTCACAGAACTAGACCAAATCCAGCTGTACTGTCTCACAGATCAGGGTCTTTCCCCTGTCAGAGGGCAGGGCCAGAGAAAGGACTAGAAAAAGAGACAGTGTCCTTAGTGGTTCAGAGCTGAGACTCTGGAGCTAGACTGTTCCAGTGACGTGAACCCAAGAGACATGGCCACTCAGTGTCCCCATTTGCAAGATGGCACTTGCAATCAATACAAGCCATCAATACAAGATGGCTATCAATAGCACGTACCTCGGAGAGGAGGGTTAAATGAGTTAATATTTGAAGGTGCTTAGATGAGAGCCTGACAGAGTCCAAGGGCCACAAACATGCTTGTTAATTAAGTAAAGCTGGAGACGGAGGTAGCCTGAGGTTTCCAGAGGCCCCACCCTAGCTTGGCTTCAAAATGGGGTTCTTTGTCAAGCCAGGACTGGAAGTTCTGGTTGGAAGTGCTGGCTGGCTGGGATGAGAAAGTTGGCCCCACACCCAGGCTCGGAGGAGAGGCCCCGATGCCAACATGAAGGGAGGGGGAGACTGGGAAAGACACAAAGGGATAAATACACAGAGATAGAAAGACAGGGTGGGTGGGAGGACGACGAAAGGCAGAGAGAGAGAGAGACACACACACGCACAGAGGCATTGAGATGGAGGCACACCTGGGCAGCTCAGTCAGGTTAAGATTCCGACTCTTAATCTCTGCCCAGGTCATGATCTCGTGGTTCACGAGCTCGAGCCCCACATTGGGCTCTGTGCTGAGCGTGCAGAGCCTGCTGGGGATTCTCTGTCTCTCCCTCTTTCTCTGCCCCTCCCCTGCTTACGTACACTCGCTCACACTCTCTCTCTCTGAATAAATATATCGACTTAAAAAAAGAAAAAGGACACCTGCCCTCCCCCTCCCAGGAAGGGGGTTGGGAGGCAAACCAAACCTGGACACTGAAGTTGGGGGGGAGGCTGGAAAAAAAAAAAAAGAAAGAAAAAGAACTTGAGATAGAAGACAGAGAAGCCCGGGGAGAAACCAGACTTGTGCTCTTGGAGAGAAAGATGCGCAAATTATTGAGACACGTGAATTCTTCTCTGGAGCCGGGCCCGTGTTGCTGAGGATGTCGCTCTCAGTCATTGTCTGTGCTGTGTGGAAACAGCAAACCACTTCTCACCCGTCAGAACAGCAAACACTAAAAAGGTCAGTCTTGCCACCCACCTGCGTCTGCACCCACATCCTCTGCCTCGTCTCCTATTTCTGTAGGTGAACAGCCTGCACCTCCCTCGAAGACAGACCCCTCCGCTTGTGCCTGGTATCCCTGGTCCCTTCTCACCTCCCTGGGGGCATTGTGCCAGCCAGCACTTCTCTGCGCCCTTGCCTGCATCGATTTTTTTCTCTCCCCCACGAACATACAAACATACTCCATACAGTTGCTCCCGTGTTCCGTTAAAAGAATTAGAACAAAACCCAAATCTCTCAAACCTTCATGTTCTCCTCGAGCATTCTGACTCAATTTTTCTTCTCCCCTGGACTGTGATTCTCCTAAAAAAGTTGGCTACACTCACTGCCTGCAACTCCCGCCCTCCTGGTCTCTCTTGAGCCTGCTCCGTGGCACCAAAAACTTCAGCGTTGCTGAACCCATCTTACTTGAGCTATCGGCAGCGTTTAGCAAGTGGATCGCTCTGTTCCTTCAAGATTTTTTTCCCCCTTGGCTTCTGGGGCACTATCCTCTTCTGGTCTTCCTCATGGTTCACCGGCTGTTCCTCATCCGTGTCTGGCGCTGCCTTCTCCTGGCCGTGTCTGCATGGCGGAACTCCTCCGGGCTGGGCACTTGGGCCTGACCTCTCCTCTGTCTACACTCACTCCCTCGGTGAGCTCATCTGGCCTCGCGGCTTTCCATGCCGTCTACATGCCGACGACTCCCAAATTTATGTCTCTAGCCAGACGTTGCTCCTGAACTCTCAACTTGACGTCTGTATGTCCAAAACCAAACCCCGGGCTCTCCACGGTTCTCCAGGTCCAAACTCCTCTTGCAGAGTCTCAATCTTCTCCACCGGTGGTCTCTCCTTCTAGCCCTCGGCAGCGGAAAAACCTTCGTCTCTCTTTGGCATTGCTGCTTCCACACCTCATGTCCGTCTTATCACCAAACCCTGTCGGCTCTGCCTTCGGAATAGATCCCGCCTCCGACCATTTCTCAACGCCGTCCATCCTTGCCACCTGCCCCCGCCTCAGCCGCCATCATCTCTCACCAGGGTTACGGCAAATTTTCTGCCTGGTCTCCCAGTTTCTGGCCTCGCTGACCTTCAGTCTAGTTTTGACAACGGCAGCCAGCGTGACCTTTTAAGAAAATGTAAGTCAGAGCAGATCGCTCCTCGTCTCACCACCCTGCAGTGCCCCCACCTCGCTCGGAGTGAATGCCCCCCCCATGTCCTTGTGGCGGCTGCCCAGCCTCCAGCCCATCCGGCCCCAGTGGCCCTGGGACATCACTGACCCTTCCTCTTGCCCGCCCTTCTCACGCCAGGCTCGCCCTCAGAACTCACTCTCAGTCTCCTGTTGGGAGACTCCCGAGCCATCTCCCAAGCCAGATGTCTGGTCTCCTCCATTCTCCTCATCCTCTCTTCGAAGACTTCCCTTCTTGACCACCGTGGTTGGGAATTCCCCGGACCGGCTCGACAGCTCTCTAGAGGGACTCACAGAACCCGGGGAAGCTGCTCGACTCATGGTTTGGGTTTATTACCAGGAAAAAGGTAGCATACAAAAGGCAGGGGGACATGGCGCACAAGGCGGAGTCCGGGAGAGGCCAGGTACAGGCTTCTGGAGTCCGCTCGCAGGGGAGCCGAGACACCGAGTGCACACGGAGTGCAGACGCCGCCTGCGTCTCCCAGCAGCGCTGTGTGACAGTGCACGCAGAACGCTGTCAACCACCGAGTCTCCCCTGAGCCTTGGTGACCAGGGCTTTTATTTGGGGGCAGACACATGGGCACATGGCTGAATGCTCGCAGAGCTGACCTTAGTCTCCGGCCCCTGCAGAGGTCAAACTGCCACGACATGTCCCAAGGCCCCTACCACGTCATTTTTTTTTTAGTTTTTTTTTTAAGTTCATTTATTTATTTTGAGAGAGACAGAGACAGCGCAAGTGGGGGAGGGACAGAGAGAGGGAGAGAGGGACTCTCAAGCAGGCTCTGCACTGACAGTGCAGAGCCGAACCCACAAACTGAGAGATCGTGACCTGAGCCGAAACCAAGTGTCGGACGCTTAACTGACTGAGCCACCCAGACGCCCCCAAACTTTTCTTTCTGTGCAGGTTACGGACAACTCAGGCCTGCTGAGTTAACCCTTCGTGGTGCAACACCTCCTGAAAATCGTAACCCTCCTCCGACATTCTCTCTCCCTTTACTCTGTTTTACTTTTACCCAAGGCATTCGCTCCCATCTGCAACACTTATGTATGTATTCGTTTGTTTATTTCCTGTCTGCCTCTCCTTTAGAAGTGAGTTCCCTGGGGGCAGAGGCGTTTATCTGTTTTGTTTTAGAACAGTACCTGGGGTATAATAAAATGCACTGAATCTTTGCTGGACGAATGAATGACTGCAGGCATTGCTGAGGGTGTGGGGGAGACAGGAATCCTTCTCTCCGGGCGGAAACCTGCTAGTACCTGGTGACATTAAGAGTAGGCCTTTTGGGGCACCTGGGCGGCTCAGTAGGTTAAGCGTCTAACTTCGGCTCAGGTCATGATCTTATGGTTCATGGGTTCGAGCCCCGCCTCGGGCTCCGTGCTGACACCTCGGAGCGTGGAGGCCTGCAGCCTGCTTCGCAGTCTGTGTCTCCTTCTCTCTCTCTGCTCTTCCCCCACTCGTGCTCTGTCTCTCTCTCTCTCTTTCTCAAAAATATTTAAACATTAAAAACATTTTAAAAAAAAAGAAAGAAAGAGTAGCCTTTTGGTTCAATGGTCCCACTTCTGTGAATATTCCGGAGAAGTCGTCTATAGGCACAGAAGAGGCACGCCCCCAAATAGTCACTGCACTATTACTTGGGTAGGGGAGGGAACCTGGGTTCCATCATTGAAGAACCGAGTCATTAAACATGGCGGGTGTATGCCATGGCGCTTCTAAGCTTTCATATGCATTGTGGCCCTGGGGATCCTGTTAAAATGCAGATTCTGGTTCATTTGGCCTGGAGTGGGGCCCAAGACTCTGACACCTCAAAAACTCCAGGGAATTCTGATGCTGCTGTTTCCTGGACCACACTTCGAGAAGCAAGTGGTGCTTTCCAATAGCCCTTCCTGTGATGATGGAAATATTCCATTTATCTGCGCTGCCCGACACGGCAGCCGCTAGCCACCTGGTTACTGAGCACCAGAAATGTGGCTAGAGCAGCTAATGAGTGACTTCTTAATGTGTATTGAATTCAGCTAATTTTAATCTAAAAATTAAATGACCGCCTGTGGCTAATGGCTGCCATATTGGACTGCACAGGTGGAGAAGACTCTGTCGCAGTTAGAAGCAATAAACTAGACGAGCAAACAGCTACATGAACAGATGATTAGCACAGCGTTTGGTGGAATAAGATCACGTGTTTAATACCTCAGCCACGGGGCACTTGTCGGCTCAGTCGGTAAAGCATGTGACCCTTGATCTTGGGGTCTTGAGATCAAGCCCCATGTTGGGCGTGGAGCCTACTTAAAAAAAGTACCTCCACCTGACTCCTCACCCACACCCACCTTCTGTGTCCCCTGCTTCATCCAATTTCGGATGTTGGTGATTGTATTTGCACTATTACTTTGCATACCTCTGAAACAGAGAAAGAAGAAGTCGATTAAATCATGATGTCATGCTAAGACACTACCGGTTTTAAGATGCCTCCCATTTCCAGAATTGTTAAAAATGTGAAGGAAAGTGCACCTGAGAAACAATGAAATGCAGCACCGACCCATCGCGGCAGGGAGTATAGTCTGGAAATCAGATTAAAGTAATCTTTGATCTCAACTGCTTTTATTTAGCATTATATAGGATGCAGGCCAAGAATTACAGCATGGCTGTATTGTCACCTCACTGGGGGCTCGAGGGTACCTCAGGACACAGAGCTTGCATGGCTGTCGCATAGGTGAGCCAAGGTGTGCCTGCATTACCTGGACACAAGGTGCGGCCTCCGCGTCCCAACAATGTTTGGAGCTTCTGTAGCCATGTGGGTCCCTGACGCAGCACCTGAGACCTCTCGGATCCTGTGCTGTCCCTCACAGCAGAGCACGTGAACCCTGGTGAGGACACACTGCCTTCCACTCTGAGCTCTGCAGTATCCCAGTGCACAACTGTGAGGAGACGGAGACTAGGATCGTTGGGTCATTCCTAGGCAGACCTGTCCCACACTGTCCCTGGTAAGGATTGAACTCTCCAAGGATTTTCCAAGGATTAATTCTCCAAGGTAAGGATTTAAGCTCTGCAAGAAAAAAAAGCTTTCACCAATTTCTTTCTTTCCTTCTTTCTTTCTTTCTTTCTTTCTTTCTTTCTTTCTTTCTTTCTTCCTTTCTTTCTTTCTTCCTTTCTTCCTTTCTTTCTTTCCTTCTTTCCTTCTTTCCTTCTTTCTTTCTTTCTTTTTTAGAGAGACAGAAAGAAAGAGAGAGAGCGAGTGAGGGAGAGGGACAGAGAGAGAGTGGGACCGAGGGTCCGAAGCAGGTTCCAGGCTGACAGCCCAGAGCCCGACATGGGCCTCGAACTCACAAACCGTGAGATCATGACCTGAGCTGAAGTCAGAGGCTTAAGCGACGGAGACACTCAGGCGCCCCCTCCAATGAATAATCTTCGATGAACGAAAGAAAGAAAGAGAATGAGATCCGTAAGCCAATGGCTTCGTGGAAGTGAGAAGCAACACTGTGACAGGCGTGTTTTGCAAGGCGGCGCGGTGTCCAAGGCCGTTTGTGTTGGTGCCTGTGGGGAGGGAGGGGACTGGAGCCAGGGATGACAGATGGAAATAGAGAAATAAAATGAGCGCGGAACTCTGCCAGGACTTGAACTTCAGCGGTTGATTAACTCAACTCTCCTCACCAGAGATCTGATTAGGACAAAGAGGACCTGTTTTTTTGCATAGGGTTTTCCAAGAAACAAAGTAGGTCTTTGCCCTCCCTGCCCTGGACCTCAGCAGTTACTGCTCACGGGACCCGGCCTTGGGGAGGGGCGGTCTTGTTGAGGGTCATGCTGCCAGGCCGGGCACTCCCCTCTACCACACACCAGAGGCAGCGGATGGACGGTGCCCCCCAGGGAACAACATGCATCCTACTGGGTCATTCGGCAGGAACACGGTTCCTGGCTGGGCACCGTGAGGCCACTGTGTACATATCTGTGGATGAATTAAATGAACAGGTGAATGGAATTTAGGATTAGTCCATTTTTATTAGTATGTATCTGGTTTTTAGAGACGCTGAGCTTTGAAAAATGTCTTCTTTGAGGTATGGTGCCAGTTTGGCGTTCTCACGCTCTTGTGCCCGTACCTCAGGGGTCTTGAAGAATGGTGTTGTGGGGGAGAGGGGAGAAAACCGGAAGGAACTTCTCTGGGAAAGGGGAGTCCCGGGCCAGGGGTCCCAAATCAAGAAGCTATGGGCCCAGACTCCTGAGGGAGGAGGGGGCTGGGGGGCCGGGATCCCTGGGTCTTGAGTGGAGAGAGCGGGGTCTGAGGAGGCGCGTGGGCAGGTGATGATAAGTCACTTTCTCCGTATGGTGTTCTGGATCCAGGTCTGGTACTTGCACAGGTTGGTGTAGACCCCAGGGTAGCCGGGCAGGGCACACCGCTCCATCCCCCAGGACACGAGGCCCTGGAGCTGTCCTTCGCACACCAGAGGTCCCCCTGAGTCACCCTGAAGGGGAGAGGCCAAGATGGAGACACCCACGGATGACAGATGGCCAGAGCCATGGGTGTGGACAACTCAAGAGGCAGAGATGGGGAAGCGACGGGCGGAGGCGCCTGAGCAGGGCTCCGGAGATATCCCTGCCTTCTCTCTTCACTGCTCCCTGCTGTCTCTGCCCCTTGGGGCTCACTGTGCCACTCTCGAAAACCGTGTATGCCTCTTTACATCTCCCCGTCTCTGGCGTCACCGCTCAAGTCTCTGGAGATGCTGAGCACGGATTTCCCAGGCGCCCATAGATAATAACAGCAATGAGAGCAGGGATTAGAGCCGAGTGCAGGCACCACTCTGTGCTTTCCACATCTGATTCCACCATCCGCCCGAAGAGGTGCTAGCCCTGTCTGACAGCTGAGTAAACCGAGGCACAGAGGTCTGTGACCCAAGGGGATACAACTAGGAGGCAGCCCAACTATTACAATCTCTCTCCGTTTCTGGGGAGACCTCCACTGATTTTCATGCTCCTAAGATCCTTGGGTAACCGAGGCCCGGCCCCAAACCATCCCTTCCTCGCCTCCCCGCTGGGTCTCACCTGACAAGAGTCTTTCCCCCCTTGGGGGACGCCTGCACAGACCATGCCATCAGTGATGGCTCCGGGATAAGCCTGCCGACACTCCTGATCCGAGAAGATGTTGATATTCACGCACTGCAGGGAGTTGGGGTACCTGGCTGGGGGTGCACAGAAGGGTTCCGAGTTGGGTTTACCTCCTCCTCCCTCAGTCCCAGAAGTCCAGCCCCTGCTCCACTCCCTGCTGGCCCCTCGTTTCCAGGATACGGAAGTACTCACCGATGGGGCTGGAGGTGGTTCCCCAGCCCGACGCGAGGCAAGAAGTCCCCGGGCTGGCGCACGAACTGGCCACGGCAAGGGGCCTCACCACCCTGCCCAGCCGAACGGGGCGTTCCAGCCGCAGCAGCATCAGGTCGTTGTTGTGGGTCCGGGAGTTGTACTGGGGGTGTGGCACCTGACGAACCACACGCACCACCTGCTGGGTGGCCTCCCAATTCTTCAGGTTGTGCTTGCCCAGGGCTACGTGAAGGATCCTGGCCCATGACCCCCAAAAGTAGCACTGCTCAGGATCTGACCCGGGGACCCCTCCCCGTCCCCTCTAGGCCCCTTTCCCTTTCCTGCTGATGAATTTTCCACGAGGCTCACCCACTTTTGGAGCGTTAGCTGGACTCCTGTGCCCTCTGCCATAGCTTGGGCTTTCTCTTGAGTCAGTCCCACCACCCACCCCTTCCTCTCTTGAGCTGTGCTCTGGTTTCTGGCTTGGGTGTAAGGTGATGGTTGGGAGTTCTTGGCTCGATGCCGGGTTCTAGGCTCTGAGTTCCGAGTGAGACTCTGGGCTATGGCTCTAGGCTCTAAATCAGAATTGATATCCTGGAGGAGGCTCTTGAGAGGCTCCAGCCTGGCTTCTGGGTTCTAGACTTTTGGAACTTTCAAGTTGAAGCTAGGATTTGGGTTCTCTAGATTGAGTCTGGATCATGGCATATTTTTCAGATATGGGTGTGAGCTTTTGATGTTCGGATAGGATGCAGATTCTATTTTGAGCTCGGCATTATGGTTTGACTCTTGGTTCTAGATGTTGATTTAAGCTTTTAGTTTTAGGGTAGGCTCGATTCTAGATTGAGCAATGGACTGTGATCTGAGCTATAGATTCTGGACATGGATATGAGCTTTGGTTCCTAGGTTGAGTTCTGGGTTCTTGCTTAAACTCTGGTTTATAACCCAGATTTTAGACAATGGTTTGAGCTCTGTCTTTGAGCTTAGGGTCCTAAAAATCAGTCTGAGTTCTTGATTCTTGGGTGGGCTCTGTTTTAGATTGAATCACAGTTATGATCTGGGCTCTTGTTTCTAGACTCTGGTCTGACCCCTTGACCTTAGGTTGAGTTCTGGGTTCAGGTTATGGCTTGGATCCAAGTTTCTGGATGCTGGCTTGCATTCTGGGCTTTGCATTTTAGACTCTGGGTTGAGTTCTGGGCTTTGGGTTCGATATTGAACTTTAATTTATGGAATTAGATCTTAGTGTTTATATGCACTGGGTGAACTTTTGTCAGGAATCTGGGTTCTTGGTTTAGGTCTGGACTTTTGAAGGGGCTCTGAGTTCTGTATGAGGCTTCAGATTATGGTCTGCATTCTGGGATTTAGACACTGGGTTGAGGTTTGGTTCTAGGCTTCTCAAAAAGGAGCTGTAGACTAGACTCTGAATTAAACATTGCAGCTAGAATGGGCTCTGGTTCTGTCTATCCTATACTCTGAGCTGTATGTTCCAGTTGTAATCAGAGTTCTGGATTTATGGCTGGACTGCAGGTTCTAGACTAGACTTTGGATTCTAAGCAGTGTTCTGAGAGTGGTCCTGAGTTTCTGAATGTAGACTGTGCCCTCAGTTGAACCACCAATCTGGAATGGACTCTTAGTCTTGGTCTCTAAGTAAAGTTTGGCCTCTAGACGGATCTCCAGATATCTTAGCTTTTGTGTGGGACTCTAAGCTGGCGTATGGGTTCTAAACTGTCAATCTGCTTTCAGAATCTAAACTGAATTCAAGATTTATGGTTGGATTCTATATTCTGAGCTGTGTTGGTAATTCCAGGCTCTCACCTAGACCCCAAACCAGGATCCAGCCACTATGTTAGGTTCAACACAATGCTCTAGGTTCTTAGCTGAGTGCTGGGGCTCTAGGCTCTGGAATTCACCCCGCACAGGAATAGGGGAGGGGGTTACTCACGGGCGGGCACAATGAGCAGCGGTGATGACCCATTGGCCTGACAGCAAGACCCCTCCGCAGAGGAAATTACGGAAGGGACCCGCCAGTAAGGCCGCCTGCCACGGCTGGGAGTTCCGGATGCAGGTATAACCACCAAGGATCTTTTCATCATCTTCTCGGCTCTGTGCCATGGCTAGGAACAGGCAGAGGTGGGGTCGGGCGGGGAGAACAGACGAACAGGTGCCTTCCACTCCCCAACTCTCGAGGATGTCTGGGACCCACAAATCCCTTGTCACTCCCTAACCCCTAAACCACCCGCCTCTATGCGTCCCACCCAGTATGAGATATCCCCAGCGTTGCCTCCATTCTTGCCCCAACACCATCAGGGAGTTTTCTGCCGTCTGTCCCTCCCCCGTCATCGCCTCCACAGTAGATCGCCTGACCCCGCGGCCGCCTGACCCGGGCTCTGACAGGTCTACTGCCCTTGACTCTACTCCCCCGTGAATACCTTCTACCATCACTTTTCACAGCCTACCAACATTCCTCCTGTTAGTCCTTCTCCAACACGTTCAAGGAGCTCCGTGCCCTTTTTCCCACCTTCCCACTCGTGGGGACCCCTGGGAACCACCGTCTCACCCCGCACCCCCTCTTCTTGCCATCACACCCACAATCGCCACCACCAACATGCCGTCTTTCCATTGGTTTGGCAGCCCTCTGTTTTCAATGAAACCTAAACAACACTGGATACTTCTCCACGATTCCTCAGTTATTCCTCCTCATGTCCTTTGACTCCTGCATCCCGATATCTCCAAACTCAGAACTCAGGTTCCTTCTGCACGTGCCTCGGTCACGACCCCCCCCCCAGCTCATCCCTGAACACCCCAGGGTCCCGGGGAACCCTCCCCAGCTCTTCCCAGCGTGTCTAGGAGACTGCCGCACTCTGGGTCCCACTGCTGTCTTACCTAGAGCCACCATCTGGAGCGCTGTCAGCAGGAGGAGCATTCTGGGGTCTGGGGGTCAGGTTCTGGCCAACGCAAAGAGAAAGTGAGAGAGTAGGAGGCTGCAAGAGACCCAGAGGCTTGAGAGACAGAGACAGAGAAGGCCTTACACAGAGACCAAGACTCTTAGAGACATGGATGTGTCTCCGGGTGTGCAGGAAGTGGGGATGGTGTCTTGCTTCCCTGTCACTCTGTGGAGGCCTTTTATCCCTGGCCTGGACAACTGGCCCTGCCCCCCCACGTCCCCCCCGCCCTTCTCCTGACATTTTTTTTTATTGCCCATTTCCCATTCCACGACTCCAGGACTCCCCGGTCCCATCTCCTCCCTTCCCTCTCTGGTCAGAGAAGCAGCCACCACATTAATGAGAACCCGCCCAGGGAAGGTGTTTAATCTGGGAGGAACCCAGGGAGGGGGGACCCCAGGGCAGGGTAGGCTGCTCAGGGGAAGGTGCTGGGAGGGGTTAGGGGTGGGAGACAGAGACACAGAGAAGACTGGGAAATGCAAGAGAAGTAATATTAGAAGGTGGAGAACCAGAGAAAGAGTCGCAGAAACAAGTGCCGGAGGGAGAGAAACTAGGGAAAGATGGGGGAGGAGAAGGAAGGGGGACAGATGAGGAGGTGTGGGGAGGGGGGAGACAGTGGGGCAGGGGAGGCACAGAGGCAGTGATTCAAGGAGAAGGGAATGTGGCAAAGCGAAGAGAGAAGCAGAAAACAGGGAAGGTGGGAAGACAGAAGACAGACACAGGCGGAGGAAGAGAAATGGGTGAAGAGAGAGAAGGCAGGCAGGATGACACCCCACCGCTCCCCCCCCACCCCAGAATAACAGCCAGAGGGCCGGAGGATGAAGGTGCAGGACCAGGCAGATGAGGGGGTGCCCGAGGGAGCCAGGGTACAGCGGCTGGTGGGGACGCAGACGGAGGAGGCAGGGAGGCAGAGATGAAAGGCGACAGCAGCCAGGAAGAGGGAGGCAGGGAGCGGGGCTGGCCAGGGCAGGCGACCGGCAGGGCAGGAGGCACCTGGGACTCTCTCGTCCCCTGGGCTTTCTCGCTTTGTGGTTCTCACAGTCCTGAAAGTCTGGGGAGCAGGGACCCAGCAGGGAGGAGGAGGATCAGTGGAGAAGTAGCGTCTCCCAACTCTGCAGAGGGGCGGGGACGGAGTGAGAGATGGTGACCTAGAGAGAGGGAGGGAGACAACGGTGCGGCGGGGGAGGGCTCCAGACAGCCCAAGGGGGTGCCCTGCGTCCAAGGGACCCCTCCGAACTTGGGGCAGGGCACGCTGCCTTCGGCATGGCACCTCCCCAGCCTCTTAAATTCCCTAATGACTGCAATTTGTCCCTGGGCCTGCGCAGGCCACGGTGACTCAGGAGACAGCCTGTGCACTCTCCCTCTCTCAACAACAACCCTCCCTTCCCTCCCCCCCCCCCAACATCCCCGGGCAGCCTCCCAAACCACTCTTTGCCAGGGCTAATGCTTAGTCCTGTCTCGGCACCTGGGGACTCACTCGCTGCGTCTGAGCCCACACGCCCAGCTCCCCGTGTGCACTCCTGTCTCCTGTGAACCGGCTCTGAGGGGCTCCTGCTTCAGGCGCAAGCCGGAAGGGCTGGATGCTGAACAGAAGGAAAGACCGCCACCCCACCTGGGGGCACAGGAGGTCTGGGGGCCCTTGCGGTGACCTGGACCTGCACACGAGGTAACATTACACAGAAACGCGTTCGCACGGGCGCACACCTGCGCACCAGCAAACAGGTGCACCTGAAGAACTGAGCGGGAAGGAGACCTAGAGTCTCGCTAACAGCCTTCGCTGATTTCCTGGGTCCCACCCGGCTCTGATCTGGTTGTTCATCTACGACGTCACCACCAGGAGAAAAGCCGAGGGAAGGAGCCACCGGGGCTCTGCTCTTTGAGCAACTTCTCGGAATCCATAAATATGTCTTTTTCTTTTCTTTGTTTCATAAGCGTTTCAAAATAAACAGCCACCAAACAGAATTTCCTGGTAGACACAAGCCCCGCCTCCTCCCCCTTGAGCAGAAACTTTTTTTATCATTCATTCATTTTTTTTTTTTTTTAGAGAGAGAGAGAGACAGAGTGTGAGCGGACGAGGGGCAGAGAGAGAGAGGGAGACACAGAATCCGAAGCAGGCTCCCGGCTCCGAGCTGTCAGCATGGAGCCCGATGCGGGGCTCGAACTCAGAGTGTGGGATCATGAGTTGGACACTGAAGGGACTGAGCCACCCAGGCTCCCCCGAGCAGAAACTTTCGACTGGATGGACTCTTGGGGACCCTCCGCTGAACCGGAAGACTTTGGTGAAAGCTAGGTTTCCCTCCGCCTCAAAAGAACCCTTTGCTTCAGCAGATTTCAGGGAACCCGGGGGAGCCCAGGCAAACACCTGGGGCTACAGGAACAAATCGGGTCCCTCCACCGCTCAAGGCTCCCCAGCCCAGCCCAGGACCTCAGCAACCCTTCTCCCAGGTCACTCAGCTTCTTCCCGCCAGAATCTAACACCCAGACAAACCGCTCACTGCTCCAACCACCTGCCTAGCAGTGTCGTTGGCCATGACATGGGCGCTCAAAGAATATTCGATGAATGAACAAACGATAGAATGAATGAGCAGAGGGCCACAGTCCTTGCCTTCAAGGAACTTACGGTCTGACGGGAAAGGCCAGTGGGCGACAGGAAAGTCGGTGCGGGGCGATGGGCCCTCTGACGGGGAACGTGAAGGGTCCGAGGGCACCCCGGAGTGGAGAAGGGGTTCCTGAAGGGCGGGCTGTCTCAGCTGGGGCCTGCTGTGGATGAGTAGGGGTTCACCTGGGGGAGGGAGGGAGTGGGTGGTGGGGTGGGAAGGAGGTGAGGGCCTCTCTGGAGAGACCGTCAGGCTGGGGGATGGGGACAGAGCTCGGAGGGCTGGAGGGAGAAGTGGCCAGGGGAAGCAGAAGCCCAAGGGTGATGCCGAGCAGGGGAGAGAAGGGCCCTTAGGGTCCTCACTGGAGACCTAGGTGTGGAGCTTAGGAGAGCTGTCTGGTTGGAGACACAGCGGGACGTCATCAGCACCAGCAGCACGCGAAGCCAGGGTCGCCGGAGCCCGCGCATGGAGACTGTAGGGAGTGGGAGGACCAGGGACGTCTGCCCAGGAGCCCAAGGAAGACCCCCCAAATAGGGGGCAGAGGCTGAGAAGGAACAGGGACGAGCTGGGAGGAAGGCCAGGAAAGGGCACTGTTGGGGAAGCCGAGATAACTTTTTCAGGGAGGAAGTGGCACACGGGTGGGACGCAGCTGGGCGGCCACCAGGAAAGAGGACAGAGGGGAGACCGGAAGGTTTTGGTGGCTGGAGGGACTGGAAGAGGGGGAGGAGAGAGGTGTGCGAGCAGCTAGGGTTGGGGAGGAGAGAGGGAAGGACGAAAACAGCTCCCGTTGACTGCGGACCTGGCACGGTGCCGCGTTCCTCTCTCTATTTTGTGCTTTCACGTTCGACGCCTTAAAGAAGTTGATTTGCAAGCCGTCTGCTGGCTTAGTCGGTAGAGGATGTGACTTCATCTTGGGGTCATGAGTCGGAGCACCGTGTTGCGTGTAGTGATTACTTAACAATAAAATCTTTCAAAAAAAAAACCGATCTGCTTTTTTATTGTGATAAAATATACAGAACACAAAATTCGCCACTCAAATCATTAAAAATGTTTTTTTACTGTTTATTTTGAGAGGGCAAGAGGCAGAGAGAGAGAGGGAGAGAGAATCTCCAGCAGACACTGCACTGACAGCGTGGAGCCCAACGTGGGGCTCGAACCCACGAACCTTTTCGTGTGGGTCGGAATTCCCTACCTTTCGTTTGATTATCATGATTTTTTAAAAGAGAATTTATGGTCAAACTGGCTAACATACGGTGGGTACAGCGTGCTCTTGGTTTTGGGGGGTCGCTTCCGTGGTTCATCGCTTCCATACAACGCCCAGTGCTCATCCCATCAAGTGCCCTCCTCAGTGCCCGTCACCCACTTTCCCCTCTCCCTCACCCCCCCCCCCGTTAAGCCTCAGTTTATTCTCCGTATTTATGAGTCTCTTATGGTTTGCCTCCCTCCCTCTCTGTTTGCAACTACTTTTTTTTCCCCTTCCCTTCCCCCCTGGTCTTAAGTTTCTCAAGTTCCACACATGAGTGAAAACATATGTATCTGTCTTTCTCAGACTGGCTTGTTTCGCTCAGCATCATCCCCTCCAGTTCCGTCCACGTTGCTGCAAGTGGCAGGATGTCATTCTTTCTCCTTGCCAAGTAGTGTTCCATTGTATGTATAGACCACAGCTTCTTGATCCATTTTTAAAATGGAATCAGGTGCCACTTAATGGATGGGCCGTTTGTCTGGCCAGAGAATTTCCCTTCATGTGGGCTAGCTTCCTCCCTCCCTGCCTCCTTCCCTGCCTCCCTCCCCCACGCCTCCCTTCGCTGTCCCTCCCTCCATTCAGCAACACAGAGCACTCTCTATGCAGGAGTCCCTGTTCTAAGCACTGAGGAAACAGAGAAACAGACAGAAATCCCTGCCCTGCCAAAGCTTCTATTCTGGGGGCAGGGAGGCAAGCAAGAGACAGGAAGTTAAATAGGTACGACACATGATATTACAATTTATGAGTGTCTTAAAAATAATCATAAAGTAAGGAGGGGAGTAGGGTCAAGAAAGGCCCAGGTGAGGCCATCTTTGGGCAAAGACCTAAACGCGGTTGGGGATCTCTGGAGAAAGACCGTTTCGGACAGAAAGAGAGGCAAGTGCAAAGGCCCTGAGGTGTGTCTGGGGAGCACTGAGGAGGTGCAAAGGCCCTGAGGTGCATCTGGGGAGCACTGAGGAGGCCAGCGGGGCTGGAGCAGAGTGAGTGAGGATGAAAGAACAGAAGGCAATGAGGGCAGTGAAGTCCTGGAAAGTGTGAACTCCGTGTGGTAGGTACTATCTCGTCCCTCCTTACAGAGAAACTGAGGCTGAGAGGGGAGAAGTGGCTTGTCCAAGGTCGCCCAGCTGGTCAGTGCCAGAGGAAACGTACAAACTCCAGGACTGCCGGGCTCTCTGCTCCATCGCCCGAATCTTCTCTTGTCTCTTCCGACGCAGTTGGAGGGTCCATTCCATCTGTGGGCTGATTGGCGGGTCCACCAGCGTTTGAGGGCATTTTTCATAGATTAACTCACTGAACCCTTCCCATGGAGTCGTGAGAAGGACTCTCTTGTTGTCTTCAAGGGACAGATGAGGAAGGGAAGTCATCCGCCCAAGCTGACACGACGCCGAGTGGTGTCGCCATGATTCGAACCCAGGCGGGCAGCTCCTAACAGCCACAGGGAGCGAGATGCCGAGAACAAAGGGGCAGGTGGTGCAACCGCCCGAGTGGTGGGATTAGCTCCGGATGGGAGGAAAGACGCCTCTTCCATTGTTCCAGGAAGGAAGAAGGAAAGGGCGGGTGAGGTTTCGGGTGGGGTGTGGGTCCTGCGGCAGGAAGAGGAGGGAGGGCCCTCGGGGTGACTTCTGCTTCCTCCAGGAAGCCCGAGGCCAGCTCATCCTAAGAGGCACCTGGGCGGGTGGGGCCGGGGAGGTGAGGATGGCGGAGAAGGTTGGAGATCAGGAATTTAAAGAGGCATCATTTGACCAGCTGGACGATTTTGTTTTGTTTTGTTTAGTTTTTTCTCCAGCAAAGAGGGGAACGTTCAGGGCTGGGCGATGGTGGGAGGGACGCTGGGGTGGGGGAGCTGAGGACGCTAGCGGCAGAAAGGACTGTGGGACGCAGGAAAAGCAGGCGGAGGGGGCTCCGGGGGGAGGCTGCAGGAGAGGGCCGGGGTGCCTTTGAGGTGGACGAACAGGTATGGCAGAGATACCCGCAGCTCTGGAAGCATGCGAGTCTGCGGTCGGCGAGTAGGATGTGGGTTGTGCGGCTTCCGAGGTGGGGCCCTTCTGGATGGAGACAGGGGCCAGGGTGCTACCGTGGGAATGCGTCCTGGGGAAGGTGGTCTCAGCCCGCGGAGGCTGGGGGACTGCAAAACCAGGGGGTCCCCTCGCTTCAAGGCTCCGGAGTCCCTGTGTCAGGAATGCCTGTGTCTGTCTGCACCCAATATAAACATCGGGCAGGTTGCCAGGGGCCTCGTAAGCATGATCGAGGAGCTCGTAAGCAGCTTTACAAGGTTCAGAGACTCCTATTAGCACCATGTTACGGGTGAGGAAACAGGGTCTCAGACAAAAGTCACTGGTGCAAGTGGCAGGGCCAGGACTGGAACCTGCGGCATCCAGCTGTCAAACCCCGGGCCGTTCTGTCTTCAAATCCGTTTGCTGCCATGGAGGCAGGGAACCTTCTGATGGGTCCCATCCCCCCGGCCCAGCCCGGCACTTGGTGGAGGCTTGTGCGGCGAGCAAATGGACCCTCACTCTGCCCTGTCGGGCCCCAGACCCGCTCTTGCCTGGCAGCTTCTCCAGCACCCTCGTGCGCCACAGCCCCCCGAAGTCCCCCCGTGGGCCCGCACGCAATCGCTCCCATTCTACAGATGGGGAAAACCCAGAGGAATGAGGTTAGTTGCCCAACGCCGCCCGGTGAGCAGGTGGTGTAGGTGGGATTCGAACGTCAGCCCGTCTGACCTGATGCCCCTCCGCTGGTCCCACGGGTCTCTCTGATTACCCAAACTCGCCGGGTGATCGCTCGGATGGCTCTGAGTCAGCACCCGTGTCTGCTCCGTGCCGGGCAGCCTCTGTGTGCACACCCGGGCGCCCCTGATGCCGGGCCCACAGCCAGAGAACATTCCTGCCCCACCTCCCTCCATCCTTATTACCTCCCATTTCTTTCTGTTTAAAGAGTGGGAGCCGGTGGCTCCACTCCCACCCCCCGCCCCACGTCTTCTTGGTAGGAAACGACACACCGTCCTTTCCCCTGTTGCTTGGGTCAGAAGCCGGGAGTGGTCCTTGATCCCTCCCTCACGCCCACCTCCCACTTTGGCAATTCCTGTCACCTTGGCACCAAAATAGCCATGGAATCCACCCACTGCCCTCCTCTCTCACCAAGCCGTGTTTACCTGTCACCTGGACAGGCGCGACAGCATCCTGACTAGTCTCACAGCTGCCACCCGTGACCCCTGTTCTTACCCTCCCCCCCTCCCCGCCCCGCAATGCCAAGTCCATTCTCCACTCAGCAGCCAACGTGGTCTTAAAATTTAAAACAGTGTCATGTTAAAAGCTGCCTCAAACCCATCTGGGATTCCCCGGTGCAAATAGAAATAAGACCCAAATGCCTCCGAGGCGTCTGTCTGGCTGGCGTCCATCCCTCCAACCTCACCGCTCCACCACGCTCGGTGCCTCGGCTCCCCTGCACGCCCTTGGTTTGCTCAGTGTGGGAGTTGAGGGTCTTTGTCTTTGCCGTTCCCTTTGACTGGGACGCCCTTCCTGCCACTGCGATCACCTTGCCTGGGGCAGACATTCTCCCGTTAGTGCCCTTCCGATGCCTTGTTTCAATCTACCATTGGTTTATGTGTGTCCTTCCTTGTTTATTATCTTTTTTTCCCCTCTCTGACATCTGTCACGATCAGATGTCCCTCATGTTTTATTGACTTTCGTTCTTATGGATTCCGTCTCCTGTCACTTGAGTGTCCTCTCTGGCAGGGCAGGGGTTTTGCCTTCCTTAGCTGGTCTGTGCCCTGGTACATGGTAGGCACGCAGCGAACATTCGTGGAATGAAGTAACATCTCTCTCCCTTGAACCCAGGCTTCGTGAGGGCTGGGACCTTGTCTAGCAGGTTCACTGCTGAACCCCCTGAGCCTCGTCTGGTGCCTGGCTTGCCGTGGGGCTCCGTATAAACAGCCCGAGGGAGCAAGTTTATCTCAAAGCCTTCTTCTTTCCAGAAATCTGCTTCTCTCCAGAATCCCCGTACCCGGCGCTCCTGCTCTTCAGACCTGACACTAATCTCCAACGTCGAGCAAGAGCAAACATAGGAGGAGACAGAGAAAGCCCATCTTTCTGAGACTGGGCTTTAAATCCCTGCGGGGAAGAGATTCCAACGAGTCGGGAGCATGGGGTTTCCGCCTCATCAGCCTCGAGCCGTTCACAGGTCCGCTGTCATACTCAACAGGGGCGGAGGGCCCCTTGTGTCTGTGCAGGGGCTGCCTGTGCCAAGGCCCGACCCAGAGCAACCCCCCTCCACGAGGACCGGGGCGTCCTGCCTCAGCGGCAACCCTGCTCTGGCCTCCATGCTTACCGGGGCTTTCTCCCTGAGCAAAGGACCGTCCCGTGTTTACTATGGCCCTCCGGCTACGTGGCAAACACCTTTATTTCCGTTTGGTCTGTTTGGGAAGGCCTTCTCTCGTATTGGGGTTCATGCAGGAGCTCTCGTGCTTGCAAACGCACCCCAGAGTTTAGGAAGCTTTCCAGCCCTTGGTGAGTGCTCCTTAAACAGTCCTCCCATCCATTCCCACCATCCCACCCCTCGCCCCTGCTCTGTTTTGCCTTCCCCTTGCGGTCCTCCTGGGCTAGCTCCTCCCCCTCCATCCTGGCCTGGGACAGGCCATTCCACACGGGTTCAAGGTCCTCCCTTGCCTGCAGGCCCCTGCATCTGCTGTTCTCTCAGACTCATCTCCCTCCCACCCCTTTCTCCAGCTCCTATGTACCTTCTGGGGCCTGCTTTAAACACCGCCTCCTTCAGAAGGCATTTTGTGACGCCCCATGCTGAGCTGGGCACCCCGCCTCTGGACTCCCGGGTGCCCTCGCTAACTCCCCCGACCCTGTCAGGTGTCCCTCTGCGTCCATGCCTGCCTTCCCCACCAGATGGCCGACCGCTGCGGGCCGGGACTGGGGCTGCCTCGGGGCCCCGGGGAGGCGCCAGCAAATGTTGGCTGCCGGAAGAAAGGGACAATCTTTTTCACTCCTCGGCTCAAAACTCTCTGGCTTCTGGCTCCAAACCGAAACCCTGTTCCCTCGCAGCCCTCCCTCCCCCCGTGACCCTGCCTGGGTCTGCGAGCGCCGTTCCCCAGCCAACAATGCTCTTCCCTCACGTCTGCAGAGCTCGCGGCCTCACCTTGGATAGGTCTTGGCTCAGAGGCCACCTTCTCCTTGAGGCCTTTCTACCCACCTCACTGTTTCGTGTGGGTCTCAGCCTACCGATAACCGGGGTTCTCATGACCTCAAGACGCCCTCGACAGTAACCACCAGGAAACTTAAAAAAAAAAAAAAAAAGGTTTCTTACAGGCTCTGGAAATGGAAATCACATTGCACGCCAGGGGCCACACGGCGAGGTCACGGTGAAGGGTGGGTGTGCGGGTCCCTGGGGTTCTGTTTTTATTGGGGCAGAGGGATAGTGCCTAGGGTTTCATGGGCTCACTCTTCATGAATTTAAAACATAAGTGGGGGAGGCGGCGCCTGGGTGGCTCAGCCACTTAAGCCGGGCTTCCGCTCAGGTCATGATCTCCTGGTTCACGATCCCCGCATCAGGCTCGCTGCGGTCAGCCTGGCGCCGGCTTCCACCCTCTGTCCCCGCTCTATGCCCCTCCCCAGCTCGTGCTCTCTGTCTCAAATATAAACATTTTTTTTAATAAAAATAAAAATAAAACATAAGAGTGGGGAATTTACAGTTGGAAAGAGGAAGAACAAGCTGCTGGTGATTTCTGGAAAACAGCTAAGATCTCTAAAACAAAGGTGCCTGCAGCGGGTGGGGGGAGGCGGCCTGGCTTTTTTATCTGGTTGTGTGGCTGCAAATCTGTTTACTGAGATAGTCATCTTTGAAGTGGAAGCCCTGGCAAGCAAAGCCGAAGTCAGGCACTTGCAAAAAAGAGAAAACCAGGGGCGCCCAGGTGCCTCAGTCAGGATCTCACAGCGAGTTCCAGCCCCTCCTTGGGCTCTGTGCTGACAGCTGAGAGCCCGGAGCCTGCTTCAGACTGTCTCTCTCTGACCTTCCCCTGCTCGCTCTCTCTCAAGAATAAACAAACACTAAAAAATTTTTAAAATTGCAAAATGAGAAAACCCACCTGTCAGGGCGTACACTACACCTGCTTGAATGCGGGCGCGTTTCCAGCCCCTGATTTATTACCATCTGACGCACTATACATTCAACTTATTCTCCTCCTTTCTCTTTTTGGCCCCTCCCATTAGGGCAGGTATTCATGTGTTCAGGGCTGTCACATGGGAAGTGCTCAATAAATATTTGCAGAATGAATGAGTGCATGTACACACAGGTCTTCAGGTCAAGGAAGGTTTCCGATAGGGCCTTAATATTTCTACCAGACTGTGCCTCTCGCCCTCGGCGGCTGGCTCAGACCAAGGGGTCCCGGGGGGAGGAGCGGGGAGAGAGCAGGGCTCCCACGGGTCGGCGGAGACCTGATTTGCCAGCAACGGCCACCTGATGCCCAGGCGTGGACACAGTGACCTCTTGTGGCCAACGCTAGAACAGCATCTTCCCAGTTCCCGTGTGGGGCCCGCGTGTCAAAGGTGACGCCTGAACAGAGGTTGAATCTGAATGGAGATGGGCTAGAACAGACACTCTATATTTCAAAAGCTTAGTACAAAAAAAAAAAGCCTGTAGAATATCTCATAGTTTTAAAAATAACGACTACATGTCAATACGGTTATAGTTTGGAAATTTAGATCAAATATGATTATTCGGGTCAAGTAAAATATACTGTCAAACGTTCATCTGAACGTCGTGGTTACTGTACATGAGAGTCCGGCAGGCGAAGCGGTTTTGCTTATCGCGCGCCAGGCAAACCTGACACATAGTAGGACTCTCCGGGGCATGCCCAGAACCTGGCAGAGTGCGACGTAAGCGGAGCCCTAATTCCGACCGACTCTGAAACGTTAAGTCGTTCACTTCTCCGAGACACAAGCGTCCCAGCCCTCCAGCTCTTCTCCAGCCCCCTGCGCCCCCTCCTTCGGACCAGGAATCCAGGCTCCCAGCCCCTCCTCCCTCAGACCCAGGTTCTTGGCCCCCAGCCCCTCCTCCCTCAGATCCCTGAGTTCCCGCCCCAGCCCCTCCTCCCTCAGACTCAGGAGTCCTGGCCCCCGGCCACTCCTCCCTCGGACCCAGGAGTCCTGGCCCCCAGCCCCTCCTCCCTCGGACCCAGAAGTCCTGGCCCCCAGCCCCTCCTCCCTCGGACCCAGATGTCCCGGCCCCAGCTTCTGCGGGGACGCCCGGAACCGGTCCCGTCCGCCGCCTCCCAGCCTCGCACCGAAGCCCCGGCGGAGGTCACTCGGGTTTATCCGCAGCGCTCCTCGCAGGCGGCCCCGCACTCCCCGGCGGCGCAGCCCGGCGCAGGGGCGGGGTCCCCGGGCGGCGGGGGCGGCGGCCGCTCCGGCTCCCGCGGCCCCGACGGCCCCTCCTCGTCGCGCCCCCCGCCGCCCTCGCCGATGGCCCGGCGGGGCCGGCCGCGCCGCAGGCCGTCCAGGAGCGCGCAGGCCTGGCAGAGCGCGCGGCTGGCCAGCGCCCCGCAGCGGGAGCAGGCGCCGGGGGGCGGGGGCCGCGCGGCCGGGGCCAAGGCCAGGCGCTCGGCCGAGTGCACCAGGTCCAGCGCCGCCGACGGCCGCGCCGCCTCCAGGAGCTTGAGCAGGTGGCGCGCGTGGCCGCGGAAGGCCTCGGGCGCGTAGACGCACTCCTCCGAGAAGTAGTCGAGGCGGCGGAAGTGCGCGTACAGCACCACCTCCTTCTGCGAGGCCAGCTGCAGGGGCCGGCAGCGCGGCAGCGCGCCCCCCTCGCCCCGCGAGCCCAGGCCCCCGCCCCGGGCCAGCCGCCCCGCGTCGCCGCGCAGGAAGTTCATGAGCACGGTCTCCGCCATGTCGTCGGCGTTGTGGCCTGGGGGAGAGAGACGGGGAGCTGGTGAGGGGGGGACGCCGCCGTGGGGCAGCCAGGACCCAGACAGACGGGGAGGCGCCCTGGAGAGGGGCACAGAGTGGGCGACCCGGGCCGGAGACCCCACCCCACCCCCAGACATTGCGGGGCGGCTAGGACCCCGAGAGAGATGGGGGGAGGAGCGTGGAGAAAGGCAGGGAGGGCCAGACGGGGCCCTGGAGAACCCTGGGCACCATGCGACAGCCAGGTGAGGGTGGGAGGTGGACCCGGTGAGAAACGAGAGGGGGACACGCACGGGCTTCCGGGAGGCAACCCGGGGTGCCCTCCTTTGCCACCCACCTGTCGCCACCCGGGCCCTGTGCTGCTCGCTTTTTCAGGAAGGTAGTAAAAGGGCTTTATGCTACAGATGTCATTTCGGTCTCGGTAAGAGTGTACGTCACGCCGCACAGGAGAAGTCAAAGTGGCACTTAACAGTCCGTGGAGATTCTCAAGTGCGCCACTGCCCAGCGCCTGGGACTGCCGGTCACCGCGCGCAGGAACGCCAGCGGGGACTCGAGTGAGTGTTTCCCCAACAGTCGCCATAAATGTCGGCTAAACGTCTGCTTATTCTGCATCTTGTCCCCTGACACTCGAGTCTGTGTGGTCTGATGGTAAAACACTGGTCTTCTTGGGGCTTCTCGAACTGGCCCTACTTCCCCTCCCCAGGGCCTCAGCATAAGCGGTTTCCTCTGCTCGGAACCCCAACAACGGGGCCCCCCCTTCAGTGGTTACTCAGGCAGCTTTCAGGTCAGGCTCACTCAGGAACCACTTCCTGAGCGCCACGCTTCTCCCGTCCCTGGGTCCTCCCGTTACAAACTGGCCAAGTCTGGGTGGTATTTCCTTCGCGGCCCTGCTCCGGGGCCGAGGCCGTCCTGTGCCGCATGCCCGCGGCAGACGTTTCCGTAACGTCCGCTGGTTTCCAGTCTCTGGCCTAAGGCCTCACACATAACTCACCTAATTCCCAACAACCCTAGGACCTCGATGTTAATAACCCCGTTTCCAGATGAGGTAGCCCAGGTTAGGTACTGCTCTGGGCCACATGGCTTGTGTCTGGGACACAGGACTTGGTCACCGATCACGTGCTGAAGCAATGACTGGGGGAGAAGGAGTTCGCAGAGACAAGAGGCCCACAGAGAAAGGGAGTTTAAAGAGTTGCGCTTCAGACTAGAGACGGCTTCGGATGGGTGGGACCACTTCACTCACCTCCTTTTGTGAAGGGAGACGGAGAATGCCACTTAGAACCCTGCAGGGAAGCCGGTCCCCAGAGAGCACCTCCACCCCGCCGCTGCCAATGTGACTCAGGCTCCCCCGGCCCAGCCCAGGCGCGCGCACAGGCTCTGCGCGTGCACCTGCGGCGGGCGTGCACACTCCCTTCTCGCGGAGACCCTCCGCGTCGGGCACGGGCCCCGCCCCCTCTCAGTGCCCGCCCCGCGCCCCTGGGCTGCGGCGCCCGCGCTCACCCGTCACGATGTGCGTGGCTCCCACGAGGCGCGCCCCTTCCTCCAGCGCGCGGCGCCGCAGCACCCCGCAGAAGGTGCAGCAGGCGCGGCTGCGGCCGGAGCCGGCCGTGCTGCGGGCCACGGCGTCCATCGTCCAGCCCCCGAAGAGGTCGGCGTAGGCCACCACGGTGAGCGGGAGGTCCCAGCGCGCCGCCTGGCGCCGCACGGCCGCCAGCGCCGCGTCCCGGTAGCCGCCGATGCCCTCGTCCACGGCCACCAGGCGCAGCGAGACGCCCAGGCGCGGCGCTAGTTCGCGCAGCACGTGCGCCAGCACCGTGGAGTCCTTGCCGCCCGAGGCGCCCACGGCCACCACGGCGCCGGGCGGCAGCAGGCGGCCCGCCAGCACCGTGTGCAGCACCTCGGCCTCGAAGGCGGTGCAGAAGCAGGCGCCGCACAGCGCTCGGCCGGAGCGCGGGCGGCGGAGGGCGGCGCGCGCCGCGTGGCAGGAGGCGCACTGCGGGGCGGGCATCGCGGGTTGCGGGCGGCGGGCGAGCAGTCGGGGAGGAGTTGGCTTCCCTGGACAGGGCGAGAGGGGAGGCAGGTTAGGTGCGGATTCCGGATTGCGGGGTGGATGCCTAGGGCAGCCTGCCGGATCACATCTCCAAGGAGACTATCTGGGGGTGCTTTTGTTTTCGAGGTGGGGTGTTCGAACCTCCAGAACTGGGCTCAGTCTCCCACAAGCTTCTCCGGATGCACCAAAACATGGATCAGCCCGTCCTTGACCCCTTTCTGGGCCCCTCCTCCAACCTCGACCCTCCCCAGCCAAAACCAATCCTCCAGTCACCCTCTCCTAGGTAGCACACGCCTGGTAAACCCAGTGTCCCCTCCCCAAGCCACCATCGCCTCCAGCCCGGGTGGTGCAGGAGCCTCCCGGCAGGTTACTCTGCTTCTAGGCTTTGCCACCGGATGCCGAAAGACCTTATGTGACTTTGTTTACTGTCTGTGACTTCCTGAGGCAGGGCCAGTGCCATTCAGATGTCCAACAGGCATCTCAAAGCCCAGACTCCCGACTCTTCTCCCCACACCTGCTTCTCCTGCAGCAAAGAGCAGTCCCATCCTTTCAGCCGTCCAGGCCAGACTATGGGCTCCAGGACGCTGGCTGCTCGCACCGCTCTCCTTCCTCTCCCTGCGGTGACTCCTAATTGCGATGTCAAGACCTGACCATTCCTCCCCCCGTCCTCAAGCCCCAAATGCCCAAATGGCATACGGAACTCCCACGTGACGATGGCTTCAACCCAGAAGGCGACGCGTCTCCCCGTCTCCACGGCGGCCACCCTCGCCTGAGCAATACTGCAGGAGGCTCCCCACCAGAGTCCCTGCCTCCACCCTGCCCTGCCCTCCGCTCCTCTCCACGGGACAGCCAGCGGACCCTGCCCGGTACGTTCTATGCATCCTCCCCTGCAACCCTTGTCACTTTAGGAAATGCGAGTGGCCTCCGAGGCTCTCTGACCTGGCTCCCTTTTTCTCTGACCTCGTGTCCCACTGTCCTCGGTCATGCCGGTCTCTACTCTCAAACACTCCAGGACGCACCTGCCAGAAGGGCTTTGCACTGGCTCTTTCCTCTGCCCAGAGTACTCTTCCCTGTCACTGGGCCAGCAAGTAGCCCTTAGGAGCCATCACCCGTGACCATCAGGGGCATCTGTCAGTGCTGAGCGACGGCCCTTTGAAATTTGTTCTCCTTTGACTTTTGACTTGATCCTCCCTCTGCTCCCCTGGGTTATCTTCTGCTGAGTGTCAGTCTCTTTTGGAGAGTCCTCTTCAGGTCCCGCCCAGCCCATTCTCCTCACGGGCGACTCTGAATTGTGGCGTCCACCCGGCAGGTCCTGCAGATGCCCCACCGAGGATCCCGGCTAGGCCTTCTCCCAGATCCCGCGCGCCCACACCGGCCAGTCTCCATTCCTCGAGACAGAATCCTGTTCTAGCCCCGCTGTCGCCTGTCTCCTGAGAGCGTCGCCACCTTCCACCCAGCCCCTTCGCAGGACAGGGCATAAAGTCCCTTGGACTCATCCCTCCTCTTGCCCTAAATCTACAGTAGCCCAGTTCTGGGGGTCTGCCTCCTGAGGGAGGGAGACCCCGGCAGGTGTGGGGTCTGTGCAGATTGTTAGAGACTCATAGGCCATGATTCGGAGTCTGAATTGTATTCGTGGGAGATGCGAGCCACGGGAGGATTTTGAGCAGGAAAGGGATATGAACTGACTTGTGGCTTTTGGTTTTAGAGAGAGACAGAGAGAAGGGAGGGACAAAGAGAGAAGGAGAGAGAATCCCAAGCAGGCACTATGCCCAGCATGGAGCCCAACACAGGGCGTGACGTCACGAACCCTGAGATCAGGACCTGAGCCGAAATCGAGAGTCAGATGCTTCCCTGACTGAAGCAGCCAGGTGCCCCTGATTTAAATTTAAAACGATCCCATTGGCTGCTGCGTGAGGAACATCATTAGGGGGCAAGAACAAAGGCAGGGGGGCCACGAGGAGGCTATGGCAATAGCCAGTGAGAGTCCTGGGGGGGGAGGGGGCGTGAGGAGGGAAGGGCGGGATTCTGGATCTGTTCCAAAGACAGAGTCCATAGGGCTTGCACAAGACTCGGAGTGCCGAGGGCTGATGAGAAAAGGTGAATGGAAAGTGACTTGGAGGTTCTGGCCAGAGCACTGGGGAGGAAGATGGGGCCACTTCGTCAGGAGGGTCCCCAGGAATTACATTTGGACACATCAGGTTTGAAATGCCTGTTAAGTGTCTTCCCCTTGAAGACTATGGATCCAGCCTGGGTCAGGCGCCCCCTCTAGGCTCACAGAGCTGCTACCATGCCTCCATGCCAGCCTGACCACAGCTCTACCTGTCACGGTGGCCGACCTGTCTCCTTCGGGGTGCTAATGGCCACCACCTTGTCAGTCCAGCCTCGCATAGGGCTTGGAACTGTGTGGGCGCTCAGTAAAGAACCGCAGAACGAGGGAATAATAAATGCCCCCAGAAGAGACGCAGACCCCAGGGATGCCTCCGGATTGCAGCCTTGTCAGAAGGACGATAGTGTGTGATCTTTCCATCGGAACAGAGGCTCGAGGACCCAGTAGGGGCCTCTTTGATGCGCCTAATGGCATGGGGGGTGGGGAGGGAGATGGTGGAATCCCCACCTGTCGAAAGCGGTGGACGGGCAAGAGACAGGATGGACCACAGTGTCCAAAGTGCGGATCTCGGCCAGAAGGCCTCTGGGACACAGCCGTTTGGGAATCACAGTGTCACCACTCCCCGCGCCTCTCAACCTCACATGGCACCGCAGTAAAGAGCAGGGGCCCACGGGCCCCCCCGCTGCAGGAGCAACTACTCACCTGGACAGAACGCGGTACCAAGACGTCCCAACCGCCCCACACGCGGAAGTCTGGCACGGAAGTCTCTCCGGAGACTACAACTCCCACAAGGCTTTGAGGCTGTCTTGCCTACTGCTCCCAGAACCCTATGCGGCAACTCTGAAGCTCCTGTGGCTACTAGATCTCCCGGGCCTACAACTCCCAGCAACCCTAGCGGCCCCTTCTACCCATTGCTAAGTGCACTGCCCGCTTTCCTTTATGCGCCTGCGCACTGGTTTAGGTAGCGCTTGCAGAGAGAGAAAGAAAGGGAGGGAGAGAGATGGAGAGTCAGTGACGGTGAGAGAGAGAGAGTTTCTGTGGCAGTGCGTTTTCACCGTCATCGTGCAGGACACATAAAAGGCGAAGTGGCTGTATTCGGATTATCCGCTTTTGTGGGATTTATAACTGGCTTTTAAAGATACGGTAGAGCCTTGATTTCTACCCTTTGAGGTGGCGTTGCAGGTGGGAATTGAGGATGGGAGTGCTGCGGTCTTCGCAAGTGCGAAAGGAGAAAGTGACGCAGCCGCAGGGCAGAGAGTCCGTGGGTCGGGGCTCGGAGTGGATCTACGCGTGCCAGTGCGGGTGGTATTGGTGCGCCTGAGCGTGTCGGATGGGGAGAGGTAGCAGCGTGTGGGAACTGAGGGCTCTATGCGTGCCTCAGCTGTCAGTGATTTGTGGTGAGGGTGGTCTCTGGACGTGCGCCGGGCTCTGGGTACTGGGTGAGATTGAGGTAGCGGCCAGCGAACGTGATAGTGCACACTCTCCCTTTCACGAGGAGGTGGAGCTCCGGGATGGCTAGCAGGCGAGAGAGGACTTGACCCCTAGACACCCCGACTTCCAAGACTGAGAGATCCAAAGTTCCAAACCCCTGAGACTCAGTAGTCCCTAGGCCCAGGGTGCTGGAGACTCAGAGTTCCAGTAACTCAGGGGCCTGGAGACCCAGACCCTCTAGACTATTACTGAGAAATGCCACTCTAAAAAATATACGAAACGAAGGTGCATATTCTCATCAAAGCCATGTTTGTTTGAGCACTCTTCCTAATAATTCCAAGTCTAGAAATAACCCAAATATCCTATTGTATAGCGTATGGCATGTGCACACGATGAAACTCCTCCTGCAGTGAGAATGAATGAATGGCTGTTATGTGGATAACTCTCACAATAAAATAGTAAGCACCAGGGGCACCTGGGTGACTCAGTCCATGAGCAGCCGACTTTGGCTTAGGTCACGATCTCATGGTTTGTGGGTTCAAGCCTCCCGTCTGGCTCTGTGCTGACAGCTGAAGCCTGGAGCCTGCATCGGATTCTGTGTCTCCCTCTCTGTCCCCCGCCCCCCCGCGTACATTCTCTCAAAAATAAAATAAAAGCATAAAAATAATTTAAAAAGTAAAAACAGAAAAAATTGATCAATGATGATAGAAGTTATTATAGTGGTTACTTTTTTAGAGGGGAGTAACTGGGAATGGGCGCTGGTGGAGTTTCTTGATCTAGCTGGCTATTCCAGGAATGTCATCATCATATGAAAATTGATCAAGCTTATCTTTATAAACTGAACTGTTTTCTCTGTGTATGTTTTGCTTCAACGTCTTTTGCTTTAAGAACACTATAAATGGATGTTTCACTCAGATATATACTAATTCATTTTAAAGTTCAGTTGACATAAAAATTATAATAAAAATATCTTTTACTGAAATTGTCTCAAGAAGAAACGAAAACCCCAAATAGCCATGTGTCCTTAAAGGAATTGATTCAGTAGGAAACATCTTTTTCCAGGGGGGAAAAATTCACTGGCAAGTTCTGAATGGCAGAAATAATACCAACTTTTCATGAACCTTTCCAAGTACGAAAGATACATCAGCCAGTATGACTTTTGGAAGTCTTTTGCTTTCTCCAAACTTCACTGAGTCCTGCAGAGTAGGGAAGTGGTACCGGCTCATCTTCAAGAACCGCTCCATCTCTGGCAACTGTGGGTCTGGAGCTGCACTAATGCATACAATCACTCTCCTTTTGTACCCGCTGGCTTCTTCTTGTTTTTTGTTTTGTTTTGTTTTGTTTTTGACCACTTTTCCCATACCGAGGCCCTGGTGACCAGACTGTCCCAGGACAGTGCCTGGCATTTATGGCTCAAGAGATGTGTCTGCTGCTGGTAGTCTACGCTGTAGAAAGGTGCGTGGACCAGGAGCCAGAAGAGTCTAGGCTGGGAAACGAGGGTGGAGTCTGAGTCTCTCTCTCTAAGGGCTTTGGTGCAAGGTCCAAATATGATTTTGAAGCCCAGAAATTGGGGACATGGGTCTCCATCCCTCCAGTTACCTGGGTCAGGACTCCTGACTCACTCCACCCGTCCCCTTTTCTCTCCCACCCTCCGTGAATCAATGGGTCCTGTAAGCTTCACCTCCCGAAAATGTCCCCAATTGCTCCCTTCCTCATCCCCTCTTTGTCCTGTCCCTCCCCTCCACCCCTATGGCCTTGACCATTTCCCCTTCCTCCTGCCCAGCCTCCTGGTCTCCAGTGTCTCCTGTCAAGTCTGTGTCCCACATAGAACAGGACCAGAAAGGCTTCGCTGCCCCCAGAGCCCACCCTGCCCCTTCCCTGCTCAGAGCCCTCTGGCGGCTCCCCTGGACCTCAGGGTAACTTCCTCAGCTTATCAGGGGCAGAATTTCCCTGTCCTCCCCAGCAGGCCCTGAAGATATTTGCATTTCCTTTCATCTACAAGCCTCAGTGCCTTTGCAGTCAGTCCTTCTACCTGAGGTGCCTTCCTCCATGTGTTAATATGACCAGGTCCCCTCCTCCTTCCAGTCTCAGCTGAGCCTCTCTCCTTCTAGGATCTTCAGCCACTCTAGACTCCTGGATTTGTCTGTATATGAGCATGGGTCAAATAGACTTGCATCCTCTGTGTCTGTTTGGGAAGTGGGAGAGACACACCTCTTAGCTCCACCATCCCTGTCCACCCTCCACTGGGTCCTGGTCCAATACCAACCCCCTGCCGTGCTGAGCTGGTCCCAGGAGGGAAAAGCCCTGAGCCCCTCCCAGCCCTCAGCACCTGGGGTCCTGGAGCTGCCCCACGCAGGGGCTAGAGATGAAGGAGAATTCACCTGCCAGGCTCGGCACCCACTGGGCTCCCAAGTCATTTCCTTCAGCCTCTCTGTGCAAAGTGAGTTGCAACACAGATTCTGGGGGTGGACAGCCTGGCCAGGTGTTCAGGATGTAGAAGGGCCTGGGGCCAGAACTTCATCATCCTCTGTCCCCGCTCAGGAAGCCCCTCTTCCTGCAACTGTGTGACTGAGGAGTAGGAGGGCTCATGCCCCTGGTCCTCACCCTGCTTAGAGGGGCCCTCGTGGGGGCTGGCTTCCTCCTCACCTATGGCCTCACCTGGACTAATATACTGTCCCTGCCCAGGGAAGTCTCCAGGAAGTCCCTGAGTTCCAGGTGAGGCTGAACTGTCCCATTCCGACCGGAGTTAGAATTAAACGGGTGACTCTGATCTGAATCCCATAATATTCCTGCAGGTGTGGAGGCCCCCAGGGAGCAGAGCTGAGAGGCCCGACTGAGTCTCCCTCATTCTAGAGATGGGACTAAGGTGTGGACCTGGAGCCCAGAGGGACAGATCCAGGGGGACATCATGGTCAGCTTCTTCCTGGAAACGCTTGGCCCACACACTCTTTATGACTGCTCTTTTGTTTTCTGCCTGCCTCTGTTCCCATCAACGCACCTCCTCTCCTGTCCCTGTTCCCTCCTGCTCCAGTCTCAGCACTCTGATGGAGGCACTAGCCTTTGGAGACTTGTCTTCCCACCACTCAAGAGTTACCTTGTTAACACTATGCAATTTTTAACTCAAAATTTGGTTCCTGTTGTATACCGCATTTGTCACCTTTCCCCCCTAAACTTGTACTTTTGCTGGTCTGCATTCCACAAGGATTTACTTATCACCCACGATGGGCAGAGTAAAGCCCAGCATTCTCAGGGGTCACAGCTGTGCATGAGGGCCATGCTGCATTTAGTGACAGGAGTCTTTGTCAACAGCAGTACTGGATGGTCAGTGGTCCCAGAATGTCGGCTCCACTCCAGCTGCCACTCAACCCGCCCCCTCCCCCGGGACAGCTGGAGAGAACACCTGAAAACACAAATCTGACCATTTCCCTCCCTGATTCTCTAGCTTTCCACCTTCAGTGGCTCCTATTTCTTCTGGAAATAATGAGAAAGTAGGAAATATGGCCCATGAGGGTTCTCCAGAGGAACAGAACCAAACAGAGATTTACTATGAAGAAGTGGCTCAATAATGGAGGCTGAGAGGGCCCACAATCTGCCACCTGAAAGCTGGGGACCCAGGAAAGCCAGAATTCCAGTCCAGATCCCAAAGCCTGAGAACCAGGGGAACTGATGCTGCAGATCCCAGTGCACGGGCAGGACAAGACCAGTGTTGCAGCTCAGGGGCAAGAAGGGAATGCGTGTTCTTCCTCTGCTTTTTGTTCTTTTCAGAACTTGGATGATGCCCACTGGCACCCGGAAGGGTTATCTACTTTACTGAGTCAACTGATTCAAACGCTAATCCCATCTGGAAACACCTTCACAGACACACCCAGAAATAATGTTTAATCCGGGCATTTAATCAGCATAGACAGACAGACACACACACACACACAACCGGGCCTTGGTCATTCTGACTACTGAGACAGTTGGCCATATCCTGTCCTTTGCCCAGGGAAGATGGGACTCCCGTGAACAGGCAAATGGCCCTAGTTGTCAGGTTAAAGAGATCCTGGGACAATGTCTTAGTAGGAGAGAAATGCCAGGGACGGTTTTCCTGGATCCTTTACATGTCACTGTAAACTTCTCTCTGGGCCACCTGTGTCCACCTGGGTCACCAGTCCATGCACAGGGCTCAATGGCCCTTGTCCTGGAAATCCAGCCACTTTTCCCCAACACCCTCTTCGATCCTAGCAATTGAGCAGCTGGTATGTCAAGCCAACAAGATGAGCCACCAGAGCAGCCACAGGGTGCAAGAGCTGCGATGCTACCTACTCATCCACTGACCCTCAGAGCCCCATGGCTGCTGCCTCAACTTCTCCCCTCTCTTGTGGCCAGCTTTAACCTAGAAGCAAACAAGGAAAGGGATTATGGGAAATGCCCAGGTCATGATCTCACAGTCCAAGGTCTGAGACCCATATTGGGCTCTGTACTGACAGCACAGAGTTTGCTTGGTATTCTCTCTCTCTCCCCCTCCTCTCTGCTCCTATTTACTTTTTAAATAAGTAAATAAACATTTTAAAACATTTTAAAAAGAAATACAATACGTAGAAAAATTCATCAGGCTCGTTAAATCTCCAGATGTTACCTTTTCCCTATTAGCTATGATTTGTGCAAGGTACTGTTTCAGCTATCTGTTGTTGTACATCAAAGTACCCTACAACTCGGTAGCCTGAACAATCATTGTATTCTGTCTCACGGTGCTGTAAATTGGCCAGAGCCCAGCTGGATAGATTCACTCCTCATCTTGCTCTGGGTTCTTTAAGGCCGTTGTGTTGTGATGGTGGCCGGGACTGGGCCTGGGTGTCTGAGCCTCAGGGTTCCTCTATGCAGCCTCCCTCTCCATCAGAGTCCCCCAGATTGCTTACACAGATGCCCAGGAATCTGCAAGGCAGGAGCAGAAGCTACCAGGCCTTCTTAATGTCTGAGCTGTATGAGTCTTGGAACATCTTGTCCTCCACAGTCTGTTAATTGAAGCAGTCATGGACCCAACCTTGATTCAAGAGGAGGAGATAATAATAACAACTTTATCTCGCAATGAGAAGAACTCCATGTTTGTGTAAAGGAGGGGCAGGGTTGTGTAGGGTCGTCTTTGGAAGCTAGTTCCTACAGCCACTCATCCCTCCTGAGTGTTGGCTACCTCCTCTATCTGATGAGGGGATTACCCCTCTCTGTCAGAGATATTCAGAAAATGAAGTGGAACCAGATATGTAAAAGGGCAACACAGAACCTTCACTCTCCCTGCTCTTGAACTAGCGACAACGGCCTGGCATTGTCCACAGGACATTTCTGAGGGTGAATAGAAGAATAAGGAAGAGAGGCTGAGACCTTCCCTTCCCCTGAGTTTCCCCTCCCGGGTAGATCCAAGCCCTCTCTAGCACATCTGACATTCTGACTGTACTGACTCCAGACCTAGGATCCCTGTTCTGTGTGATCTGGCACCTCCACAGAGCTATAGACATGCACAAAGCTAGCACTCCCCTCTAAATCAGCACCACGGACAGCACCATTACCCTTTCCCAGGGACCACCTGCCACCCCCAGCCAGGTAAGTCCTGCTCCGAGATAGTGCTCCCTGTGGGGCGTGGCCCCCCTCTGCTGGGGCAGAGATGATGTTGCGCACAAATAGAGCACAAAACTTGGAGGAGGAGAAGGATTTCCAGCACACTGGGAGACTGAGTGGGATTGAGAACACAATCCCTGAGAGTCCAGGAATTCTCAGGGTCTCAAGTCACCTGTGGAATTCACACCCCTTGAGATTGCCTGAGAGTCCCTACCATGTCAACTTGTCTCTGAGAACACTCTTTGCAGTTCAGAAGGGCAAGAGCCCCAGCCGTCCCCCCACCCATCCTCCCCAGCCATCCCTAGTCAACACCTCTCCCATCCCAGCCACCTACCCTGTGACATTGGAATTGTCAGGAATCTGTCTCCCACCCAGATGCTGCTCCCCTCAAAGAGCTACATCTTTCAGATTCACCCCTTTACTGGAAACCTGGAGGCATAATGTAAACGGTTGTTGAATGAATGCATGAATGAATGAATGGAATTTCCTCTCCACCTCATGGGAAGAGTTGATAATTCTTCCCTCTCAGATTAACATAAGCTACCCGTCTCCCAGCTCAATGAATTCTGGGCTGACAAAGATTGATGAAGTGGCTCCCTGTGTAGACAGTGGTGCCTGAGACAGGGCCCCCTTATATGATCTGGGCAATTCATTTGTGCACTCTGGACCTCAGTGTCTTCTTTTGAAAATCAGAGAAGCGGGGCTGGAAGGCCTCCTAGCTCTGATGGCCTGTGGGTTATAAGTTCCTCCTTTGCTCACAGCTGGATTCTCTGTGGTTTCCCCGTATCTCTCCTCATTCTTCTGCTTTTCTTTGCAAACGGAGGACCATGGAAAACAGACTGGGCATGGCCCAGCCCTTCTGGCTGCAGAGATGCCGCAGCTGACCTGGCTCGGGGAGAGAGCGTGCTGTCCAGCACAGGAGGCTGGGGCTGCAGGGTGACATGCGGCAGCAAACGCAGGAGTCGGTGATGGTGCAGGAGTGCCTGTGCCTGCTGAAATCCTGCCCCTTCCCTTCCCAGTGACCCCAGTGCCGACTGTACCCCGGTTATGGGTAAGGATTCCGGGCAGGGGTAGTGTGGGATGGGCAGATTCATGAAGTTGCATGGAAGAAAACAGGCTACTGTTTTCTGTGCATACACAGTCTTAAGAAAAACACGAGCAAAGCTGGAGTGTTACAGGCAGCACGCTCAGGTGATGAAACTATGAAGAACAGTTAGCATTAAAGTGAGCCTAGGGGCTCCTTTGGGGGGAGTGGGGTGTGCGATAGGGACGGGGCCCGAAGGGAAGGTCCAGGGTGCCTGCGATGCTCTGTTTCTGTTTTGTGATGCATCCCTGAGTTGTTCTTATGGAGCCTCTTCTTTGTGTGTGTCTTAAATCCACCCCCCCAATGTGTCAGGAGAACCAACATAGGTGGAAGGAGGCACCACCCCCCAGGTTCCCAGAGCCTCCTCCCAGCCCCCAGCCGCACAGTTAAACGTAACCTTCTGTGAATTCAGCTGCACGTCTCTTCTCTCACGAAATCATCCCCACCCACCCCGAGGGTGGATGACGCCCACCTGGCTTCCTCACCCCGCGTCTGCTGCAACCCCCGACTCCTGGGACCGGAGCCCGCACGGGCAACGCCCCAGAGGTCGGCAGACCTGCCACGCTCTGGACCAATGGAAAAAAGCATGAGATACCAGCGGCGAAGAAATCGTCCAGGCGCCCAGGCAGCCGCAACGAAGGAGGAAGTATCTACCTCTTTCGAAATTGGCCCCTTTCTTCTGCCCTTCCCCCCACACAAACCCTGTGTACAGTCACAGCTTCAGTTTCCCGGGTGTCCTTTGTGTCAGTCTCCCCTCAATGTCCTTGGGATCTTTGCCTCCCCTGCTTGATTGAATCCCGTGCCCAGTCTTCCGACCTCCAACCTCCAACCTTCCTGTGAGCAGCACCTCCCCCGCCTGTGTGTCCCCTGTCCCAGGGAGCTCTGGGTGCCGACACCTGCTATCTCCTCACCGGACCATGACTCCAGGGCCAGTGCCCAGGGCTAGCGTGTGATCTCATGAGCAGGGAGGGGAGGCCTGCCCCGTGGATTCCAAGGGAGGAAGAGAGTAGAGTTGGCCTCTTCACACCCCCCCGCCGACCTCCCCACCTCCTGGGTCCCTATGTCCCCACATGACTTCCACAGACATGTACAGCCTGTGATTCAGGGGGTCTGGCCCAAAGGAACCTGTTTTCACTTTGCAAAAAAACGACCCCAGAAGGGAGGGGCATTGGCTGGAAGGTGGGAGGTGGGGCTCGAGCCCTGCGAATTTGGGTCAGACACTCGCCCTCTCTGCCTCTAGGCCCGGGGCCCCCAGGCCTGGAGATGCGGCGGTGGATGGCTGGTCCCAAGGGCTGTCCCCGCCCTGACCCGACAGCGTCTGGGTGTGAAGTTCCTTCCTTCTCTGAGGAGGGCTGCTGTTCTGGCGTCACCGTCACCTTCCTGCGGGGCCTCCTCTGAATCTTGCGGCTCTTAGTTTCTGAGAGACAAGCCGGGAGAAACGGCCTCCCCGGGGACCTGGCACCGCCAAGCCCAGACATGCTTCTGCTGCTGTTGGCCCTGCTCTGGAGGAGGGAGGGGGCCGAGGGCCGGTGGTGGCCGCAGGAGGGTTACCGGCTGCAGGTGCAGGACACAGAGGTGCAGGAGGGCCTGTGTGTGCGGGTGCCTTGCGGATGCTCCTATCCCCGGGAAGGCTGGTCTGACTCTACCCCAGCTCTCGGCTACTGGTTCCGGGAAGGGGCGTATACACAGCAGGATGCGCCAGTGGCCACAAACGACCCCGATCGGGAAGTGCAGCGGGAGACCCAGGGCCGATTCCGCCTCCTTGGAAACCCCCGGGACTACGACTGCTCCCTGGACATCAGAGACGCACGGAAAAGTGACTCGGGGACTTACGTCTTTAGAGTGGAGAGAGGGCCTTCTGTGAGATATACTTACACACAGAACCGGCTCTCTGTGCGTGTGACAGGTAAGAAGCAGACTGCGGCAGAGGCCACAGGGGAAGGTTGGGGGTCATGGGACAACCTGGGAGGGATTGGGGGTAACACATTTCGGGGCTCAGAGGCAGGAGCTGGACCAGAGTTTGAGGCTTTTCTCAGGACTGTGCCTTGTACCCTCCTCCTGATCCCCGTGTCTCCCCATCTCCTCGCCAGCCCTGACCCACACTCCTGACATCCTCATTTCGGGGACCCTGGAGTCTGGACGCCCCAGTAACCTGACCTGCTCTGTGCCCTGGGCCTGCGAGCGGGGCACGCCCCCCATCTTCTTCTGGACGTCAGCCGCCCTCACCTCCCTGGGCCCCAGCACCCACCTCTCCTCCGTGCTCACCCTCACCCCACGGCCCCAGGACCACGGCACCTACCTCATCTGTCAGGTGACCTTGCCCGGGACTGGAGTGACCATGATAAAGACCATCTACCTCAACGTGTCCTGTGAGAGCCGGGCCAGGGCCACCCGGGTCCCCGGTGGGGTCCTGAGGGCAGGGGGCTGGGGGGTCAGGGCCTGGGACGTTGGGTGTGGGTCCTGGAATCTGGGCTGGGAGGGGGGTCAGGAGGGTGCCCATCCCCACCCTCTTCCCATTCATGCAGCTCCTGGGGACCGAGGGCCAATGTCCACCAGCCCTCTCCATTGACACGGATCTGCCATGTCTTTCTGTCCCAGACTCTCCGCAGAACTTGACCGTCACTGTCTTCCGAGAAAACGGCACAGGTAGGATACAGCTCCTCCTGGGGTGCAGGGAGCAAGGGCAGGGCGGGGTCCTCTTGTGGGGGAACCCGGTGCTCCTCCCCTTCGCTGGCCCCCAGGCCCTGTGGGCGGCTGTCCCCATCGGCCCCTCCCTCCCCCACTGCTGCTCTCCCCTCTGTTATCAGGAGAGCAAGAACAGGGCCGCGTGCACCCAGCAGGCCTGCCCCTTATCACGCACCTCCTGGCTCCTGCCAGCTTTCATTGTCCCTACAAACTGTTGATCTGAGCACTTTTGAGCAGGTCATCTGCTCACATGAACGAGTATGCGTAGTGCACACAAATCTGCCCTCAGATGTCCAGTTCCCCCCGGGAAGTGACGGTGTCCGTAGGCTGCTCGGAGCCTCGGTGTGTCTGCCTGAAGGATCTAAGGGGTCCCTTGCTATCATAGTACAGCCTGTCCTGCTCCGCCCCGTGACCGTGCGGTCTTCCTTCGCACGGATGGACTCCGCGTCTGCGTGCGTCTCCCACTAATGCAGAATCACGGCATGCATGTTATTGTATGACCCCAAGGGCTGTGATGAGGGAGTAATCTTGTGTCCCCTTTCGCAGCCGTGTGTGCGCATGTCTGTGGGACAGGTTCCTGAAAGCAAAATGCAGCTTTGATGTTCTTTCCACGTGGAGAAATGCGGCCAAGTTGTCCCGCATGGAGGGTGGACACACGCACATTCCCACCATCAAGGGGAGACAGTGTGCCTTTTCCTGCACATCAGCTTACTTCCGTTCTGCGTCCCCTCATCCGGTCTCTTTTCATGTCCTTCTGCTTTCTCTCTCTCTTTCTGTCTCTCTGACCCTCGGTCTCTTTTTCTCCAGCACCCACGGCCCTGGAGAACAGCTCGTCTCTCTCAGTCCTGGAGGACCAGTCCCTGCGCCTGGTCTGTGTCGTCAACAGCAACCCCCCTGCCAGGCTGAGCTGGGCCCGGGGGGACCTGACTCTGTGCGGCCCGAACCCCGGGGTGCTGGAGCTGCCTCGGGTGCGGGGGAGAGACGAAGGGGAATACATCTGCCGAGCTGAGAACGCCGTGGGCTCCCAGCACGTCTCCCTGAGCCTCTCCCTGCAGAGTGAGTGCATCTGTGGGGCGTGGCTGGAGGAGGACCACAGCCCTGCCCCCAGTCTCCCAGCAGCGCCCCCTGACCCTTAAAGATCTCAGTTCTGGTCTGCCCTCCCGTGTGAGGCCTGGATTTTCCCTGCTGCCTCCAGTAGCACTGGCTCTTCCAGCCCTCCCCTGCCGGGGGGGGGCGGGCTGTGGGGTGGGGTAAAGGCTGGGAGGGGAAGCCAGGCGAAGGGGGTGGGTCTTGGAGGAGAGGGGCTGGGGCCTGTGCAGGTGCGTCTGAGGACACAAGGTCCTTGATTTGAGGGGCAGGCAGGAGGGCACCAGTGCACAAAATTTGAGAAGCCATGGCGCCTGGACGGCTCAGGTAAGTGTCCAGCTTCGGCTCAGGTCATGGTCTCACGTCCATGAGCTTGAGCCCCGCGTCAGGCTCTGTGCTGACAGCCTGGAGCCTCCTTTGAGTTCTAAGTCTCCCTCTCTCTGTGCCCCTCCCCTACTCACTCTCTCTCTCTCTCTCAAAAATAAACAATAAAAAAACTTTTTTAATATAAGGAAAAGCCCCAAACCCTCAGTAATGAGGAGTAATACTGCAACACAGTATTTTTTAAAAAATATAAATGAACATAAAACACATATCGCCATGAACAAAATAACTGCATTTTAAATAACGACGGGCTGCATTCCGGCCCCTGAACGCCTCACTCACCTGGCCCTAATCCCCTCCCCCCAGCCCCAGGCCCCTGTGTTTTGAGTCTGGCAGAGGGGCTGGAAAAATCTGGGGTCCCACAGGGAGTGGGAGGAGACACCGTGTCCTTGGAGAGGAATCACCAGTAATTCAATCTGTCTGCAGGGACATGGCGTTTATCAGAAGGGGTGCTGGGGGCAGTCGGGGGAGCCGGTGCGATGGCTCTGATCTTCCTGGTTCTCTGCATCGTCCTCATCCTGTGAGCCTTGACCCTGGGGAGGGAGGGACAGCCCTGGGGTGGGAGGGGCAGGCGAGCGCAGGATGGGGGGACCTGGGTGGGTGAAGAATCCGAAGCAAGGCGGGGAAGGAGGTCGTTGGCGCCTGGGCGAGTCTGTCCCAGGACTCTGGCCCCACCGTCCAGGATGGGGAAGCCTGCATTCCCAACACCGGGGGCTCCCGAACGGGACCACCACTCCCCCACCTCCATCTCCCTGCCGGCCCCTTACGAGAGAACGGAGGGGGGCGTCGGTCTGCCCACAGCACCCCGAGCTGGCCAGACCGAAAGGCTGTCTGGTCTCTTCCTTCAGAGTGAGGTGGCACAGGAAGAAAGAGGCGAAGCCAGCAGTGGACACCGGGAACCCGGGCGTGGAGAGCGCAAACGCCGTCACGAGGTCTGTGTCTCAGGTGAGTGACCTGGGCGTCCTGCCGTCGGTCATCCTGACTGGATAACTGCCCCGGGATGGCCTTCCGGAGTGCTCCGCTCAGCACGGCCCAAGTCGCCTCCTTATCTCCTCCTCCTCCTGTCCCTCTTTGGGACAGCACGACCACTCCCTCCTCTTTCTTTCCGGCCAGGCATGGAGGAGTCCTCTTCTCTCCTCCCTTTCTTCTCCTGCAGCCCCAAATCATCACATCTTGTCCGCTTTTCCTCCTAGGGACAGCTCGCATTGCCTCCCACCCCCATCTTGACCCCATCATCGCCAAGGCCTCGGAATCTTTTTCCTAGACCTCCTCATCTCCCTGCCTCTCACCTTCCCTGTCCCACACCAAGCAGGCATCTAAAGCCACCATTATCCAGTTCCTCTGCATTCGCACGCCTGTTTGCCCCCGCTGTCTGAAGCAGAGGCTGGCAACTTTTTCTATCAAGGGCCAGATAGGTATTTTTTGGCTTTGCCCGCCTTACAGTCTACTGTAACCACTCAGTTCTGCTGTTGTAGAGTGAAAACAGCCGTAGGCCATATGCAAATGAGTGAGCACAGCGGCGTTCCAATAAAACTTTATTTACAAACTAGGCAGTGGGCCGTACTTGAATCATGGCCATAGCTTGTGGACCCCTGACCAGGAGAATAAAGTCCAGACTCGTCACGCTGCAGCCCTGCATCTTCTGGCCTCTTAAGCACCTACCTCTCCAGAAGGCCTAGGATTAGGGTGAAGCGAGGAAGGCTCCTGCCCCAGATGCAAAATTTAAGGAGGTGCTCCCAAATCTCAGTAATCCAGGTAAACAATCATTTCATGTATTAATTAAAAAAAAACATTAAGGCAAAAAATCCATGATAAGTAAAATATAAAAAAATCTAAACAATGACAGGATCACAAAAGTTAGTTAAAAATTATTTAAGGGGTGCCTGGGGGGCTCAGTCAGTTGAGCATCTGACTCTCGATTTTGGCTCAGGTCATGATCTCATGGTTCGTGAGACTGAGCCCTGTGTTGGGCTCTGTGCTGACAGCATGGAGCCTGCTTGGCATTCTCTCTCTCCCTCTGCCCCCTCCCCTGCTCATGCAACTCTTTTCAAAAAAAGTTAAAAAATTATTTGAGATCATAACTGAGTCCAGAGACATTGTCAAACGCAGCAGTATTCTCAGTTGAAAATGAAAGGAGCAGAGAAGTTGGTTTTGAAAATGTCCTCTCCGCATTTGCTTCTAGTAAAGCCAGGAAAGCAAAATTATCATAAATTCTGGTTTGGGTGTAAAGAAAATCTCTAAACTGAAGTAATGTTTTATTACCTACATTCTTCAAGTTTGCAATAGGATTTTAATTATTTTAATGTTGTTCGGAAAAAAGGACCGTTAAAAACACAAAAAACATATATATATGAGCACACATGTCTTCTCCTGCCTTGGGCTCTGGTCGGCTCAGAAAGTCACTCTTACTTTCTACTCCAACCACACTGGACACCTCTGAACAAGGTTATTTGTGCCTCTGGCTATTTGCATGGTCTGTTCCTCTGTCCACAAACACTGTTCCTTCCCATTTCCACCTCTTCATTCCTGTTCAGCCTTCGGGCTCCCATGTCAGAGTCACACTGTCCATTCATTTATATTCAGAGAGTGACTGATGTCTTTGGAGGGTTTTGAGCAGAGGACTGTGCATCTTTTACTAATTCATTCGGGAAAGGCGGCTGAGCCCCTGCTAAGTGACGGGCATTGCAGGTGCCAGGGATTCATCTATGAAAAAAAGATTTTCCTCTTGGGCTCCGTGAAGTTTTAGTCTAGACAGAGGGATACAACCAAACCTATCAAATGAACACTCAAACAACAAATCAGTGACTACAACGTGAAAGGTAGACGTGGACCCGGGGGGAATGAAGGGCACAGAGACCAGGGGTGCTGGGGGGATGGCTTGTGTTTGTTCCGTTCTTTGTTTTTTTGTGGTAAATTTACCGTCTTAGCTATTTTTGGGTGACCTGTTGTGCAACAGGTTTCTACCGCATTTTTGTGTTGCAGAACAAACTATGTGTCCACCGGACGACTGCCCACTTCCCCTGCCACCGCCGCCGCTGGCACCCACCGTTCTACTTTCTCCTTCTGCAGGCTCGATGGCTTTAGTAGACACAGCGCAGAAGTGGACTCATGGGGTTTTTGTCTTTTTCTGACTGGCTTATTTCACTTAGCACCATGTCCTCTAGGTTTCTCCACGCTGTAGCCTGCGACGGGATGTCCTTCTTTCCAAGGACGGCAGAATACCCTGTCGTGTGTAGACAGCGCGTTCTCTCTATCCATTCTTCCGCAGCTGGGTATTCGGTGTGCTTCCACCCCCAGCTTGTGTGAATAATCCTGCAATGAACACGGGCACGCAGGTATCTTTCTGAGATCCTGCTTTCACTTTGGGGGGATAAACGCTCAGCAGTGGAATGGCGGGTCCTGGGAGTTGGCATTTTCATCTTGTTGAGACGCCACCGTCCTCTCTTCCGCAGCGGCTGTGCCGCTTCCCTTTCCCGCCGACAGTGCCCAGCGGCCATTTTCCCCACATCCTCGCCAACACTTGCTTTTTTAATTAATTTAATTTTTTTTTTTGCTTTTTATGGTGGGCATCATCTCATTCCTTAGGGGTGTGAGGTGATAGCTCATGGTAGTTTTGATTTGCATCTCTCTAATGATTAGCAGTGGTGAGTGTCTTTCCATAGGCTTGTTAGCCATTGTATATCTTCTTTGGAGAAAAGTCCAATTCAAAGTGGTTGTTTTTAAAATCCATTGAAAAAACTGAGTTATTTGGGGGTTTTTGTGGTGGAATTGTAGAAGTTCTTTATATATTCTGGCTATAAACATCTTCTGAGATATATGATTTGCAAATATTCTCTCCCCTTCCATAGGTTCGGCCTGTGGTTTGTGTTAGTGATGATTAAGCAAAGACAGGACGGAGGCTCTTGAGTTTGCAATCTATTGGGATCAAAGAGCACGCTGGGCGGAAGAAACAGCAGGTGCAGATGCTCAGAAATGGGAGGCAGACCAGTGAGCGGAGGACCAGCAGGAAGTCTGTGGAATTAGACAGAGGGAGGCCGATGCCGACAAGTGGGAAGTGAGTTTGGAGACCATCAGGGTGTGTGTAAATCCTGTCTACACACGCAGTCCACTGTGGGCATCCGGAGACGTTTGAGCAGAAGAAGGACACAAGCCGGCTTGCATTTTCACAGGTCCCTCCGGCCACTAAGTGCAGAAGAGACTGTGTGTGGCAGGGAAGTGAGAAAGGAGGCTAGGGGAACAGTCCAGGCTGCAAACGACGGGGCTGGAACCGAATGGTCATGAGGGTGGGGCCTGACTGCGTTCTGGGCGAAGTCTGACCTTGAGGCTAAACGGAAGTTGCCCGTGGATGGAGGGTGGGACGTGAGTGACAGAGAGGGGTCCGGGGGGACTCCTGGACTCTTGCTGTGAGCAGGTAGAACAGAGGCGTTAATCATTGTGCTTGAGAAGACTGTAGGAGAGAGAGATTTGGGGGGAGTAAGGGAACGTTCCATTTGAATATGTCTTGTGTGCGTTTTGGACAAGGGAACGGGGATTTCAAGGACACCACCGGGTCAGAGTCTACAGTTCGAGAGAGAGAACGGGCTGCAGGTAAGGCTTGGAGAGCCATTAGCCTGTGGACGGCATGAAGCCAATAGAGTGGAGGAGGTCTGTGAAGTTGAAGAAAGGAAGAGTCCAGGGTCCCTCTCATACTTAGGGATCAGGGAAACGCAGAGCAGCCAGCAGAGAGGCCGCAGGGCAGTCGATGGAAACCTTGCAATCCAGAAAAGAAGGGCTTTCGTTTAGGGAAGACACGCAGCTGGGCGACCCTTCTGTTGTTGCAAAGTCCGGAGAGGCGGGGTCCTGAAAGAGACCCATGTGGATTTCACTCAGCAGAGGTCCTGATAACAACAGTGTCAGGAGGTGGCTGTGTGTGTGTGTGTGTGTGTGTGTGTGTGTGTGTGTGAGTGTGAGTGCGCGCGTGTGTAACTCTTACTCTGAACAATCAAGAGAGAACAGGACGAACAAAAAACACGCACGGACCGTCTCATTGAAGTGCTGTGTCATCGAGGGCGGGGGACAGCAGAGAATGTCCTGTTGTCGTCACAAACCGCTACACAATTAGTGCCTTCCAACAGCATACATTCCTCAGCGTACAGTTCCAGGGGTCACGAGTCCAAAGTGGGGTTCACTGGGTCAAAATCGAGGCGTTGTCAGGTGGCGCTGAGTTCCTTCTGGAGGCTCCGGGGGAGAAATGCATTTTCTTGCTTTTTCCGGAAGCGTCTGTATCCCTTCATTCATGGCCCATGTCTCCGTCTTCAAGGCCATGGGCATGACATCTTCAAACCTTTCTCTGCCTCCTTTTAATTGTAAAGATAAAGACCCCTGTGATTACACTGGCCGCAGCCCAATAATCCAAGGCAAACTCCCCATCTCAATATCCCTAATCTAATTCCATCCTTCAAATCCCTTTTGCCATGTAAGGCAACACATTCATAGGTCTAGGGGAGTAGGGTGTGGGCATCTCTGGGGGGCTGTTTTTCTGCCTGTATCACGGGGACATAATTTCTTTGACTGATTGTCCTTCCATGAAACTGTGAGCTCCCTAAGGATAGGTGCTGTGCTCAAATGGAGGCTTTGTAATTCTCTCTCTCTTACCCAGTTCCTGTGCATTATATTGTAATTCACCATTAGATATTTACTTGTTTAACTCACTTTTTGTTTCTTCCCTGGATTAAAGAGTAAGCTCCAAGAGGTCGGCGCCTACAATTCCTGTAGTAATCGTAGCACCCAGCTCAGGGCCTCATGCACAGGGGGCCTCCGTAGGACACCAGGCTTGGGGGTCAGAAAGGACTTGGGCTGGATCCTGGATTTTACTGGGGATTTTGAGAACGCCGTTTCCTTGGTTCACCCTCAGTTTTCATACCGATAAAATGAGGACAATTGTAGTATCTTCCCTATGGGGTTGTTGTGGCAAATTAGCGAGATTCACAAGCATCGAATAAAGTGCTATGTATTAAATATCTGAGGAAAGTATGAATGGAGGGCACTCAACAAAATGTCCGTGAGATGAATGGAGGAAGGAATCCAGGGCCCTCCCTCCCGGGTACTCTCTGCCTGATCCTATCCCCCGCTGTTTGGCTCTGACTGCTTTTCTCTTCCTTCACTCAGGGTCTCCTGATTGAATCCTGGTCAGGCCACCTTCCCCCAGATGCAGCCACGCCCTCCGCAGGGAAGGAAGAAGACCTCCATTACGCAACACTCAACTTTCACGAGAAGGAGCCTTGGGGCCCGCAGGAAAAGGTGGCCCCTGGGGTTGAGTACTCAGAGATCAGGATTCACAAGTGAGAGACTGCTGAGACCCAGCCCTGGCTTGAGGGATCTCGGCCCCTGAGGGGCAAAGAAAAAGTCAGGGGCTGATTCCTGTAGAATTAGAAGCCCTCCAGGGGACGAGCTGTGAGTAGGGCAGAAAGCATGCCAGCTTTGGAAACAGAGAATTTCAAGGGCAAAGTCATACGGTGCGCCTTCGCGACAGACCAGTCCCTACCTGGCTGTGCCTCAGTTTCCTACTCTGTGAAGTAGGGATGAGAAGCCTACCTGTGAGGTCATGGCGAGAAATTTACACAGAAATGTAAGGGACCTAGAATAGCAGAACAATCTGGTGTAGGAAGGACACATGTGGAGAAAACAGACTTTGCCATAAAGCCGGAGCAATCAAGACACGGGGGTGCGGAACAGAATGGAGTCCATAAACCGAGTGTGTGCAAACGGTCAGTTGGACAGTGCCAGGTCAGTTCCGCTGGGAGAGGAGGGACTTTCACACAAGTAATGATGGAAGAAGTAGGTCCAGGCTTGGAAGCCATGAAACGTGATCCCTTTCTCACATCACAAGCAAAAAAATGAGTCTGAGATGAATTGTCAACCTAAAAGTAAAAGTGAAAATTATAAATCTTTCATGATCGTGCCGCCCAGTGTGGTGGCCACCAGCCGCACACGGCCTTGAGAGGGGCTACACCGAGTATGCAAACAAAAGGAGATTAAAGATCCCATTCACAGTTTTTCATATTGATTCCCTGTTGGAATGATGATACTTTGTATATACTGGGTTAAACAGACTATTATCGAAAGGACTTTCACCAGTTTCTTTTTAGTTCTTTTTTTTTTTTTTAATTTTTTTTAAATACTTCATTTATTTTTGAGAGCAGGAGAGACAAAGCATGAGTGCGGGAGGGGCAGAGAGAGAGGGAAACACAGAATCCGAAGCAGGCTCCAGGCTCTGAGCCGTCAGCACAGAGCCAGGCGCGGGGCTCGAACCCACAGACCGTGAGATCATGACCTGAGCCGAAGTCGGACGCCCAACCGACTGAGCCACTCGGGCGCCCCTCTTTTTAGTTCTTTTTATTATAGCTACTAGACCTTTGAAATTACATATCTGGCTTGCATTATGTTTCCATCGGACAGCATTGATCCAGAAGAAAATTTTGCAGAATATTTATGGATACGCATACATTTCTTAAGGCACATCCAAACTAGTAAGCATGATGTATCTATATATTTATTTTCATTAAAAACTTCTGTTCGTCAAAAGACATGATTAAGAAAGTGAAAAGGCAAGCCAGAAACTGGGAGAAAAAAATATATTTCCCTGAGAAGGGGCTTGAACTTAGAATATATAAAGAATTATTACCAGTTAATAGCACAATAACCTCACTGTTACACGGGGAAAAATGACTTAACCATATATTTCGCAAGAGATCCGAACGGCCAGTAGGTGCAGGAAAGGTGGTCAGCGCCACGAAACAGCAGGAAAACGCAAATTCATCACAGTGAGATGCCCTATCGCTTCCGCTGGAACGGCTAAATCGAAAAGCCGGAGCACGGATGTCCCTGTGAGGTCGATACCAGGATTGCCTCCATCCTACACATGGCAAACTAAAGCACAGGTGGGCTGTCACACCGATGGTCGATTCTGCAGGCTTCTTGCTATAGAGACCATGTAATGACCACGGAGAGGCTCCCTACCGAAAAACTAAAATGATTCAAAAAAAGAACGTGTTTTCTGAAATCTTCAGCATGGTCGCCACAATCTGTATCACCACCATCATCGTCACCGAGGTCACTGCCACCACTACCACCGACCGTCACCATCAAAATCATTGTTGGGAGGCGTTCTGGGCTCACAGGCTGAGACCTCCTCCCTGTGTGGAAAAGGTGGTTGAAGCAGTTGTGAGCTGGCTGGATATTGGTGTGACTTGCAGAATCTTTGGGCCTCTATTATGTAAATTCACTCATTCCCAAGCAGAGGACACGCATTGGGAATTCTGTCCTTGCCACAAGGGTTGCACCTCCCCCATTGTAATTGGAAGAATAGGCAGAATGACTCCTGGCCTGTTGATAGATACTTAACATAGGCAGGCCTAGGTAACTTCCTGTCCTCTCCCCCCCGCCTTAAATTTATATGCTAATTAACTTGAAAACAACTTGCAAGATTGAGGAAATCGCTGCTTTACTGATAAAGCACATTATTGTTCAAACTCTGCTTACTGGTGGGATGTCACTCATTGATGTAATGTCACTCACTACCTTTAAAAATAAAGACACTGGGGCGCCGGGGTTGGGCTCAGTCGGTTAAGCGGCGACTTCAGCTCGGTCATGATCTTGGGGTCTGTGAGTTCGAGCCCCGCGTCGGGCTCTGTGCTGACAACTCAGAGCCTGGAGCCTGCTTCGGCTTCTGTGTCTCCCTCTCTTTCTGCCCTTCTCCTGCTCATACTCTGTCTCTATGTCTCAAAAGTAAATAAATGTTAAAAAAAATTGAAAAAAAAAATAAAAATAAAGACACTGAGACCGGCAGGGCAGAGATGCCAGAATTGCCAGGGCTGCCTGCTTGGTCACCAGACACCATCTCTCTCGTGGCTCTCTCATTTCCTTTTGCCTGACCGTCCGTCCTTCGTGGACCCCTAGATTCGCCAGAACAAGGACCCCGGCAGGTGGCGCCCACCGTGGGGCAGGCACGAAGATAATCCTTTTTCTTTTTTCTTTTCCCCTAAACTCCCTCTAACATAGTTGGGACGGTTAGGACCCCCCCTAAGGGTACTGCAGTCCCCCTTGTAGAGAAAGGCAAGGCGAGTGTGGTGGGTAGTTTCAGAACTTAAACTTTTTGAGAAGTAATCGTCTGCCTGGTTCCAGAAACCATGTAGTTCTCCTGAGTCGCCAACACCTTTCCTCCTTTGGAAAATTCCCAGAAATGTGTAACAGGGACCCAAAGAGAATACTTCATTTTCGTAGAGACTTCTGAGAATTCAGAAAGGGTAGAGTCCATCGTAGGGTGCCCGGACCCCCCTGCATAAGATAGGGAGGGCCCGTTGATGGAAACTTTTAAAGAAATTTTTGAGAAGCGTTGTGCCGTACTGAGTCAGTATAGAAACAAGAAGTTAAGCTTTTGAGAAGTTATAAGGCCATACTGAGTCTAAAGAAAGAGGACTCTGTATAAAAAACAGAACTTAAACTTATGAGAAGCATGGGCCATAATGAGTCTAACGAAAGGAGACTCTTTATTGGCATTATTCATGATCTCCTTATTAACAAGGGGATTAAAGTTTCAAAACAACAGGTAGCACGCTTTCTTTGTTCAAGAGCAGTGCCCTTGGCGTCCTGAGGAAGGCACACTCCATTCAAAAACATGGAGCAAGGTAGGGGATGAAATTAAGCAGTTTTATGTCACCAACGGACCTCAGAAGGTCCCTATTTACATTTTATCATTATGGGCTGTCATAAAGGAAGTTTTAGATTCAGATACAGATGAAATTCCCGGAGCTACAGCCCCTCCAGCTCCTATTAAGGCAAAGACACGGACGGGGATGGGGAGGAAACTGAGCCGGTTAAAAGTCCTACAGCTTCCACCAACTGGACTTTTCCTATCCGTAATATAAGAAACTCTCTTTCTCTCACTATTTCTCCTTCTATACTCTGGTTACTCTAACTATATGTGAGGGCTTCTAATTCATCCCCTGGATTAATAACTATGATGATTGGAGCTAATTGGCTAGCCTACTTCGGGATAGAGATTTGAAGGAATATTCCCAAGCAGCTACCGAAACTCCTTTTGTGTCGGGGAACGTCCCTGTCCTCTCTGGCCCGACATAGACTGCCTAACTCCACTAGTGGAAAACGAAAGAAAACAAAACAAAAAATTCAAAACCAAAATAAGTAAGTAAATAAATAAATAATAAAATTTGGCAATCCGCTCATCTATCTGAGCTGACAGACTTTAGGACCATGTGAAACTTTTTTTCTGCCCTCTGAGCCTTAGTCTGCCCTCCAGCCTCTCTGCCCACTGCGCCCCCCTCCTCCCCCCTCCTCCCGTTCCTGGGGTGCGGCCTGAGTCCCTGGCTCTTCAGTGCCTCGGGTAGCATTCTGCTCCCCACCCCCACCCTGTCTTAAGGCAAAAAACACCTCTTTAAACTTTAAATTTCCTCACTGGTTCCATGGGAGAAAATTAACAATGGTAAACTTTTAAGGGGACATAGATAAAAATTGTTAAGATAGATACGTCTTTTAAATCATAAAATTTTATTCTACTAAGGTTGAGATGCATGGGATTTCAAAAGTACACTGGTATAAGGTTGAAATTCTGCTTCTCTCCATTCAAAACACAAAGTTTTCTTGGACTATTCTGCTCTTGATAAGATAATGTAAACTAAGGTTTTTTTCTCTCTTTTCTACGGGAAAACCAAAGCTTTAGGTTTCATCTTTATCAGGTCTTTGATTGCTCAGTGAAAACATCTCAGTGTTAAAGGAGCTAGGTTTTGCTAACAGACATATGATGCTATAGATTGGCCATTAGGATCTTTTACTGCCACCTTGGTCAAATAAATAAGACTTTTAAGATTTGTGATGATCTGTAATCCTATTTAAGATGTGCTTTATAATAACTTCCTGCGGTTTTAACAAACTTCCCAAGATTGAAATAGTAAATGAAACATCTTTGGTGTTTAAACAAATTTAGGTTTGATGGATCTGTCTTTAATATCAGCATTAAATATAAAACTTTATTTTACTAAGGTTTACTGAAGGTCAAACAAACTTATGTTATCTCTCTTCCAATTTGTTAGCAAAAGGAAGCCTGAAAGTGATGGTTAACTTTGTCTGCATCATAGTTTTCATGGGTAAATGTTAAGACAGCTTTCAAAGTCCCTGGTAACCTGAAGTGTTAAAAGTTTGGCTTGCAGGAGAACTTAAGATTGAAATCATTGGCTATCTAACGAGATAAGAAGCTGAAGCACTAATTACTAAATGTAAGTTTGTGCTTTGGACCTGTTGCAAAAACTAAGGATATTTGGAACTGTTGAAAAACATGCTTTGTGCTTAATGGATTCCTAAGTTTGCCATCTAACAAATTCTGATAACATAGAGTTCACAATCGGTTACTACTTAGTTTTCACTGGAGACTACGGTTTCTAGCAGTTAAAGTTCTGCAAAGTGTACTTAAGACTGATGGAAATAAGGAAAACAACTCTGTGTGTAAGAAAGTAGGAGATATGAAAGAAAGATATAAGAAATAGAAATATACATTTGCTGAAGGTAGAAGAAAGTAATTTTGTTCTAAATAAGACTGGTTATTTGGAGAGAAATGGCTTTGGACAAAATCTAAATGCCTAACACAAGTTGTAGAAGGTTCGTGAAGGAAAAATCTTTAAAAAGGGAATTTTATGTATGGTCAGGATGGACGGACTAAAGTATTCCTACTCCCTTGATCCAAAGGCTGGGAAAATGGTGGCAATACCCTTGATGACAGCTTCCCCTCTCCTGTAACTGTTCCAAACGGTTTTCAAATTGTTGTAATAGACTTACAAGATTGTTTTATCACTATTCCCCTATATCGGGAAGATCGCCCTAGATTTGCCTTTAGCCTGCCTTCTGAGAACCTTAAACAGCCTTTTCAGAGGTACGGATGGAACGTTTTGCCTCAGGACATGAAAAATAGTCCCCACCCTAGGTCAAAAGGTTTGTGGATCAAGCTTTAAAACCGGTTTGGTTTTGCAGGCTTTTAATGAGGCTTAACAGGAGGCACCTTTAGAATGGTTACATCTGCCCTCTACGCCCAGAATGATAGTTACATCTGCCCTCTACGCCCAGAAAGATAGTTACATCCTATCAGGCACTGCTGGCTACTTTACTAACAAAGGGGGGCAAACGTAGTAATTCTCTATAGCAAAGAACAATTGGAACCCCAGAGGCCTGAGACGTAATGATCTTTGGCAGATGGATGTTCACCTTTGCGTTGATAATCCTACTGGAAAAGCCTAAAGCACTGGTTAAATAGAAACACCTTCTTTCTGGCCATTGGAAGGGGCCAGACGTAGTGTTAACCTGGGGGCCAGGGTATGCTTGTGTGTGGATTCCGGAGCGCCTAGTCCAGCCCTATGTGGAATCCTCCGTGCCTCCACCACCAAACAAGACTCCCCTTCCTCCGCCCTGCTACCAGCCACTGAGCTGCCGCCTGACTAGGACAGCCCAAGCCCGCAGGACATTTGCACCACCCCCACCAGGACCTAGATGCTGCTGCTCGTCAGGTCACTTTGACCCAACCAGCAAAACTTACTTCTTATAATGTTCAAGCTTGTGTACAGACACCTTATGCAATTCTTATCTCCACCACTACACAGGGCACGCTTAATATTGACCTGATTACAAATGGAAGTTATTATATTACTTGTTTTGCTTGCATTTTGACTATCTGTATATCTAAACATACTAATGTAAAATCCATAATAATTGTTAAACAACCCCCTTAGATAATGCTTCCTGTTACGCTAACGCTCCCTCGTTATGATAATTATGGTTTACAAGTCATCCAGGAGATCAGTGATGCTCTCATGGGACCTAAAAGTGGGTTTGTTACTCCTTTGCGTTTTAATCAGACCGAACGTTCCTGGGATAAAGTATAGAAACACATACTGGGGTCTGGATAATAATCTTTCCAACTTCGTTCATCACTTTTTGTTTCCATGATGATCAATATCGGAGTTTCCATTCTAATTTTGTTACTTCCTGTTATCTTTAGAATTTTAAGCCGCAGCATAAATTCTATTTCAATAGAATTTCGTACTTTTGCTCTTAAAAACAAAAAAGGGGAGATGTTGGAGACCAGAAGATACCGGCCCTGGTGACACTACCTGAGGAGAAGACTCAGGCCCATAAGGCAGTGCCCTAGAGCGGGGCCCTCATCGGTGGATGGGGGTGCCTCGAAGCAAATGCCAGGCTGTAATACGACAAGAACATAATAATGGCTGGTCTGACTCTGAAGGAGGGCCGGTTAGCCAATGACGGGTAAGACTCCTCAGGGGGGAACAACCTACGACAGGGCACAGTCGCAGTAAGAGTCACCACGCCACCTGGCTATAGGGTCACTGGGCCCCTGTTGATTTGAGATTTATCCTAACATCCTCCTGAAGGAGACGGGCCGTAGAAAAATAGGAGTGGCTCCACAGCTTCCTCCCCTATTAAACCAGCATATGCCGCCATACTTTATTAATAGTAAATAATGTTGAGAATCACGGAAATAAAATCTCTACGAAATCAATAGAGTTTAGAATGTAATTTGATCTATTTAGACTGATGCCAGACCCTCAGGAATGTGATTATTGCCGTAGATTTCGGGTCAGGACTGTGGTAGGAAATAGAGGCTAGATCATGATTTAAGAAAATTATGATGTTTTTCATGTGGCCTTTCAACTGTACCCAACAGTCTATGGGAAAGATCTGTGCTTTGTACTTGCCCTTGCAACCTATAGCACTTATTAGAATGTGCCCAGTACCTACTTTGCACTTAAAAAATAGAAAGGGGGAGATGTCGGGAGCCTTTCTGGGCTCACAGGTTGAGACCCCTCCCTGTGTGGAGAAGGTGGTTGAAGCAGCTATGAGCTGGCTGGATATTGGTGTGATCTGTGTAAATGTTAGGCCCCTATTATGTAAATTCACGCATTCCCAAGCAGAGGACACGCATTGGGAATTCTGTCCTTGCCGGATGGATTGCACCTCCCCCATTGTAATTGGAAGATTGGGCAGAATGACTCCTGGCCTGTTGATAGATAATTAACATAGGCAGGCCTAGGTAACTTCCTGTCCTCTCCCCCTGCCTTAAATTTATATGCTAATTAAGCTGAAAACAACTTGCAAGATTGAGGAAATCGCTGCTTTACTGATAAAACACATTATTGTTCAAACTCTGCTTACTGGTGGGATGTCACTCATTGCTGTAATGTCACTCACTAGCTTAAATAATGACACTGAGGCCGGCAGGGCAGAGACGCCAGAATTGCCAGGGCTGCCTGCTTGGTCATCAGACTCCATCTCTCTCGTGGCTCTCTCACTTCCTTTCGCCTGACCGTCCGTCCTTCGTGGACCCCTAGATTCGCCGGAACAAGGACCGGGCACATTATCACCACTGCGTTTGCATCACCGTTAACTCCATCATCCCTCAATGGTTCTCAGTCTTCGTTTGTTTGTTTTTGAGAGAGAGAGAGGAAGAGAGAGACAAAGTATGAGCAGGAGAGGGGCAGAGAGAGAGGGAGACACAGCATCTGAAGCAGGCTCCAAGCTCTGAGCTGTCAGCACAGAGCCCGACGCGGGACTCAAACCCACGGGCCACGAGATCGTGACCTGGGCCGGAGTTGGATGCTTAACCGACTGAGCCACCCAGGCACCACCTTGGGAACTTTCTAATGCCTAGAGTCATTTTCGGTTGTCTACACTTAGAGTGATGGAAGTCATTGCTGTAGATATCAAGTGGATAGAGGCCAGGGATGCTGCTAAACATAGAACAGTGTGCAGGACAGCCTTACACCCCATCCCCATCTGAAACAATTATCTGGCCCAAATACTGATAGTGCTGAGGTGACAAATTCAGGTCTACTCTGTACTGAGAATGCTGTGACTTGCTCCATCCTCCAAGATGAGTGTCTAGCCCCCGCATTACCCTTCAGGGCAGGTGTTACCCTTCACATGCTCTAGGGAGGCTGAGAGGACCTGAGGGGAGTGTGACCTGCCCATGGCTACCGAGACGGCTAGAGGCAGAGCTGGGATTTGAACCCGGATTAGAATCTTCCCTCTGCCCAGTCTCTTCCTCGGCGTGGTTTACTCTCTGTTTCCCAGCTTCACTTGCTAACTCGTGACTGCCACATTCCAGGCTCATGCCTGACGCCCGGCACCCACCCCGCTCCCTCTCACAGCTGCCTCTCGAGGTGGACCTCCATATCCACATCGTAAACACACAGGAACTGGGCTGAAGTCACTGGGCGAAACCCCGTTGCTATTCAGAGGCATGACTGCCTCTGCACTCTCCCTCTTTGCCAATGGCTTCTGGTCCTTGACCTATCTGTCAGCTCCCCACGTGATCCCTGACGACCAATTCCTGGCTTTGCCTCCTCCACTTAGGGCAGTGCCCTTGAGACCCAGTCCCCGGCCAGCACCCCACCCTCGACCCGAGGCAACCGGCACCTAGTGGAGAAATGGCGGATCGAGCCGTAGATCAGGATTCCGCAGAGGCAGACCCCGCCGAGGACTGTTAGCGCGATGAGCCACACCACTTTGGCTCCTGAGATGTTGAAGCCGCTGCTCACGACGGAACCGCCCCCTGGAGGAGGAGAGGGTGCGTGGGGTCAGGAACGCCATCACTCTGCCCTTCCCCTCACTCACGCATCGGTCCTTCAGAGATTTAGCTGCACCTGTTACGTGCAAGGCACTGTAACAGCAAAACTTCCTGCCCTCATGGGGCTGACATTCCGGCTGGGAAGCGGATGCTTGACAATCAAGCAAAGAGATGTGTAATATCATCACAGGCGGCAGGAAGTGCTGCGGGAAAGAATAAACCCACTCAAGACGGTAGAGAGTGACGGGGCCAGGTCACTAACTCATCGTACGGGTGTTCACTGAACACCAGCTACGTGCCAGGCACCATGGTAGGCCCCAGGGACAAAAGGAGAGCAAAGACTTCTCCCAGCCTCTGTTCTCCAGAACCTCACGGTCCAGTGGAGCAGAAAGGCGTGAATCGGCCGGTGCGTAATTGTGCACAGTTGGTCGGTCGTGTCTGGTGCATAGCAGATGCTTAGTAAATAGTGTGGTGAGACCGGAATAAGTATCTCCAGCCCACACCCAGTCGTGCCTGTGGCTCGCTCTCTGGGACAAGCCAGACCAATGGCTTCTCAGGTACTGTCTGATTGAATTCTGCCAGAACTCTGCCAGGAACCCTGTCATATAGGGACCTTTATTATCTTGACACTACAGATGGGGACACTGAGGCTCCGAGAGATGCTCTTCCCTTTTACAAATTTATTCCTAAGCCAAGTTACAGACGCCACATCCACAACGGATCTCGGCTTCCCATCCCCCACCACCGGCCTCATTTCACACCGGTGCCTCCATCCGCTGCCTCCTTTTGAGGCAGCCGCTGCCTTCTTCCTGCTGCCTTTTTTCGAAGGGAGACTGTGAGGGTCACGTACCTAGTAGGGTGCTCAGTAAATGCTGACTGGCCGTATCTCCCTGGATTCACCCTTGCTCTGATCTGAGGTCCCTGAGGGTTTCGGAGAGGAGGTAGCTTCGGACTGGGACCTCAAGGATGGACCCAACTGTCATGGGCATGGCATTGTAAGGTAGAGAGGGCGTTTCTGACGACGGGCACTGCCTAGGCAAAAGCATGGAGGATTCGTGGGGCACGAGACCCAGAGGGGGGCTGCCGTGCTCACCTATGGCATGCACAATCTTGAACTCCCTGTACAAGGCCAGCTGGGTGGTGGGGTTCTCCACGATGCATCTGTATCTGCCCATCTGCTCCCAGGTCAGACTTGGGAGGACGACTTCCACCCCTGAGGTCAGGAGGGAGCCGTTGTGGACCCAGTGGTACTTGGGGCTGGGTTTGGAAAAGGCGCTACACTCCATGCGCACCTGGGACCCAGTCTCGGCAGACAGGACTCCACCGAAGATGGTGTGACTAGTACTCAGCTGCACTCTGTCCGGCCCATCTGCGGAGACAAGGCAAGAGTCTCAGAACTGTGTTTCTGACCCCTCGGGATCCTGTCTCCTTCCCTCAACGGACATGCAGCCCACCCACCCCCTGCCCCCGCCGACCGGGAGGTGCCCCCACTCTGCACCCCGAACATCTCCCAGACCCAACACACACAAGGCAGCTGTGCCAACGATGACTATGATTATAACTGAGCCACCCAGGCAGGCGCCCCACGACTAATAGTTTCTTAAAAATGACATTCAGTGGGGTGCCAGGGTGGCTCAGTTAGTTGAGCGTCTGACTTAGGCTCAGGTCATGATCTCACAGTCATGAGTTCGAGCCTGGCGTCGGGCTCTGTGCTGACAGCTCAAAGTCTAGAGGCTGCTTTGGATTCTGTGTCTCCCTCTCTCTCTGCCCCTCCCCTGCTCACACTCTCCCTGTCTCAAAAATAAATAAAACATGAAAACAAGAAAGAAACTAGAGGCACCTGAGTGGCTCAGTCGGTTAAGCGTCTGACTTTGGCTCAGCTCACGATCTTACGGTTCGTGGGTTCGAGCCCCACATCAGGCTCTGTGCTGAATGCTTGCTCAGAGCCTGGAGCCTGCTTCAGATGCTGTGTCTCCTTCTCTCTCTGCCCCTCCTTATCTCGCGCTCTGTCTCACTCTGTCTCTCAAAAATAAATAAATGTAAAAAAATTTTTTAAAAAAGAAACTATTAGTTACAATCAAGCCCGTCTTTACAAAAGCCAGATCGGAACCAATCCGCACTATTTCTAATACTGGGAGTAGGAATTGGGTCCCCATCTTAAATAGCAGGTCCTTCTGTGCAGTGAGTCTGAGTCCAAAGAACTGAGACTCAAGCCCAGATCCGGCCGGCTGAAGGTTGGCGTATGGTGCCCTCCCTCTCCAGTTCTGCCTGTTTTATTGCTACGTCCCCGGGAGGCCCTGAGCCTACCACTGGCGTCACCCCCAGACTACTCACAGGCCACGGAGAGAGAGAGAGGGTCGCTTCGCCGAGGAATTCCTAGAATGCTTTCTATTTCACACTGAAGCACACTGTCATAGCGGCTGACCCTGTGGATGATGAGGGTCTTGAGGTCCGGGGAGATTGTCACCCGGTCGTTGCTGGACGCCGGCGCGTAATTCACATACCACTTGATGTTGGTGGCATTGGTGTAGCAAATGGCGGCCACGGAGCCCAGGTGCTCTGCCACAGCGCTGGTGTTCGCCCAGATGTCCGGCTTGCTTTCCAACTCTGGGGGAAGCAGGAAGGAGACATTAGGGATGGGGTCTGCCTCCCCAAGCTCTGTTTCTCTCCTAAAGTTGTAAGAGGGAGGCTGGGGTCTTGGCAGGAGAGCAGCCCTGAAACTGAGAGGGACAGAGAAGTAAGGAGTGGGCACGAGTGGGTGACGTACGGGCTCTAGCCTGAGACCACTGTCTCTGCGGTGAGTCGTCTCTGTGGCATCCGCTGCAATAATGGTGCCTTCTTGGCATGGGCATGCGACCTCATGGTTGTTTCTGAACTCTGACCCTAAAACCAGAACACCCCCATCTGAGGAGCCACGGGTGGAATTCAGAGTGACAGGTGGCACTTGGACTCTCCATAATAATTGTTCCCATTATCTGAGTCCTATTCACTTTACAAATATTCCATTCAATGTTACAAGAGACATTGGTAGATACAATCCTCATTCTATGGATGAAGAAACTGAGGACGCCCCAGAGGGAAGACAAAGGCTCAGGGCCATGCAACATATACACGGTCAGAGCTAAGCACAGGACTTCCTGTCTTCAAATCCGTGCTCTTCCCTCCCGTCCTTTGGTGCCCCCAGGAACTGCCTGTAGAAGACAGAGTTCCAAGATGGCCCCATGACCTCCAGCCTGTATAATCCCCTCCCTTCAGATTTCGGTGAAACCCGTGACTTTTCTTTTAATCTATTTATTGTAGCAAAAGGGATAGGCGGTCACTCTGAATGTTCCCTTCTGTTATTTAAGACGCCTGTTTAGCAGACCACAGGGAGAGACTTCAGCTGACCCTGAAGAAGCAAAGAGCCATGACGTGAATTGCTGGCGGCCAGAGCCATGCATGAGAACACAGCCCCGGCTCAACCCCCTGTGAGTCGCAGAGCATAACGCCTGCCTGGACTTCTGCCCCGCAGGAAACCACGATGGTATTGTGTTGGATGTTGTTTGAAGCTGCTGTTTGTTACACAGTAGTAGCTAACCGATACGCTGACAGTGAAAAGGAGCCCTTGAAGGGAATGAGTGACCCATCTCTGCAGGAGAAGCTAGACTACCGTCTGCCAAGGCTTCCAGTGTCACCTGGGGACAGAGGAGACTTGGACACTGTGATCTCCAAGGAACCTCACTCCCAAAGCCCCCAGGTCTGATGGAAAGGGGGCAACCTGCCAACTCACCTAGAATATCGAGCCAGCCGGTTGCTCTCTCGGTCCCATTGCCGACGTCCACCCTCACGGTATAGTTCCCTGTGTCATTTAATGCTGACCTCCTGATCTCCAGGTCACCTGTCTTGGTCACATTCTCCCGGCCACTGAACATGGGCCCGTACTGCCGAGTATTGGAGGGAGGTTTGTAGCTGACAATCATATTTTCCTCCGTGTCATTTGCCCCACGGTGCCAGCTGTATTCGTGAACATCCTGGGTGACATTCTGGAGGGCCACGACAGTCCGAAATCCCCTGATGCCGATGAGTGAGTCTGGGTCGATGGAGATTTGGCCGGAGGCTCGGTGGATCCCACAGACCAGTAGACTGGCTGAAGAAGACAAACGGAACATACGTACGTGAGAGAGAGAGAGAGAGACTGATGTATACGGTCTGGGCAACACTGGGACACTGGCGAGTATGCCAAGGGTTTCTAACTCCCCGGCCCGTCTCCTCCTTCCCATCCCCTCAGCCCCTGCCCTGGTCCAGTTCTTCCTCATTCTTTTCCATCCTGGCTTCCTCCTTGGACGCTCAGTCTCCAACCCATCCTCAGACGACAGTTGCGTAGATCTTTACAAAGCCCCAGAGGTGACCCTGCTGCTCTCCCCATGCCCAGGTTCCTTCCATGGCTCCCTGGCACTCTACAGATAAAGTTCAAACTCAACGTGTTTATGAGACGCTCTTAGAGAGAGCTGGTACGTATGATTCATCTGCTTTCTTTCTGGATCACGCCCACCTCACCCCATTGCCCCCATGAACTCCCTTGTTCGGTCAGCCATTCCTGTGTGCCTTTGCACATTCATATATCAGAAGACACAGTAACTACACCGTGTGCCCCAGACACAGAGAGCGTTCGTGATACACCCCCTTCTTTCCTGATTCGGGCTTTCACACTCGCTGTTCCCCCTTTCTGGCACACCGAGCCCTGCTCCCTCCTCCTCATGTCCACCTCCCCCCCTTGTCTGTCTACTCATCCTTCTGTTCTCAGCTTTGATGTCCCCTCCTTGTCAGTCTGGGTCAGGCAGCCCCTGGGGCTCCCCCAGCCTCCTGGGCCCCCTCATCCCTGTCCCCGTCACTCCGGGTCATCAGGATCTGGAGATAGGTCTGCCTCTCACACTGGACTCTGGGCCCCAGAGGGCCTGTCTCAGTCACCACCACACCACAGCACCCCTGATCATGAGCTTGGGTGAGCTTGGGTGATACCTGGGTAGATAAAGTCCCCCAAGACTGTCTACCCATGTCTTGGGCTTAGCATCCAGATTCAACAGAGTGCGTTCTTGTGCGAGGGGATCTGTCATCACCTAAGACACGGAGACCCACCGTCTGTGTACCCGAAGCCTTGGCTCCGTGGAGGGAGCAAAGGTACCTGCGCTCTCCGGCTCCAGGCCCCAGGTGAGGTCACTGGCGGTGTTTGAGCACAGTACCCGGGGCGGCCAGTGAGACATGAGAGTCCTCCCTGCCAGGGGGGCTCAGAGGGTCCTGGGGAGATGTGGGGGGTTGGGAAGGGGTCCAACCGGAGAGGTGGAGGAGGGGGTCAGGACAGGTTGGGCACACAGAGGAGGTGATTTCTAGCAAGTGCAGGTGGGGGCCCAGGTTCATCACTCCTGGGTAAGCATGGGGATTGACACTGTGTGCGTGAGAGAGACAGAGAGACAGAGGGAGAGTGTGAGTCTATGGGCGCGGTATGCCCAGGCGTGTGAGCTCATGGAAGTCCTGGCGCCAGTCCTGCCCGCCTCTCCCCTACCCCTCCTCGTGAACCCTGTGGGTTCAGCCCTCTTACCCAGGAGAACCAGCTCCCTCCAACGCCCGCATCGGGGTCTGGAAAGGTCCATGGGGTGCTCAGGTCCTCCTGGGCTAGGTGTCTCTCCAGGGACCGGGCAGCCTCTGCCCCTTCACAGACCTGCGTCTCCGGCCCCAGACTCCTGGTACCCGTCTCCGACCTGCGTCCCAGGATGGACTCTGAACCCCCGCGCAGGCGGGGCTGAGGAGTTAATTGTTATCTTTATGACTTTATGGTGGCTTTAGCTTCTTATTTATCCACCTTAGTTTTACCCTAGTTCCAAAAAAAACCAAAAAAAAAAACCACCTTATGCTACTTTCAGGAAAACTGGAAAATACCAAAACACACACTAAATATAAGACATCAGACATTTCTTTTGTAATTTTTTTTTAATGTTTATTCATTTTTGAGAGACAGAGAGACACGGAGCGTGAGTGGGGGAGGGGCAGAGAGAGAGGGAGACGCAGAATCCGAAGCAGGCTCCAGGCTCTGAGCTGTCAGCACAGAGCCCTACGCGGGGCTTGAACCCACAAGCTGTAAGATCATGACCTGAGCAGAAGCCGGACACTTAACTGACTGAGCCTCCCAGGCGCCCGGACATCAGAATTTTTTTTAACGTGCGACAGTTCGTTTTTGTTTTTCCTACTCCCTGCGGATCTCGAATTTTGAACTGCCTTGTGTCATTTTACAAGGTGCTACTTCCGCCTCCCCGAACACTAAGGGTTTATTGTAAGTCTCTCCGTGGGTCAGGGGATCTTCCTCCACTCGGCCATTTGGAGTGGGTACAGGCATGCTCTCCTGTGTCTGAGCCAGTATGTGTAACACTCTTGGCGTTGGACTCAGTCCTGGAGAAGCCCTGCAGGGGCGGAGCCCAGCCCGCTCATGGGGGGCGTGGCGCTGAGCGCGTGTGGCAGTCTGTATCCGGGGACATCACGGAGAGAAAGAGAGACGTGGGGTCCCAGAGACCCAGGTGGGCTAGGTGAAGGACTGAGAAGGCAGGAGAGAGGGCGCTCCCCGGAAAGGGTCAATCGACAAGTCTTCCAAGCCGGACTTGGAGTATGTTCTAAACACTACTTACTTTGTGAATTGCAAAAGCCATGCATCAACTGGAGAGATTTCGGAAAATTCTTAAGAAGGAAAACTAGAACTAATATTATCTTAGTAATTAATTTAAATAGTTTAAAGCTATTTACTATAAATATACATTTGTTTAAAAACTTTTTAAATGTGTATTTATTTTTGAGAGAGAGAGGGAGATAGACACAGAGTGCAAACAGGGGAAGGGCAGGGAGAGAGGGAGACGCAGAATCCGAAGCGGGCTCCAGGCTCTGAGCTGTCAGCATAGACCCCGATGCGGGGCTCTAACTCATGAACCGTGAAATCATGACCTGAGCCGAAGTCAGATGCTTAACCGACTGAGCCACCCAGGCGCCCCTCTAAATATACATTTGTAAATATATTAATATTTATGATAAATAAACAGATAATTATTTCTCCAAGTGTACATATAAATATTTATGCAAGCATACACGTTTGCATTTATAAATATAAATAAGAATATAAGTAAATAAAATCACTTTATGAATAAAATACACAACTATTTATCATAATCAGATTAATACTATCAAAAAATCGCCTGTAATAGTTTGGCCACTTGGAGATATATCCAGCTTTTTTGTCTGAAACTTTTCAGTTCTGCTACGTTACACATACTTCTGCATAGATGCAGACTTTTACCTAGGTGGTATCATACCATTAAATATGCTTCTTTATTTGGGCTTCTCCAATGTTAAGTCCAAGTTTAGTCAGAAACAGGTGAATATATACCTTTGGGTATCTAGTGGTCCGTTTGAGGTCTCTGAAGTCTTCTACTGTTTTCTGAAAATCCATATGAATATTTGCAACCTCCTGCAAAACACATCTGTGTTTGTTTTAATAGGAAAATCATATGTTACTTACCATTGAAATTCTTCAAATGGTCCCTCAGCGTATTTGATTATAAGTGATGCCCCCGGGGGCGCCTGGGGGGCTCAGTTGGTTAAGCGTCCGATGTCGGCTCAGGTCATGATCTCACGATCTGTGGGTTCAAGCCCCGCGTTGGGCTCTGTGCTGATGGCTCATCAGAGCCTGGAGCCTGCTTCGGATTCTGTGTCTGCCTCTCTCTCTCTGCCCCTCCCCTGCTCATGCTCTGTCTCTCTGTTTCTCAAAAATGAATAAACATTTAAAAAAAATAAGTGGTGTCCCCAGAAAACAACACACGAAGATGTTTTCCTGCCCTTAGCTCCTGAAGCCCTCCCTCCTGTAGCTTCATTGCTTGTGCCCAAGCACTATCCCACTGAATTGGCCATGAATTGATTGGTTCAACCTATACCCCATTTGGGAGCATTTTGCCTCTTTCAACGTTTTCTCTCTCTCTCTCTTTTTCTTTTTTAAATATAGATACCCCTCAGAGAAGTAAGACTTTATTTTTATGGTTATTTATTTATTTTTGAGAGAAAGCGAGAGAGCACACAGGCGGGCAAAGGACAGAGAGGGAGGGAGACACAGAACGTGAAGCAGGCTCCAGGCTCTGAGCTGTGGGCACAGAGCCCGACGTGGGGCTCGAACCCACAAACTGTGAGATCCTGACCTGAACCGAAGTCAGAAGCTCAACTGACGGAGCCACCCCGGTGCCCCAAACATTTTCTGGTTTTATACAAACAGCAGTATAACGGCTTTCGGCCAGTCCCGCTTGTGGAGCTAAAGGAGTCCCAGAAACGGACTTTCGTAATAAAGAACTTAAGCTGAGCCAAAGACAGATCTGGTTTTGCCCTCGATTCCTAGAAGGAATCTCTAAGTCCTCAGAATGTCCTGCCTGATAAGAGTGTCTTCATTTACCCCGGGGCCTTGGCACACGCTAGATAGCTTAGAGTGGAAATTATGATGAAGGCTTCGAGTCACCTGGTGTCAGCTCTGTCCTTGGAGGGGCTGGAGACTGAGGTCAGCCATGTGAGCAGTGAGTCATATCTCTGTGACAGAGCCCTAATAAAAACTCTGAAGTCAAGGCTCTGGCAAGCTTCCCTGGCCAGCACCCTGTCACAAAGCCGTGCGTGGAGGAGCTAACCCTGTCCATGACGCCACTGGAGAGACGGCCCGCCCCTGGGATTGCCCTGGACCCCGACCTATATCCCTTCTCCCCTTCAGTGACATTAATCTGTATCCTCATGCCGCAATGAGCCCTAACCACAAGGATAATAATCTTCAGCGTGTTATGTGAGTCCTTCCAGTGAGTGATAGAAACTGCAGGTCGTCTCGTTACCCTGAACTCGCGGTGGCGTCACAAGTGAAGGTGGTCATACAGATGCCCTCTGAGACAGAGACACTGTGCTTAAGAGAGAGGATCCCAGAGGTGCCTGGGTGGCTCAGTCGGTTAAGTGCCTGACTCTTGATTTCGCCTCGGGTCATGACCTCATGGTTTCGTGAGTTTGAGCCCCGCATTGGGCTCCGTGCTAAACTTGCAGAGCCGGCTTGGGATTCTCGCTCTCCCTCTTCCTCTGCCCCTCTCTTGCTCATGCTCTCTCTGTCTCTCAAAATTAATTTAAAACATTTTTTTAAAAAGAGAGAGAGAGAGAATCCCAGACCACACTGCCCGACTCAAATCCAAATGTAGTCCTTCCTGGCCACATCACCTTGGGCAAATGATTTCTTCACTGAGCCTCACTATCTCCACCTGTAAAGTGGGGATATGCAATGTTTCCTCTCTGTAGGGCTGTCGTGAGCTTTAAATGAGGTAATATAGGAAAATGACTGTGACCAGTGCCTCCCACACGCTTTCAGGAAAGGTTAATCCCTCTGGGCATACTTAAAAAGCCTTTTTATGTTTTACTCGACTTTTGGGGAAAAAAATTTTAAACTGCATTTATAGATTTCAAAAAAATTTTTTAAACGTTTTTTTAAATTTATTTTTGAGAGACATAGAGACAGAGCGTGAGCAGGGGAAGGGCAGAGAGAGAGGGAGACACGGAATTCGAAGCAGGCTCCAGGCTCTGAGCCGTCAGCACAGAGCCCGACGCGGGACTCGAACTCACAGACCGTGAGATCATGACCTGAGCTGAAGTCGGCTGCTTAACCAACTGAGCCACCCAGGCGCCCCTAAAAAAATTTTTTAAGGTTTATTTATTTTCAAAAGAGAGAGACAGAGCATGAGCAGGGGAGGGGCAGAGAAAGAGAGGGAGACACAGAATCCGAAGCAGGCTCCAGGCTCTGAGCTGTCAGCACAGAGCCTGTCGCGGGGCTCGAACCCATGAACCCTGAGATCATGACCTGAGCTGAAGTTGGACATGTAACTGACCAAGCCACCCAGGCGTCCCAGATGTTTAAAAAACACTTTCAATTGTATGACCAAATGACACAAATCTTCACAGGTACTTAAATTACCCATTAATTAAGAGCTTGTACCCTTATTACCTCTTTTGTCCTTATGAAAGGAAAAGGGGGCTGGTTAATAGTAGGAGACCAGCAACCTCTGCCCACAGAGACCATCTGATTGGATCTATTTGACGTCACTCAACACGAAGCATCCCTAGCCAGCGGAGCTTTGGGCCATATCCTTGCAGGAGAATGCCCCTCCCTTGTATCCAGACTGTGCGTAGCCAATGATGCTTGGTCCAGTCCATTGGGACCAATATGGCGGAACTGGTTTCATTCAGAGCCCACGGTGAGAATTCAAGCGTTCAATGCGGTAAGACCCTCAGGAGGCCCCTACCCTCAAGAGGTGACCTTAGGCTTGGAACATACCTCAGGCTTCAGAGACTCACTCTCATTCCCTCACGGTGACCCCGGACCTAGACCTGCCGGCTCCTTCCCGGATCCCCTATACCTTGAAGTATCCCATCTGAAACCCTGTCTCCTTATTCAGGAAGGGAGGGTTTCCTGCACAGTCAGCCTCTGAACATCCCTCAACTGTGAAGGCTGACAGATGTGGGGGCCTGGACTCCCTCCAGACAGGCATGCCGATACCGGGGGTAGCTCCCCTTAGCCAGCCCCTGTGCTCCCCTGGGGGCAGGCGGCAGCCTGGGAAGCAGTCCCAAGGAGCCTGTAAGCTTTTTCTGGGGCCCGTCTTTGTACCTTCTTATCAAGACAGCAAAACATCACAGCCCATCCCAGGGCAAGGTTCCGCCCGGTGCGGCCAGAGTGGACACTAGGAAACTTCCACTCCTCCCTGCTCACCAGGCGGGGAGGCCACAGGGAATTCTAACGCGGATCTTTGTGGAACTGCAAACCCGGCGGAGTGCTGACACTCCCAGCCCTGTCCCTGAGGCCCTGTCTGAGCAAACTCGTTACCCCAAGTGCATCAGACAACCATGGGGAGCCACGAAGTTGTGAATCACAGCGATCCTGACCTTGCTCTACGTCCTCATGGGGTCAGGGTTACAGCGGTTGGGAGGCAGAAGCCCCCGCCAGCTCCCGGAGAAGGAAGAGGAATAGCGATAGCTCGGATAATAACAACATGGATCATAGCAATAATTATTTCTCTTTTATCACTCCTGCGTAGCGAGACTGTCAGAGAGATTGGCCTCCGAGTGGCAGGGTGGGAGCCAGGTGCCAAGGAGCCGCAGGTGTGAAAGCAGACGGCTGGAAAGAGAGGGAGGAAGTGGCTCGCGCGGCGATCCGGGTAACCCTCTGAGTGAGCAGCAGAGGGCGCCCTAAACGGAACAGGGAAAGTGGAGAGAGATGCGCCGCCGCCAGGGGGCGCCAGGGGACTGCGGGGAAGTGCACAGACCCCAGTTTCTGCAGGAAACTGTGTAGCGTGGACCCTACAGCTACTACCTTTAGAAATTTGAGGACAAAAGCCAGGCCGAGTAAAATCAGCAACACCAAACAGCAGCAGCAGCAGCAGCAGCAGCAACAACAACAAAACCACAGCAAGGAGAGTGACACGGCCTCCATCGTATGAACCCTGGAACCCGCCTCATCTACAGCGAGGTCAAATTATGTCCTGAATTTAAAAGGGGACTCAAACGCAGAGACATATTAGCAGGAGCCCCAGACCTGGGGGCCGAGTCAATAATTACTCCACATTAAATAACCATATTGGGTCCCTCACAATATATTTTCTAAATTTCCGAGGTTTGGGGATTTGGAGGGTACAGTTACAAATGGCTAGTCCAGAGCCGGGAAGATGAGATTCACATCCTGGCTTCAGCAGGAGCTCACTCTTCTCTCCAGAAAAACAGATCATGAAACATCTCGGCGTTGTAATGGTCTGTCGTAACCTGACAGCAACTTGACTTAATCATGTACAAAACTCTACACTCGAACCCCTCCAACGCTTTATGTGGTTTTAAATTTTTTTAATGTTTTATTTATTTTTGAGAGAGAGAGAGAGATACCAAGTAGGAGCGGGGGAGGGACAGAGAGAGAGGGAGACACAGAATCTGAAGCAGGCTCCAGGCTCTGAGCGGTCAGCACAGAGCTCGAGGTGGGCCAGAACTCGTGAACCGGGAGACGGTGACCTGAGCCGACGTTGGACGCCCAACCGACTCAGCCACCCAGGTGCCCCCAACACTATATTTTCGATGTTCCAATTTACATTTTTTCATATTAAGTATCCACTAACAAATTGTTTGAGTCATAGTTATTCTTTTTTTAAAAACACTTTTTAAAGTTTTGTTGATTTTTGAGAGAGAGAGCGCCAACAGGGGAGGAGCAGAGAGAGGGGGAGAGAGAGAATCCCAACCGGGTTCCATGCTGTCGGCATGGAGCCCAATGAGGGGCTCGGACCCACAAACCGTGAGATCATGACCTGGGCCGAAATCAAGAGTCAGATGCTCATGTTAAGTTTTTTTTTTTCCCCAATAACAACAATAGACAAAAAAAAAAAACAAAAAAAAAAAAGAAAGAAAAGAAAAAAAGCATGGAGGCACAGGGAAACTTTTGAGAGGTGGTGGGCACGATCGTAACCAGCATTGTTGTCATATTTTCTGGGTGTACGCATAAGTTTAAATGGCACGTTACACGTGTGCCATTTTTTTGTACAGCGGCTGTACCTCGACAGGCATAATAGGTACTGCCTTTTAGAAGAAAAGGAATATGACGGCTGTGAACCTCATCATTGCTGTTAAAATGGAAAGGGACCAAAAAAAAAAAAAAAAGGAAAGGAATCATTACTACCTCAGGACTTTGAGGGATCCCGAGTGCCCTCTGGTGGCCACAACCTGCATTTCTGCCTCTGCAGATTCCCACTGGACTCCGAGGGTCCCCACAGTCAAGGACATACTCGTTTGTCCTCTGTAAGCTGCTGAGGTTTCATGGCACCCTCTGGACATGCTCAGCGTTATAGCGGAGGCCGTTTAAAAGTAACATTCCAGGAACCTCTGCAAGGAGAGAGGATGGCTTTTCATCCAGGTCTACACCCGATATTTTGTAGCAAAACCTCATCGCACAAGCCCGTTTCCTACCGCCCGAATTGCTCTTCCGGCCGCAGAACAGACCACGCTGGGTGATGTCAGGGTCAGGCAGCCCTGGACGCGCAGACACATGTCCAGGCTGCTCAGAGCGCGTGAAAAACAAGAGACACAGCCCCGCGTGCGCGCCGTGGCAAGAGGAGGCACTGTCTGAAGCGAGGGCGTCTGTAAGGAAGAGACTGCCTTGGGAAACGGGCTCAGGAGGGGCCTTGCCCTGCGAGTTGGGAGGAGCGTTGGGAACAGCCTCCATCCATCCATTCGAGCGTTCCCTCACGGACGGACGCCTGTGCTGAGCACTGCACTAGCCCTGCCCCGATGCGGGGATGGAGAACGGCCAGCAACACGCCCCAGGAGAGGGGGGATCCCGTCCTCTCAAAACGCAGATGTCGGGATCCAGTGCCCGCGGAACCAGGCGGAAACCTGGAAGAACAGCCCTACCTCGCCTGGTCTTCCGGGTTCTAGCTCCTGTCGCGAAATCCCGGAATTGCCCCTAAGCAGGGAGAAGAGAGATCAGGTCTCGGGTGCGGCCCCCCACCCAGGGAGTGTGCTCACTCTGTTTCATCGAAGAAACGAATGCATGGAAGTCTTTCCCCGTCAACTCCCTCGGGGTTCTTCCATACGCTTCCGCCTTTCGCTCCGCCTCGGGCCGCTCCGGAACTAATGCTCAGCAAAAATCCTGTTAGAGCACGCTGGTCGCTGATGCGGAGAGCAGGTTGCAAAGGTCAGGACGTGGGCAGGCAGCCTGGAGCCCGGGAGTGAGGCTCGCCTTCCTGGGTGCCTTCGGGCACGTCTGTTGCCCTCTCTGAACCTCAGCAGCCGCCTCTGAAAAATGGCAAGAGAGCACAGTGTTCCGAGACGGCCCAGCTCTGATAGAAAACAGATTTCACGTTCCTTTTCTGTGCACATACAGCAATGTCACGTCGCCTTCCTGTCGGAACTTTCTATTGGTCCCACGGCTCGTAATTCCTTGAGAGAGGGGATCCCAGCAAAGCCCTGGGCCCATCCCTTCCCGGAGCGGCAGCTGTCCCTGCCATCGGGAGTGAGCAGGTGCAGCAGCGGCGCTGAGGCAGAGGCTCTCACCCCCCCGGGGTCGCAGGCTGAGCCTCGGGAGTTCAGGCTGGAAGTGAACGAGTAAGTTGGTGATGATACGAGAGAGCTATGCGCCCCCACGCCCTGCCCCGTCTCCTCGGGACGGGGACAAGCCTGCTCAGGAGGCTTCAGCGGCCACGACCGACCTGGCCTGTCCAGGACAGGTCGTGACTCCGGGGTGCTTCCGCCTCCTCCAACACCCTGGGAAATATAACTGTGCCTCGAGCTTCGTTGACGACAAGGTGACGGCAGAGGAGACATAAGTTTTTCGAGCGAAAAGAGGAAATGCAGAATATAATGACTTCTGTGGCTTGCTCCCTTTGCGTGTGACGGATATGAAACTGCCTACGGAGAGGACAAGGATGGAACGTGGGGACCCCGTGGAACCTGAACGACCTTGACTGAATGGTGCCCCCCCCCACCCCCCACCCCCCCCGTTCATATGCTGGAGCCCCAACCCCCAACGTGATCGTATTTTCAGAGATAATTAAGATGAAACGATATGGAGTGGAGTCCTAAGACTGGCGAGCTTATAAAAAGAGGAAGAGAGAGCGATCCCTCTTCCTTCCTCCCTCCCCTTTCCTTCCCTCTGTCCCCGTCCTTGCAAAGAGGGAAGGTCATTCAAGGAAATAGTGAGAAGGTGGCCGCCTACCGGCCAGAGAGCATGTTTTCACCGGGAACCAGCTCTGCTCACTCTGTAATCTCAGACTTCCCAGCCTCCAGAGCTTCAGGCACCCCTGGTCTATGGTATTTTATTTTGTTCTATTTTATTTTGTTTTATTTTATTTTATTTTATTTTGTTTTATTTTATTTTATTTTATTTTATTTTATTTTATTTTATTTTATTTTATTTTATTTTATTTTATCTTATTTAAAATGCTTATTTATTTATTTTGAGAGAGAGAGAGAGGAGGAGAGGCAGAGAGAGAATCCCAAGCAGGCTCTGTGCTGACAGCACAGAGCCCGACGTCGGGGCTGGAACTCATGAACCCTGAGATCATGACCTGAACCAACATCGGAGGCTTAACCGACCGGGCCTCCCTGGCGCCCTGATGGTATTTTATTAGGGAAGACTGAGCAGACGAAGAGTTCCCTTCTGACCTATAGAATTATTCAAACAAGCCCATCGAATCCGCCTGCGGGAACCATGAGTCACCGTTTCCTCTTGTCAGGCGCCCAGGCCGTCCACTGTGTTCCTGGGGGCCGCCCCCCTGGGGCCTGTGCCAGTGCGTCCTTGTCCCCCAGGCAGTGAATGTGCGTGACTGAAAAACTGCTATCGACTCCACTTCCCCGTCACCCTCGGGACCCTCGGGAGGAAGCCCTGCCTCACCGATGCGCTGAAGAGGGGGCCGTTAGAGGACCTGGGGGCCACACGCTGAGCTGCTCCCGTGCCTTGGTGTCCAGGGTCCTGGAGCTGTCCCGGGTCGCAGCTGGGAACAGGGCGATTCGTGTGCTGGGCGCCCAGGTCTCCCTGCCTCTCTGTGCAGAGCGAGTTTCAGGAGGCTGGGTTCTGGGCAGTTCCTCCCGGCAGGTATGAGAGAAGACGGTGGAAGGGATGGGGCAGCTCCAAGCAGGCAGTGACCTCCAGCTCAGCTGGGACGAGACCCAGAGGCTCAATGTTATTCTCAGGTTCAGCTGCGGGCGCCCGCAGGGACACAGAGCAAGTCTGTCTCCTGTCTTGCTGTTGACAGGACAGGCGCGTGTGCAGGGCTTCGAGGGGATGGGCCCGGGGCCTGTCCCGTGTGTGGCTGGGGCACAGAGGTCCTGGGGGTGACAGACTCGGGAAAAGATAGGAGAAGCAGAGCGGGGAGTAGCGGCAGCTAAAGACCCCGTCCTCCTGCAGCCTCTGCCGAGCCCTCCACGGGGAGGATCCGAACACTCCCCGCATTGCCCGTGATGGCCCAGCCAGGCAGGGGGTGGGGGGGGGAACGGGGGGCGGCCTCCCTGAGGTCGGAGTCTGTCTGTTTACCTCCCAGCCAGGCCTTGGCCCCAGCTCGGCATTGGGCTCACAGATGTCCAAGGGCAAGGAGCCGGCCGTGTCTGGAAGGAACTCGGGCGTCTGCGCTGCTTGAGGTTAACCCCTTCGGTGGGTGCAGGCGCGGCCTCCCGCAGGGCTGGCAGGACGACTACTACGGGGCAGGGCGGGAGCAAGGCTCCCCTGAGACCTGGAGGCCCCCGAGGGCCTGGTGAAGAGCCGAGGGAGCTCGGGGACCACAGCGGGGAGGTGCAAACAGCTTCGTGCAGGCTCGGCCCCATCTCGCCTTTGCATTGACCTTGGGCCCACAAGGGGAGCCTTCCTTCCCATCCCCTGAGACTCCATGCTGCGTGCACTCTGGTCATTCGTGCCCCTGAAGCACCTGCCGACGGAGCCTCCAGCCCCGTGGCCCTCGTGGCCTCTGCCAGGCAGGTGCTGGTGGACCCCGCGTCCCTGCCCCCCACGGGAGGGCATCTCAAGGGCAGGAACCGGATCCGCTGTGTCTCCTCGTCGCCTCCAGCCCTCACACAGAGCAGATTGCGCCCCGGACCCACTAATGAGTGAATGAGCCCCCGTCTTCTACACTTCGCCCAAGACCCTTCCTCGTCTTTCACGGACTGGACACTCAGGCAGAGCCGCCGAGGTCCCACACGTGAGAGAACTGATGCCTCTCGAGTCTGGAGCAGGCTCTTTTTTTTTTTTTCTCACATTTTAAAAAATGTTTTGAGAGACAGAGAGCTGGTGGGGGAGGGGCAGAGAGAGAGGGAGACACAGAATCTGAAGCAGGCTCCAGGCTCTGAGCTGTCAGCACACAGCCCGACGCGGGGCTCGAACTCACGAACCTATGAGGTCATGACCTGAGCTGAAGTCGGGCGCTTAGCCATCAGAGCCACCCAGGCGCCCCTAGACTAGGCTTCCTGAACCTCAGCCCCATTGGACCTTGGAGCCAAAGGATTTTTTGCAGTGAGAGCCGTTCTGTGCATCAGAGGATATATTTAGAATCATCCTTAGGCTCAGCCCGCTAGATGCCAGACACGCCCTTATCCCTCGCTGTGACTATTAAATGTGTCCACACACTGCCATTGGTCCCCTGGCTGGGGTTGGGGGGTCAAGGTGCCGGTAACGCCCCTGCTTATGAATGACAGGTCTAGGGGCGCCTGGGGGGCTCAGTCGGTTGAGCGTCCGACTTCGGCTCAGGTCATGATCTCACCGTCCCCGAGTTCGAGCCCCGCGTCAGGCTCTGTGCTGACGGCTGAGAGCCTGGAGCCTGTTTCAGATTCTGTGTCTCCCTCTCTGTCTGTAGGCTCCCGCTCATGCTCTGTCTCTCTCCCTCTCTCTCTCTCTCTCTCAAAATTAAATAAACATTAAAAAATATATTAAAAAAAAAAGAATGACAGGTCTATGTTTGGGCTGTTTGTTTTGTCTTAAAAATAAAGCCTTTCTTGTTTTGAAGGAAAAAAAAAAACCCGAAAAAAGCATAACAGGTGTAAACCCCATCGTGGTTGTACCTCGGGCCAGGCCAGGAGGTGACCGCTTCCCCAGAGCAAATGGGACCACAGCCTGAGCAGCCGGACTCGGGACACCCACTCTCCAGCGCTCGCGCCGCCGAGATCTCGGACCCCGCTGCTGCACTTTCCCCGTCGGGACAGGCCTCCAGCGAAGTCCAGGCCCCACGGGCAGGACCCAGATCCCTGCGAACCAGCCCCTGGTGGCAGAAGGAAGTGCCGGGGGTTCTGCTCCTGGCTTCTCCTCCCTGGGCGGGTCTCCCGGGTCTCTGGCTGAGAGAGTGTCGCAGGCTCTGTGCAGACCAGGGGGTGAGCTCAACTCTGCAGTTCCTCTTTGTGAAATCTTGAGGCCTCAGGCTCCTCCCCAGCTTCCCATGGGTCCCCCTCAGCCCCCTCCCTCTGCCTTCCCTTCTCCTTCACCCACAGGAAGCCCAGACACCCTCTGTGTCTGAGATGCTGCTGCCACCGTTGCTGGTGTCCCTGCTGTGGGCCGGTGAGTGGGCCGAGGGGAGAGGGCCGGGCGGGCGGGGGCTGCTCCTGACCCCCGATTCCCCGCAGGGTCCCCGGCTCAGGACACAAGATTCCAGCTGCAGGTGCAGACGCCCGTGATGGTGCCGGAGGGCCTGTGTGTGTCGGTGCCCTGCAACTTCTCTCACCCCCACGTCCAATACTCTGACGACGACCCAGCTCACGGCTACTGGTTCCGGGAAGGGGCCGGAGTACAGCAGTATGTTCTAGTGGCCACGAACGACCCCAATCGTGAGGTGCAGCAGGAGACCCAGGGCCGATTCCACCTCCTCGGAAACCCCCGGGACTACGACTGCTCCCTGGGCATCAGAGACGCGCGGAGAAGTGACTCGGGGGCGTACGTCTTTAGGGTGGAGAGAGGGCCTTATATGAGGTACAGTTACACGTCGAAGAAATACGATTTCAAAAACAACCTGCTGTCTGTGCGTGTGACAGGTAAGGAGCAGAATGTGGGACAGGCCGCAGGGGAAGGTTGGGGGCCCCGGACCACCTGGGAGGGATGGGGGGTCACATACGTCCGGCCTCAGAGGCAGGCGCTGGACCAGAGCCTGAGGCTTCTCTCAGCTGGACCCTGGTCCTCCTGATCCCCGTGTCGTCCCCGCTCCTCGCCAGCCCTCACCCACACACCCGACATCCTCATCTCGGGGACCCTGGAGTCTGGGCGCCCCAGGAACCTGACCTGCTCTGTGCCCTGGGCCTGCGAGCGGGGCACGCCCCCCATCTTCTCCTGGACGTCAGCCGCCCTCACCTCCCTGGGCCCCAGCACCCACCTCTCCTCCGTGCTCACCCTCACCCCACGGCCCCAGGACCACGGCACCAACCTCACCTGTCAGGTGTACTTCCCTGCAATTGGTGTGACGATGGAAAGGACCATCCAGCTCAATGTCACCTGTGAGTGTGGGGCCAGGAGCGCCTGCGTGCCTGAGGGGGCGAGGGACATGAAATCCAGGTTCTGGATGCTGGTGCTTTAGTCCCGGAGGCCTGGCTGAGGAGGGGACCTAGAAGGACTCGAGCCCTGTCCCGCCTGTGTTTCTGTGGCTTCTGGGGGTGAAGGGATGCCTACTTGTGTCTCACGTCCCCCTGCCCCACTGAAGAGGGACATCCCGGCCTCCCGTCCCAGGTGCCACACAGAACCCGACGTTCGGTGTCTGCCTGGAACACAGCACAGGTAGGAAGCAGCCTCCTCCCGGGTTGTAGGGACTGGGGCCTCTTCCAAGATCAGGGCAGAGCCGGGTCCCTGCCTCATTCTGACTGACTCTGGTGACCAGGACCCCTGTGGGTGGACCCAGTGGTCCCTCCGCTTCTCCCCAACCCCCACGCCCTGTGCGCAGCTGTCCCCGTCGGCCTCTCCCTCCCCCATTTCTGCCCTCCCCGCTGTTACCAGGAGAGCAAGGAGAACAGGGCCACAGGCCAGTTGTCACGCATCTCCTGATGGCTCCTCCTGCCGGTCTTTTACTTTCCCTGACAATTGCTTCTTTCATACTTTCGAGCAGGTAACATAATCACAGGGACGAGTATTCATAATGCGCAGCGGAGTCTCAGAGACCCAGTCCCCTCCTGGCAAATGACCTGCGTCCGTAGTCCGCTCTGAGATTGCTGTGTTGGCCCTCAGGATGGGGGGTCCTTTGCTCTCGGTGGTACCGCGCGGCCTCCTTCTTCTCCGTGACCGTGCGGTGTCCCTTCACGCGGATGGATTCGGCCTCTGCGTGTGTCTTCTACTGACGGGAAATCGCGGCATTCATTGTATTCCACCGAAAGAGATACTGCAATCGATAGTTTGGTATCTTAGTCCATGTGTGTCTGTGCGTTTACGTCTATGGGATGAATTCCTAGAACCGGAACGGCAGAATCATACGTTCTTTCTGCTTTTGAGAGACGGGGCCACGTTTTCTCCACAGAGGGTGGACAAGGTCATGTCCCAACAGCCAGGGTGAAAAGTGTTGTTTTTCCCAACCCTGCACGGGGCGAAGCTTTTGATCTTTGACAGTCCCAGGTGGGAACTAATTTTTCTATGTAGCATTTTTAACGGATATGCAATATTATTTCCTCGAGGAAATAGTCGCCTAAAAGACAAATTTTGCCATTGCGGCCCTACTAAAGTGCACGTCGCGTGGTTTTTAGTAGGTCCACGATGTTGTACGACCAACACCACCGCCTGATTCCATTCCCCCCCTGCGTCGTTGTCACCCTAAAGGGACACCCCGTGCCTGTTAGGCAATGGCCGCCCCACTCCGGCTCCTCCCGACCCCCGGAAACCACTAATCCACCATCTGTCTCTGTGGATGTGCCTACCGGGGATATGTCAACTAAGCGAAATCCCTCAACGTGTGGCTTTCGGTGTCTGGTTTCTTTCATTTAACAAAACATTTTCAAGGATCTTCCATAGAGCACGTGTGAATACTAATTCTCTCTCGCCGTTCTGCTGCGTGGACGTACCACATTCTGTTCTCCCGCTTGTGGGTCAATGGACAGCTGGGTGGTTTCTGTTCGGGGCCATTGGAATGCTGCTGTGGACATCAGAGGACACGCTGTTGCTGAACATTGTTTTCTGTTTCTTGGACATACGTCCAGGAGTGTCAGCGCTAGGTCAAAGCATAGTTTCTATGTCTTAACGTTCGGAGGAGAATACCAGACTGTTTTCCACAGTGGTAACACCATTTTACATTCCCGCCAGCAGTGTGCGAGTGCTCCAGTTTCTAGACGTTTTTCCCAGAATTGTTATTTTCCTTTCAAAAATACGAATAGCCTACCAGCGGGTGTGGTGTATTTCAGTGCAGTCCGATATGCATTTAGGTAAGGACTAGTGATGTCGTTCCTTTTTTTTTTTTTTTTTGGGATGTATTTGTCATTTGTATATCCTCTCTGCAGAATTTTGTTTTTAAGTCCCGTGCCTATTTTTATTTTATATTATTAGTTTTTGGTGTGTTTTTGAGTTTAATTTTACACGTTATTTAAGAGACTGACTCTCAAACGCTGTCATGCAGGAAAATCTCCTGGGAAATCTGTAGAGTGCAGCTTGCTGGACTCCGTTCCACATATACATTTATTTCTTTATTTACTTACTTTCTTATCTTCTGTTATTTAAATTTAAATCCAAGTTAGTTACTGTATGGTGTAATAATGGTTTCAGGAGCATATTTTGGGGTTCAACACTGGCATGTAACACCCAGTGCTCATCCCAACAAGCGCTCTCCTTAATGCCCATCACCCATTCCACCCCACCTCCGCTCCCGCATCCTCGGTATATTCTCTTTTAAGAGTGTCTTATGGTTTGCCTCCCTCTCTTTTTTATTTTCTTTTTCCTTTCCTTCCCCTATGTTCATCTGTCGTGTTTCTTAAATTCCACACATGAGTGAAATCGTGTGATATCTTTCTCTGATTATTTTGCTTGGCATGATACACTCTAGTTTCATCCATGCTGTTGCAAATGTTCGTTTGTAAATCGGGTTGCTTGTCTTTTTGTTGTTGAGTTTTAAGTGTTCTTTATATATGCTGGATACTCTTCCCTTATCAGATCTATCATTGGTAAATATTTTCTCCCACTCAGTAGGTTGGCTTTTTACTTTCTCAATAGGGTTAACAGATGAATAAAAGGATTCATTTCAGTGAAGTCCCACTTATGTATTTTTTTCCCCATCCTACTGCTGTGAAGCCAGGGTATGGGGGGGTGAGGCCAGGCACAAGTGGCCCCCCATCCAATGGTGCAGGAAGGACTTGAGAGCCAATCTCCAGAGCCCTGCAGGGAGCCGAGGACCCAGGGTTGCAATCAAGCACATGAATGCATCCTTGTCCCATGTTCCTACAGGACAGCCAGGGTCCCTGACACAGGTGGCTCTGGTGGTTGTTGGGAAAGCAGCTGTCAAGACCCTGCTCCTCCTCCTCTGCTTCATCTTCCTCGTGTGAGCACGGCCCCGGGGGGAGGGGAGGCGCAGGGAGGGTGGGGACATGTGGCTGGGTCCCAGAACCAGTGCAGGAGGGACCGAACAGGTCAGAGGGCAGGGCAGGTGGGAGGCCGACCAGGTGTGAGGAATCCACAGAGAGTCCAGGATGGGCTGTGCCCACTGTGCTCACGGCCATCCTTGAGGCCACACCTGCACTCTCCCACCCCAGTCCGCCCTCTGGCACCTTAACTGGGAACAAGGGGTGAGTCAGTTCACCCTGCATCCCCAAGACCAAACCGAAAGAACCTGGTGTCTTCTCTCAGAGTGAGATTCCTCAGAAAGGAGACAGCCTGGACTGCAGGGGGCGTGGAGGAGGCAAATGCCATCCCCAGTTAATCCTTCAGGTGAGTGATGTGGGCAGCTCACCACCCAACATCCCACCAACACCTCCTCCGGGATGGTCCCAGGATTACTCTGTTCAGTCATGGCCAAGCTGAGCTGCCAATTCCTCCGAACCTACTTCTGGCGGGGACTCCCCCACAGGGATGGCCCAGTCTCCATCTCTAAGGCCAGAACCGGGGTGTGGTTCTCCACCGTGACCTCCCTCCCTTCTGCTTGATCCAACACATCACTTGGTATTGGTAGTGCCCATCCTTCCTCCTGCTCATCCCGATGCTTGTCTTCTCCCGATCTTGACCCTGCTGGTTCCAGTGGTCTCTTCTCTGGGCTCGTAACCCACCAGCCTCCTGCCTCCCTCTCTCCTCAACACAGGTCTCCAGACTGAGTCTCAGCGCACCGTTATTGTCCATTTCCTCTACAGTGTGAAGAGCTGTGATTCCTGTCCATGACCAAGACCAAGGTGCAAACAGGCTGGATTTGAAGACCTTCTGGGCTCTCCACCCAGAGCCCTACATCTCCCTGAATCTTGCAACTTCTCCACACCCAGCCGGGTTATGGATTTTATGACTCTGAGACTTTGCCTGTGACATTCCATCTCCTGAAATTTTCTTCCCTCTCTATTCCTGCATGTCCAAGTCCCGGTCACCTTCAGGCTCAGTGGTAAATGCCACCCAGCGGTGTGTGCGCACCTGTGTGTGGGTGAGTGAGTCTCATATGGTTTTGAGTGAAGTAATATTCAGCTATTTGTAGACTTCTTCAACAAGTACTATTGATGCACCGCCCTGTCGTAAGTGTCACGGTGCTTCTTTGAACACAGCAAAAAATCTGTCATCAATAATATGTCATTCTGGAGACAAGAAGGATAGAAATGAAAAGAAATAAACAAGAAATAAGGTGGAAACAAGTGGTCATGATTGAGAGCACAGGAGCGTCAGGTGGGGATGCTGGGAGGATGGCGCAGCCCCCGCGGGTGTGCAGACCTCATGCGGGAAGAGACCCAGAGGGGGTGGACACCCAGTGAGGGTACAGACCCTTGTGGTCATGCAGACCCTGTGAGCCTTACCAAAAATGCAACAATTTAAAGCCTTTGAGGAGAGCAGAGATACGATTGAACTTTCCTTTCAATAGGATCCCTGTCGCTGCTCTGTTCAGGACTGGCCCCAGTGGGTCCACGACACCATGATAGAGATGGGGAAAGGAAGTGATGCCTACTCCAGACAGGAAGTGACGTTGGCCCGAACCAGAGAGAGTGGGCACCTATTTTGGACACATGATGAAGATAAAACAAACGGGAATTTTTTTCCGGTGTAATGGATGTGGGGTGAGGGAGAGAGGCAAGAATGATGCCCAGTGTCTCACTGAGCAGGTGGCCATTTGGAGTCGTGTTTCGGGAGGTCTTCAGAGATGGTCATTCTGAGAATGTCAGGGACGGAGTGGCTATGTCTGTCTGGAATCAAGAGAGGAGCCCAGACTGGAGATGTTAAATCGTGCAGCGAATGGAAAGGAATAGTCATAGAGTGTAAAGAGATTGGGAGCGCACAGGAATGGGAATCACCTGGGACGCATTTGTCGTTGGGGACCCATGAATGGCCGATTTAACAGAAGGAGACGGAAATGAGTGAAGATGTGTGTGGAGCATTTTCAGCAGAGTCAGATGAGGGGAGATGGTAGAAGGTACAGACAAACCCCATGAGGACTTTGCTGCAAAGAGGAGCCAGGAAGGGTCTGGAGAGGGAGGGTTGATCTCTGTGCTTCTCTGCGTTGCTCCTGGAGAGGGCGTCTCTGGTTTCCCTCCTGTATCAACTTCTGGGGGCCGTTGTCACAAGGAGCACACTCTCAGTGTCTTAAAATAAAGGAAACGTAATCCTTCACGAGGAGGCCAGAAAGCTGGGTCGGGAAGGAAACACCTCTCCCCAGTTCTGGGACCCTGTAACACAGGACAGGCAAAGGACAGGAAAGCTTGCAAATGTATTTAACGTGAGATTTATGTGGCACTGGAGCCTTTGTAAGGAAATGAAAACCCAAATAAATGGTTAATTCTGAGTGGGTTGGTTTTTTTGTTTTTTGTTCTTTTCGTTTTTTTTTTTTTTTCTAGATTTGACGAAGAGTGGGAAGTCAGGGCCACGCCCGTTAGAAGAGAGTTTGAGCTGTGGGTAGTAATGGAGGGCTTGGCAAGGCCATCTGTCCATCTGTCTTCTGTCCCTCTGTCTTCAGAGATGTGATGCTCCTTCCCTCTAGGTAGAGGGTGGGCACCTCTCAGTGAGACCCGCTGCAGGGGAAGGTCACAAAGTCCTTCCTCAACTGCCACTTTTCAAACTCTTTCAGTCTGGAAGGGTCCCTATGCCTAAGTGACACAACTTGGGGTACTGTGTTCCGAACCCCAAAATCCCAATTCAGTTTTGCTGAACAGAAATCAGGACTGGTTGGGCTCCACACCGCCTGAGGCTCAAGGAGAAACTCATGTCACCTCATGCTACCCTGTGTGTAGCAGGTCGCCCTCTGCTTCCCCTTTAGAAGGACACTGTGATAGGTTTAGGGTCCGACCCAGATAATCCAGGACGATCTCAAAGTCCATATCTCTAACTTCATCACATCTGCAAAGATGTTTCCTTGCAAGTTATCATCTACAGGTTTCAGGGATTAAGACATAGGTAACTTTGGAGCCATTATTCAGTCCACAACACTGCCCTAGTGACTTTGGCACCCTTAAATGCCCCCATTGGCCCCAGACCTCTTTTACTCTGTTCTTCCATGTCCTGATACGCTAGTGGGTCACTGCAGGCGTGACTTAAATCTTGGGGAGCAAGCACATGCTCTTCTGTAAAAGCTACTCTTAACAGAGCTAAAAGACAAGTGACAGATGGAGAGAAAATCCCTACAAATATGTATCTGATGAATGAGTTGTATCCAGTATATACCAAGGACTCTCAAGACCAAACAATGAGTAAACAAACAAACTAGAGTTTGTTTCTAGCAAAAACTAGAGTCAAATCAAACAACCCATTTATAAATTGACAAAGGATTTGATAGATATTTTTCAAAAGTATACGAATGACCACTAAGTGCATGAAAAGAGGCTCAACATCTAATATCAGCCAAATGCAGATTACAACCACACAATGATGGTATCATAAAAAATAAAAAAAGAAACCCAAAGCAGGAAATCACAAGTGTTGGCAAGGATGCAGAAAAAGTGAAGTCCTGTGTTTTGCTCTTGAGATTGCAAATAGTGCGTTTGCTGTGGAATTTACTATGGCAGTTCCTCAAAAAATTAAATATCAAATGACCATAGGATCCAGGAGTTTCATGTCTGGGTCTATACACAAAGGATCAAACGCAGGCACTTGAATAGATATTTCTACCTCCATGTTCACAACAGCGTGATTCATACGAGCTAACACGTTGAAAGCAATCAAAGGGTCTACCAACAGATAAACACAGAAACAAAAGGTGGAATATTACGCCGCCTGAAAAAGAAAGAACGTTTGACACATTCTACAACGGGATTGAGGACATAATTGTAAGTGAATTAAGTCAGTCATGAAAGGACAAATATTGTATGATTCCATTACCCCATGTATCTAGAGGAGCCAAGTTCATAGATACAGAAGATACGATGATGGTTGTGAAGGTCAAGGGATGGGTGGGGGAATGGAGGGTTATTAATTTAATAGGCACAAAATGTCACAATTGGATGATGGAAAAGGTTGTAGAGGTGGATGGTGGTGGTGGTGGTCACTCTACATTATGAGTGTGCCTAATGCCACCGACCCGAACAATTAAAATGGTTAAAAGGGTAGAGGTTCTGTTATGCATATTTTACTTCAGTAAAAACAAAGCAGACAAAGATTCAATCACCCACTTCGCCAAAGTAGGAAAATGGATGGTGAACGAGCACATGAAAACATGCCCATCCTCACCTGTTCTCAGGAAACCACAGATTAAAATCAGGCTGAGATATCAGTGAACTCCTCCTACAAAGGCCAAGGAATCCAAACGAAAATAAGAGAAAAAATCTTCATAATAACCAATACGAAAGAGAATGTGGAGCAACCAGGACTCACCACACACATTGCTGTGGAAACATCAAATGGTACAGCCACTTTGGAGAACAGTTTGGCAATCGCGTCTCAGTCAAGCCTACACCTCTTGTGAGACTGACCAGCCTAATGTCAAGATATTTACCCAAGAGAAACAAAAACATGGGGCGCCTGGGCGGCTCAGTTGGTTAAGCGGCCGACTTCAGCTCAGGTCATGATCTCACGGTCTGTGAGTTCGAGCCCCGCGTCGGGCTCTGTGCTGATGGCTCATCAGAGCCTGGAGCCTGCTTCGGATTCTGTGTCTCCCTCTCTCTCTGCCCTTCCCCTGCTCACGCTCTGTCTCTATGTCTCTCAAAAATAAATAAACGTTAAAAAAATTATTAAAAAAAGAGAGAAACAAAAACCTGTCCCCACAAAAACCTGCATGTGAATACTGACAGTTACTTTATTCAGAGTCACCCCCAAATAGGGAACAACCTCAATGGTCTCCCAGGCGTAAGTGTATACAAGAGTGTACAAATTATTGGCATACGCACCCAACAATATGGAGGACCTTCTAATGCGTTAGGCCAAGTGAATGAAGCCAGACTCTTGTGTGATTCTGTTTCTAGGACATCCTGTAAACAGCAAAACAAGAGGGATGGAGAACAGGTCAGCATTTTGGCAGAGGTTGAGGGTGGACTTGGCCACCAAGCAATGGGAGGAAGGAATGTCTTGGGGACTGGAACTCTTCAGTACCTCGACTGTGGTTATGGTTATATAATTCTATATGTCGGCCAAATTTCACAGAATTGCACATGATAACAAGTGAATCTCACTATGTCTGATTAAAATGTGTTAAGAATTAAAGAGGCCCCTGGGTAGCCAGTTGGTTAAGGTTTGACTCTTGATTTTGACTCAGGTCATGATCTCACGGTTCATGAGTTCAAGGCCCACGTCAAGCTCTTCGCTGACTTGTAGAGCCTGCCTGAGATTCTCTCTCTCTTTTTCTCTCTGACCTTTCTCTGCACACACACTCTGTCTCTTAAAAATAAAGAAAGAATGAAAAAAAAGAATTAAAAAACACAATGAGATACCACTATACTTCTGCAAAACTTGTTAACATTTAAAAGACTGACAATACCAAGTATTAACAAGAGTATGTAGGTACCAGAATTCTGGAATATTGTGGGCAGGAGTAGTAAAGGTTAAAACCATCATGGAGAGTCGTTTAGCAATTCCTGCTAGTGTGAAACATGCAGCTACTCTTTGACCTAACAATGACACTTTTGGGGAGGGAGTCTTTTTTCTCTTTTAACAGTTTTTATGTCTATTTTGTCATTGAAATATAGTTGACACGCATTGTTATGTTAGTCTCAGAAGTATGCTTTATATTCTCACGGGGATAGAAATATGTCCATAAAAAGGTTTCACCTTCTTATTTATAGCCAAAACTTGAAAATCTCAAATGTCTGTCTATAGGCGAATAAATAAAATAAAATAAATAAAAGATTACAATATACCCGTGAGTGGCATAATGCATAGTAATAATAGATTACGAACTACAAATACAACTTGGATCAGTTTCACAATTATTGTCCTGAGGGAGAGATACAGAGAAGACACAAAGTGTATACATTTCTAGGAAATTCTCAAATTGGCAAAATTAATTCACCATGAGGGGAACAGATCGACGGTTACCTGGAGGTGGCTGTGATGAGCTGCACAGAGGGACCAGAAACCCGTTGGAGGTGGTGGTTACGTTCATGTCTGAATTGTGGCGGTGTACATTTGTCAGGATTCATAGAAAGGCACGCTTCAAGTGGTTACATTCTATCTTATAAAAAGTACAAAGTTCATTAAAGAAACATAATGAGAACTCGCAGATCCTCCAGTCCATGAAAATGGTATAACTTTCTTTACTGAAAAACCAACTGCCTCGGGTTCTCCATTATGTGCCACAATCGTACATGTTTAATAGTCTAGATTAAGGTATGATTTCACTTGTTGGAGGCTCAATTCCTCACTTATCAGATAAGGTGCAAAAGTCCCTCTATGGTAGTCATGTTTATGGAATCTTTATTTGCATACTATTACGTTTGGAGGATTTTACAAATGGATGATGGCAAATGCTATTATATATGAATACTGTACATAGAGCATCAAGGATTTGCTAGGCGTCTACTCCACAGAGTGAGATGGAAAAATACTTGAGCGGAATGTAAAATTTTAATTGCAGCTGTATTTTCATTCCACTCATGTTTTCTGGAATATTATGTGTTTTGAGTCACAGTTCGCCTTGAGAATCAGATTTTTCACATGACAGGAAATGCTAATCTGTACGATGAGGAACTAAACATACCGCTTCAGCGCACACTGCACTGTGCAGACGGCGTTCATGGAAAAGAGTGTCCACTGGTTCGTGAACTTGTGTTCTCCCTTTTGCTTGACACGAAGATGCTACATGGTTTTCCTTTTGAAGATGCCACTGAACCTGCATAAATCAGCATAATAGAAGCAAAAAAAAAACACGCAAAGAAACAAACAAAAAACTGAGCCATCCTTGCATATTTAAAAAATAACCAGCAGTAGACCAGCAGAGACATTGCAAAGTCACACATGCCTGCAGCTGTGACCGTAGCAGGGACAAAGTGAAAGCACGGTGAATCTGCAGAGGAAGTGGTGCCTTGGGTGGGGGCCCTGTTGCAGGATGGACCGGATGAGCCCCATGGGTCTTGTCTCCAGGTCCCCCAACACAGATGCTCACCAAGCATTTGGAGAATGAATCGATGAATCACTCCTGTCTTCACTTCGTCATGACCCCCTTCTTTTCTTACGTCCCAGGCACTCACACACACCTAAAGAATCCTCCACCTTGCAGGACTGACCACTCGAGGGTTCAGACGGGGCTGTGACCCCCGCAGGTGTAGACAGGAGTTGACAATGGTGTAGACAATGCTGTTCAGGCAAGCACCTCAGATGGGAGGATCTTAGGAGACTCACTGTGTCCCATGCCTTATATGCTCTCAGAGGTCCTGGTCCAGGATCCAGGGCTGGAGGGAAGAGGGAACATGGCAGGTGGGGGAGCAGGACACAGGGTCTGCTCCTGGTCTCTCCTCCCTGGGTGGGTCTGATGGGTCTCCCAGGTCTCGGGCTGGGAGTGCGGGGGTCAGCGCAGTGACTCTGTGCGGAGAGGGGGCGAGCTCGGCAACTGCACTTCCTCTTTTGTGACATCGTGAGACTTCATGCTCCTCCCTAGCTTCCCGTGGGTCCCCCTCAGCTTCCCTCCCTCTGCTTTCCCTTCTCCTTCACCCACAGGAAGCCCAGATACCCTCTGTGTCTAGATGCTGCTGCCGCCGCTGCTGCTGTCCCTGCTGTGGGCCGGTGAGTGGGCCGAGGGGGGAGGGAAGATGGGGACTGCCGCTGACCCTGCCTTCTCCACAGGGTCCCAGGCTCAGGATGAGAGATACAGGCTGCAAATGCAGGAGTCGCTGACGGTGCAGGAGGGCCTGTGTGTATACGTGCCCTGCACATTCTCCTACCCCATGAGTTTCTGGACTAACCCTGTTCATGGCTACTGGTTCCGGGAAGGGGCCAACATACGTCAGAATCCTCCAGTGGCCACAAGCAACCGAGATCGAAAAGTCCAGAAGGAGACCCAAGGCCGGTTCCACCTCCTTGGAAACCCTCGGGACCGCAACTGCTCCCTGGGCATCACAGATGCACAGAGAAGGGACTCGGGGACATACGTCTTTAGGGTGGAGGCAGGGTCTTATGGGAGCTATAGCTCTACACTGAGATGGCTCTCTGTGCGTGTGACAGGTAAGGAGCAGACGGCAGGGGAGGCCACAGGGGAAGGACAGGGGTCCCGGGACAACCTGGACCAGGGCCTGAGGCTTCTCTCAGGGCGACACCACAGACCCTCCTCCTGATCCCCGTGTCGCCCCCGCTCCTCGCCAGCCCTCACCCACACACCTGACATCCTCGTCTCGGGGACCCTGGAGTCTGGGCGCCCCAGGAACCTGACCTGCTCTGTGCCCTGGGCCTGCGAGCGGGGCACGCCCCCCATCTTCTCCTGGACATCAGCCGCCCTCACCTCCCTGGGCCCCAGGACCCACCTCTCCTCCGTGCTCACCCTCACCCCATGGCCCCAGGACCACGGCACCGACCTCACCTGTCAGGTGCACTTCCCTGCAATTGGCGTGACGATGGAAAGGACCATCCAGCTCAATGTCACCTGTGAGTGTGGGGCCAGGAGCTGCCTGGGTGCCTGAGGGGGCAAGGGACATGAAGTCCAGGTTCTGGGTGCTGGTGCTTTAGTCCCGGAGGCCTGGCTGAGGAGGGGACCTAGAAGGACTCGAGCCCTGTCCCTCCTGTGTTTCTGTGGCTTCTGGGGGTGAGGGGCTGCCTACTTGTGTCTCATATCACCCTGCCCCACTGAAGAGAGAAATCCTGTCCTCCCATCCCAGGTGCCACACAGAACTCAACAGCTGGCGTCTGCCTGGTGGATGGCACAGGTGGGAAGGAGCCTCCCGTCCATGGAGCGCTGACTAGCTGGGGTCTCTCTCAGTTTCATTCGGAGTGGGACCTTCAGAGTCAATGGGGGGATTTATGGTGGGCTGTGGTTAGACGTAAGAACCCCCCTCACCCCTCCTCTTTCATCCCCTCCCACTCTGGTCTTGCCAGGGTGACCTGCTCTTTCTCCCCACCATCTTGAATACGCTCTTTAGCTCCCTCCAGTCACTGAAGGCCGTGGGGCGTTTTTAGGAGACTTTATTTTTAGAGGGGGAGTTCTAGGTTCATAGCAATATTGAGCTGAAGGTGGAGAAATTTCCCCAAATTCTCTGCTTTTATATGCATAGCTTCTCTACTATCAGCGCCTCTCGCCAGAGGGGACCTTTGTTACACTCAAACCTGTATGGACTTGTCTTTATCACCAAAAGGCCATCGTTGACATTAGGGTTCATTCTTGGTGTTTTACGTTCTATGGATCGGACAATTTATAGTGACATCTATCCATCTAGTGGTATCATGCAGAGTGGTTTCACTGCCCCTCGAATGTCTCTGGGACATGCCTTGACTCTCCATTCTCAGCTCTTGCCTTGACCTCTCTCTGAACCCAGATTTCCCTCACTGTTCTATTCCCGTTGGTGGTGACATCTGGTTCCCACCTGAACAGTGAGCCCCTTTTGGACTCTTTCAGTGCCCACCAAATGGTTGGCAGGTGGTGCCCAGAGACACATTCCTCACCCTGGGTGTGTTGGGCTCGCAGTAGACATGGATGCTTCCACCCACTTCTGGAAGCATAAGAGACCACTTTTGACCCGGAGTGACAGGGTCAGTGGAGGCCAGGAGAGGAGATTCAGACATCCTCCCTGGAGAGAAGAAAGGACAAGTCTTTCTACATCCCGCAGTGCTCTGTGCACATGTCTCTGCCTCTGGAAGCCCACAGGGCCCAGAATCCCACAGAGCCTATCTGGAGCTAGCATCACACCTCACAGACGGGAGCTCAGCCCATAAGACAGAAACGTCTGGGATCTGTTGCAGAGAGACCCTGGATGGAGAAGAATCTGGGTCCTAGAAGAAATGGTATTAGCTGAACAGGAGCGTGAGGGCCAGATGGTGTCACATAGACCATGTCCTTCCAGTGGAGGCTGAGGTCCTACAGTGGGCGGGAGACCCTCAGGGCTGAGCCCTGGGTGGGAGGTGAGGGGCATTCCTCTCGGTATGCTGGAGAGGAGGGGACTCATGCCTGCTTGTCAAGATTGGCATTCACTCCAAGTGTCTGACTACAGGGAAACCGGAGACCAGGACAGGAGTGATCAAAGGTGCCATTTGGGGAGCTGGTGTCACCGCGCTGCTTGCTCTCTGCCTCTGCCTCATCTTCTTTGGGTGAGCTGGGTTGCTGTGGGCGAGAGGGGAAGAAGCGGGACCTGCAGGGGTTGTGAGGCCCTAGAGCAAGGGAGAAAGGTGCAGTCATGGTAAGAATTCAGCTGGTACCATTGAGCGTGAGTGTGTTCCCAGTCCTGGTCCCAGGAGCCGGGGCACCTCGTTACAAAGTCTTGATATGAAAGCTTCTGGGCTCATCCTTCCCTTGACCTGACATAGTAGCTCACTCCAGCCTCAAGAGAGTGACCCTATGTCAGAGACCCTGGTTCTCCTGTTAGAGTGAAGACCTGCAGGAAGACAGCATCCCAGAGATCAGTGGGTGTGGACGGCATCCGTTCAGTGGTAGGACCCGCTCCCCTGGTGAGTGACGTGGGCATCTCGGTGCAGACTCTCCTCTGCATCTCCTGGGGCGGCGCGCACCCGGGCTCCTTTCAGCACACCCCGACATGAGCGCATCACCTTCCTGCTTATTTGAAACTGTAGATTTTATTATTCAGGTGTCTGGGGTCAACAGATCAGGAGGTGATTGCCGCTGAAAAGGCGCTCTATTACTCAAGTTCCCAGGAAGAAGGTCACATGATCACATACAAGACCACGTGGACAGGGCTAGGGTGGGTAGGAAGGCAGAGGAGGCCCGGGGAGACACGGGTGGGAGCCTTTGTTGGGGTTTCCACAGGAAAGGTACAGTGAGACCGGGTAAGTAGGTTTAGGATTGGCTAGTTTGAATCATTTCACCAAGCTCTGGGGTGTTGGGGCCATCCCTGGCTGCTTGGTACCTGGCCCTGGGGTATTTAGGCAGAAGAATAGTGACCTGGAATGTAAGAGCTGGATACAGGAGGGTTTGGGGTGTGAGATTTGGGTGGATTGGTTTGCATATGAAAGAGATGCTTGCAAGGCAAGTCCCTCACCATCTCTAGAGATTGGCTGGTCCTGGCAAGGGGCAGTTCCTCTAGGATTAGCAAGGCCCCAGATGCCAAAGCATCGCAAACATTTGGTGAATATGCTCCTAAACATATTCTTCCTGCTTGTCGTCCACCTCCCTGATGGCACTTGTGTCCCTGACACCCTGCCAGAGACCCAACCGTGTCGCGCCCCAGCCCTGCACTTCTCACACCAAAGTGCTGCAGAGCGTGAAGGCCCGTGCTTCTTCTCCGTACAGTGGGATGCTTCCGCTCCCTGTGAGCTGAGCTCCCCTCTGAGTCCTTACCCTGCTGCAGCCCTCCCCGCTTCTCCTCCCTGGCACGTTAGCATCACCTCCAGGAAGAACCCTCGTCTCACACACCCAAGTCCGAAAAGCACCAGCTTCTCCACCCTGCTGAAAGTCGGGTGCCCACACAACTTGGTCTGACTTTTGGGGCAGGAAACCCAGAGTCCCCTTCAACGCCCTATCCCTCTGACACCAGCCTGCTCACTCGCCTCAAGCAAAGTGAGCTTTTCACATCTCAGAATCATTGCTTGGCTCTGTTCACCTTCTCATGGGTCTGTCAACCTGCCCTACTCCTGCTCGTCTCCAAGCTCCGACTTTCATCTATTCATTTAAGACACTGACTAAGGTGGGCACCGCTGAGGTTTCTGAGCACATGATATGCAATCACCATGCCTTCGTTCATTCCTTCTGCAAATATCCCTCACTTGTCGATTGTTCTGGGTGCTCGGGTAATATCTGCGTTTTTACAAATACATATGTAACAAATATAAAATGTCCCTGCTGTCAAGAACTTACATTTATTGAGGGCAGTGCTGTGTGGAGAAAACAGTGAACAGATAAGTGGTGAAAATATGCAAGAAATTGTCAGGAAATAGTGTTATGGAGGGTCATTAGATAGAAGAACGAGGGCTGTCAGTCGTGGGACTGGAGCCTTTAAAAAGACACCTGTAGGAAGTGAGGGACCACAGGGTGAGCCCTGAGGGAATGACTGAGGCTCTAAACAAGGTGTGGTGTTCTGAGGTCGCGGCATGCCTGGCGTGTGGGAGAAACGGCAAGTTGGACAGTGTGCTTGAGCCGAGCTGTGTGGGAGTGGGCAGTGGGTAATGAAGATGGAGAGGCATGGGGGCTCCAGATATTACAAGGCCCCACAGTTCACCATAATTACCTACGTCTTTTGAGAAGAGTTATAATGTAAAGGAAAACCACACAGAACTACCACTCATCCAAAACACTTGACTTCCTACTCTTTTGGTCGCTAAATGTGTGTGTGGTTTTCACTACACCAAATTATTCTCTCTGATACCATCTGCAACTCAACTCAGTTCTGACACTATCTATCTGGAGCTAGCATCGCACCCCGCAGATGAGGGCTCAGCCCACAAGACAGCCTCACCCCCCTTCGGACACCAGCCACAAGCTCAGGTTGTCACCTGGGCTTCTAACCAACTGGGTATAAATCGGAAGTTCCCACGACCCCCTTCCTATACTTTGTCAGACCGGCCCACAGAACTCAGGAAAGCATTGTACTTACTGTAAACCAGTTTATTATAAAAGGATATGGTGAAGGATACAGATGAACATCCAGATGGAAGAGATGCGTGGAGCTTCCAAGCCCTTTTCAGGTATGCCACCCTCTGCGTACTCACCAACCCAGAAGCTCCCTAACCACCACACCCATACTACTGGGATTTTTATGGACATAGACACGTTTGATCATTACCTCTATTTCTATTTCCTTCCTGGGGGATGAGGACATGGGGCTGAAAGTTCCAAGCTTCTAACTGTGGCTTGGTCTTTCTATGACCAGCCTCCATCCAGAAGCCAACCCAGATTTGCACCATTAGAACAAAAGGCACTGCCGTTATCCAGGGAATCCCAAGGGATTTAGGAATTCTGTGTCAGGAACCAGGATTGAAGACCAAAGATTAGACCAGAAGATGCTCCTAACACTCTTTTCACTTAGGAAATTTATGAAGGGTTTTAGGAAATCTGTGCAGGAACCAGGGGGAGATCTATCTATCACCTATCTATCTATCTATCTATCTATATCTTCTGATATATATATATATCTTTTATTATTTCGCAGACATGAACTGATGCTCATTTTAATGGGATTGCTCTGTATGCTGTGCTGAGAATACCTGTATCAGGGTAGGAAAAGAGGACACCAAATAAGGAAGAAACTCAAATAATCCAGGCAAGAGATAATGCAGGCTCCCATAGCAAGATACCATAGACTGAGTGGTTTAAACGACAGAAATACACACACACACACACACACACACATTATAATTCTGAGGGCTGAATGTCCAAGATCGAGGTGATGCTGTGTTAGTTTCTCCTGGAAACTCTCTCCTTGGCTTGCAGATGACTGCCTTCCCTCTGTGTCCTCACGTGGCCTTTACTCTATGCATATACATCTCCAGTGTCTATTCTTCCTACGAGGACATAAGTCATTTTGGGCCCTGCCTTAATGACCTCACTCAAAGTTAATTACCTCTTTAAAGACCCCATCCCCAAATACAGCACATTGGGTGTTAGAGATTCAACATATAAATCCAAGGGGACACAATTCAGTCCATAAGACATACTTACTCCAATGGGTCACAATAATGAATCAGGATTTGCTAATGGAATGGTAGAGTATGTGGGTCGTATGAGCAAAGATAGGTCACTGCCTCTACCTCGTGGTGTGATGGATGCCAAAGGTTACTCCACAGATGCCAAAGATGTCCACAGATGTCACAGATGTCATAAACATTCATAGATGCCCATACATGTCTATACGTGTCCATAGATACCAAAGACGACTCCAACGTGGTTGCTTGAGCAACATAAATAATTGAATCACCAATTCCTGAAATTGCCACCCCCGCGGGAGTACATTTCTCAGAGGGGATCAAACTTTATTTTGGTTACTATAAGCTTAAGGTGCCTCTGAGATGTCCAAATGAAGAAGACGAGTCAGATGGCAAGGGTCTGGAGCTCAGGAAAGGGGTCCAGGCAGGAGGCACAGAGGTTTGGGGGGCATCCACATCAAGGTCTGATAGGCGATGGAGCCACAAAGAAGAGGAGAGGTCCACAGACACAGCCCCAGGAGAGGCAGAGATACAAGGTGAAGACAACAAGAAGACCACTGAGAAAAAAAAGAGATGACCCAAAGAGTGTAGATTTGGGTCCTAGTAGCCAAAGGGAAGTTTCAAGGAGAAGAGAATGCTTATTTGTTTCAAATGCTAATAAGTCCAGTAAGATCAGTTCTGAGAAATGACCATTTAAATTTAGCACATGGTGTCACAGTTAATCTTGAGAAAAGCAGATCTGGTTGCCCAGTGGAGGAAGTTTTCTTGATTAGAATGAGTTCAAGAGAAAATGGGAGGAGAGGAAGTGCAAACACTCTTGAGAAATGTTGCCATAAATCTTGAGAAATTGATCTGCAGCATAAAATGATTATACTTCTTTTTTTTAATTTAATGTTTTTATTTATTTTTGAGAGACATAGAGACAGAGTGTGAGCAGGAGAAGGGCAGAGAGAGAAGGAGGTACAGAATCCGAAGCAGGCTCCAGGCTCTGAGCCGTCAGCACAGAGCCCGACACGGAGCTTGAACTCACAGACCGCAAGATCATGACCTGAGCTGAAGTCGGCCGCTCAACCAACTGAGCCACCCAGGCGCTCCAAAATGATTATATTTCTAAATCCTTTGGGGCTTTCTGGGTGATAGGTGCAACTTTTGTTCTCACAAGGTGACTCTGCGTGGGCTTCTGGATGAGATGAACTGATCACAGGAAAGACCAAGCCAAGATTAGAATCTTGGTATTTTCATCCCCACTCCTCATTCTCCAGAGAGGGGAGAGAGGCTAGAAATGGGAATTAGTGATCCATCATGCCTGCATGATGAAGTCTCCATAAAAATCCCAAAAGTATGGAGTTCAAGGAACTTCTAAGTTGGTGAACACATGGGAGATGCCAGGAGTACATTTGGAGAGGGCGTGGGAGCTCCTGCCCCTTTCCTCCACCTCACCCTAGGCACCTCTTCCGTTTGGATGTTCATCTGTGTCTTTTATCACATTCTTTTCTAATAAGCTGGTGAACAGTAAGCTGCTTTCCTGAGTTCTCTGAGCCGCTATGGCAAATTAATGGAACTTGAGATGGGTGTTGCGGTAACCACTAATTTATAGTCAGTTAGTCAGACGCACGGTTACAACCTCGATTCCTGTTGGCAAGGTGAAGTGGGGGTAGGGGCAGCCTTGTAAGAATGAGCCCTTAATCTGTGGGATCTGGCGTTATCTCTGGGTAAAGAGGGTCAGAATTGAATTACAAGCCCCGCAGCTGGGGTTGGAGACGCCGGCTTGGTGTGGGGAAAACCCCACACATCTGGGGTCAGAAGTGTTGTGGATGTGGGTAGCACTGTGAGAATAAAGGAGACATACCCAGAAGACGAATCAAATTTTCGCAGGCACCCTCCTGTATATCCTGCGTCAGAGTGACCACGGTTGAGTTCATGATCAACAGATGTGTGGCTTTGGGTAGTACCTAACCTCTCTGAGAATTAGTTTCTTTCTATGTAAACTATTTTCCGCAGAGGTTTGAGTGAGTTCTCAGTAAAATTTGAAAGTAATCAATAGTGCTATATTTGCTAAATAAGAAATGTTTGATAAAAGAATGGAAGAAAGAACAATGTCCTGTCGAATCAAATTCACTTCATGGACTCTGACTTCTGACCTTACCCCCCCCACCCCAAGAGCCCTACTCTGAACCCTTCTTTGCTCTCCACACAGGGTTACCAGCAGGAGTCTGAGCCAGACCTCCTTGCTGAGCCCACAGGCTCAGCAGGGGTGCCCCCCACCTTGGAGATGGAACAGGAGCTGCATTATGCCTCCATCAGCTTTCACAATATGAAGGAGAACACCTATGAAGAATGTTCAGAGATCAAGAAAAAGTGAGGAACCATTTGGAGCAACATGCTCAGAGGGAATGCCCATATCCTCTAGGAAGGGGGACCCAAAGGCTGATTCTTGAAGACTTAACATCCCCATTGGCAATGGGCTTATAAACTACTCTATGTGAGTTTCTTGCTGTATTGGAACTAAGGCTTTGCAATCAGAGAGGCCTGGGATGGAACCCAGGCTCTTTCATTTATAAACAGTATGATGTCAGGCAAGCCACCTACCCCTCCATGTCTTGGTTTTCTGCTTTGCAAAATGGATGTAAGGGCTTCCATGAGGATTAAATAAAAGTGCATATGGAAAACACACAGTACAAATCCTGCTGCGTGGTGAGAGTTTGGTGCACGTTGGTTCTTTGCCCCTTCAACAGAAAGGCGTCAGTGACATTTCACTTAGAGGCTGGGTATGTTCTGTCCCGGACACCACATCAGCAATGAGTCAGCCTCGTTCTGCACTCAAAACCCTTCCATGTGGCAATCATTTTGGAATGTACACATATATCAAATCATTACATTGTACACATTAAACTTACACAGTATAGGGGCACCCGGATGGCTCAGTTGGTTAAGCATCCGACTTCAGCTCAGGTCATGATCTCACGGTTCATGAGTTTAAGCCTGCATCGGGCTCTGTGCTGACAGCTCAGAGCCTGGAGACTGTTTCGGATTCTGTGTCTCCATTTCCTCTCTCTCTGCCCCTCCCTGGCTCTTACTGTCTCTCAAAAATAAATAAACATTAAAAAATTTTTAACAAATAAAATTACACAATGTTATGTGTCAATTATATCTTAATAAAGCTGGAAAAAATAAACTCTGGATGCATATGTATTACTTAATGATAAATATTTCTGAATATTTATCAGACAAAGAAAACCCTCCCCATGGATCCCTTCCCTGACTTGGCCTCCAAAATCATCCCTCTCCCTTCCTGAACCCTCTTTCCATCCTGCCTGCCTCCTATTAGTCCTGTTAGAGGCAAAACCACAATTAACATTTACAGAATTTCCTAAAACTCAAGGCTGACCACAATCAAAATACCTCTCAACCTCCTCAGCCTCAAAGACTAATTTACAAGCCTCTAATTTGACTTTCCAGATCAGGGGCCGAGAAATTTTTTTTCTTCCAGAGGGGCAGAGAGCAAATATTTTAGGCTTTGCAAGCTGCATGGTCTCTGTAGCAACTATTCAACTCTGTGTTTGTGGTGCATATGCACAGACATTCTAGAAATGAATTAAAGTAGATGTGTTCTAACAAAAATTTATTTACAAAAGTAGGCAGCCCACCAGCTATAGTTTTCTGGCCTCTTCCATGTTGTTGTTGTTGTTGTTTTAACATTTATTTATTTTTGACAGAGGCCTAGACAGAGACAGAGCATGAGCGGGGGAAGGGCAGAGAGAGAGGGAGACGCAGAATCCGAAGCAGGCTCCAGGCTCCGAGCTGTCAGCACAGAGCCCGACGCAGGGCTCAAACCCATGAACTGTGAGATCATGACCTGAGCTGAAGTTGGATGCTTAACCGACTGAGCCACCCAGGCACTCCAATTCCAGGTTGTTTTTAATCTTACCCAGTATATTTCTGCATCTCCGTATCCTAACCCATCAAACCTTCATGTTATTCTCTAAGTGTCCCCATGTTTCTGCATTCCTCACCATCTTCATGCATCCACGTTTATCCTCCAGGAAGACCCATCACTGGGTCATCATCTGTTTGGCACCTTCTTCTCCTTTAAAACAAACTTAAAAAAAAATAGATGTTAGGGTTGAGATGGTGAAGGCAAGCAGGAAGTTGTAATCTTCCTCCTAAAAAAAAAAACCCTAGTATTTTACTTAAATAAAAATCATCTTGAATAAAACAGTCTCAAACCCACCAGTAGCACCAAAACCACGTCAGGGATAAAATAGGATGCCATAAAATCATAAAGTGACACCTAGAAACAAGTGGAAGATTTTGGTGTGCTGCGGAAAAATGTCTGTGACCCTGCCTTACATCACGAGCGACAGCTGAGTCAGACTTCTGTTTATGATAAAGTCAAGCTGGGTGACAGGAGCCAACCATCTGTTGAAAACATTAAAAGGAGATAGTTAGACTTCCAGTCCAGACAAGTTATCATCGAACCATTGCTCCTCCCTCCACCCACAGCTAGAAACTCTGTTAATGGTGCAAGAATCAAAAGAGAATTCTGGAACATTGTAAGAAGAAGGTGAATGGGCTTGGGACCCCAGCAGAGGCAGAACATCTCAGGCCCCCCACCTGTGAGGAAAGACACTCAGACCCATTGTTTCCCAAGTCCTGTCTGAGAAGCAGGATGCAGCCAGGTAGGCTCGTTTCTCTCCTGGATGGAAGGGGAGGTCTTCTGACAATCAGGCAGGCCCACCACCATAAGGAGCATCAACTGAAGCTGGAAACAAGTGTCCAGGAAAGGCTTACCTTCCTCATCAGACTTGGGATATCTCCTCCGGGCAGATGGACAGAAATGGACAAAGGGATCTAACCATGCTGTCTAATACTCCCGACTCTGACCCTAAGCTCTCCTTTGTCAAATGTGAGACTAGCCTCTTCATTTTCAGAAGGGGTGTGTGTGTGTGTGTGTGTGTGTGTGTGATGAAGTAAGCTATATTAAAGGAGCAGTACAGAAGCCTTAGCCTCTGTATTAGGCAGAAGTACAGAGGCTTAGTACTTAGTACTAAGTACTTAGTACTCTGTACTTCGCCTCTGTAGTAAGCAGAGGGCCTTAGCAAGAAGGCTCAACCAGATGGGGCAGACAGATGTCACCCACAGGAGGAACAATGCCTGAGAGTGAACAGGAGAGGTGGCAGATAGAGGAGAGAGGGAAGGCCAGCACCACTCAATCTTGACTGTCTGCTCCCCTGGCTCCATCCATCCCCGCCCCTTTGACCTCCTTCTGCTGAGCTGGGAGGTATCTGAGCTCAGGGTAACCCTGTTTCAGCACCATGGACAGCACCCGCTGCCAGGCCTAGGGCTCTCCAGGGGTCAGTGTCTCCTGGTGGGTGCAGAGCGCCCAGGGGACCATTTATCAGCCCCCGGGTGCAGAGCGGGAGGAGCCTGGGGAAGGGTCTAATGACATCCTAGGTCAATGATGTTAGTCAGGTGTGTCTGGGACCTTGTAATGTGTGCTTCCCTCCTCAGACTTGGGCTCTTGGTCCCAAAAGGGTATTAACCAGGAATTAGGTGCTGTCCTGAGGTGAGGTTTAGACATGGGCATCTCAGTAATTAGATGGAATAATAAAACCAGTCTTGGGGAATTGCTGTCAAGAAAGTATTAATCACTCAAAGAGGAGGCCCTTATGGTATTCCGACCTGTCGTAAGATCTTGAGAGAAATAAGATTTCCATTTAATTTTGTGGCTGTCTTCCTACCGAGCCTGAATAACTTCAAAGATGCTTTTTTGTTTTCTTTCTCCACTTGAATTATGTTCACTCTTTCAGCGTGGGGAGAGTTTTTTCCGTTTTCCAAGTTTCCTCACATTTGTTTCTGGAGCTTTCTTGTCCCTCTGTACATGGTCTCAACCACTCCAGGGCTCCCACCTCAACCGCTGCCCAGGCGATTCTTGCAGTTACTAGCAGGGTGTCTTGAGCCCCAGAGCTGGGAAGTGGCAGGAAGCCTGCGTCCTGTTGATAGGGCTGGAAACAGGAACTTCATGCCCACCCAATATTCCCTCCTATGTTCCTCTTTCTGGCCCTCACCCTGCTCAGGAGTACCCACACGGTGGCTGGTTTCCTCTCTGTGGTGCTTCCAGGGTCTGCTACACCAGGTGACCAAGCTCCTACCCAGGCAACCCCTTATCTGAGTCCCCCAAACACCAGAACAGGGTTCTCCGCTATTCATCCACTCCACCAGCATTACAGGACACTGGTCTCACTCAGGTTTTCACAGGCAGAGTTGGAAACTTCTAGAAAAGAAAAAGATGAGAAGAACTCGAGGTTCTTTGGCTCTTAGGATAGGGTAAATTCCTGGACATGGGAGCCCAAAGGAGGGTCCAGATATGGGGGCACTGTGATCGTTGCCTCCCAAACCTCTCTCCCCACCCCTAACCCACCTCTGCACATTAAGGAGGCACTTTGCTGATTAGGCTCTGCCCCTGCACACACACAAATAAATAAACAATCTTTGGTTCACCCACCACACCTCTGGTCTCCCAAACTATTCCGTGTGGCTGCAAGTGAGTAGATGCAAGGAGAGGAAAGTCATTTACATGTCATCTTCTTTACCAAAATTGAAGCTATACTTTATTCAAGATTCTGCTACTTGTGTGTTTCCCTTTATGTAAATACTGCCGCTTGACACATATGTATCACCTTCTATGAAATTTGTCATTACTGGGTGCAAAGCAAGTCTACAATTGCTTGTGAGAAATGCACATTCTTGCTCCCAAGGACTCCATTTCTATCTTGGGAACACAAATACGCAGTCAAGGAAATTCATCTTCTCACCTGCTCTCTGCCCACCTCCACTCTGTTCTCCACAGAGAAGCCAGAGAGAACTCTAAAAACCCAAGAGTCATTTCCAGCTTCCAACCCACCACTGGATCCCAGTTGCCCAAGTGGCAATCGCAAAATCTTTTAAGATGAGCTCGAGTTGTTACATGGACCATCTTACTTGGTTCGGGGCAGGCAGGGACCAGTTTCCAATGCACAGAGCACACCATAAGCCAACAGCCAACACACACACAGAAGCACAAACTAATTTTATTCTATCAAGTGATAAAAAATATTTTAATATTTATTTTTGGAAAAGTGCAAGTTGGGGGAGGGGAAAAGAGAGGGGAACAGAGGATCTGAAGTGGGCTTTGCACTGACAGCGGCCAGCCTGATGTGGGGCTCAAATCCATGAACCGTGAGATCACGACCTGAGCTGAAGTTGGACGCTCAAATGAATGAGCCACCCAGGTGCCCCAAAGAATAACATTTTTAAAGGCAACATCATGACCCTCATATAGATATAAAATAAATGTGTGTTAAAGATTTTTTAACACTAGGTGTTGTATGTAAGTGATGAATCACTAAATTCTACTCCTGAAACCAATATTGAACAGTATGTTAACTAACTAAAATTTAAATTAAAAAAAGAGATTTTTTTTTATTTTGGCAAAAAAACACACACTATCAGATCTATCCTTTTAACAAAATTTTGAGTGTACATTAGTGTTAACTCTAGGCACTATGTTGTAGAACTTTTTCGCCTTGTATGACTGAAACTTTATACCATACCCAATGAACAGCAACTCTCCATTTTATTTAATTAATTATGAATGAGGGGATCAGGGAGAAGTTAAAGATGCACAAATTTATACGAGGTAAAGGAATATGGAAATGAATTTGTGAAGGCATGTGAAACTGGCCTGCTGGGATTCAGGTCCTCCCCAGGCAGGAAGAATGTATATGCATGTCTATGGACAAGAACTATTTGCATCGTTATTAGTTATCTATACATTATAGCATTTAAAATAGTTCAGAGAGGGGAGGACTGGGTGGCTCTGCCAGTTAAACGTCCCAACTTACAGCTCTCGTGAGTTAGAGTCCAGCTCTGGGCTCTGTCCTGACAGATCAGAGCCTGGAGCCTGCTTCGGACTCGGTGTCTCCCTCTCTCTCTGCGCCTCCCCCACTTGCGCTGTCTTTCTCTCTCAAAAATAAATAAACGTTAAGAAAAAAGAATACATACTTTTTCATTGGAGACAGTCAGCAATCTGTTTCACTTATTCTAAATATTTTTACAATTCTTTTTTTTTTAATGTTTATTTATTTTTGAGAGAGAGTGACAGAGACCGAGGCAGAGAGCAAGTTGGGGAGGGGCAGAGAGAGGGAGACAGAATCTGAGCTGTTAGCACAGAGTCCGACGCAGGGCTCGAACCCAGGAACTGCGAGATCATGACCTGAGCCAAAGTCAGATGCTTAACCAACTGAGCCACCCAGGTGCCCCTATTCTTTTTTTTAAGATTTTATTTTTTTAAGTAATCTCTACACTCAATGTGGGGCTCGAACCCACAACCCCAAGATGAAGAGTAGCATCTCCACGGACGGAGCCAGCCAGGCACTCCAACATCCTTACAATTCTCAAAGCAAGGATTTACTGATCACCTAATGTATGCCAAGCATCCTTCTGGCCAGAGTGGATTCAGCAGTAAATGGGAGATACGAGTTCTTTTGTGAAGCTTACATTTTAATGACAGGAGAGTCAGACAACAATTAAGTAGACTCTGTGTTCTATTGATTCATGATAAGGAGTTTGAAGAAAAACAAAAGAGAAAGATATATAGGGACTATGAAATGGATTATACTCTTAAATATGTTTTCCGTGGATGTTATCATTGAGAAACTAACGTTGAGTGTGCACACACATGCACACACGCACCAAAGGCACTTACATAGACACAATACACAGAACCCAAATATGCACACACAGAGGACACAGACACTCGTACACACTCACAGATACAGACACACATGTACTTCAAAGACACACACACACATACAGAGACCACAGACACACCTCAAAATACACACACAGAAATCACACACACATATATATAGACACAATAAAGACATGCACACAAAAACCACAGACACACATAAACACAGACACCTACTCACTTCAAATATACACAGACACATGTAACTCAGACATGCACACACAGACCAAAGAAACACACACACACAACACAGGCACACACAGAGACTATGGACACAAATACACATGCGTATACACTGCAGATACACAAACACCACAGACACCTTCATACATACTTACATCACAGCCGCACAAGACGAGGCATTAGCCACTGACTCCTCACACAGAGAGCTTTGCTCTGGGAAGACTGGGGTCCTTGTTCTCAGGCCAGACAGATCCAATGTCCCAGCAGAAGAGGAAGCTCAAGGTGTCCTGTGACTCTGGGCCACTTTCTACCATGTGGGCCACCATTTTGTTCTCAGTACGCACCTCCCCTGCTGCCCCCCAACGCCACCATCCACCTGTCCCTGCCATCCTTGAACCGGCAGATCCCGAGACCCCGCCAGCCCAGCTGCTGGCCTGTGTCCGGAAGAGCAGTTTCATCCACACTCAGGCCGGTCACCAGGGAGTGGACAGGGGAGATGGGAACATCTCTCGGCCTTTGGAAGACGGACATAAGCCAGGACAGGCGAGAAGCGAAGTGAATTCACCTAAGGGGAGTGGGGAGTGAAGGAGCAGGGGGCAAAAATGACTGGGCTCTGGGGTCATGGGCCAAGGCGGGAGGCCCGGGTGCACGACTGAAGTGGCTCTGTCCCTGGAGCTCCCCCTCAATCCTGCACTGAGGGCCCCACGGGGGTGTGAGCGGAGCTCGTGGGACATACTGGGAGCCCCCAAGGGTGCGCGGAAACTTCTTCCCATGCTTCTGGTCCATCCTGACCCAATAGAATATCTTTTTGGAGACTCCAGCTCCTTCTACCCAGACTCTAGTCTCCCCGAGAAAGCTCTTGCGGTGTCTTCCTGGGAACCTGTGTGTTGACGAAGAGACCGGGTCAGAGGGAACCAGAGTCCCCTGCTTGGGACACTTGTGAGTTTCTTTGGCTGCAGAGCTTATCAGGTGGTTCAGTTAGCATTCTCTTTCCCAAAACAGAAGGAGGATGAGGAGGCAGATGGGAGGAGGAGGAGAAGGAGGAAGATGGGGAAGGGTGGGAGGGGGAAAGGAGAAGGAGGAGGAGGAGGGGGAGGAAGATGGGAGGAGGGGGAGGGCGTGGGGGGATGCGGTGGCTCAGGAGATCAGACTGGATTTCCTGGGCCCCTGGGGCAGAGAGCCTGAAGGACTGACCGGCACAGGGGCTGACCAGACCGCAGCCAGAGCTGCAGGCAGACCCCCGTCTGCTCACACCAGCGTGCTTGCCTGTGGTCCTGCTCTCTGGAATAAGACAAGAAACGGGTTTTTTTTCCCCAGAAAACCGTTCTCATCCTCCAGCCCTGGCTTGGCCGTCCCATCCTCCAGGCACATCCTCACCCCCTCCACTGGGTCCTCCCGCCTGGGTCACCGCTGTCTATCCCAGGCTGTGCCTGTGTCTCTGAGGCCCCCGTCCTGGCCCTCCGAGATCAGCCTTACCTCAGCCCAGCCTCCAGGACCCCCTGCTCCGAAGAGCGGAGCAGCTCAGGCGGCAGAAGGACCAGCTGGAACAGAGGCCCCCGGAGCCTGTCCTGTCCTGGGCACAGGGGACAGTATGAGAAGGGGAAGTATGGGGGGGTTAAGTAAGAGCAAGGCAGAGATCCGAGCACGGAAGAGCGGTGGATGTTTCCTCCAGTTACCAAATACGTCCCTTCCCTTTTCCTGTGTCTTCAGATGAGCCCCGTCCTGCAGACTGGCCACTGCCCAGTGTGCGGACTTCATCCGGGGGGGCCAGGCCAGCCTCCTGGGAGCACTTTCCGTGTGCGAACGCCCCCGTCTTCTTAAAACGCCACGCGCTGGTTTGCTAGGGCTATCCTGGCACAGCACCACCAAACCCGCAGCTTGAATAACCCGAGTTCATTTTCTCACCGCGCGGAAGCTGGGGATTACAGCCCAGCCCCAAGGCCCCATTCTACCTTAATGATCTCTTTAAAGACCTTTTCTCCAAAAGTGGTCTTCGGAGGTACGGAGGATTAGGAAAGGAACACAGGGATTTTGGAGGTACATCATTTGGCCCTGTGAGCGTAAGCACCGACTGTGCAGAGTGGTTAAACCCTTCTTGAGGTGGCACACTGAGCATTAGGGAGACAGGCTGAGCCTGGAGCTCTCTGGTGCAGAACCAGGGTACCCGATCCGTTCATCAGAGGCCACAGATGAAGAAGCCGTAGGCCAGGGATGACCACCAGGAGCTTCTCACTAAAGGCAGGGCTCAGAATGACCACCGAGGAATGGACAGGGCCAGACATTTGACAGGTAAGATGGCCACACCGGCGTCTGCCGAACATGCCCGCCTCTGTCCTCCTGTGGGATTCTCCAGCAGACAAAGCGTTGGGTATTGTGATCCCTCCATGGGACTCCTGGGGAAACTGAGGTTTGGAGGCTAGGAGCGTCGGGCACACCTGGGCATTCTCCCTCAACCTCATGCTGTGCAAATGCCTGACTCCTAGGTGGGACAGGGGGATATGAGCCGTCCAGGAAGCCCAAGCCCCTCCCCCCTCGGAGCCCTGGCCCCACCCACTCTGGCCATTCAGACCTGGGGAACCCACCTTCTAGCTGCACAGAGTAATGGGGTTTCCTACAAGCCCCTGTCTGTGCTCCCAACAGCTCAAGCTCTACCAACAGGAGCTGGCGTGGCCTGGAGTGTCTCTATCTCTTTGGGTGTTAGGGACGTTCTCAAGGCCAGACACAAAGTCTGTCACGCTCCCTTTTGACTCCACTCCCTTGAGAATGAATGCTTATGATGCCGTTGTCGTGTTCATTCATTCATTAATCGTCACCTCCCTCACCTGGGGGTGTGTGTGGGTCGGGGGGACCTGTCCCCATCTTTCATGCCTCAAACTTCCCCAGCACAGAGTGGTTTAAACCTCTTCCTGAGCCCCACTGACCCTCTGGGCTTCTAGAAGCTGTTATTAGCCAGGTAGTACCTGCCCTCCTGGTGGGGACAGAGGGACATGAGGGACGGGCCACGGACAGGGACCCGGGTGGAGGGTGGGTGGGTGGCTGGCACCCTGTCTGGAAAGTGGGAGTGGTTAATCTCCAAGGGTCACGCCCCCTCCGAGAGCGTGCTGGAGCCAAGTTCCTCTTCTGCGGACAGTCACCTTACAGACATCAGCCCTGGGCTTCCTATGGGGCTTCCTCCCCGTCCTGTGACCGCAAGACACCATGACTCTTACCCCCCAGATGCTGCCATTGCTGCTGCTGCCGCCGCTGTGGGCCGGTGAGTGGGCTGAGGGGAGAGGGCCGGGCGGGCGGGGGCTGCCACTGACCCCTGATTTCCCGCAGGGTCCCCGGCTCAGGACACAAGATTCCGGCTGCAGGTGCAGACGCCCGTGACGGTGCCGGAGGGCCTGTGTGTGTCCGTGCCCTGCAACTTCTCTCACCCCCACGTCCAATACACTGACAAAGACCCAGCTCACGGCTACTGGTTCCGGGAAGGGGCCAATACACAGCGGGATGCGCCAGTGGCCACGAACGACCCCAATCGGGAAGTGCAGCGGGAGACCCAGGGCCGATTCCTCCTCCTCGGAAACCCCCGGGGCTACGACTGCTCCCTGGGCATCAGAGACGCACGGAGAAGTGACTCAGGGACGTACTTCTTTAGGGTGGAGAGAGGGCATTATGTGAGATACAATTACGTGCCAATGAAATATAATTTCAAACCCAAGCAGCTCTCTCTGCATGTGACAGGTAAGGGAGGGGACACGCATGGGTCCTAAGGGCCCCCGGGGCAGGTCCGGGAGGGGACCCCTGATCTCCATCCTGGCTGGGGAGGAAAGGGCTGGCCTGAGGTACACTCAGGGCCGGGGCCTCTGTCTCTCTTCCCCGCAGCTCTGACACGGACACCCGACATCCACATCCAGGGGCCCCTGGAATCTGGCCAGCCCAAGAACGTTACCTGTAGCGCGCCCTGGGCCTGTGAGAGGGGGACACCCCCCACCTTCTCCTGGATCGGGGACGCCCTCGCCTCCCCGGGCCCCAGGACACACTTCTACTCCGTGCTCACCCTCACCCCGGGGCCCCAGGACCACGGCACCAAGCTCACCTGCCGAGTGACCTTCCCCGGAGCTAACGTGAGCACAGACAGCACCATCCAGCTCAGCGTGTCCTGTGAGTGCCAGGCCAGGACGCCAGGGTCCCCGAGGGCCGTGGGTGCTGGGGTGGGGGGAGGCGGGGTCAGGAATCCTGGGGAGGAAGGGGAAAAAACCATACAACTCCACCCTTTTGCTATTTCTGAAGCTTCTGGGAGAATAGGGCCAGGCCTCCTCTTCCCGTCTCTGAAAACGGTTATGTCTGTCTGTCCAGATGCCCCCCAGAGCCTGACCGTCAGTGTTTTCCGGAGCGAAGGCACAGGTAGGCCGTGCCCTCTCCTCGCAGGCTCTGGGGGAAGGGGCGTCTGTCCCCGCCCCTCAGAGCAGAACGGGGGTTTTAGGACTCAGATGGGAGCGAGGCTCAGGCCAGGCGTGGGGGCCGCGGAGGTGGGAGACCCCCTCCCCGGCTCTTCGGCTCACAGACTGGCTTCCTCCCACGGCCGGCCCTGTCCCCGAGGGGTTTTGCAGGACCTCCACGCCTACTGGGCGTGCTGCTCCCGGGGGCGAGCGCTGTGTCCTCCTCCCAAATCTGTCCTGTTCCCTTAGGGTCTGGACCCTGCCTCTTCCCGCAGACTCCCTCAACACTCAAATGATCTCATTTAAAATAGCGAGCATAGGGGCGCCTGGGTGGCTCAGTTGGTTAAGCGGCCGACTTCGGCTCAGGTCATGATCTCACACTCTGTGAGTTCGAGCCCCACGTTGGGCTCTGTGCTGACAGCTCAGAGCCTGGAGCCTGCTTCAGATTCTGTGTCTCCCTCTCTCTCTGCCCTTCCCCTGCTCACTCTCTGTCTCTATGTCTCTCAAAAATAAATAAACATTAAAAAAAAATTAAAATAGCGAGCATAAAGCGTGTCGGTCGGCTCAGGCTGCCATCACGAAATACCGCGGACTGAGCGCTTAAGCCTCAGACATTTATTCCTCACATTTCCGGAGACTGGAAAATACAAGGTCAAGGCTCCGAGGTTCCAGCCAAGACGCTTCCCTGGGAGAGCTCACTCCCGGCGAGGCGGCCGTTTTTGTGCCGTGTTTTCTCTCCTGCGCCTGAGAGAGAGAAAGCTCTCTGGGGCACCTGGGTGGCTCAGGCAGCGGGGTGTCCGGCTTCAGTTCAGGTCATGATCTCTTTGCTCGTGGGTTCGAGGCCTGCGTTGGGCTCAGAGCCCAGAGCCCGCTTCAGATTTCATGGCTTCCTCTCTCTCTGCCCCTTCCCTGCTCATTCTCTCTGTCTCTCAAAAATAGATAAACATTGGGACGCCCGGGTGGCTCAGTTGGTTGAGCGGCCGACTTCGGCTCAGGCCATGATCTCACGGTCTGTGAGTTCGAGCCCCGCATCGGGCTCTGTGCTGACGGCTCATCAGAGCCTGGAGCCTGCTTCCGATTCTGTATCTCCCTCTCTCTCTGCCCTTCCCTTGCTCACGCTCTGTCTCTGTGTCTCTCAAAAATAAAAATAAATAAATAAATAAACGTTAAAAAAAAACTTAAAAAAAAAGATACAAAAAAATAGATAAACATTAAAAAAACAAAAAGAAAGCTCTCTGGGGGCTCCCCTTATACGAACACTAATCCCACCCCGAGGTCCCTACTCCATGACTTCATCCAACCCTCTCACCTCCCAAAGGCGCGTCCAAACACCTCCAAACACCACCGTGTTGGGGGTGAGGGCTCGGACATCGGGCTTGAAGGGAACACATTCCAGTCCGTAGCAAAACTAGGAATAAGAATACAATACTGTTCGGCACCCGTGTATCTCCTCTTTTGGTTAGCTTTCCAAGCATAATCTACGCATCTCCATTTAAAAACACACACACACACACGTACACACCGTACTGTATACACCGCTCTACGTCTTTATTCTTTTTTTAAGTTTTTATTCAAATTCCGGTTAGTTACCGTCCAGTGTAATATTAGTTCCAGTGTCTGAAATAGTGATTCGACACCTCCGTACGTCACCCGGTGCTCATCCTTAATCCCCATCACCTGTTTCCCCCATCCCCCACCTCCCCTCCAGTAACTCTGACTCTATCGTTAGAGTCTGTTTCTTGGTTTGTCTCTCTCTCTCTCTCTCTTTTTTTTCCCTTTGCTCTTTTGTTTTGCTTCTGCAATTCCACATACGAGTGAAATCGCACAGTATCTGTCTTTCTCAAACTGACTGATTTCACTTCGCTATTATTTTTTTAATGGACTTTTCACGGTGGAGTCATTTTAGGTTTACACAGCACAGTTTCCATAAAGTCCTCACCTAGCTTTACTTGTCGTTAAAAGTCTTACACCGCCATGATGCGTCTGCCCCAACTAGGTGACATTAGTACCTTACTGTCTACGAGTACGCAGACACCTTCTTCATTCTTACTGATGGCCGCATGGCCTTCTCACTGGAAGTATTACAATACAAAGTACTTAATTAGTCCCCATGGGTGGAAAGCCGTGGTATTTTCGGACTTGTGTTAAGACAAATAATATTGCAACAATTAACGTGTACAAACATTCCCCGTGTGTGTACATGTATCTGGAAGATAATTGTCTTGGGAAGAAAAGTCTCGGATCGAAGGGTGTGTTTGCAATTTCTACAGATGCTGCCAGATTGTGTGGCGGGGAAGTTGCTCTCTTTACAACCCCAACCCGCTGACCGTTTTCATCCTTGCTGCTCTCTTAAGTGAATCCGTTGCCATTTTAATTGAATGATCATTTTGTAAACGACGCTGTGTAGCTTTCATTCCGTTTAAGAATCATTGGTGTTTCTTTGTGGGCTTTTTCTTAGTGATTTGAAGAAGCGCTTTTTATATGAAGGAAATCAGTCGTGTGTTAGTCGAAAGGATTTATTTGCAGCCGAATACCGGCCTCCTTGACGTAGCATGTGGTGACTTGTTGGGCGAAAACATGCTTTTTTTTGAGGGGAAGTGTTGCCCTCATTGGCTTTCTGGAGTTGGCTTGTGCTGGCAGGCGGGACCTGATTGTGTCCATGTGTCCTCAACTCTGGATTCAGTGACGTCTAGTTGGGTGCGTGAAATTGGCCAGGAGGGAAGTATTTACACCAAAGAAGTTGGTAAATGCCACAATTCAGGGCTTTTTATCCCCCCCCCCAATGAGCTGGTTGTAAAACATTGACCGGTAAACCGAATTTATGTGTGCCAACATTTCCTTTCAAACCTCTGACTTTCCCTAGTCTAATATTATTTTTTTAATCTCCAGAAACCTCATATGTAAACACTCGGAAACATACACGTCCACTCAAGCCTTACAGGACTCACTGATTTCACACCCCAGCCGTAGATGCACTTTCTGTGCCTGCCTCCCGCAACTGCCCTGCCCTGCCAGCATCATCCTCCAACCAGCTCCCAGCCCCTCTCACGCTCCGCTGCAGCCTCTCCTCCTCCAGGAAGCCCTCCCTGCCCTGACAGACTGACTGAACTCCCGTCCTCAGGGCTCCCTCCACACAACGGACTCCTGCCACAAAACACATCACAGTGGTCCTGGGGTATCTCACTCCCAAGACCGTGAACTCTCAGACCCAACGAAACGAGACGGGTCTTAGTGAACTGAGCAAAAGACAGAACGGCCAGGTTCTTAGAGGCAAATCTGGGATCTGCGTTGGCACAGATGGCCGAGGTAGGGGCGTGGGAAACAAGGTGGTTCAGACGAATGCACGAGGGACTCTTGGAAAGGCTGCAGTGCCTACTCCCAGCTCTGTCCCCTTGGGCTGACCCCAAACGTAAGAGCCCGTCACACAGCGGAAGAGAAGAAACAGACTTAAACGATGTGAGGAAAAGAGAGACAGAGACAGAGACAGAATACCCCCGGTGAGGGCCGGAGCTTAACTTTCTCTCTGTCTTGCCAGCACCTGAAGTTCTGGGCAACGGTTCGTCTCTCCCCGTCCAGGAGGGTCAGTCCCTGCACCTGGTCTGTGCTGACGACAGTAACCCCCCCGCCCAGTTGAGCTGGACCCGGGGAAGCCTAACCCTGAAGCCCTCACAACCCTCACATCCTGGGGTCCTGCGGCTGCCCCGGGTGGAACTGGGGGACCATGGGAAATACGTCTGCCGAGCTCAGCACCTGCTGGGGTCCCTGGAGGCGTCCCTGAACCTCCTCGTGAAGAGTGAGTTGGAACACACTTGGGAAGGATGCCTGGGTCCCGGGGAGGTGGGGCTCCTCTGATCCCTCTCCTGTCGTCCCACAGACCCCCCGAAGCTGTTCGGCCCCTCCTGCTCCTGGGAGGCTGAGGGGCTGCGCTGCACCTGCTCGGCTCAATCCCAGCTGCTCCCCTCTCTGCGCTGGCGGCTGGGGGAGGGGCTGCTGGAGGGGACTGACAGCAATGCCTCCTTGACCGTCACCTCTAGCTCCGCGGGGTCCTGGGCCCACAGCAACCTGAGCTTCAACGAGCCGCTGGGCTCCAGCCTCAGACTCAGCTGCGAGGCCAGGAACGCACACGGGGAACAGAGCGCCGTGGTGTTGCTGCTGCCAGGTCAGGGGGCTGTGCCGGGGTGGGGGAAGGGTGAGGCCTGGAGGAAGGGGGGTGCAGGAGGCAGGATCCTAGAAGGCATTGAGCTGACATGGACTCTGGGCCAAGGGGCACTAGAGGTCAGACTCACCTGAAGGTTGGTGGGGGAGGGGCTGGGGAACAGGAGGCTGGGATCCCATAGCAGGGCAGGGGACCGAGGACCCAGTCCTAGATAGAAGTGGGGACACCCCGGGGTCGTGGATTCCAGAAGGCTGGATGCTCAGGTGCCTGCCTCACGGTGCTGGAGTTTACCCCGGGTGCCTCTTACCTGCAGGGAGACCAGGGCCCAGGACGGGTGGGCTTCAGGGGGCGATCGCGGGAGCTGGTGTCACCGCCCTGCTCGCTCTGTGCCTCTGCCTCATCGCCTTCTTCATGTAAGTGGTGGCTCTGGTCTGGGCGAGGGCCTCATGAGTTTGGGCGGGGAGGGGTCTCAAAAAAAAATCTCCCGAACTCAAGGCCCAGAGCTGGAGGGGCGCAGTGCGACAGGAATTTAGCCTCCTGACCCCTCAGCCAGCGGTCTGTTCCCCATTCGGGGTGGTCGCCGTGGCCCAGGAGGGAACGTGTGTTCTCCTCCCGGTCTCTGCGGCCCGACAGTTGCCTCAGTCATCTTTCCAGGCTCCCAGCAGGGGGCCAGCCTCGCTGAAAGGCCCCGATCTCTCTCCGCAGAGTGAAGACCTCCAGGCGGAAATCGGCGCCCCGGGGTGATGTCGGCCCCACGCTGAACACCGTCTCCCAGGTGAGCGGCGCGGGCAGCTTTCCACCCAGCGCGCTGGGCCGGGCCCTGAGCTGGTTCCCTCGGCTCACCAAAGGACGGGTCCCTCCCCGATGCCCCCAGATTTGGTACTCCCTCAGGATTTCCAGCCTCTTTCAGCTCAAAGACCTGAGAGCCACCTTTTCCTCTCCCGCCCATCTCCCTTTCAGCAAAGCTTTTTCTCACTTAGCGTCTTCTCTGCTCCCTCCTGGGGCACTGGCCTTGCCCTCCCCGACTCCACACCTCCTCCCAAGCTTTGGGCAAGAAATTCCCCCAAACGGCTGTGGCCCCTGTGCCTGCCCCCCACTGTCTAGAGCAGTGCGGCCCAACAAAAATATAATGTGAGCCATGCGCGTGGCTTAAAAGTTACTAATGGTCACATTTAAAATGTAAAGAGGGGCACCCGGGGCGCTCAGTCGGTTAAGTGTCCGGTGACTTTGGCTCAGGTCAGGATCTCATGGTTTGTAAGTTCAAGCCCCACGTGGGGCTCTGTGCCGACAGCTCAGAGCCTGCAGCCTGCTTTGGATTCTGCGTCTCCCTCTCCCTCTGCCCCTCCCCCCTCGTGCTCCGTTTCTCTCTCTCTGTCTGTCAAAAATAAATAAACGTTAACAAAGTTTTTTAAATAGAGAGAAGCATGAGATCGATGTTAATATCATGTTTGTTTAACCCAGGATATTCAAACTGTTCCTTCCCCATCACAGCATCGGTAATCAGTGCACAGATTTTCAAGGAGATAGTTGGCAATCTTCTTTCTTCTTCCTTTGGTACCAAGGCTTTGAAATCCAGGGTTTCTTTCGCTCTCATGGCATACCTCCGTGCGGACTTGCCGTGACTCACGGACTCGGCAGCCGCGTGTGGCTAGGAGCTACCGTATTGACACGTATTTTACACAATTTCCTCGGGCTGGTGTTCTGTGATCTGTCCCCTGCCGAGTTCTCCAGCCCACTTCCTGCCCCTGCCCTCAAAATGAGCTCCCCGTTGGGGCGCCTGGGGGGCTCAGTCGGTTGAGTGTCCGACCTCGGCTCAGGTCATGATCTCCCGGTTTGTGGGTTCAAGCCCCGCATCGGGCTCTGTGCTGACAGCTCAGAGCCTGGAGCCTGCTTCAGACTCTGTGTCTCCTTCTCTCCCTGCTCCTCCTCCACTCACACTGTGTCTCACTCTGTCTCTCAAAAATAAATAAATACCAAAAAAGAGCTCCCTGTCGCCCGGCAAGGCTCCTTCTCTGTGACTCCATGCGTGTGCATGCATGATTTCCTCTGTCCTCCCATCTGCACCAGCCAGACCCTTAATCGTTTTTCAGGCTCCAGTTTAGGTAAATATTCCCCTGCCCTATGCAGGCAAACTGTCATCCTGCGCTCCCTGTCCCCAGCACCCTGGGAGCCCCCGGGCAGGGTGGGGGGGTGGAGGGGCGGTGAGGCGGGCCTCCTGAAGGCCTCGGTGAGTCTTACCCACACCATAGCACCTTGCTTCTGCCCACCAAATCACAATGTGCAACTAGATAATTTGCACGCACGCGCGCGTGTGTGTGTGTGTGTGTGCGCGCGCGCGCGCGAGACTATGACACCATCTCCTTGCCCTGCCAGGCTGTCTGAGGTCAGAGCTGGTGTGTCCTAAAGGATTTCTTGGGGCGTCTGGGTGGCTCGGTCGGTTGAGCGTCCAACTTCGGCTCAGGTCATGATCTCGCGGTTCGTGAGTTCTGTGCTGACGGCTCAGAGCCTGGAGCCTGCTTCTAATTCTGTGTCTCCCTCTCTCTCTGCCCCTCCCCCACTCATGCTCTGTCTCTCTCTGTCTCAAAAATAAATAAACATTAAGAAAAAAAAGGATTTCTTGACCTTCCTCACTCTGTCTGCTTCCACATCCGTAGAATGAGGGTAACAGTTAGATCATCCACAGGGGAGTGGGGGGATTTGCAAGGAATCCATGTCATTATAATGAAAATTCGTTAAAGCTACAAATGAATGACTGAGCAGATGAATGAACGAATGAATGCTGAGGAAATGGGCATGACGCGGATAAATGGGTAAGCGTCCCTCAAGCCCCTACTTCCCTTCTCCAGACCCAAAGGCCAGCTCTGACGCCTTTCTCTTGTCCCTCTCAGGATCACCGGAACAAATCCTGGCCAGACAGTCGGTCAGACCCCCTGCCCCCGGGCGCCGCTGCCTTCCCCTCAGAGAAGGATCAGGACCTCCACTACGCCTCCCTCACCTTCCACGGGCTGAGGCTGCACAACTCTCAGGACCCGGAGACCACCGAGTATGCAGAGATCAAGACCCAGAAATGACGACCCCGCCCACGGCACCTTTCCGGAGCCCAGACGGGGCATCTCTGAGGACATGCGTGTCAGGCACTGATTCTTTACTTTTATTTTAAAATTTTTTTAATTTTTATTAAAATTTCCCTTTGAGAGAGAGCGACAGAGACACAGCACGAGCGGGGGCGGGGCAGAGAGAGAAGGAGACACAGAATCCGAAGCAGGCTCCGGGCTCTGAGCTGTCAGCACAGAGCCCGACGCGGGGCTTGAACCCACCTACCGTGAGGTCATGACCTGAGCTCAAGTCAGATGCTTAACTGACTGACGGAGCCGCCCAGGCGCCCCAGTCAATCGGTTTCTCAATGTAACTCTAGCAGGAGATATTTCACAATACATGTATCTAACAAAGGACTCACCCACAGTATAAAAAGAATAGATAAGGATCTTCCAAAAGTCAGGAAGGAAAAGGCAGATGACCCGATAAAAAGGCAAGACTGAATTCAAAGGGCCGATTAGCAGATAGAAAGGTGTTTCACGTCAGTAGTGGGTCAAGGAAACGCAAACAAACACCCCAATGCTGTGGCACCTCACGGCCACACGGCCACCGCAGTGGCTAAAATAAGAAAAACAATATCAAGGGGCGCCTGGGGGGCTCAGTCGGTTAAGCGGCCGACTTCAGCTCAGGTCATGATCTCGCGGTCTGTGAGTTCGAGCCCCCCGTCGGGCTCTGTGCTGACGGCTCAGAGCCTGGAGCCTGCTTCCGATTCTGTGTCTCCCTCTCTCTCTGCCCTTGCCCTGTTCACGCTGTGCCTCTATGTCTCTCAAAAATAAATAAACATTAAAAAAAAAATTTAAAAGACGGTAGATTTTTATGTTGTTTTGTTTGCCACAATAAAAACAAGGAATATATATAGTGGTCACCGAGGGGCTGAGAGGCTGGGGAGTGGGTTGGCAGTTGACATTTAATGGATACAGAATTTCAGTTTAGAAAGTTCTAGGGATGCATGGTGGCGATGGTTGCACAATATGAATGTACGTAATGGCACTAATTGTACACTTAAAAAATATATTTTACCCCAATAAACATGTTTCTCTGGGGGCACCCGACCGGCTCAGTCGGAACAGCCTGTTACTCCTGATCTCAGGGTCGCGGGTTTGAGTTCCACGTTGGGTGCAGAGATTACTAAGAAATAAATAAATAAATACACTTAAAAATTTTTTTTTCTTATGGAATATCAAGTGTGCTTCAGCAGCACATATGCAAAACTCGTGACGATCCAGAGAACATTCTTAGCACGGCCCCCGCACGAGAGTGTCGAGGGTCGGTGAGGATGCGGAGTCCCTGGAACTCTCACACGTCGCTGGGCCGGGCTGGGGAGTGAGAATTGGTACAGCCATCTGGAAAAATCTATGTCACTCTCTACTCACCCCGAGTGTGCGAGCCAACAATTTCGCTGCGAGGCGTGGGTCCGACAGAAGCGTGTAAAAACATTCACCGAATGTGTGCGGTGAAGTTCGCGGCAGCTGTGGTTGCCAACGGCTAAAAAATGGAACCTGTCCAGATGCCCCCCGGGGCGGTAAGACAGGAAGAGAGACTGCAGAGTAGTCATGTAGGAAGAGATAAATAAAACCCCACACCACAGGGGAGAATCTTACACACATAATGTGGGTGCAAGAACGCAGACACAGAGTTCCCTGCTACGGGAGAGTCTTGTTGTAAGGTTAGAAACAGATAAACTGGTCTTTGGTGTGAGAAGTCAAGATACTGGTTACTGTTGACGGGGTAGTGACTGGAAGGGGACAGTGGGGATGTCCTGGGGGTTCCAGGTGACATCCGTGTCTTGATCTGGGTCCTAATTGCTCAGATGTGGTCACTCTGAAACACATTGAGTAACACATTTGTGACTTGTGCCCTTTTCTATATGAGTAGTACTCTTGAACAAAATTTGTGTTTTCTTTTCCTTCCTTCCTTCCTTCCTTCCTTCCTTCCTTCCTTCCTTCCTTCCTTCCTTCCTTTCTTTCTTTCTTTCGAGAGACAGAGGCAGTGTGAGTGGGGGAGGGAGGGAGAGAGAGAGAGACTCCCAAGCATGCACCGTGCTGCCAGCCCAGAACCCAACCTGGGGCTTGATCTCACGAAACGAGGAGATCGTGACCTGAGCTGAAACCAAGAGTCAGATGTTTAACGGAGCCATCCAGGTGCCCCTACATTCCCATTTTTAAAAAACGTGTCCCAAGGCAGGGACAGCGCTACGTCTGGCCCTATGTCTTCAGAGCCCAGGCTTGGACACAGCACACGTGGTGGGCTCGGGAAATCTCCGAAATGCCTTGCACTCGAGTGCAAGGGGACGAGGGGCATGGGCCCCGCTGGGGCCTTCAACTTGTATTTCCAGCCCAGGGCTCTCTCTCCCAGACTCTAAATCCCTATGTCTTCCTGGACATCTCTCCCTGAAGGACCACAGCCTCCTCACTTTCAATGCGTCCCAAACTGGCTCTGTGTCTTCCCTCAAGTCGGCTTCTCCCTTCGGTTCACCACCCGAGACGTGGGAATGTCCACCCACCCGCTCGGTGCCTGCGATCTCTTCGAGGAGGGCCTCGTACTCCTGTGCCTGTAGTAGCTGCAGCTTCCCACCGGGGCCCGACTTCTGGAACGGCACTCGGCGGGATCTTGCAAAACAGGTCTCTTCCCCTTCTCCGAACTCACCAGCCCCCAATTTAGGGTTTTCTCTGCCTGTTCCCCTGAGAGGCCACTGTCTGAACGACTTCCTGAATCTGGCGACTTTGCATCCTCCTCTCGCCCACTGAAGGCTGTGAGGTCCCCTCGGCCATGGTGTAAAGTGTCTCCAAGTTCCACTAGTACTCAAGGCCCAACTTCCAGCAAGAAACCTTCTTCCACTCCTTCCTGCTACCTTGGGGATATCAGGGGAAGATTCTGGAACTCCCTCCCTGGAGCCCCACAGACCCCGTGCGTCTCTCCACCACAGTTTAATTGCAGGATCTAGAGACCATCTACATGATCTTCACGAAGGCGCTAGGGGAGAGCAGTTGAATGTTTAAGGCCCTCCATAATAGCCAAAAGGTAGAAGCAACCCAAATGTCCGTCACCGGATGAATGAACAAAATGTAGTCTATGCATGTCATGGAATTTTATTCAGCCATAAAAAAGACCAAAGCCCTGATACATACGACATGCATGAACCTCAAAAATATATTAAATGAAAGACACTAGACACAAAGGTCGCATGTTGTATGATTCCGTTTATATGAAATATGCGAAGTAGGTGAATTCATAGAGGCAGAGAGCAGACAAGGGGCTGCCAGGGGCTGCGGAGAGGAGGGAAGGGAGCGTGACTGTTTTAATGGGTATAGGGGTTTCTTTCTGGGGTGATAAAAATGTTCTGGAATCAGACAGAGATGGAGGTTACATGACATTGTGCAATGTGAATGTACTAAATGCCGCTGAACTGTTCATTTTGAAACCATTAATTTTGGGGCTCCTGAGTGGCTCCGTCGGTAAAGCATCCAACTTCAGCTCAGGTCATGATCTCATGGTTCAGGTTGTGAACTCATGGTTCACGAGTTCGAGCCCCCTATTGGTCTCAGTGTTGTCAGTGCAGAGCCCCCCCTCCCTCTCTGCCCCTTCCCTGATCCCTGTCTCTCTCTCTCTAAAGAAATAATTTAAAAATCAATTAATTAATTAAGTTTAAATTTCATTAATTTTATGTCACATTAATTTCCCCTTGATTAAAAAAAAATAATTTACATTCTTCAAAGTCATTCTGCCAGGATTTGAATGCCTGCCTCACCACTTAACCTCTGGCTGTTCCCACCTGCTCCTCCATCAGGTGAGGCTAACATTACTCCCTAGCTCACTTAGTGGTTTTGAGAATTACAGGGAATTAATGCCCACAGGCTGGCGCTGTGCCCAGTGTGCGGTGAGCGGCCCCGGGAGCCTGGTCATGGTCAAAGTCCACTCAGCCAAGGGCCAAACGCTGCCCAGGTAATCATTCTACTGGCTGAACAACCTCTAGGCTTCAACCTGTGTAGACACGCGATGTCAAACTCTCCACCCACGCCCAGATTGAGCGGGCAACTCCGTGGTCCCAGAGAAAGACCAGCGAGGTTCAAGCGAGCAGACAGGAAGTCTAAGGCGTATTTCAAGTCTTCACCGTCAGGGGTCAGTTTCACTTCCACCTCTCTCAGTGCCCATTCCCGTGCGTCATCAAGTTCCCGCTTCGTCCCCTCCCCTGCATCCCCAGATCAGGTCTCCCTTGACCTCTCCCCCGACTCTCAGGCCACTGACACAGCCGCCTCCCTGGCCTCTGGGTTCCCCATCAGCCGATCTGTCTCTCACTTGCTAACTGCCCTGCCCCTTTCCCTCCATATGAAGTGTCCACGCCAATGAGGGCTCCTCAAGAATTTCCACAATGCCACAGTCACCTGCCTCACTCTTCTCCCTCAGCCACCACCCCTCACACATCTCGGCCACATCCCTGCCGCTTCCTGAACATCCCCAGCCCCTTGTGCTCTCCCTGCTTTATTCACAAGGTTCCATCTCACCGTGATATTGTCCCCTTTCTCCATCTTCATGGCACACACTTCCCCTTCGAGATCTGGCTCAAATACCACCTCCTCAGACAAGCTGAATTTCCTACCTGACCTCCACCCCCAACCCCGCATTCTCCCATGAGTTGGGTTAGGGCATTGTTTCCCAATCCCATCGCTATTGGTATGTGGGTCTTAGGGGCTGAATCATGCTCCGTTGGGGGGGGCTGTCTCGTGCATTGTGGGATATTAAGCAGCAGCCCTGGTCTCTACCCACAAGACGCCAGGGGCTTCCCACACCTACTTTTGACACCCGAAAACGTCTCCAGACATTGCCAAATGTCCACGGGGGGTGCACAAGTGTCCCCCGTTGAGAACCACTGGGTCAGGGCTGACCTCCTATGCACTCACACATACAGAACGACCAACGACTTTCTCCAGTTCTTCTTTTCAAGGTTACCACAGACACCACTGGACTCCAGGCCAGTTACAAAACAATTCAGTACATTTCAGAAGCTTTACATCACGTTTCCAAGGAGAGCCTTGGGAAATCTCTGTTTTCTCCCCGTTTCTTTATTTTCTATACTTTGCCTCATGCCCATGATATGATGGGAATTCTTCTTCCAAGAGGAAGAAGATACATACAGTTCCTGCCTCAGAAAAGCTCAAGTTCATGGGTAGGGTTTGAGGAAGGGACAGAAATACAGTGTGGGGACACCTGGGTGGCTCGGCTGGTTAAGCATCCGACTTGGGCTTGGGTCATGAACTCATGAGTTTGAGCCCTGCATCAGGATTCATTTGAGTCTCTGCTTGGACACAGTGGGGACACCTGGGTGGCTCAGCTGGTTGAGCATCCGACTTGGGCTTGGGTCATGAACTCATGAGTTTGAGCCCTGCATCAGGATTTATTTGAGTCTCTGCTTGGAACTCTCTCTCTCTCTCTCTCTCTCTCTCTGCTCCTCCTCCACTTGCAGGCACACACTCTCTCTCAAAATGAGTAAATAAACTTAAAATCAAAAAACCACAGTGTGATGAGGCTCCTATAAAGATGGACGTGAGGCATGAAACCAACAAGCAGAGCCCACCGTCTGAGGACCCGGGGGCAAAAGCTCTGACCTCTGCCTCGCGGGTGAGAAGAGGGTCCGAAAAAGCTTTGCAGGGGCCGCTGGGTAACTCAGTCGATTAAGCGTCCCAACTCTTGATTTTGGCTCAGGTCATGATCTCACAGTTCATGGGTTCAAGCCCCACATCAGGCTCTGTGCTGACGGTGCAGAGCCTGCCCGAGATTCTCTCTCTCCCTCTCTCTCTGCCCCTACCCCACTCGTGCTGTCTTTCTCTAAATAAATTAATAAATAAATGTTATTTTAAAAAAAGAAAGAAAAAAAAAGGGAAAGCTTTTCAGAGGAAACCCCTTTCAAGCCACGCCAGGAGGGACGAGCGGGAGTCGGCCAAGCAGAGGAGAGGGGACACAGCCTGGGGAGTGAGAACATCAGGCCCAAGGAAGTGAGAAACGACCTGGCAGCTTTGGGGCAAGAGCAGTCTGTCTGCACTAGCTGGAACGTGGGGCGCAGGAGACAAGATTAATTTCCTCCCAGAAACCCTGGCTGGGGTCTGCTCTCCAAGGGCCCTGTCTCCAGGCCGAGGAGGCTGGACTTCATCCTTCAGTCTGCTACATTAAAAAAAAAAAAAAAAAATGAACCTGAGGCACCTGGGTGGCTTCGTCAGTTAAGTGTCCGACTTTGGCTCAGGTCATGATCTCATGGCTCATGAGTTCAAGCCCCACATTGGGCTCTGGGTTGAGGGCTCAGAGCCTGGAGCCTGCTTCGGATTCTGTTTCCCTTTCTCACTCTGTCCCTTCCCTGCTCAAGTACTCTTTCTCTCTCTCTCTCTCTCTCTCTCTCTCTCTCTCTCTCTCTCTCTCCCCCTCACAAATACGTGGAAATTAAAACAACATGCACCGAAGCAACAGTTGGGTCAATGAAGCAATCACAAGGAAAACCAGAAAATACTGCAGACGAATGAAAACTAAAATACAGCCCGCCAAAATTCATGGGACGCTGGGAAAGCAGTGAATAGATTCAGAGAGAAATACAAAGCCGTAAACGCTTATGTTAAAAGGAAGACGGATTTCAAATAAACTGCCGAACCTTACATATTAAGGAACTAGACAAAGAAAACTAAACTAAGCCCCAAGCTAGCAGAAGGAACGAAATAATAAAGATTAGAATGGAGATGATGAAAGAGAATAGAATAACAATCAAGGAAATCAACAAGACCAGAAGTTGGTTCTTTGAAGAGATCAACAAAATTGGCCAACTTTTAGCTACATCCGCTAAGAAAGAAAAAGACTCAAATTACAAAATGAGGGATAAAAGTGAGGCTATTGCTACCGATTCTACAAAAATAAGAAAAGATTACAAGAGAGGACTATGATCAATTGTACGTCAACAAGTTGGGTAACCTAGGTCAATGAATACGCTCCTAGAAACACACAATCTAGCAAGACTCGATCATGAAGAAATTAAAAATCTGATAGACCTATTAACTAGTAAGATTGAATCGGGAATCAAAAACTTTCCGACAAAGAAAAGCTGAGGACCAGAAAGTTTCATGGGGGAGTTGTACCAAACATGTAAAGAATTAGGGGCACCTGGCTGGCTCAGTGGGTAGAGTGTGTGGCTCTCGATCTCAGGGTTGTAAGCTGAAGTTCCACACCGGCTGTAGAGATTCCTTAAAAATAAAATCTTTAGGGGCGCCTGGGTGGCTCAGTCGGTTGGGCGGCCGACTTCGGCTCAGGTCATGATCTCATGGTCTGTGAGTTCGAGCCCCACGTCGGGCTCTGTGCCGATGGCTCAGAGCCTGGAGCTTGCTTCAGATTCTGTGTCTCCCTCTCTCTCTGCCCTCCCCCTGCTCACGTTCTGTCTCTATGTCTCTCAAAAATAAATAAACGTTAAAAAAAATAAAATCTTTAGAAAAATATAATAAATAAAGAAGAATTAATACCACCCCTTCTCAAACTCAAAATCAAAGAGGAGGGAATACTTCCTAACCATTCTATGAGGCCAACTTTGTCCTGATACCAAAGCCAGACAAAGACACTACAAGAAAATGAAACTACAGACCAGTATCTCTTAGAGATGGCACCAAAACTCAGGCAACAAAAGAAAAAGTAGATAAATTGGACTTGATGAGAATTGGAAATTTTCGTACATCTAATGACACTTTTGACATTGTGAAAAAGCAACCCATAGAATGGAAAAAAACGTTTGCGAATCAGATATCTGATGAAGAATTAACAGAGAATAGAAGGAGGTCCTACAACTCAACAACAAATACAACAAATACAACAAATACAATAACCCAATTTTTTTTAATGGTAAAAGAACTTGAATAAACATTTCTTCAAAGAAGATATATAAGTGGCCAGGAAACACATGAAAAGATGCTTAACATCACTAGTTCTTAGGGAAACGCAAATCAAGATCAGAATGAGACACCATTTTGTCCTCATTAGGATGGCTATTATCAAAACCAGAAAAAACAATGTTGATAAAGTTGCAGAGAAGTTGGGACCCTTGTGCATTGCTGGTAAGAGTCTAAAAGGCTGTAGCCACGGTGGAAAACAGTATGGAGGTTCCTCAAAAAATTAAACGTAGAATGACCGTATATGCAGTAATCCCACAGCGAGTATTTACCACTGACTGACAAGAGTAGACTCTTGGGGCACCTGGGTGGCTCAGTCGGTTGAGCGTCTGACTTTGGCTCAGGTCATGATCTCACGGTCACGGTGAGTTCGAGCCCCGCGTCGGGCTCTGTGCTGAAGGCTCAGAGCCTGGAGCCTGCTTCACATTCTGTGTCTCCCTCTCTCTCTGCCCCTCCCCCACTCATGCTCTGTCTCTCTCTGTCTCAAAAATAAATAAACATTAAAAACACAGAATCGGAAGCAGGCTCCAGGCCCTGAGCCTTCAGCACAGAGGCCGACGCGGGGCTCGAACTCACAGACCGTGAGATCATGACCTGAGCCGAAGTCGGCCGCTTAACCGACTGAGCCACCCTGGTGCCTCAAGAGTAGACTCTTAAATACAGAGCACAAAATTCTGGTTGCAAAGGGGAGGTGGGTGGGAGGATGAGTGAAATAGATAAAGGTGATTAAGATATACGCTTTATGGAGATGAACGCTGTGTGTGCACAGAATTGTTAAATAACTATACTGTACACCTAAAACTAATATAACACTGTATGTTGGTTATATTTCAATTAAAAAAAAAAGACACAGAACGGTACCCCTCAGGGATGTACAAATTAAAACTATAATAAAGTATCACTACACAAATACCAGAATGGCTAAAATTAAAGATCAGCTATTATCACCTGTTGGCAAGCATGGGAAGCATCCGTGACTCGTACGTTCCTGGCCCCAGTGTGAACTGGTTCATTCACTTTAGAAAATTCTTTCGCAGTATCTGAACAACTAAATATACAGCTAACGTGAAACTTGGAGTTCCTGTCCCCTAAGCCTGTTCGTGATTAAAGGAAAACTTGTTGATGAATATTAAGTATCCTCAATATTTCAAGCATGCAAGAAACCTGGCAAAAAAACACAAAACAACTCTGTCCACAGTGAAGTAGACAGACCATAAGCAAAACTTTAATTTAGTAGCAAAAGGTGTTTTGAAAAAAAATTTTTAAGTTTATTTATTTATTTTAAGAGAGAGGGAGACAGCTAGTGCACAAGGGTGAGCAGATGAGCCAGGAAGGGGCAAGAGAGAGGGGGCGGGAGAGAGAGAGAGAGAGAGAGAGAGAGAGGGAGAATAACATGCAGGCTCCACGCTGACAGCGAAGAGCCCTACCCAGGGCTTGAACCCACCAACCCTGAGATCACAACCTGTGCTGAAACCAAGAGTCAGAAGCTTAATCAACTGAGCCACCCAGGTGTCCCGAAAATGTTTTTTGAATGTTTATTTTTATTTATTTATAAGACAGAGAGCGCACAAGCAGGTGAGGAGCAGAGAGAGAGGTAGAGAGAGAATCCTAGGCAGGCTCCCGCTGCCAGCACAGAGCCACAGGTGCCGGGGTCCTTGTTTCGGCGAATCTACTGGGTCCACGAAGGACGGACGGTCAGGCGAAAGGAAGTGAGAGAGCCACGAGAGAGATGGAGTCTGATACCAAGCAGGCAGCCCTGGCAGTTCTGGCGTCTCTGCCCTGCCGGCCTCAGTGTCTTTATTTAAAGCTAGTGAGTGACATTACAGCAATGAGTGACAGTCCATCAGGAAGCAGAGTTTGAACAATAATGTGTTTTATCAGTAAAGCGGATTTCCTCAACCTTGCAAGTTGTTTTCAAGTTAATTAGCATATAAATTTAAGGCAGGGGGAGAGGACAGGAAGTTACCTAGGCCTGCCTATGCTAACTATCTATCAACAGGCCGGGAGTCATTCTGCCCATTCTTCCAACTACAATGGGGGAGGTGCAATCCATCCGGCAAGGACAGAATTCCCAATGCTTGTCCTCTGCTTGGGAATGCGTGAATTTACATAATAGGGGCCTAACATTTACACAGATCACACCAAGATCCAGCCAGCTCATAGCTGCTTCAACCACCTTCTCCACACAGGTAGGGGTCTCAACCCGTGAGCCCAGAACGGCTCCCAACATCTCCCCCCCTTTCTATTTTTTAAGTGCAAAGTATGTACTGGGCACATTCTAATAAGTGCTATAGGTTGCAAGGGCAAGTACAAAGCACAGATCTTTCCCATAGACTGTTGGGTACAGTTGAAAGGTCACACGAAAAACATCATAATTTTCTTAAATCATTATCTAGCCTCTATTTCCTACCACAGTCCTGACCCGAAATCTACGGCAATAATCACATTCCTGAGGGTCTGGCATCAGTCTAAATAGATCAAAATACATTCTAAACTCTATTGATTTCTTAGAGATTTTATTTCCATGATTCTCAACATTATTTACTATTAATAAAGTATGGCGGCATATGCTGGTTTAATAGGGGAGGAAGCTGTGGAGCCACTCCTATTTTTCTACGGCCCGTCTCCTTCAGGAGGATGTTAGGATAAATCTCAAATCAACACAGAGGCCCAGTGACCATATAGCCAGGTGTCGTGGTGACTCTTACTGCGACTGTGCCTGTCGTAGGTTGTTCCCCCCTGAGGAGTCTTACTCGTCTTTGGCTAACCAGCCCTCCCTCAGAGTCAGACCAGCCATTATTATGTTCTTGTCGTATTACAACCTGGCATTTGCTTCGAGGCACCCCCATCCACCGATGAGGGCCCCGCTCTAGGGCACTGCCTTATGGGCCTGAGTCTTCTCCTCAGGTACTGTCACCAGGGCCAGTATCTTCTGGTCTCCAACATCTCCCTTTTTTGTTTTTAAGAGCAAAAGTACGAAATTCTGTTGAAATAGATTTATGCTGCGGCTTAAAATTCTAAAGATAACAGGAAGTAACAATATCAGAATGGAAACTCCGATATTGATCATCATGGAAACAAAAAGTGATGAACGAAGTTGGAAAGATTATTATCCAGACCCCAGTATGTGCTTCTATACTTTATCCCAGGAACGTTCGGTCTGATTAAAATGTAAAGGAGTAACAAATCCACTTTGAGAGCATCACTGATCTCCTGGATGACTTGTAAACCATAATTATCATAACGAGGGAGAGTTAGCGTAACAGGAAGCATTATCTAAGGGGGTTGTTTAACAATTATTCTGGATTTTACATTAATATGTTTAGATATACAGTTAGTCAAAATGCAAGCAAAACAGGTAACAGAATAACTTCCATTTATAGTCAGGTCAATATTAAGCGTGCCCTGTGCAGTGGTGGAGATAAGAATTGCATAAGGCGCCTGTACACAAGCTTGAACATTATAAGAAGTTTTGTTGGTCGGGTCAAAGTGACCGGGCGAGCAGCAGCATCTAGGTCCTGGTGGGGGTGGTGCTAGTGTCCTGCGGGCTTGGGCTGTCCTAGTCAGGCGGCGGCTCAGTGGCTGGTAGCAGGGCAGAGGAAGGTGAGTCTTGTTTGGTGGTGGAGGCACAGAGGATTCCACATAGGGCTGGACTAGGCGCTCCGGAATCCACACACAAGCATACCCTGGCCCCCAGGTTAACACTACGTCTGGCCCCTTTCATTGGCCAGAAAGAAGATGTTTCTATTTAACCAGTGTTTCAGGCTTTTTCAGTAGGATTAGCAATGCAAATGTGAACATCCATCTGCCAAGGATCATTACGTCTCAGGCCTCTGGGGTTCCAATTGTTCTTTGCTATAGGGAATTACAAGGTTTGCCCCCTTTGTTAGCAAAGTAGCCAGCAGTGCCGGATAGGATGTAACTATCTTTCTGGGCGTAGAGGGCAGATGTAACCATTCTAAAGGTGCCTCCGGTTAAGCCTCATTAAAAGCCTGCAAAATCAAATCGGTTTTAAAGCTTGATCCACAAACCTTTTGACCTAGGGTGGGGGCTATTTTTCATGTCCTGAGGCAAAACGTTCCATCCGTACCTCTGAGAAGGCCGCTTAAGGTTCTCAGAAGGCAGGCTAAAGGCAAATCTAGGGCGATCTTCCCGATATAGGGGAATAGTGATAAAACAATCTTGTAAGTCTATTACAACAATTTGAAAACCGTTTGGAACAGCCACAGGAGAGGGGAAGCTGTCATCAAGAGTATTGCCACCATTTTCCCAGCCTTTGGATCAAGGGAGTAGGAATACTTTAGTCCGTCCGTCCTGACCATACATAAAATTCCCTTTTTAAAGATTTTTCCTTCACGAACCTTCTACAACTTGTCTTAGGCATTTAGATTTTGTCCAAAGCCATTTCTCTCCAAATAACCAGTCTTATTTAGAACAAAATCACTTTCTTCTACCTTCAGCAAATGTATATTTCTATTTCTTATATCTTTCTTTCATATCTCCTACTTTCTCATATACAGAGTTGTTTTCCTTATTTCCATCAGTCTTAAGTACACTTCGCAGAACTTTAACTGCTAGAAACCGTAGTCTCCAGTGAAAACTAAGTAGTAACCGATTGTGAACTCTATGTTATCAGAATTTGTTAGATGGCAAACTGAGGAATCCATTAAGCACAAAGCATGTTTTTCAACAGTTCCAAATATCCTTAGTTTTTGCAACAGGTCCAAAGCACAAACTTACATTTAGTAATTAGTGCTTCAGCTTCTTATCTCGTTAGATAGCCAATGATTTCAATTTCAAGTTCTCCTGCAAGCCAAACTCTTAACACTTTAGGTTACCAGGGACTTTGAAAGCTGTCTTAACATTTACCCATGAAAACTATGATGCAGACCAAGTTAACCATCACTTTCAGGCTTCCTTTTGCTAACAAATTGGAAGAGATAACGTGTGTTTGTTTGACCTTCAGTAAACCTTAGTAGAATAAAGTTTTATATTTAATGCTGATAGCTTTAAAGACAGATCCATTAAACTTAAATTCGTTTAAACACCAAATATGTTTCATTTACTATTTTAATCTTGGGAAGTTTGTTAAAACCTTAGGAAGTTATTATAAAGCGTATCCTAAATAGGATTATAGATCATTACAAATATTAAAACTTTATTTATTTAACCAAGGTGGCAGTAAAAGATCCTAACGGCCAATGTATAGCTTCATATAGCTGTTAGCAAAACCTAGCTCCCTTAGCATTGAGATGTTTTCACTGAGCCAAAGACCTGATAAAGATGAAACCTAAAGCTTTGGTTTTTCCATAGGAAAGAGAGAAGAAAAAAACCTTAGTTTACATTATCTTATCAAGAGCAGAATAGTCCAAGAAAACTTTGTGTTTTGAAAAGCAGAATTTCAACCTTATACCAGTGTACTTTCGAAATCCCATTCATCTCAACCTTAGTAGAATAAGATTTTATGATTTAAAAGACATGTCTATCTTGATAATGTTTTATCTATGTCCCCTTAAAAGTTTACCATTGTTAATTTTCTCCAGTGGAACCAGTGAGAATATTTAAAGTTTAAAGAGGCGTTTTTTGCCTTAGGACAGTGTGGAGAGGAGGGGGAAGGAAGGACAGGATGGGCGCAGCGGCCCAGAGGCTTGAAGGCAGACTGAAGCTCAGAGGGCAGAGAAAAGCGTTTCACATGGTCCTAAAGTCCGTCAGCTCAGACAGATGAGCAGATCGCCAACTTTGATTTTCTTTTGTTTTGAATTCTTTTGATGGAGGCCAAAAGGTTTTGTTCCTGTGATAAAGGCCAAAAGCTTTCTGTTTATGTTTCCTGTGCCCCCTGGAGTTTGTTTCTCAGTGAAGGCCGGTTTGACCTGCCTCATGAGACCAACACAAGAAGCCCTGAACTGAAAAGCCCCGGACTTAAACGAGCCAATCAGAAGAAGACACGGCCCTCCGGACTCAAACGAACAGAGAAGGGGCAGAGACAGCTCATGTAACCCTACAATGTTATAAAAAGAGAACTGAATCCCGAGTGTGGGGTCCTTACCCTAAAGGAGGCCACTGCGCTGGTGCTCTGGGTTTGGACCCTAGCTCGAGCTAGCTAATAAATCTCCTATGCTTTTGCAGCCTCGGCCTCTGGGACTTTCTCTTCTTGGGTATTTGGGTCTCGAACCCTTACAATTTGTTTTGTTTTCATTTGTTTTCCACTAGTGGAATTAGGCAGTCTATGTCGGGCCAGAGAGGACAAGGAAGTTCCCTGAAACAAAATGAGTTTCGGCAGCTGCTTGGGAATATTCCTTCAAATCTCTATCCCGAGGTAGACTAGCCAGAGTCAGTTAGCTCCAATCATCATAGTTACTAATCCAGGGAATGAATGAGAAGCCCTCACATATAGTTAGAGTAACCAGAGTATAGAAGGAGAAACAGTGCGAGAAAGAGAGTTTCTTATATTAGGCATAGGAAAAGTCCAATTGGTGTAAGCTGTAGGACTTTTAACCGGCTCAGTTTCCTCCTCCTCCCCATCCGTGTCTTTGCCTTAATAGGAGCTGGAGGGGATGAAGCTCCAGAAATTGCATCTACATCTGAATCTAAAGCTTCCTTTATGACAATCCATAATCATAAAATGTCGATAGGGACCTTCTGAGGTCCGTTGGTGACATAAAACTGCTTAATTTCATCTCCTACTTTACTCCATGTTTTTGAGTTGAGTGTGCCTTCCTCGGGAAGCCAAGGGCACTGCTCTTGAACAAAATGTAAAAAACGCACTACCTCTTGTTTTGAAACTTTAACGTCCTTCTTAATAAGGAGATTATGAATAATGTCAATAAAGAGTCTCCTTTCTTTAGACTCAGTATGGCCTTATTGCTTCTCAAAAGTTTAAGTTCTGACTTCTATACTGAGTCCTTTCTTTAAACTCAGTAAAGTCCTTTAAAAAGTTTCCATCAACGGGCCCTACCTATCTTATGCAGGGGGGGCCCGGACACCCTACAATGGACTCCTAACCTTTCTGAATTCTCAGAAGCCTCTATGAAAATGAAGTATTACCTCTGGGTCCCTGTTATACATGTTCGGGAATTTTCCAAAGAGGAAAGGTGTTGGCGACTCAGGAGACCTGCGTGGTTTCTGGAACCAGGCAGATGATTGCTTAACTTCTCATTCTATACTGAGTCCTCTTTCTTTAGACTCAGTATGGCACAATGCTTCTCAAAAAGTTTAAGTTCTGAAACTACCCACCACACTCACCTTGCCTGTCTCTACAAGGGGGTCTGCAGTACCCTTAGGTGGGGTCCTAACCGTCCCGACTATGTTAGAGGGAGTTGAGGGGAAAAGAAAAAAAAGAAAAAGGATTACCATCGTGCCCCACGCTGGGCGCTACCTGCCCGGGTCCTTGTTCCGGCAAATCTAGGGGTCCATGAAGGACGGATGGTCAGGCGAAAGGAAATGAGAGAGCCACGAGAGAGATGGAGTCTGATGACCAAGCAGATGCAATTCTGGCATCTCTGCCCTGCCGGTCTTTGTCTTTATTTAAAAGTAGTGAGTGAGGGGCGCCTGGGTGGCTCAGTCGGTAAAGCTGCCGACTTCGGCTCAGGTCATGATCTCGCGGTCTGTGAGTTCGAGTCCCGCGTTGGGCTCTGTGCTGACGGCTCGGAGCCTGGAGCCTGCTTCGGATTCTGTGTCTCCCTCTCTCTCTGCCCTTCCCTTGCTCATACTCTGTCTCTATGTCTCTCAAAACTAAATAAATGTTAAAAAAATTAAAAAAAAAAAAGTAGTGAGTGACATTACAGCAATAACAGGCCAGGAGTCATTCTGCCTATTCTTCCAACTACAGTGGGCGAGGTACAACCCGTCTGGCAAGGACAGAATTCCCAATGCTTGTCCTCTTCTTGTGAATGAGTGAATTTACATAATAGGAGCCCAAAGATTCCACGAGTCACACCAATATTCAGCCAGCTCATAACTGCTTCAACCACCTTTTCCACACAGGGAGGGGTCTCAACCCGTGAGCCCAAAACGGCTCCAACACACAGGCGGAGGTCTAACCCACCCTCTAACCTTGAGATCAAGACCCCAGCAGATATAAAATAGAGTAGGAAGCACAACAGGCTGAGCCACCCAGGCACTCCTGAAAAAAAATTTTTTTTAAGATTTTATTTTTAGGTAATGTCTACCCTCAACGTAGGGCCCCAACTCACGCCCCCTAGATCAAGAGTCCATGTTCCACCTGACTGAGCCAACCAGGTGGCCCATGAAAATGTTTAATGGCTAAGAAAGTGTTTAATGAGTGCAACGAGGAGCTAGAGCCAGCAGGGTCAGGGACGGTAGAAGAATTTTCATTGGCATCATCAAGAAAGGCACCCACATTCCCACAGGTTCACCCATCGCTGCAGATAGGTTCCAGTCCTTAAGACTGTTCCCGGGATCGCCAAACTTCAGCGGCCTCGTTGATTGGCTGCAGCGGAAGGGTGCATGCAGCCGCTGATTGGCTGCAGAGTAGACACGCCCCATGCAGCCGCTGATTGGCTGCAGAGTAGACACGCCCCATGCAGCCGCTGATTGGCTGCAGCATAGCTACGCCCCACACAGGGCAGGAAGGCAGGCCCCGGAGACTCCCGCGGCCTTGCAACCTTCCCCGCGCCACGGATGGAAGCCGGCTAGCGTCAGACGCCGCGTCCTGGCCTCTTCTCTTTCCTGGCTACCGTTGAGTGCGCGGCTTGGCGTTGGGACTGCCCAAACTGGGCTTCCGTAAAGGCCGGGGCTTCTCTGTCAGTCAGATGGTCCTGGGCTCGGTAGTCACTGGGGGTAGATTGGGCGCCCGGGCTGTTCTCCAACCTGAGGCCCCCTGGAGCGTGTCGGGGGGGACAGAGACTACTTATGGATCGCTCGCCTGGGGAGGCTTAGTCAGTTCACCAGGAGCCTGTCTGCATTCAGCCTGCCACCAAGTCGGTCACCGGGTTGGCCTCCGGGTCGGCCTTAAGGGCAGCCAGGGGGTCACCGGTCTAATAAGCCCACCAAGGGGTCTGTTGAGTAAGGATCAGATTAGTGTCCTTATGTGTCAAACAGGTAGTCCCCTTGCAAACCAATTAATCCGTGAATCCGATAATCCACCGCCTTCGTAGCCTGCCCTGCTCATTTGCTAATTACGCTCCCTCTGAATCTATCTCTTAATAAGCTAATCCCCCTGTGAGGCGCTCAGTCATTAGTCCCACGGTTATCCCGAGTGTAAGCGGCTTAATCAGTTTCACTGTTAGTCCTTGATGTCCCTAGAAAATCAGCTTTCCAGCCAGCGTAAGTAGGCCAGCAGTCCAAGAGTGGGTGCCCCGCAGCAAGTCGGAAAAGCCCTTTGTACCATTTAGACTCTGCCAAGGACATACGCAGTGGAAAGTGTGCTGAGGACGAAAAATATCCTGGAGCCCTTGGAAGGAGAGCGAAGGTAAAATGAAGAGGAGAAATGATGGGCAAAAGGCAGTATTAAGGGGAGAAAGGAAAAAGAGGGTGAGAGAGGAGTCATCGCTTGTATCTCGAAAGCCTGGCAGGAGAAAAGCAGGAAGACATTACAATTGTAGAGCTAGAGGGATCACTAGACCTCAAATCAGAAAGCCCACTCATGTTACAGACGAGGAAATCAAAGGAAAACCAGAGATGAGAAAATATTCGACCAAGGTTATTCAGTGGTTTACTAGCAAAGCCTGCGCCGGGACCCAGAAAGGGCTCATCCCAACATCCAAATGTGGCTTGTTTGTTTTTTAATGTTTATTTTTTTTTCTAACGTTTTTATTTTATTTTTGAGAGACATAGAGAGAGAGTGTGAGCAAGGGAAGGGCAGAGACAGGGGGAGACGCAGAATCGGAAGCAGGCTCCAGGCTCTGAGCTGTCAGCGCAGAGCCCGACTCGGGGCTCGAACTCACAGACTGTGAGATCATGACCCGAGCGGAAGTCGGCCGCTTAACCGACTGAGCCCCCCAGGCGCCCCTTGAGTGTACTTTGAAAGCAGTGCCCACAGAGTTTTATGACATGGCTGGGGGGCAGGAGGGGACAGAGAGCAGTCACAAGGGACACCCCGGCTTCAACTGTTGACTTCTTCCTCGGTCCTATTTCATTTCATTTCGAGACATGTGTCCTAAGTTTTAGGTGATTTTCTTTTTCTTTTTTCTGAGATGAGAGCAAAGATGTTCGAACTTTTCATATTACTTTCTACCCTTGCTCTGTTGCCTATTGGCCAAAGGGTGTAGGTAGTTCATACATTTTTCTGCTCCCTGGAAGGTTGGTGTGGAGCAAGAGGAACTCGAGGGTTAAATCTATCTCTAACGACACTGGCTCAATGCTGTGGGAAAGTCACGTATTTCCTTGAGCTTCGGTTTCCTCCTCCATAAGAAGGAAATCATAAGACTTAATTCCTCAGGGTTCCTAGAAATAAGCGAAGACTAGCCAAATGAGAACAAACAAGTTACTTGTTCGGAGTTTCCTGTACCGGGAGAGTCAGCCGCCATCACTTGCATTCGGCAATAACTCAAAGGGAGGGGGCATGGTGGGAAAAGGAAGAGTTTCAGACAGGGTCTGATTGGAGACTGTTATCATGGGGAAGTTGGAAGTTAGCTAATTAGAAGTGGGGGTAATTTCGGGGCACTTGGGTGGCTCAGTCAGCTGAGCGACCAACTCTTGGTTTCGGCTCAGGTCATGATCCCAAGGTCGTGGGATCGGGCCCCACGATGGGCTCTAGGCCTGCTTAAGATTAAGATTCTCTCTCTCTCCCTCTGCCCCTGTTGCTCTCTAAAAAAAAAAGAAAAGAAAGAAGAAAGAGTGGGGGGATCTTATATGATGGAATTGGGGAGCAGAGAGTCTACTTTCTTTGATTGGTTCTGAGCTGGAACCAGGGGCAAAAAATAGGGAAGCTGGCACCCATGGACCGTGTGCTGACTGTTCTGGGTCAGTTGCCACAGACGTTGTGGTCTGGCTTCTTGGATTCGTTGCTGCAAAGTGAGGAACAAAGTCTTACGTGTCATACAGTTGAGGCTCGAGGGCCATACATGGGATGGCCCTTGTCTGTATATTCAGTCTCTCGGGTTCTGGGTTCTGGGAGTAGGAAATGAGGTGACGTACGGGTGAAATGGACAGGCAGTAGTAGATAAATAAATATTCGTCTAAGTCAAAGATTTTTAAATTTTCCATTATGGTCTAATTATGCGGCCCCGTCTTTGTTTTCATTTACTAATTCATCTTTATGAAAAGAATTTGGTCCCCCATATAATACATGAATGCAAACTTATGTGTCAAACAACGCCAAAGTGCATAGGATAAAAACTGAAAATCCTACTTCATTTTTTTTCTCTAATCACTGCCCTCCCCATAGGTAAGTACTGGTACCAGCTTATTATGGATCTCTCCAGATCTTTGTTTTATGTATGTTTGTGCGCTTATGAATATTAAATATGAACATATAACTATTATATATGAGCATATATATTTTCATGTAATACACATATATAAAGCTTTTACATAAATGACAGATGATCAGATTTTCATTTTTAAATTTTTTTTAAATGTTTATTTGTTTTTGAGAGAGAGAGAGACAGAGCATGAGCATGGAAGGGACAGAGAGAGAGAGAGGGAGACGGAGAATCCGAAGCAGGCCCCAGGCTCTGAACTGTCAGCACAGAGCCCGACGCGGGGTTTGAACTCACAAACCATGAGATCATGACCTGAGCCAAAGTCTGAGCCACCGACTCAGCCACCCAGGGACCCCCAGATTTTCATTGAAATATTATGAAATATTTCAGACACGTAGAAAGGTGTGACAATGGTGTAACAGGTTGTGTGTTATACCTCTTGTGTATCCTTTCCTCGAAAACATTTCCCACTCAAACCTAGAAATAACTGCTAACCTGGGTTTGGCATTCATCATTCTTTGCGGTTAGGTATTTAACCCAGCTTGAAGAAAGATCTGGCCTTTGCCCTTGGCTTCTGGGAGATAATATCGAAGCCCCTAGGATGTCATGCCTGACAGGAGTGTCTTTGTTTGTCTGGGGGCCTTGCATCACACTGAATAGTCTGAAAATGTGATTCAAGGCAGGGGCTGGCCACACCAGATCTTGTAACAACGTGATTTAGAACAAGGTGTCTGGATCCTGTGGTATCCGCGCAACTTCAGAAGGAGCTAGAGTCGGAGACTAAGATCAGCCATGGGAGCAGTCAGTTGCGCCCCTGGGACGAGGACCCAATAAAAACTGTGCACACAAGGCTTCGGATGGACTTCTCGGGTTGTCTTAGTCCATGCATATTGCCACCCATCATAACCAGGAAATATTAGTTACACTGTCCGTGACTTCACAGGGAGGCGACAGCTGGAAACTCTGGCTGGAACTTTCCCGGATTCTGCCCTATGGGCTTATTCCCTGGGCAGGTTTTGATATGAGCCCTTCAGCTGTAGCAAATAATAACCGTGAGTATAACAGCTTTCAGGAATTTGGTGAAATTTTCTAGGGAATTATCGAGTCTATGAGTAGTCTCTGGGACCCTAAAACTTGCGATTGGTGTCAGAAGTGAGGGCATCTTTTTTTTTTTTTAAGTTTATTCATTTTTGAGAGATGAAGAGAGACAGAGCATGAGCGGGGAAGGGGCAGAGAGGTAGGGAGACACAGAATCCGAAGCAGGCTCCAGGCTCTGAGCCGTCAGCACAGAGCCCGATTCGGGGCTCGAACTCACGACACCGCGAGATCGTGACCTGAGCCGAAGTCGGCCACTTAACCGACTGAGCCCACCAGGCGCCCCGAGGGCATCGTTTTGAACTGTTCTCTCACGTTGCAGTTGGCCTCAGAAATGAGATTTGTGAGAACCTGACTCAGTGAAACTTACGATTTGGGAAGAACAAAGTGTGAAATCAGGGGATGAGGAAGCTTTCATTGCCGCCTGTCCCCGAAGTCGCTCATGAGCATGAAAATACAATCGTTCTGCAATTACTTACAGGAAGTTAAAGGTATCGATTTTTTTTTTTTAAATTAGGGACCAAGTCTGAAGGAGTTGACTCACTAGATGCAGAAGGAAATTCAAAATCTCAAGAAACAAGTTAAACATAACAATCCATTGGTTGCTTTTATCTGTAAGAGCTATAATGAAAGTAGGAGCTGGGGTGGATCCTAACACTGGTCCCAGCTGGGGTTCTGGCCGGCCTGAGCTATGGCTGCTGGCCTCAGAGCTGGTACTAGAGGGAAAAGTCGTTTTGGAACAGGAGGTAGCAAAGAAAATTTAGAACGAGTGATTCACAAGAGAATGGAGAAAGATGAAGGGAGTGTCAAAGGAACTCATCCCAACAGAGGGGAAAATCTTTAAACACTTATTACGAAATTGAATAAATAGGGGCGCCTGAGTGGCTCAGTCCGTTAAGCCTCCAACTTCGGCTCAGGTCATGATCTCACAGTTCGTGGCTTTGAGCCCCGCGTCGGGTTCTGTGCTGACAGCTCAGAGTCTGGAACTTGCTTCAGATTCTGTGTCTCCCTCTCTCTCTACCCCTCCCCGCTCACCCTGTGTCTCTCTCTCTCCTTCGAAAACAAATAAACATTAAAAAAATAAAATAAAGAAATTGAATGAATAAAATGGAAATTGATGGGGTCAAAACAAAGGTCTCTCAGTGCAGTGCTTTTGGGGTTGGACCCTCAGATACCCCCCCCAACTTTGAAGTCTCCTAATAAAATCTGTTCTAGTTACCCTAGTTTGGAGGAATTTCAAGAGCTCAAAGGCAAATATGACAATAGGACCTGAACTTCAAATTGCTTGAGGTGATGGTCCCATGATCTAATCAAGCTGATGATTGGTCAGGAGGCGTGGGGGGCGGGGCTCAGTTGTTTGAGCAACTGACTCTTGATTTCGACTCAGGTCATGATCTCGCAGTTTGTGGGGTCAAGCCTGGAGTCCAGCTCCGCGCTGACAGTGCAGGACCCACTTGGGATTCTCTCTCCCTCTCTCTCCGCCCCTCCCCAGCTCGTGCCCACTCTCTCAAAATAAATAAATATTCTCTTAAAAAAAGACAACGATTGGTAAAAGCATCTGGGGGGGGGGTCCCATGAATTGTGAGTCCTAGTGGGAGTTATAGTTAGATTGGGAAGATGTGGGAATAGAAGGATTGAGGGAGTTAAAGCGAGGGCTTAGACGAAAAATAGGAGACTTGAACAGATTTTATGTGAAGCCATTGTGTCTCCTCCTTTATCTGAATGTAAGTACATACAGCGCCTGCCTGGGAAGCACCTCCCTTACCTAGTGTTATGAAACAGGAGGCGTATAAATCCTCCCTTCGGGCAGTATATGCCAAATGGGAACCAATAAAATTGCCCAACCCACACAGGTTGTTAATTTGAAGAACAGGGGATATCTGATGGGGGAAAAATATTTCAGAAGCCTAGCATCTGACTGACTCGGATTTTGGATGACACGTATTCTACATTGGGGAATATGGCCAACTCCTAACCATAAAACCACTAGAGTGAAGTCTTGGGGGTCTATGCGGGCTGCAGCGTATGGCAAAAGCCAGCGAGCACCACCCAGTGGCAACCACTGGGATTTTTTTTAATCAGGATTTTTTATTTCCATTTGAGAGACAGACAACTAGCCGGCTATCGAGCTTTGATTGAGACTGCCTGTAGGACTGAGGGAAGTAAAATAATCCCGAAACCTGAAACACCCATAGTATCTTTGGTAATGTGGGATAAGCATGCTAATAAGGAAGACCATGCCCGGAAGAGTTCTGTAATAAAATGGAAATGGTTTAGAGAGGAACACGGCACCGTGGGAAATGCGAGGAGGTAGTCATCCTATTTGCAAGCAGGTGACATCTTTCCCCTCCTTGCGCCACCAGAGGAGCTGCCAGATCCGATTACCACTCGGGCGATGGCAGCGAATAGCTCTCAACTGACCAACAAAGAGCTGCTTGGTTTATGGAAGGCTGTTCCAACAAGAATGGGTTATATTAGCAAGGGTATGTTAGTAAAGATTTACTAGTTGGATCGCCAAAGAGAAAGAGAAGCTCTGAATTGTGGTATTGCCGACGTCCGCTGTGTAGACACCCTCACTGGAGACAGTTTCAAGCTACCAACTCCTCGTCCTATAGAGTGAGCAAGAGAGACAGTAGCACATTGTTATGTGTGTATCATACAGACACAACAGATGTAAATAACCTCAAGGACACAGATAACAGTAAAATGCACTAGAAAAATCAGGAAGTAATCGGTTTTGAGTGATTATTACCTTTGTTTTTTTTTAAATATAATTTGTTTATAAGTTTTTATCATTTAATTTTTAATAACGGCTGTGTTGGACAACCGGCTTGTAACGTTTTCGAAAATTTAATAATCAGCCTTTAAAGCTGGTTTACACAGGCTCCAGCCCACTGATGGGTATTGTTTAGAAACCAAGATATAGGTGCTGGGTAGGCGTGTGTATCACTAGGGATATGTCATGGCTTCTAGGCCCTTTCAATGAACAGAATATGGAAATAGAATTTGTTCTTTTAAGTCAAGGGTTTGTATTGATAGCTTTCTTTGTCTCCCTTGAGTTAGTACAGTCAGAGCGCTGTGTTCAAAGGTTACCTGAAATAGATCTTCTTCCAGAATGGTTCCGTTATCGTTGTTTTAATTTGTTGACTAGGTCTTGTTTGTGTTCAATTTTAGGGTTTTGCTTTCTTCTTCCCTTCTCGGTTGAAGGGTTGACTTTCTGAACAGTAAAATATCAATATGGTTGGAAAGGTGTTGTTTTTGGTTTTTTTTTTTTTTTCCTTGACCAAAACTGTGTCACCTGACTACCAGGACATTCATGTGAGGGAACCTGGGGACATTAATATTTATTATTTTTGGTCTCTGCAGTGGAGGCAACAGGCATAATGGTGCTGGGATACCTGTTGGGTCAGAAGCCTCATCCTGCCTTTTCCAGGAATTTATGCAGAAATGAAGGACTTCTGGCCCAGAGCCGGAAAGGATTTGTCTGTGGTCCCCAGTGAATCAGTGACATAGCTCATGTAATCAGTGCTCAAATTTATTTATTTAAATAAATGCTTTATTTAAAAAGGGAGAGGGGATAGTTTCACAAAAGATAAGACTGACGGTCCCCAACATTTTATCAGTGACTATCAAACAAGGTCGTTTTCTTTCTTTTTTAAAAATGTTTGCTTATTATTTTGAGGGAGGAGGGGAAGAGGGAGGGAGAGAAGTCCAAGGCTCGCTTTCACAAACTCTGAGATCGCGACCTGAGGGAAGACCAAGAGTCGGCCCCTTGGGGTGCCTGAGTGGCTCACTATTTGTTCAGTGTCTGTCTCTTGATTTCGGCTCAGGTCACAATCTCACAGTCTGGGAGTTCGAGCCCCATGCGGGGCTCCGAGCTGTCCACACACAGCCTGCTTGGGATTCTCTCACTCTTTGCCTCTCTCTCTCTCTCTCTCTCTGTCTCTGTCTCAAAATAAGTGAACTTAAAAAAAAGAGTAGGATTAAGCAGCCCACTTCCAATAAAACAATGTCACGTGCCCCGAGTTAACTGCAAAGGAGGACGACGCGGTGTCTAACTTGCCACAACGCACCCCTGAGCGAAGTTGGGTTTGTGGGTCACGAAGAGCAGGGTAGGTAGTTGTTGTTTGGCCGCGTAAAAACAACTCTCCTAGGAGGGGGAAAACGGACTCTTTCCTCAAGAAACAACCAAGGAAATAACCGGGTCCTTCTGGAAGGGGAGAGATTTCTGCACTTGTGTTCAGGCAGGGAGAGCAGGAGATGCAGGAAGTGGCACTGAATTCAGCTTCGAAATTGAAGTAGGATTTGAAGGCGGGCGGAGCAGAGCTGCGGAGGAATAGCTGTGACGGGGAGAAGGACGCAAGGTGAACGCTGGGGACGGCAGCGCTCTCCCTTCGGCGCGGAAAATGTCGGGGCGCAGGGGCAGGACGGAGGGCAAGCGCGAGGCAAAATTGGGGAGACTCTCATTGGCAAAGCAAGGAAGTTTGGAACTTCTCCTGTTGGCAGTATTGGTAGGAACTCTTGTCCATTTCCATTTTCCCAAAGAATCTACGGTGGTCCCATCCTTGGGGCGCCTGGTGGCTCAGTCAGTTGAGTGTCTGGCTTTGGCTCAGCTCATGAGCTCATGGTTTGTGAGGTTTGAGCCTTGCATCTGGCTCCCTGCTGTCAGGGCAGAGCCTGCTTCAGGTCCTCTGTCCGCCCCCCTTCCCCCACTTGTGCTCTCTCTCTCTCTCTCTCAAAAATGAATAAACTTAAAAAAAGAAGAAGAAGCTGTCCCATCCTCTCTGTCCCTCTTGGCCCACATACCAACTCAAGCATGTCATTCCTTCCAGACCGTCACTCCTCCCTGGCCACCTGGCCTGTGTCGTTCCTGCTCTAGGCAATTCCTCTCATGGCTCCTGTGGGCTATTCCAAACACCCAGGCTGCTCCTGTCCCTCTGAGGTACACAGCCCTTCCATGAAACCTTACTTGCTTTGAGACAGAATGCAAGGGACATGGGAACTGAGTTTCTCCCAAGCGGGCTGGGTCTGGGAGGGGAAGACCGGGGGAAAGGGGAGATGCGGCATTGGGTTCTCCCGAAGGTCACAGGGGGCCTTCCTGTCCCTAGATGCTCTTGTATGTCTCATCCCACGTAATTCCTGCCTCTGAGGATGATCAGACCTCCAGGATGGCCAGAGACAGAAGTCCCCGGCTTGCTAAGAATACTTTCCGCTCTCCCGCCCGCATCTGCTTTCAGTTACTTGACGTGAGAGCAAACTCACGGCAAAGAACCCGGGCCCCTCCTCTTCCTGAGGACCACTGCTGCTGAAGATGGGTGAGTGGGGCGAGGGGCAGCGCTGGAGGCGTCTGAGGTGCCGGGACCAGGGCAGGCTGGGCTGCGGGGGGGGTCTGAGAAGAGGACATAAGGGTGTAGGGTACCAAACAACCAACACAGATTAGACATCTATGTGTCGGGTCGTGGCAGGGCTGGGGGTGTCTGGAGTGAAGAGCAGATTGAGCGAGGGAGCAGAGTTAGGGGTGAGGGCGGGCGCTCAGCCGGGGAGGTTGAAGGCAGGAGAGCACAAAACACTGAAGGGCCCAGGGTTAGTCAGTTTTCCCGTGTCCATCAGTTGCTGTCCGCACGCATGCTGGCCCAGATGGTAAAAACACATCAGCCAGAGGACAGCGGCGGGGGAGACTCCCTGAGAACCCTTCATCCCCCCGCCCCCGTGGGACCCAGATGAAAAGTCCAAGATCAAAGGCAACTGTTTTAGGGAAAATTACCCCCTTCTTCCAGGCATCTCAAACGACTCCCGGTGACAAAGTACGCTTTGTCGGGAACGCCGAGAGCTGATTCCTCATCAGAGACCTTGAAGAGGGTGACTGTCCCTTAGTAACTGATGAAAGTCGCCGAGTGGATAACATATCCCACCCATTCTGTGTAGAGTGAAGCAGGCTCGAATGTTCTTACCCGGAAAATGCCGTGGCGACCTCTGCTTAGGATGAGTGCTCAAAGGCCCCTTGGGACCGGAAAGAAGAAAATCTAGCGAGGTGTTCTATTTCTTGACTGGGGAACACTTTGCCATGTCCTCAGCTAGGACGCTGCCAACCTTAGGGCATTCATTCTTTTTTTTTTTTTTTTAATTTATTTATTGAGGGTGGAGTGCAGAGAGAGAGGTAGAGAGAGAGAATCCCAAGCAGGCTCCACACTGTTAGCACAGAGCTCAGTGTGGGGCTCGAACTCACAAACTGTGAGAGCATGACCTGAGCCAAAAATCAAGAGTTGATGCTTAACCTACTGATCCACCCAGGCGCCCCAGGGCATTTATTCTTGCGTTGGTGATAGCATGATACAGGTTCGGCGAATACCCCTATTTTCCAAACTGGGAAAGAGCAAAGAGAGGGGAAGTGACGTGCCCAATGGCAGCTGGACAGTAAGAGAGAGAGGGAGGAATCGATCACAGACGGAGCTGGGAAAGACCAGAGCCCGAGGTGTGGGAGGAAGAGCCTGGGGGTGGGGTGGGGGGTCAGGGAAGGGCTTAGAGGCGACGTAGATCCTCTGAAAGTTCCCTTGCCATTAGTCAGGTCCAGCATTCACTTTGAGACCAGCTGAGGAGAAAGGGGGAAGGGGAACCGGGGAACTTGTCTGTGAAGCCCGGCTCCTCTGGGCTTCCAGAAAGCCTTCTGGAAGCTCCTTGGAGTCACGAATAAGGAGAAGGCTGGGTCCTGGAGGACGGGGCGGAAGGAAGTCCGGACGCCTGCTGATTGCTGACCGTCTCTCCCCGCAGCACCTGCCAGGCTGCTCTCCTCTTCTTGTTCTTTGGAGAAGACTCTTCTGTGCAGCTGCGCCTTCTCGGGAACCCCCACACCCTCCGTGCAGTGGTGGATGGGAGGGGCTCCCGTGGGTCCGGACGGTGTGGGTAGCAGCGTCCAGGTGACGTCCACCATGATCGCCCCCTGGGCCAACAGCACCATCAGCCTGACGGAGCAGCCAAAAATGAGCGTGAGCCTCCTCTGTGAGGGGAAGAACCCGCATGGAACCCATGCTTTGAGCATCCTCCTGACGCCAAGTGAGGGGAGAGGGGGCCCAGGGCCTGGGTGAGGAGGCGGGCTGGGGAGGGAGCAGAGCTGGGGCTTGGACTCCAAGCTCTCAGGAGAGAACTCTTTATCACGTGATCTCTTCTTCCAGGAAAGAGGGCTTTCCTCCCCCAGACTTTCATGAAAGGGCTGATTCGGGGTGTGGTCTATGGAGCCGTTGCAGCTTCGCTGCTGTTTCTCTGCCTCACCCCCCTCATGTGAGTACCAGGGCTAAAATCGTACCCAGTAGGCCCCGGCCTCGGTGCTGGCCCGGAAAGGAAAAGACAGACCCCTGTCCCCAAGGAGCTCAGGGGCTGGCGAGGGAAGGGGGCCCCCAACATGGCCGCCCCAGCCCAGGCCCGTCAGGACTATGCTGAGCCACAAACAAGGCCCAAGGGACAGAGGCTTTCAGTGAATTTCATAAAGGAGAAAGCAGAGGAGGAAGTGGCAGCCACGGAAAAACCAGCGGAGCTCCCTAGGGTGCTTCTGAAGCAGCCCCGAGGGGCCGAGTGCTCATTTGCTGGGGGGGGAAGTATTGTACGCGGACCCCAGAGACACATCTGAGGAATTCCCGGTGTCTCTGTACAATGTCAGGTGCATCGAGAGGGACAGGAAACGGCTAAACGTGAAGCTGAAAAGGCTTCTTGGTGTTAGTTCATAAAGACTCTTGACACTTGGCTAAATGTATTGGCTAGAAGCCCAGCGTGAGAAGGGCAGAGCCACAGAGTTCGGCACGGGGGTCCTCTGGCCGGTCCAAGGATCTTGGACCTGATCCTCAGTTGGGAGCCTGTGGAACCGTGCTAACCTGGGGAGAAAAGCTCCTAGTGCGGGGTGTCTGCACACAGACCAGAGGGCAAGAGCCAGAGGCATGAGGCCAGGCAGGAAGACTACACGGCGAAGGGCCCAGTTTGAGCTGGGTACGTGATAAGGGGAGGTCAGAGAGATGATGGGACTTGAGACTGACTGCCTGTCAGGGGTGAGAAAGAACAGCCACAAGGTAGCGGGGCAAACCAAGGAGCCGTTTTTAGAGTATAATCAGCTGGACCTAAAGACCAATAACAATTCTTTTCAGTGTGCAAAGCCCTTTCCTAGCCGACCTCCTCTGAGCTCCGCGGCCCGATAAGCAAGGTTTCCCCATTGTACAGGGAATGAAACCAATTCCCAGAGAAGCGGTGTGGCTCGCCCTAGATAACACAGCAAGCCGGGGGTGTCGCCGAAGCTCTAAACCAGAACTTCTGGTCAAGACCAGAGCCCACCGGGCGGCAGGGGGCGGTGGGGGCGGAGCAGAGAGCTGGAATTGACGGGGAGGGGGGTCATTTCCTTAGAATGAAACATATCAGAAGGAAGCTGGCGAAGAAAATCACAGCAGCCAAAGCAGGAAAGAGCCCAAAAGTCAGAGCATGCCAAGAACCCAAGATGTCTCTGAAGCCTCAGGAGCCAGAAAAATCTACAGTCGCTCCTTCGGAGAGCCAGATTTTGGTGGGTACTCATTGTGTCTGGGGTCTAGTCTGTCAGCAGAATGGCAATAAGACTCACGAGGAGAGGCGCATACAGTGTTTAAAGGAATTACCACCGTCAGGCCTACAGGGCGTCTAGAAGGCCACAACATGCTTGCATATCGGCTTATAGATGCTGAAGCCGAGGCCCAGAAAGGGGAAGAAGGATGAAAATGAAGAGAAACAACTTAAGGGTAATTAGAATCAGCAGTGCGTACACACGCACACCTCACACTGGGTCCCCCTTGAGAACAGGGTTGAAAGAACCCTTAACAGTGTTTGCGGCATCAGAGGGGAAGCCAAAGGCTTTGGTCTCTGAGTGTTTGACGGACTGTGGACAACATGATCCCTAGATACCACAGGCCCAAGCTAGCCTGAAGTGCTTGGAGACCGGACCAAGGCCAAGGTACTCCTTCCTTTACCTGGCACCCCATATCCTCAGCCGGACTTGGAAGAGGCCGGCCTCACTGTTCTGTACCCTTTACAATTCTCTAGGACTAGAAACCTGCCGCCCTCCCTAAACCCTGCACTGGGAGCGGGTGTCTCTTTCTGGATAAACCTTGCAGCTGTTAAATTCCACCAAAATATCCTGCAGTATCTCCCAACCCCCATACCGGGCAATGCTGGGGTCTCAGAAATGGGTCAGACCTGGGTCCCTGTCCTCAGAGAGCAAGCAGGGCTGGTGGGAAGGCAGCCTTGCAGCCACAGGGCTGAGACAGGGGTGATAGCTGAGGAGGGATGGACTGACTCTCCCCGGGGAAGTCAGGTAGGACTCTCCAGAAGAGTCTGGGGAACATTGGGTGGCTCCCGGTGCTGGGAATGCACAGGAGGGTGCAGCGGGAGAAGACGGGTTTGCAGGCTCAATCATGGGGTTCTGAGAAAAGGTGAGGCCAATGCCTGCTGTAATTCTGTGCTCGCAGGGAGAGACAGGATTCTGTCCATTTAAGAATTGGATACCTCGCCTCTAGATTTATTCCAATATTCTTCTTTCTTTGCCTTGTTCTAGCACCACTTACCTTAAACTTCCAGAAAAAGCAAGATAAAGCCGGAGCTCATGAAGCCTATGAAAACCACGTGTCTACCTGGAGTCCCCAATATCTGCAGAATCACCAAAGTCCACAGAATCCTGGCTAGGACCAACCGGATCCCTGGAGGCTCCTCAGCTCACAAAGCCCTCTCTAGCCCCACCTGTCCCTCGCACTGACTGGTTCTCCATTGAATAGGGTCACTCTAGGACCTGGTCTCAGAATCTTTGAAAGCGAACTCTATGATCTGTTGTTCGGGTTAACCAGAAGAAGTACGCTCTGGCCTGAGATGGTTGGTGTCAAAGGAAGGAAAAATAAATGTGAGACTATGGTCCAGAAGTAGCTTTTGAGCCCCTGCTGTACACCCAGAACCTGGAATATACATACAAGAGGCTTTGGAGCCATCGTATATGGTCGAATCTCTACTTTAATGCTTAGTGGCTATACGTCTTGGGATAAGACCTTTCCCCACTGCCCCCTTCGAACTTCAGTATCCTCACCTGAGGCATATGTGGGTAGAGAGTGAGTGAAAAGTGGTACCCAGAGGTGCAGGTGGAGAAAAGACACAAAGACCTGAATGCCAAGATAAGGACCAACTTTAAAGGATAAAGGAGCTTTATCTGGTCGGATCTTTCATCCTGATTCCCTTAGAATGTACGCGCCCCAAGAACAGGGATCTTGTCTGTCTTCTGTCTTGTTTTCTACTTGAACCGCAGCACCTAGAGTGGTTCCTAAAATGTAATAGACTCTCAAAAATGTTTGTTGAATAATTGAATGGATGGATGAATGAACGAATGGATGATAAGCTGTTGTGAGTTTCGAAGCAAAGAATGACACGTAGCGAAATCATTCTAGGAGTAGTTATTGAACTTAGAAGACAGAAGCCTGGAGGCAAAGAGCCTGGTTAAGAGGTTAGTGCAGTATTTCTTGGCCGGAAGGCCGGCCTACGAGAAAGGAGAACAGGGATCTGGCGTGAGGATGGACTATGGCTGTATATTGTTCCCCTCTGAATGGACGACATCCTCCCTTCTGGAGCCAGATGCTGGTAATTTTTAGAGGTGGCAAAAAAGGGTCATCTCTTCCCCGGGGCATTATTTGTGCTAAATCCAGTGGTTCTCCATCCAGCACCAACGCAATGGCCGCAGATGCTTCTCTAAGCCCTCACGCATGGGCGCTCCTTTGGCATACGGTTCACACCTTCCACAGAAATAGGAGCGCCCACCTTGTGCCAGAGAGTGGAGTGAACCAGACGGACACTGGCCCTGCGTCCGTGGAGCTTGGGGTCTACACAGGTGCACAGACAGAGAAGAAATAGACACAAAACTGCCAGCTTAAAATGTTGACAAGTGCTAGGAAGAAAATGACTCTAATACCATGAGAAAGTATGAGGGCTCAGGGGAGGAACTCGGTTTGGATTAGAGAATCAGAGAAGGCCGAAGAAAGAGACATTTGGGCTGAGAGACCGAAAGGATGATCAGGGGCCGCTCAGAGGAACAGCAGATTCTAGGCTCTGCGATGGGCGGAGCTGAGTGACTCTAAGAGCCCAGAGGTGGTCTGTGCCCCGGAACTCCCGCGGAAGGGTGAGCTCCCGAGGTGCCAGATCTTTCGGGCCTCAAAGACTCTGGTGAAAAGTTTAAGCTCCATCCTCACTCACAGAGGGTGATTTCCTCGCGCGCTCTGCAACTTCGTAAAGCATGCTCCTGAGAAGTGGAGAACGCCATCTGGACGAGAAACGGGAGAGAGGATGGGAACCGAGTCGGGAATAGGTCGGGGCTGGGTTTTGACAAGGGAATGGAGAGCTGGGTCTTCCTCATGTGTCTCGCTTTGTTCGTGATAGGGACCTTGCTTGCAGGAAGGGACCTGGGGCACAAGATGCCTTCTGGTGGGCCCGGAGGGTCGAGCACATGACATTTTCCTCCTTGGTCGTTGGCTTTCAATTCGCTGCCCATGACCTGCCTGCCCACAGTACTGGCTTGAGGAAGATTGGGTCCCTTAAAGGCTGATGAGGCCTGCAGTCCACAGGGCTGGTAGGGGCCTAGAACCTCCGGCTCAAGATAAACCAAGTGCCTGCTTGCTCCACACTGCCGCAGGCGTGGGAGACCCAAGCCTTCTACTTCACGGTCCCTCCCCGTCCCAGCGGCACCCGCGCGCATCGTTAGGCCCTGATTGGCTCCGGACGGATTCACGTGGGCTCGCTGGCCTGCCTGAGGGGCGGGGCTTCGCGGGGCAGCATCCCCACGTAACCTCTAGCCGATAAAATGTTGGTGAGGCTGGCGACAACCATGCCACCTACTGAACTCGTTAGGAGTCAGCCGATGGGTTAGCCTTGGCCTCCAATCGTCCCTTCCTGGTGAGTCATCCAATAATTGTACACACGCTTGTTTCACGCGTCGGTGGGTGGATCCGGCTGGCCGGGAAGCTTTAAATCAGCCAATCAGTTCGTTCCTTACGGGAACAGGAAGTTCCCTTAGGTAGCGAGTCAGCCAATCGATCATGCGATGCACTCGGCTAAAATCGAGGAGGTTGTTCAGTTGTCGGCGAAGTAGCTGCTGAGGCGGGTCCTGCGTGGCGCTGTGGGAACCCAAGACAAGGGGGGTAAGTCTGGAAAAGGAAATGATCGTTTAGCGGGAAGGGAATGAGGTTTCCTGTGGAGACAGCCCGCGACTGGGCCAGGCCCTGGAGAAGAGAATGAGAAAGGGGAGAGATGAAAATTTTGAAGTCAGAAGGACCACAACACACTGGGCTGTAACACCTCATGTTATAGATGGGGGAAATGGGGGTGGAAGGAACCAGAGAGGGAACAGTACTTGCCTGAAATTTCCAGCGAGTGACCTGCAAAGCCCCGTCAGGAGCCACCGCAGAGCTCTCCTCAGTCTTCGATCTGAGGTTGTAACTAAATCGCTATATTCCATTAGATTCCGAGAATTAATTTCTAGCTAGAATTTTTAATTTCAAAAATTAAAAAAAAAAACAACAACAACCGATCTAACTGAAGGAAGAATGAGACAATTCAACTCTTCCCTTGCAGTAAGGGAGCATGCAGATGAAAAAATTAGTAAAGATATAGATACCATCAACCAAATTGACTTAAGTGACATTTATAGAATATTCCATCCACTACTAGTAGAATACATATTCTATTCAAGGGCTCATGGAACACTTACACTATATTCTGAGCTATAAAACAAGTCTCAACAAATTTAAATGAATTGAAGTCGTATAAAGTATGTTCTGTAACCGCAGTGGAATTAAACTGGAAACGGATAGTTGGAAGATCATTACAATTTGTGCTTGTACATTTTTCTTCAGTGAATATTTATCAGACAAGAACCTCTCTAAGCACTGTGGAGGACACAAGGATCTGTTTGATGGAGGGCTTTCTCTCAAGAATCTCACTCTGGGATGGCTCCCCTGGTAGGGTATTTCATCAATTTCCCAACTAGAGCCGCAACCAAATGAAGAGGAAGCATGACAGTCAGCCGTGTGCAGCGAATGTGGCGGCTTCGCCAGGCTGGCAGGGGACGAGAACCCTCATGCCGTTGTCAACAACATCCTCAATCTGTGGCTTCGACCCTTATGGCTGTCTCATGGTTGCCAGCTGACTGCCCCACCTCCAGCATCACATCCATATTCCAGGGAAAGAGGAGGAGGAGGAGGAGGAGGAGCAAGAGAGGAAGGGGAAAGAGAAGAAAACAACAACCAGAAAGCGGTGCTAATATCAGACAAGCCGAACTCCCCAAAGTCTTCGGCATGGCTGGTATTTTAAGAAAACAAGTCTCTCAAAATATTTGCTTCCTAATAACTCTAGCAGAGTCCAGGGTTTTTGTTTTGCATCGTGCATTTGGGAGGAGAGGTGCGTACAATCCTAACAGATAGGTGTACAATTGAAGAAAACAGAGTTGTCAGTTAACAATGTTATTGTTACCGGAGCAAGAAATTATCAAGTAAGACAACTGGTCAGAATTCCATTTTATTTGGATATCATTTTCATAAGACATGGAATAATTTCTAATGTCTTCAGAGTCTCATAAGACCACTTTGTTTAAATTGTTCTTCCAAGGGCGGTTTGCATCAACAGAGAGCAGAACAAGTCAGTAACAGTCATGAATATTCATACAAAACTGTATATTGCAAAGGAGAACATAAATTATATTCTTATAAACATTCTCGGTTCGTACAATATCAAATCAGATTCCTTGAGCCCTTTTATAACACAGAACAATATCTTTTGATTTATAGCTGCAGGGAAAGTGAACATCTTTTTCAATTCTTTCTGAGACTTGTTTCCTTTATTATGAAAACTTATTTTTTTTAAAACCAGGCTCTGGAATTCCATTAGCTAGGATTATATGCAGAAAACAGACCTTCAGAGCTCAATTGTGATGGTACAGAAAGTGTGGTAAAGGCCGAATAGGCTTTTATTTGCTGTTGATATTTTAATAGCATTTTTCTTGTGCTTGGCCCGCTGGCCACAGCTTTGTCATAGAGCCACCCCTGGATGTACAGGAGGCAGAAAAGTATTTTTTTTTAACTGGGGAGTCGATCACCTGAACAAATTTGAAATAATAGGGATATGCAGGAGGGCGGTTATCAGGGAGGACAGCTCTCAGAGTTTGTCTGAGACATTGCCCTAAAACAGATGGACACATAGGGCTGCTTAAGAGAGTCCTGGAAAGGGGATTTATCTCTGGTTGTGGAGATCCTGGAAGTCTGCCTGGAGGAAGTTAAATTTGACCTGGACTCAGAAATTCTGAGAGACAGGATTTGAATGTGGGCAGGAGGGAGAGTGGTGGAAGGTTGCCATGAGAAGGGGAGTGGCCCGAGTAAACACACAGAGACAGGAATGTTTGGGCTATATGGGGGAAGGTACTTTTCTCTTTGGCAGGCAAAGAATGGCCTAGGCTAGGGAAGGGAACAGTGGAGATAGGGCAAGTGTGGGGCAAAGTCATGGACCGCCTCGGAGGCAAGGCAAGGGGTTTGGAATCTATCCTGTCGGCCATGGAAATGTCTTTTATTGCTCAAATACCTCTTGTTTTAAGTTTATGATTTATTTTGAGAGAGAGAGAGAGTCGGGGAGAGGCAGAACGAGAGGATGAGGAAGAGAATCCCAAGTAGGCTCTGCACTGTCAGCACAGAGCCCAACGTGGGGCTCGATCTCATGACAGGTGAAATCATGACCTAAGCTGAAATCAACCGAGCCACCCTAGCGTCCCGTTGTTCAAATACCTCTTATATAGATCCCATTCTCTCCACCTCCATGGCCACCGTTCCGGCTCAGGCCGCATTATCTTTCTCTTGAACTATTTCTTTCTCCTTGACACAGATCCATAGTGATCTTTATGACACCCAAACCTGCTCCCCCGTGGTTCAAACACTTTCCGTGGTTTCCACGACTTCCCCATCAACTTGGGAGAGAGTCCAAGCTTCTCAGCCTGGCATTTGAGGTCTTTCAAAGGGGGAAGGACCTGGGGGTGAAGGCTAGAGGGGAAAGAAGAAAGACATGGTATTGGGACTCTAGAGAGAGTCACGAAGACACTGCCCTATCCTTGAAGCTCCTCAGCCTCTGTTTCCATGAGGTTCCTGATTCTCAAGGTGAAGGGAACCGAACAGTGATTGAAGACACAAAAGCCCCTAGTAGGCTATGAATTTACCTCTACCTCCACCTCATGCCTCTTCCCGCTGACCCTCTCCTCATCCGTTCCAAATCCTGCCCTCCACAACATACAGATCTGAGGCCAGAGTTAGCACCAGTCTAGCGCCTGGCCCTCTCTTTTCGCCAAGATCCTGTAAGTGCTGATGGCATTGCTGCTGTCGTGGCTCAAAGAGTGGCATGAGAGGAAGGGTGGGAGGTGTCTGAGGAAGCCAAGAAAGGGTAGAGGTAAGGTGGGTATGGGTAGGGGTGGAAGACAGGCAGGGCTGAAGTAAGGTGAAGAGGTGAGGACATAAAGAATTAAGCACTTTATAAATAATAAGTAATAGACATCTTCCATGTGCATATTCTGTGACCCACCATGTGTCTCATTTCATCTGCCCAATAACTCCATGAGGCATCGTGGTCCTCATTTCGCAGATGAGGAAGCAGGATCTGGGAGATTCAGCAACTTGTCTAGAAATTACTCTATTGGAGTGCCCAGCTCGTCTGACTCCTAGTGCCATTTTAGGTGCCATGCCACTCTAGAACTTCAGCAATAATAAACGTATACACATCTGCTTTCTCAACACCCTCATCTGTACGGTGGGTGTCGTTAAGTCCCATCTTAGAGCAGAGAAACAGCACCGTGTTCCAGAACCAAGAGTGTCAGGATCCCTGGCGATGATGTTTGGGAGTACTGGACTTAACATGTGGAAAGCCGATCCCCGGCCTGATACTGTTACTCCTTTGTCTGTAACCTGGACCAATGCCCTTAATCTCTCTGAGCCTCAGTTCCCCAATGTGTCTAAGGGACTATAATAAAATCATTATGAGGATGTCTTAAACTGATTTCAATAAAGGTGTTGAGAACTCTGTAAACACTTACACAGGTCAGTATTACTGCCGTAATTTGAAAATGGCATTACTAGAAGTGGCCCCAAGAACCATGAATTCACCACTCATCCATTTTGTACATGAGAGAGTTATCATCTGGGAAATGAAGAAAGAAGGGAAGAGAACAATTGTTCAACTAAGAGCCAACAGCTAAGTTATAATCTACAGTTATCACAGGGCACCACGTGCATCTGGTTAATATCTCGCATTCCCACAACATTGCAGCACTGGTAGTGTTGTGTCCACTTTTCTGATTGAGAAACTGAGATTCTCTGAGATTCAGAAATGGAGCTACGTGGCCAACTTCACAAGATACAATTACTACCAACAACCAGAACAACAAAAAACCCAGCCGACTAAATTGGGGTGGTGCAGTTAGGAGTCCACAAGACCACCCTCAGGTTCAGTGATTCACAAGAAAGACTCTCAGAACTCAACAGAACTGTTATATTTAGTTGCGGTTTATTATAGCAAACGAACGGAGATTGAAATCAGCAGAGTGAAGAGGCATGTAGGGCAGGATCTAGGAGAGGCCAAGAATGAGCTTTCGATTGTCTTTTCCCAGTAGAGTTGTGCGTACAATGTTTACTTCTCTCAGCAATAATGTTCGGGGATATGCACAGTATTGCCGAGTAGAGAAACGCACCGAGATTTAATGTCCAGGGTTTTTATTGGGGCCCCGGTCCCATAGGCATAGCTGACCTTAGTCTCCAGCTACTTCAGAGGTCAAGCCGATACCACGTGTGACCCAAGGCCCCTGCCAAAAATCACATTGTCCATGTAGACTATCTGACGTGGTCGATGCCCCTAGGTAAATAGACACTCTTATCAGGTAAGACATCCAAGGGCTTAGGGGTTAACTCCTTGAAGCCGGGCAGGGGCCAAACCTTTCTAGGTTAAGGTTAATCCTTTAATGCACAGGTAAGATACTGGAGGGCACACTAGGTAAGTCAGTTTTTCAACTTGAATCCCTACACACGGGGTTACTTTCTGTGCTTTGGTGGAAGTCAAGAAGGTACCAGTGGAAGAAGTATCATCTTTTGAAAATTTGAACTTCCCAAAGAATCCCCAAGCAACTCTGTGCCTGTGGCCTTACTGGCTTAATAAAAAGATCAGCTCCCCCGTAGCTATAAATCAACCCAACGGCTCCCGTAGATGATAACACCAAGGGCAGATTCCACACTATTTGGAATCTTGACGCCCGAGACTGTACCCTGCTGATCCACAATGTACTTAAAAGGGACGTCACGACACACTTATTCTGTGCAGATCTAGAACACAAGACTCCTTCCCGTGGGGGGATATCGAAGTCTCCATGTCAGGCGATAGTCAATCTCATGCAGTGGGTGGTTCGTAAAGGAGGAAATCCAAGATGTTCTGGTAATTGCGTGGTTTTTACCTCACGGGGCCCTGGGCTCTTTAAGCCTTAGGTATTTCAGTTTTACAACAGTAATACAATGACATAGGCGTAATTGATAACTTTATTTTTCCAAGTAGAAGTGGCAAAGAGAGAGGAAGCGACCTAGCCAACAACATCCAGCAAATAAGAGGTGGAGAGGGGAAATGATCACAGATCTGCTGGGAAGGAACAGAGCTTGAGGGGACAGTTGGGTTGGGAGGGAAGACAGCGTCGGAACTGGCCCTAGGAGGTCTGGATTGGGGGACCGGTAAGGAATCACAGGCGATACAGATTCTCAGAAAATGCACTCACCCTCAGTCCTCAGAGTCCAGTGTCCAGGTTCAAGCTTTTCCTCCTTCAGCAAGTCTCCTCAGTTTGCTCACCTAGACAACGCAGAGAAGGGAAACATGTCTGTGAAAATCCAACAATCCCAGGTTCCATGAGATTACTGGGGTGGTGGGGAGGAGTACCAAGTGAGCTAATGGGTGAGAAACCACTTTGTAACCTGGAAATACTGTGCCTCAGTTACGTGTCCCTGAGGGTCCCTTGTCAGTCCCAGTCTGTCTTTCCCTTCAGACCAGACCCAGAAACCAGAGCTACACAACCTAGAGATTCTTGTGGCTGGGGATCCTGTGACCTTGACCTGTACCATCAAAGGCACCTGTGCAAAGAAACCAAAGCCCTTTCCCTTTCGTGGAATTGGCCCACCGTGTCCTCCACCACAGACGGCTCCAGCAACTCCTCCTTCTGGTGCTGCACTTCACCCCGAAGCCTCAGGATTTGGGCACCACTCTCAGATGTCATTCGAACTTCTCCTTAACTAAGTTGACCAGAAGTATCAAGGTCATGTTCCAGGCAGTCTGTGAGTGCTGGTGGGCAAAGGAAGATCTAGAGTCTTGGGAGAGACGGTGGGCTCAAGAGAAATTCCTGAGTCCTGGGGTGGGGTTGGGTGGGAGGAGTCTGGGAAACTGTCACATCTCAGGGCTTCTATGGCTGAAAGGCCAGAGGTAAGAGAGCCAAAGTCAGAGATACATGAGGAAAGAGGATGTAGGGGAAGTGGCCTGTGAAGCCCGGCTCCTCTGGGCTTCCAGAAAGTCTTTCCAAAGCTCCTTGGGAATCACGAATAAGGAGAAGGCTGGGTCCTGGAGGCAGTGGAGAAAGGAAGTCAGGATACCTTGCTGATTGCTGGCCCTTCCTTCCTGTAGCACCCACTAGGCTGCTCTATTCATCTTGTTCCTTGGAGAAGACTCTCCGGTGCAACTGTTTCTTCCATGGGATCCCCGCACCCTCTGTGCAGTGGTTGATGGAAGGTGTCCCTGTGGATGTGAACAGCACAGACCACATCCTCCAGGTGACTTCCACCATAAATGGCCCCTGGACCAAGAGCACCATCAGCCTCATCGGGGAGCCAGAAATAGTCATGAGTCTCCACTGTGAGGGTAAGAACCAATATGGAATCCATACTTCAAGCATCTTCCTCCTACCAGGTAAGTACACAGGGGACTACTGACTGAGCTAGAACGACAGCACCTGGGGACCAAGATGAGGATGGGCATAGGGCCAGAGGGAAGAGGGATAGCTCAGACTTCACAGCCTTAGGAGAAAAAACACTCTCACTTCCCTCTGATTCCAGATGAGCATTCGGTTTACAGTGTGTTTGTGAAAGGGCTGACCCAGGGCATTGTGTATGGATTCATTGCGTCGGCACTGTTCTTCTTCTTCCTTGTCCTCCTCGCGTGAGTATCAGGTTAAAATTCACCATCAAGCCTTTTCCAACACCTACTAAATGTATTTATGTCCTTTATTTCCTTCCATTCTTCTCCAGTATTTGCATTTAAGGCTATAAATTTCCCTCTAAGCACCACTATAGCTGCATCTCACAAATTTTAATATAAAGGTATCACTTGGTTAAAATATTTCTAATTTCCATTATGATTTTTTAACTCATGGGTTTTTTTTTAAAGATACATCAGTGTTTTCTAGTAATCCTCTTTTCTTTATTTCTAGTTTAAATCCAATAAGTGGAAAGAATATACTATGCATGATTTCAATTCTTTATATTCTTTGTGGTACAGTTTTTGTGTAGTTTTTGTAAATATTCCACATAGGCCTTGAAAATGTATTCTGTATTTGTTGAAGGCAGTGTTCCATTGATACGCAGCTTTTAAATCAAGTTCACTGATCGTGTTTAGATTTTTTCTAGTTGTACTGTAACTCTGCTCGGTGCCCTTCTCTCACATCGCCTCCCATCCCTGCCCCCTCTCGCACCTGGCTGGCATTTACTCCTTGTTTAGGGCTCAGCTCACAGCCCTCCCATCATGTGCTCCAGGAAACTTTCCCTGGCCTAAAGGCACCTGGGCTGGGTGCCTTTTCAAGGGCCCCCACAGCCGTCTGGGTTTTCAGATGTTGTCAGTGCTAATGGTTCTACTCTGATGTGACTAAGTGTGGATATCTTTTTTTATTTGTTGTTTTGTACATCTGGCCTTTTTCGTCTATCATTTGGTGTCTTTTATCAATTCTGGAAAATCTTCAGCCATCGTTGCATACATTATTGCAACCACCCTTTCCTTTCACTGTGGGCTTCTCATTTAGTATTTCTCAGACTTTTTTTTTCCCTCTGTTTTACCTCTTGCCCTGTGTCCCATATTTTCCAGGGATCCAGACACTTGTAAACAAGTGCTAGGTCAGAGGTCCATACAAGAGAGATACCTACCAAGAGGACCCTACCGCTTCAGAACCTCCATCTTGGCAAGGGGGGTAGCATCCATACTGCCTAGAAATCCTCCTGCCCACCCCTGGGGAGCTCTCTCCAACATGATGCTCTGTCAGTATCACAGATGTTTTCTTTCCTTCCCCAGCTCTCTTAGCTCCTCCCCCTCACTCTCGGCAATAACTTTTACCTACTTCATAGGAAAAACAGCAACCCCCCAACACCTACAGTTATTGCCACTGGCACTAGTGGTTCACTCCTTGCCTTTTTCAGAGAAAGAGGCATCCCTCTTCCTGTCCGAGGTTAGCCCCGCCTCCTTCGCCTGGGAATCCATCTCCTCCACACTCCATTAATCATCCCTTCTGTCTCCTAAATTTTCAATCATTCTTTCTTCACTGTCTCTTTCTCTGAAGGATAGAAACATGCCCAAATCTCTGCTACCTTAGCCCCACAAACTCCCTCTCTGTACCATCCAATGTTTTGAGAGAGAATAGCTTACACCCGCTGCCTGATTCCCCTCATCCTTACATTCTCCAGTCCCCTGCTGTCTGCTCTCCAGCACCAAGCCAGCGAAATGGCGCTGTCTACGGCAGCCAGTTATCCTTGCTCTCAAAATTATTCTCGGGATCCAATGGCAGATGTTCTGTATTTTTCTTGTTCACTTTAGGTGGCGTTTATGATTCTGGTAGGGAGGGTAAGGCCCTCCTACACAAGGCCTTTTTTTTTTTTTTTTCACAGCAAAGAAGTATGGTGAGGCCATCTGCTGAAAGTGATGTGGGTGGGGACAGGGGTGAGGGGAAGCTATCAGGAAGAGTGGTGATGGTGATGAGGTGTTTGGAATGGCCACTGAAGAGAACGAGTGGAATCCACACAAGGGCAAGGAAAACAATTGGTGGCCAGCACCAGAGGCCCATCTGTGACCGCAGGTTGCTCCTTGTTAGTGGCCCCGAATGTCATCGCTGTATAATGTCTCCTCCCAGCACCGGTCATTGGAAGAGAAGGAGTGAATGTCACCGTGGATCTGGGTTCGGGTCTCTGCAGGCAGGGTGCCATGGAAGGATGACGGGATGGGAGACCAGAGAGATTGTGGAAGCTGGAGGAGAGGGCACTTCAAGTGGGCCTCTGTTGTACCCGGTGGGGTGGGAGGTAAGGAAGAGAAACCAGGAGGGCCTTCACAGGCGCTAGAGAGTGTGGTGTCTTGGATCCGAAGCCTCCATCTGTGAGATCGAAGAGCAGAAATACAAGACTGGATGAGAGCACAAGAAAGCTGAATAGAATCGGGGCGCCTGGGTGGCCCAGTCGGTTAGGCGTCCGACTCAATTTTGGCTCAGGTCATGATCTTGCGGTTCAAGAGATTGAGCCCCACCTTGGGCTCTGTGCTGACAGCGTGGAGCCCACTTGGGATTCTCTCTCTCTCTCTCTCTCTCTCTCTCTCTCTTTCTCTCTCTCTCCCCCCCAACTTTCTGCCCTCCCCCACCCATGTGCACGTGCTCTACTGCCCCTCAAAATAAATAAATAACCTAAAAAAAGAAAGCTGAGCGGAGCAGAACTAGGCAGAGTGTGGGGTTACTGCAGTTGAAACTGTCACAGGTGGAAAAGTTTGGGGGACGGGATATGGAATATGAGATAATGGTTAAAGGACATAAGTCACATTCGTCAGGACTCTTCCAGTTGTGAGTGACAAGAGCCAAATTCAGCCAGCTCAAGGAATGAGGAAAGAGTTATTGGTTGCTTTATCGTAGTCCCCTAAACTTAGCAACCTTAAACAATGGGGATTCTTCAGCTTCCGTGGTATCCACGGAGGTCACGTGGCGGTATTTATCTAGCAGCTGGGCTGGGCTGGAGGGTCCAAGGTGCCTTCACTCATATGCCTGACGTTATGCTGGGGACAGCCAGAGGCATGGGCCCCTCTCGCTTTCCATGACGTATCAGGGCCTCGTTTCCCGTGGTCTCTTCCAAGGCAGAAGCCACCAGCCCTCTTTAAGGCCACGGCTGGATTGAACACAGTGTCACTTCCATCATATTCTCTTTGAGCAAGTCACAGCTGAGCCAAGATTCAAGGGGAAGAGAAAATTTGAGACCCCATTTCTCCATGGGAAGAGTGCCAGAAACTTGCAGCCATCTGTAATCTGCGACAGGAACATATTGGCCATCTGTTAAGTCGAAGACTTCAACAGCAGAGATTCATTTTCTCGTGGTTCTGGAGGCTGAAAGTCCACGACCAAAGTGCCAGCGGGATTGGTTTCTCCTGAGACTCTTCTCCTTGGCTCGCAGATGGCCACCCTCTTGCCTCTTCACATGGTCATCCCTGTGTGCCTGCACACCCCTGTCTGTCCCGCTTCTTACAAGGACACCAGTCATGTTGGATTAGGATCCCACCTCACTGCCTCAATCTAACTTACTCCTCATTGAAGGCCCTGTCCAAATACAGGCCTATCAATTAGGGCCCATCCATATGAGCTCATTTTACCTTAATTACCTTTTTTCTTATTGACCTCTTTTCTTTTTTTGTTTATTTATTTTGAGAGAGAGAGCAAGCAGGGAAGGAGCAGAGAAAGGGGCAGGAGAGAGCGAATCCCAAGCAGGCTCCACGCTGTCAGCACAGAGCCCCACGTGGGGTTCATTCTCAAACCGTGAGACCATGACCTGAGTTAGATGCTTCTAACTCATGACCTAGATTTAGATGCTTAACCGCCTGAGCCACGCAGGCGCCCCACACACGACATTATTAAGAGTCTCCTGTCTCCGTGTCTTTGCTCTGCTTCCTTCTGTGTTCACTTGACCTCTGGAGGCTCTTTCCGTATAGCGGCAAGATCGCCAAAGCAGTCCCATGATTATATCCTCTGATCTCAGCAACTCTAGCTGAAAGAGAGCTTGTCTTCCTCTTGGTGATACATCAGAGAAGACCGATTGTCCCTGCTTGAGTCACAGGCCCATCCTCAACTAATGGCCTGTCCAGGTGGATGAAGTACTTTGGCGGGCCAGTCCTAAGCCTGTGTACTGTGCTGTTCCGATCCCGTGGAAACCATAATTGAAGCTCCTACCCATGGTTCCCCCTCCAGGCTGACCCCGGTGCCTCCCCGTGTGGCCTTGTGTGGGTACCCCCTCTTGGAGACTTTGAATAACAAACTGTCTTCAGTGGCAGTCATCCCCCAATCTGTTGGTTTCGCCGCACCTGAATACAGACAGAATCCCACGTGCGTGCCACTCCTCAAGAAGAGCCAGACTGGGCACAGCAGGGGGACCAGCGAGCAGGGCAGTGGCCATTGCCAGGGCAAGAGAGGAAGGGACCAGTCGTGCGATCAATGGGACGTCGAACAACGGAGCACTATGCAGCGGTAAAAAAAGACCCAGGCAGCTCTCTGTGTACTGATAGGCGCAAATACGCCAGAAATATTACGAGGAAAGGTGCGAAAAAGATTGGTCTAGGAAAAAAATTGTATACATATCGAGACATTACAGGACGGGAAGAGAAGCTGAGGAGAGACACAGCAGCGGAGGGCCACTGAGTGGGAGGGCTGGAGCTTTGTGCTGGGAATGCCGGGGAGCCATGGGAGGGCTGGTGCAGGCCAGCTCTGGGGCGTGAGGCCAGGAAAGAGGCTAGGGAGAGGCTCCAGCTCAAGAGAATAGGGATATGTCTCCCCATTTAATGAGGGGAGGGAAGTGCTGGCCACAGTACGAACAAATGGAGGGAAAATTGGTCTTCTGACCCCCGGCCCAGGGAGTGGGGAGGAGTCGGGGGTGGGGGGCCTGAGCACAGTGGTATTCACCGGGCTTGTTGGCCTAGAATGAAGATTCTTGAATGGTGGGGGGACAGTCACATTCCCAAGGCCAGAGAGGCCCCGATTATCAAGAAGCCAGAGCTGCCAGAGGAGCCAGAAACAGCCGTGGAGTCTGAAGCCAAAACACCTGGGCCTCAGTTGGAGGTAAGTCCCTGGGCTCAGCAGGGCCGCCAGCCAGGCCGCTGCCCAGCCGAGGCCAGCGGGACTCCACAGGCCGCCGGAACTCACCCAGTGCCTGGCAGCACCGCCAGGGAGCACTGGTTAGAAATGAAGATTCTCAGGGGTCCCCGGACCTGTGAACCCAACTCCCCAGGGTCAGAGCCCAGAGGGCAGCAATCTCTCCTACGCCTTCCGAGCCACGGCCACTGGCAGGGCTGGGCCTTAACAGAGTGTCTGTCTGGTTCCCCACGCCAAGTCCATGCCGTGGATGGTGAGGACCCTGAGGGGCTCCAGGCCCTGCCCCTGCCCCACCTGGGGAGGCAGCCTTGGCCACAAGTGGCTGCCGCCCTGCCTGGAGAGAGCAGTCAGTGCTAGAGAGGGGGGCCTTAGCAGTCCGCTCGGAGCCGCCGGAACAAAGTACCGCAGACTGGGGAGCTTACCGACAGAAGCTTGTCCTCCTGGTTCCGGAGGCCAGAAGACCAAGATCAAGGTGCCCGCAGGGCTGGCTCCTTCGGAGGCCTCTCTCCCTGGCTTACAGATGGCCGCCTTCTCCCTGTGTCCTCACGTGGCCTTCCCTGCATGCATCCATGTCTTAATCTCCTCTTTACGTGAGGACACCGGGCATAATGGATTAGGGCCACCCTAATGGCCTTGTGTTAACTTAATCATCTCTTCAAAGTTCCTGTCTCCAAATGCAGCCCCAGGCCCGTGGTGAGGTGCTGGGGAGTAGGGTTTCCACATACGAATGTGGCGGTGGGTGGGCACAATTCAGCTGTTTGTATTCTCCATCGATGGGGACCCAGAGAGGGGAAGTGCTTGGCGAGGGCAGGGGAACCCCAGGATCTGGTTGTCTCACAGTCTAGGGCTCCTGCGAGAGAAGGACAGACCGTGGACAGACAAACTCCCAGGCGGATCAGGACACACGCGTGGCTCGAGGACGGGGAGACCCGCCGGCCCAGCGAGACCTCACAGACCGACAGGGCAGGAGCGGCGACGCCGTCTGAGGCTCTAAGACCGGAGACCACCGCTGGGCCTCTTGGTCCGCCCCCACCAGGGACGTGCCTGCTTCCTTCTGGGCCGTCTGGTGGGCATGCCGACAGTCTGGGCCGGCAGGGGGAGGTGCAGGAGAGCGGAGGATGGACAGAGGGGCCCGAGGGGAGGCAGCACTAGGAAATGGGCTAATGCTACGGCAGAGGCCGCAAGGACACCGTGACCCAGGACGGAAGCTCCTGACGCCTCGGGCACTGCCCAGCCAATCCTGCCTCGGGATTCTGCAGAGAGAAACGGAGACCTGCAGGGGGGAAGTCCCTGAACACTCAAGAGGCCCCAGAGGCCTCTCTGGGGATCGCGAAACCCGTCCTCCACACCCCCACATTGCAAACGGGGAAACCGAGGCTCAAAGTGCCGCAGGCCACACAGCAAGACTGTGTGCTGCTCGTGACCCCTCCATCCCCAGACCCTTGGTCCCTGGAGCAGCTCTCCCTGTCCCTGGCCATTTTCTCCTGACCTGACGAGACTCTAGTGCAGAGGTTGCCAATTCGAAAGCCCACACTGGCCCCGCAGGTGTCAAAACGGGTGCAGTTGGCCTGGTGGGGACCTCCTCCATCTTGAGAGCAGGCTCCCACCTGAAGGGGGCGCCAGCAGCAGCCAACTCAGCTCCAACTCTTCCCTCCCAGCAGGAATGAGCTCTGTCACCACTGGGTCTTCTGATTTTTGTCTATCTGTCAGCTACCTATATCTGTCTGTCTATCCTCTATCTATCTATCTATCTATCTCTGTATTTTCAGAAGAATCCAGACATCTAGATTCCAGTGTGAGATTTCTGGGCTCAAACATGTTAGTTACAGTGCTTAAAAAACACCACGGGTCCTGGGCCGGCTGGGTGGCTCAGTCAGTTTGGCTTCCAACTCGATTCTGGCTCCGGTCCTGATCTCGTGGTTCCTCAGGCCCTGTGCTGACAGCACGGAGCCTGCTTGGGATTCTCTCTCTCCCCCTCTCTGTCCTTTCTCGCTCGCGTGCTCTATCTCAAAATGAATAAACTTAAAAAAAAAAAAAGTAGCACGGGTCCACGGAAAGTCACGTGTGGACCTGTCGCTCGCAAGTCTGATCAGGAGCACAGACCTGGAGGGGACATCTCTTCTCCAAACACGCCTCCTGCCCGGAGGAGGTGTGGTCATCCAGAATGCAAGCGCCTTGCCCGGTGGAAACCATCCCCAGACCCCGGGCGGAGGCTTGGGTCTGGAAGGAGGAGGGAGAATTATTTGGGTGGAGAAGGACGGTCCAGGAATTCACCTGCTCGTGTGCCGCAAACGACCGCAGCGGCTCCATGTGCCGGGCCCTGGGCGGGGGACGCAGATGAGTGAGGTCCAGGGCCTGCACGGTGGCCTGCGTAGCCAGGGCTGCATATGGGGAGCGTTGGGGGAGGGGGGCAGCCCGGGGAAGAGAGCGTGAGGCCCCGCTGGGAGCCGGAGCATTGCCGCTGAGCTAGGCAGACGTGCTGGGGACAGGGGAAGCCACAGGGTGGAAGCCGGGAGGGCTCCCACGAGGGGACAACAACTGGGAGACAGGAGCCGGGCAAAACGCCGCAGGCTGGGCCTGAGGAGTCACCCAGCCCACTCTTGGGAGCAGCTAGAGCGACTGATGCCTGAAGGGCACACGTGGCAAGTTCAACTTCAGGGGCCCCGCGGCCAGCGGCTTCAGGACTCGTGGACACGGGGATACCTAGTCGAGGAAAAATGCGCCGTCCCCTCGGGTAGGTGGTAGGGTGGGGGTGGCGGGGAGCCCACAGCGGCTCCACAAATAAAGATGAGGTTGGCCGCAGGGCTGACCCCTTTCTCCAGAGTCTCTGGCGTGTGTCCCCCCCCCCACCCACCCGTCCTTGTCACCCCCTGCCTCAGTCTCTCCCGCTCCCTGCATTCCTCCCTGTCAGTCTTTCTTATATTTTCTCGTTCACTCGTGCCGAGCACCGTGCGGCTGCAGGTGCATTGGGCCCCCCCCCCCGTCCACACTGGGACAGACACATGCAGTGGGGGGGGTGTGTGGGGGGGGCCACTGAGGCTCAGAGGCGGATGCTAACTGGCTTAAGCCACCGAGACCCGTTATCCATGGGTCCATTATCTGTCCCCACGGAGGCCAAGGTGACTGCTCTCTCCTCTGGACACTCTGTCTGGACTGGAGCGTGGGTCTGAGTCCCCGGAACAAACTTCCCGTGTCCGATTATGCCGTCAGCGGTCGGACGCATCATGGGCCGAATCCTGCCGTTTGCTCTCTCGACCGTGGGGAGGTGGGCGTTATAAATAACCGCCCTCTGTTCTTCAGGAGAGGAGGGGAACAGCCCTGTGATGGTGGCACTGGCCACCAGGGAGCTCCGAGCCCCCATCAGGCTTTCACTCCCGCAACCCAGCGACCCTGTGGAACGGGTCTGGACAGCACCTTCATTTTACAGAGGAGGAAAGTGAGGCCCAGAGGGGTTAAGCAACCTCCCTAAGGTCACACCTCAACCTTATGAGACAAGGGCTAGTCCCGCACTTTTTCCCACAAGGAAGCTGACATTCAGGGAGGGGAGGGTCCTTCCCCACCATCCCCGAGTCCCTGCCCTCTCCCGCGGGACCCTGGGAGCCATCTGGCCGGCCTCTCCAGCTGCTTCTCCTGGGGAGACAGAAAGCCTGGAGCCAGGCCAGGCCGGGGGAGCAGGTCCTGGCTCCCCACCCATCTCTCACACCCTCCCCCAGTCCAGTCCATTCTCAGTTAACCCTTTGTGTGCCCGCACCCTGCAGGGTTTGGAGGATGGCCGTGGACAGGGCTGCCACCGTCCCTACCTCTCCAGGGACGGGAGCCCCGCAGTCACTGCAGCGGGGCTGCGAGAGCATGAGCCTTCCTGGTCAGCCACCGGGGCGCCGGGGCCGGGCTGCCTGGGACAGGATCCCAGCGCCGCCCTGAGCCTGCGCCAGTGGGGTCCCCCAGCCCCAGCTTCATCTGCGGAATAGGGGCATGACATCCTGCGTCCCTGTGAGCTCTCGGGCCCCCCGGCGTGACGTTGAGGGCGCCAGCTGGCAGCGCGCGTCTGTTGAGCTCTCTGCTCCAGGTCCTATTCTGAGCCCATCAAATTCCTCCCGTTTGTACCCAGCAGAGTCCAACCCAGGAAACAGAGCCAGTAGCCGATCCATATGAAGAGATTTGTTGTGGGGCGCCTGGGTGGCTCAGTCAGTTTAAGTGTCCGACTTCAGCTCAGGTTGTGATCTCACAGTTTGTGGGTTCGAACCCGGTGTCTGGCTCTGGGCTGATGGCTCAGAGCCTGGAGCCTGCTTCGGATTCTGTGGAAGGCAGGCCGTCAGGAGGGCGGGCGGCTGGCAGCAGGCTCTCAGGCACGTGAAACTGTTGTCCCCAAGCCGAATTTCTTCTCCCGGGAACCCTCCAATCTGCTCTGAAGACCCGTCAACTGATTGAACCAAGCCCACCCAGATTATCGAGAATTATCTCAACCGATTAGAGATGTCAGTCACACATACGAAACAGTAGGTGGAGGTTTGACTGCTGGGGAACTCTGGCCCCAGCCAAGTTCGCACGTGAAACTGACCCCACCATTTGATCCCCACCCCAGCGCCGTGAGGTGGGTGCCACTATTATCCCCATGCTGCAGGGAGGGACAACAGACTCAGAGAGGTTAAGGAGCCTGCCTGATTAACTCAGGTAGAGACATAGGAGCCAGTGCTCGGTCACCCCCTACCTGCCCTACGCGGGGCAGTGAGTGTCTTCGGCCGCTATTACTAACACCCAGCACAGTTCCAGAGACACGACAGTGGCGAGAAAAAGGCAAGCGTATTACAAAGGGGGTGATCGGGCCTGACCTTTCGTGGAGAGGAAGCCAGTGAGGAGGGTAAGGAGTTCTTTTTTTTTTTTGAGTTTTATTTATTTATTTTGAGAGAGAGAGCATGAGCAGGGGAGAGGGAGAGAGAGAGAGAGAGAGAGAGAGAGAGAATCCCAAGCAGGCTCCACACTGTCAGCACAGAGCCCAACAGAGGGCTCGAATCCATGAACTGAGAGACCACGAGCTGAGACCAAGCGTTGGATACCTAACCAGTCGAGCCACCCAGGAGCCCCACGGGGTTATTTATTGTTTAAAAGATGTATCGAGGGGCGCCTGGGCGGCTCAGTAGGTTAAGCACTTGACTCTTGATTTTGGCTCAGGTCGTGATCTCGTGGTTAGTGAGTTCGAGCCCCACATCGGGCTCTCTGCTATCAGCCCAAAGCCTGCTTGGGATTCTCTGTCTCCCTCTCTCTCTCTGCCCCTCTTCCGCTCATGCTCAAAATACATTTAAAAACTTTAAAAAAATGTATTGAGAGCCTGCTGTGTGTAAGGGACTGAGGATATGGTCCTGAATGAGACAGACATGGTCCTCGCCCTCGGGGAGCTTAGAGTCTAGTGGGGAGAAAGACTGAGCAAGGTAAGCGGACAAGAATAAACAAACAGGCGCATGACAGGGAAGGGGTGATCGGGAGAACAGTGGGTGTCCCTGCTTGGCCAAGGGTGGCCGTGAAAGGCCTCTGAGAGGAGGTGAAGCTCTTGGAAGAAGAAAGTCCGGACAGAGAACAGAGGTGAGCAAAGGGGGTTGAGTGCATGGTGTGTCTGCAAAGAGGAAAAAGCCAATGCAAGAATTCTCCAGAAGAAGGGTGCCTGGGTGGCTTAGTCAGTTAAGCATCCAACTCTTGATTTCAGCTCAGGTCATGATCTCGTGACTCATGGGTTTGAGCCCCACATCAGGCTCTGTGATGACAGCGTGGAGGCTGCTTGGGATTCTTTCTCTCCCTCTCTCTCTGCTGTCCCTTGCTTGTGCGCTCTCTCTCTCTCTCTCAAAATAAACTTATAAAAGAATTCTTTTTTAAAAAAAAATTTTTTTTAATTTTTAAATTTTTAAAAAAAGAATTCTCCAGAAGGATGTTGCAGTTCCTACAAGACCCAATCAAGAGCCCCTTGAGAACCCACAGGCACAGGCGTGGGGCCCTTCCGAGGCCACATACTCTGATTTTAACTTCCAGTGTTGGGCTTTAATGAATTACTCATTTTTCGAAGGGGTTTTGCAGGAGCAAGTTACAAAGGGGAACGAAACGAAAAAGCAAGACCCTCGCCTCATCCCACTCCCCAGAGACGACCCGCTGCCCCTGGTGCCTGTGTTTCCCGGCCCCCGCCCCTCCCCCAGCGCGGTCGGTCTCCACGGAACAACGGCGAGCCTCCCTCAAGACTGGCTGGGTTGTCCTGACCATTACTTGCAGCAGGAGGTGGGCTCCTGACATCTAGGGGCCGAGTCCCCGCGGTGCCTAGAACCTGGCAAGCCCTCGCTGAGTAATAACGGAGCCCAGGCTAGCACTGGGACAGCGGGGTCCTGGCTGGAAGGAGACAGCCCCCTCCAGTAAGAATCCTAAACACACTTCTCTTTTTTTTTTTTTTAGTTTCTTTCTTTCTTTTCTTTCTTTTCTTTTGACAGTGCAGGGAAGGGGCAGAGAGAGACAATCCCAGGCAGGCTCCACGTTGATCCGACATGGGGCTCGATCCCACAACCTTGAGACCCGAGCTGAAACCAAGAGTCAGGCGCTTAACCGACTGAGCCACCCAGGCACTCCTCCTCAAACACACTTCCTGATAAAGATGCTGCCGACAGAGGTGTGAGCAGGTTTGGGGCTCCCGGGACCCAGCAACAGAAGGAAAGGGTTTCTTCTCGATTAGGCTTGCATCCGGGAGGAGCTGGGGGTGGGGGGCCTGGGGCGGGGGTTGGGGGGGATGTGCCACTGGGGCCTCGCTGAGACCCAGCACGGTGGCAGAGGGGCCACCCGACAGGAACCAGGGAAGGCATCAGGCAAGGAGAACACCCACCCTCCGGTGTTCAGCCTGTGCCCCCCTCTGGCCAAACCCACCTTGAGGTCAAGGGCAGGGTAGCCTGCTGATGGGGTCAGCAGAGGTCAGCCTCCCGGGCCTGGGCCAGGGCAGCGGAGGAGAGAGGGGGCATGGAGCGTGAGGCCCCCAAAGACACCAGATCCTAATCCCCGGAACCCGGGAGTGCAACTGTATGAAGGAAAAATGCTCTTTTCAGATGTGACGGAATGAAGGGTCCTGAGGGCGTTATCCTGTGTGATCCCAGTGGGCCCTGAACACAACCACGGGGACCCTGACATGAGGGGCGGAGCTCGGAGCCACGCGGCCGCAAGCCAAGGAACGCAGGCGGCAGCCAGAAGGGAACAGATTCTCCCCCACCCAGCTCCAGAAGCCTCGGAGGGAGCATGGCCCTGTCAACATCTCGATTTGGGCCCCGGGGGTGGGGATGGGGGGGGGACACGATGTCGGACTGCCGGTCTCCACGACCTGGAGGGAGCAGCGCCTGTGGTCCTAAGCTTCCACGTTTTCGGTAACTAGTCACGGCAGCCATTGGGAGCCCTGGCAGATGGGGAAGACCCGGAGAGAGGGCAGGACAGCAGAGGCCGTCGGAGCTCTCGCTCCTGGCCGGGGGCAGGCTCTCTCCTGGGTCGGGAAGCTGCCTTCGTTCTCCAGCAACACCAGGAACAGGAATTATTCTTACCCTCGGTGTTTTTTGGATGACGCAACTAAGGCACAGAAACATACAGTAGGTTGCCCCACCGAGCGTTTTCGTTTTTAATCTGAACAGGGACGTTTCAATATAAGGAGTTACTAACGATAACAGGTCCTAATCTCTAAAGGGGTAAAGGAACATCGTGGGCCCCAGCGAGGAGGCCGGGGGCAGGACCGAACCTGGAAAGGGCCCTCCCGGCCAAGGCTGGAGTTGGGCCCGCGTCGCAGAGCCGGGGCTGTGGGACCGCGGACGGTGGGGGAGTCGGCTGGCTCGCCCTCACCGGAGCTGGTCCCAGACACGGAGCGGCCGGAGAACACCCTTCCCAAGGGCCGGCGGGCGAGGCTGGGAAGCCATCGATCTGATGAGATGCCATGCCCACGGGCAGCCCCGAAACCCGATGGGGGTGAGCGCCACTGAATGCAGCCCACGTGTGTCCCTGGTGACCACAGGAGAAGAGCAAGAAGACGCCCACGGAAAAATCAGAGCACGGCAGAAGCCCCGTTCCTCCTGTAGTGTCCCTCGGTCTCTCTCTACTGACAAAGCTTAGCAACCTGCTTACTGCAAAGGGGAAATGTTTAAAGGGTCCAGCTCTGGGGCGTCTGGGGGGCTCAGTTGGTTAAGCGGCCGACTTCAGCTCAGGTCATGATCTCACAGTCCATGAGTTCAAGCCCCGCATCAGGCTCTGTGCTGACAACTCAGAGCCTGGGGCCTGCTTCGGATTCTGTATCTCCCTCTCTCTCTGCCCCTTCCCCGCTCATGCTCTGTCTCTTAAATGTTAAAAAAACATTTAAAAAAAAAATAAAGGTTCCAGCTCTATTTTTGCAGAAGAGGTCATCAAGAATGACTTTGGCGCATAGAGGCAATAGCCAAGTAGTATGATTTTTGTCAGGTCTGGGAGGAGTCGGTATTCTTTTCATGTGATTGTCGGAGTGTTGGATATCCGTGTGTGTGTGTGCATGTGTGTGTGAAGTGTTTGTTCAAGTCTTTTTGCCAAACTTTTTAATGTTTATTTATTTTGGGGGGGGAGGGGCAGAGAGGTGGAGAGAAAGAATGCCAAGCAGGCTCGGGGCCACCAGTGCAGAGCCCAACGTGGGGCTCGAACTCAAGAACCGTGAGATCATGACCTGAGCAGAATTCGAGAGTCAGATGCTTAACTGACTGAGCCACCCAGGAGCCCCCTTCCTGCCCATTTTAAAAAATGAGTCGCCTCTTGTTGATTCGTAGTGGCTCTTTATATATTCCGGCTCCCAGTTCGTTGTCAGATACACATATGACAAAGATCTTCAGCCGTGCCTAAGGCTTTGGGAAATTTTTTTGCTTCTCTCTGTCTCTGTTTCATCATCTGTGAAAGGGAGATAAAGACGAGGCACACCTTATAAGGATGTCATGAGACTTGAAGGAGGTAATATTGAAAAAGTACTCAGAGAGTTTCCAGCATGTGATAAGGGCTCCTGCTGTCATCAGGCCTGGCATGGGCCGATCCAGGAAGAGGGGGCTCCTCGGATGGTCCTGAATTCCGGGGGAGCAATCGATGGTCTTTCCCCACGGCCACAACGATTTGGACAGTGGTGCACTGGTACAATGGCCCTCCAAAAAAGGAAGTTCTGCTCTGTGGTGTTTGCTGGTTGCCGCGGTGTAAATTCTCCCTTCGTGGCCACTTTGAAACTAACATGGTTTAACATGCCGCAGGCGGAATTACCGGAAACGGAACAATCGGTTCCCGGAACCTGAGCGAGCTATCTGGAACGCATCGCCAGCTCGTGTAGAACATGGTTGGGTTAACTTAAGGGGTCCCTTCCCCTCTGTGGTTCTTCGTCCCCTCCGCCCGTCTAAACGGGACAAGTCCTCCAGCTCATTCGTGCGGTACCGATGTACCGAGTACCTTCTGTGTGTCCGTCACACTGGGGTTCGCTCTGGAGACGCGGACTGGAGCAAAAGCAGACATGAAGACACTCCCTAGCAAAGATATCCTGGGGGGCGTGGGGGTGGGCATAGAGGGGTGAAGGGAACGCATGCAATAAAGGACTCATAAAAGCTCTGGAGACGACAAGAGAGCTGTGGTGTCAGGAGAGGGATTCCTTTGGCTTCTCAAAGGTGACGTCTGATCAGAAACAGTCCCGTGCCAATCTGGTGGGAAGGGCGTTCCAGCAGAGGGAAGAGCCGATGCAAAGTCCTGCAGCCACAACTTTGGCTGGAGGAACAGAAGGAGGGCCAGGGCGGCTGGAGCTGAATGTTTGAGGCGGGGGCCGCGGCATCGCCGTGCTGGTTTCTGTGCTTCGTGGTTGCTGATCTGACGGCGGAGACCAAGGTAGACCAGGGCACTGCGGTGGTCAGAGTACCGAGGAGAGGACTGGGGACAGGGACAGGGAGGAGGGGACAGAGTAGAGACCCGTTTTAAAGACAAAGCAGGCGGCTCCTGCAGAAAGACTGGATGTGGGGGCGGGAAGGGGGGACTGATGTGTTCGTGAAGTAAAACAGCTCCAGCGGGGTGACTCCAGTTGCCACAGACAGGGAGTAGGTGTAAGGTTACGAGGCGCTGATGGATCAAAGTAGGGCCGCCAAGGCAAGGTGAGGTCTGAGAGTACACTTTATTGCAAGCGCCCTCGGGCGAGGTTCCGCCACTCGCAAGATCGGGGAAGTCGCGCCCGAGATTAGGGGTTAGGGGTTTTTAAGGGGTTTGGGGGTGACGCTGAAGTTGGCTACATATTTTTTCCTTTTTTGGAGATTCTGTCTGCTTGCCAAGGTCCTATTGGTCCGTCAGAGTTTGGGGTGGGGGTTCAGGTCCCTGTCAGGTTCCGGATTCCTGAGAGTGACGTGTCCCTCCTTCAGGGCTGTGGCGGGAATGTCGGCCATCTCGGGTCGGTTTTCATTGTATGGAGCCTTCCCTCTGCTCAAGCCCAACAGTTGGCTGAGACTTCTCTGGCTTCAGAGGCCTATACAGGGGATGGGGACAAGGAAGCCTCGCGGAGTGGGCCCTGGGAGGCAGGACCGTACCTAGTAAGTCCTCGTATGGTGGCACCAGGAGGAAAAAACTAACCACACGTTGTTAGGAGACACCGAGGTTCTGGGGAGAGAGGGGACTTGTCTAAGGTCACACAGCCAAGTAAGTTAAAGAATGGGGAGTCTAGGTTTTCTGCACCTAAGCCCTGGGTTACCATCTCCTCCCCACTTCCGTGACCAGGTCCCCGGTCCTGCCCCATTCCCCCTACTATCCTGAGGATGAGGACTGGAGTGAGGAGAAAAAGGTAATTCCACCCCAAAAAGCAGTGTTCGTCATGAAAGTAGATGGAGAAGCTAAACTGTGTCCCACAAGATGAACTGGGGGCCTGGACTCCTGGGTCTGAGGGAGGAGGGGGCTGGGGGCAGGACCCCGGGTCTGAGGGAGGAGGAGGCTGGGGCAGGACCCCGGGTCTGAAGGAGGAGGAGGCTGGGGCAGGACCCCTGGGGCTGAGGGAGGAGAGGGCTGGGGGCAGGACCCCGGGTCTGAGGGAGGAGGAGGCTGGGGCAGGACCCCGGGTCTGAAGGAGGAGGAGGCTGGGGCAGGACCCCTGGGGCTGAGGGAGGAGGGGGCTGGGGGCAGGACCCCGGGTCTGAGGGAGGAGGAGGCTGGGGCAGGACCCCGGGTCTGAAGGAGGAGGAGGCTGGGGCAGGACCCCTGGGTCTGAGGGAGGAGGGGGCTGAGGGCAGGACCCCGGGTCTGAGGGAGGAGGAGGCTGGGGCAGGACCCCGGGTCTGAAGGAGGAGGAGGCTGGGGCAGGACCCCTGGGGCTGAAGGAGGAAAGGGCTGGGGGCAGGACTCCTGGGGCTGAGGGACGGTGATATTGAGACCCGAAGCAGAAGGGAGATGGGCTCAGGAACTGTCCCCGACCCGGGGTTCTGGGGATCCGAGGTGGGAAGACGTGGGGACGCACGGGGCGGGAGGGGGTAGGGGCCGGGCCGCAGTAACAAAGGCCTCTCCCTCCAACAAGCAACCCCCCCTCGGCCCCGCCTCCCCGGCCCCCCGCCTCCCCTGATTGGTCGGCCTTCCTGCCTGTCAGCGCCGCCCCCCTCCCCGGGTCTGCAGCAGCTCCGGCCGCCTCGTCGCGCCCCCCCAGCCCCCTCCCCCCGCCCCCGCCGCCCCCCGGGCCGGTGCAGCCGCAGGCGGGGTCCCCTCCCCCTCCCCCTCTCCCCCCCGGCCTCGCGCGCCCCGGACCGGCCCCCCCTTTCCCCTCCCCCTTCGCGCCGCCGCTGCCGCGATGCCCCCCCCTGCGCCCGGGGCCCGGCTCCGGCTTCTCGCCGCCGCCGCCCTGGCCGGCCTGGCCGTCATCAGCCGAGGTACCGCAGCGTCGGGGGCGGGGGGCTCGGCCGGGACGCCGGGGTCCCGGGAGGGGACTGGGGGTGGGGTGGGGGGGGCCGCCTCCCGAGCGAGGAAGAGGAGGCCCCCCGGACGCCGAGGTCTGGGCCCGGGGGCGGGAGTTGCACCCCCTGGCCGGGAAGGGGGTCTCAGACGTCTGGATTCGTGCCCGGGGGCAGGGTTCCGCGTCCCGGGGCTCGAGCCTGGGCCTAGGGGCGGAGGTCGGCTTCTCCCGGCCCGCGAGAGAGGGGTCGCGGACACCTGATCCCGGCCTGGAGGCGGGAGTCTGCGGCTCCCTATCGGGGAGAGGGGGTCGAACGCTAAAGTAAGGGTCCCTGGGCAGGATCTCTGAACTGAGTTGGGGTGCCATGGGGAAGTGAGATGCCCCGTCGGGGGTCTTCATTCTCTGAGTGAAGACAGTCCCTGAGGGGGGTCCTGGCCTCAGGGCTGGGGTAGGCGTTTCTGGGCAAAGGCGGGGGGATGGTGCCTTCCCAGGGTCTGTAAGAGAGGGCGGCAGGGGTGTCCGCAGACCTCCAGCAGGGCCAGGAAAAGCAGGGGGCCTCCGGTCTCCCAGCTGGGTGATCCAGGTTGGGAGAAAGTGTTGGCGGTTGAGAGGTTGCAGTTAGGGTGGGGGAATGGAGCTGGTGATCCTGGAAGTTGGGGACCCCCGGCTGGAGACTCGGCTGTGGAAAGCCCCAGCTGAGAAGCAGGTTGGGAGGAGGCAGGACTGAGGAGGGGAGAGGCAGATTGGGAAGCAAGGGAAGGGAAGGGTTAACACGGGGTCAGCGGGTTAATCTCAGTCCTGCTGGTGCTGGAGGGGACTGGGGGCTGCTGTGTGGAATGGGGAGGGGTGACCTGGGCCATCTCTGGATAGCGGGTGTGCAGCTGGACCTTGTGCGTCCCCCTTGGGGCGGCAGCCCCGAGATGGCCCAGGAGGGGCCCCCTGAGGAGAGGAGGAGAGAGCAAGGAGGCCGGAGGAGGGCATCAGGGTTAATTCAGTGCTTCTGGAGGTTTCCCCCAGGCCGTGCCCTGAACCGAGGATCACAGAGTCAGGGACACACGATGGGGGCCAACACAGAGCCCTCAACAGTCTCAGGGAGGGAGCCGCTCTCAGCCTCCCACCCACGCAGAGCGGGTCACGCACAGACACATAAACACCTGCCACCGGCTCTGACCCGGAGCCGCACCCGCAGACACCCACGCTCACACAAACACCGCCTGTCTGTGCACTCGGGACCCCCGCGCCCCGGGCCTCCGCTGTCAGCTGTCTGGAGCTTCGGTGGGTCTGAGGTCGAAGCGTTCCCCCGACCCGACCTGTCTGAATCACCGTCTGACTCTCTGACGGCCTGTCTGCCTCTCTGTCTCTGACGCTTGGTCTCTCTAGGTCGTTTCCAGAGGCTCCCTAGCTCTGGGGGACAGCCCGTTTGTCTCTTTCTCGGGGTCTCTGTCTCTCCATCCCTGCTGGTCTCAGCACAATCTCACATCTGGCCCTCCCTGCCTGGAGAACTGTTTCTCATTGTCACACACGCGTGTCCCTGTCTCTTCCTAGCCCCCCTCACGTACACCTTGGTCCTTATTCCTCCCCTTCTGGGAATTCCGTCCCCACTGACACTTCTCATTTTTGTCCTTGTCCTCGCCTTGCCTCTTGCCTTCTCCTTCTCCTTCCCGCACTCCTTGTACCCAGTCCCCTCATGACTCCCGTCCTTCCCCCGCCTTCCCTTTCCCGCCCCCTCTTTTCCTTTAATCTCAAGATAACTTCCCACTTTGCACGTTGAGTGCTGCAGATCCCAGAAATCACTGTGGTCCGCGCATCCTGGGCTGGAAGCTTCTTGGAGCCAGGAGGCGGTCTGTGACCAGGGTCAAGTCCTTTCCCACTCCTCGGCCTTGGGTTTCCCGTGGGAGATCTGGGGACCAGAGGGGACGGGGCGGGGGTTGGGCTGAGACAGAGCCGGGCTTGGCAGCCAGGCAGCCCCACCCACTGACAGTTGGGGCGCCCGGGGGCCCCTGCGTCTTCTCCCTCTCTGATTCATTTGCTGGTTTCCAAATTCCGGAAGGAATGCCTGCAGGTGAGCGAGCCACTCTGAGTCTGTAGAAGAGCAAATCCACCTTGTCCCGGCCCCACCCCTCCCAAAACGCACTGGCCGGGGAGAGAGCCGTCCGCCCGCCTCTCCCTGGCTCCTGCGAGGTCAGACTCGCAGAGCTGAAAAGGTACTGGTTGGTTTGTTGATGTTTTTCCCCCGAGATAGAAACAAAATAAGCCGCTTTTTTTCTCTGCCACTGGCTTTTCTCCGCTTAACCTTAGCTTCCCGACACCCATAGATATCGTCCTGTTTTTAATTTCTTTCCGAAATTCTTCACGCCAACACACGCTCACCCCCACACGGACACCCTCACACCCAGACATATGTATTCGCTTCCAGGGATGGTGTGCGGGCGGTTCCTTTGTTTCCTGGCCGGCTGGCCTGGGGTGTTAGGTGGCGTGGGGCTGGCGGGACCGGGCGTGCCGGCCACTGTCCCCGGGGCCCTCTGGGCCCCCAGTCTGTCTGGACCGGATATTTGACAAATCTCTGCTGAGCACGAAGTCTCCGTTCTGGACACTGGGGATCTGTGCGTTCGCGGCAGCGAGCAGGCCGGATCAAGTCAAGGAGCTCCCGTCCCAGTGGGACGGAGAGAGAGCGAAACCTCAAAGCCGGCAAGTGAGTCAACAGGTCATTGCAGAGAGGGACGGGTAACGTAAAAAAGTAAGAGTGACGCGGACGTGCCGACCCCGTGGGCTCGGGTGGTTGAGGAAGCCCTCTCTGAGCCGCCGGGAGGGGAGTTTGGACTGCAGGGAGAGAAGTCAGCCTTTCCGAGATGCCGAGGGAACCGTGGAGGCAAAGGTCCTGAGGCGGGAACCCGCAGAAGGGAGCAGCCAACACGTCGTGGAAAGTTCCAGGGTTCTTGGCTCAGCGTCCAGACTCCGGGGGTCCGGGCATCGGTGCTGGGGAGGCCTCTGCACTTCAAGCTCAGCTCAGAGGAAGAGGGGTCTTCTCACCACGGGCTCTTCCCTGCCGGAGCCGCACCCCTCCCCCGGGCCAGCCTCCCCTCTGCCACAGCTCCCTGAGTGACCGCTGCAAAGTCACACGTGCTTGTGGGCGTGGCTTCCCATCCGTGGGTTCCAGGACTGTGGAATCCAAGCGTTCCCTCACTGGAGGGTCCCAGCGTCACTTACGTGCCTTTGAGGGGCGGCCCGGGGCCCTCCACCTTGTTAGAAATCTCTTTCTCTCCTAAGGGGAGGAAACTCACCTAGCTGTGACCTTCATCGCTTAATCAATCAAGCCCTCACACCTGCTCCCTGGCTGGCTACGCGTCCGGACTGGCAGAGACCCAGGCGGTCCTTGTGGTCGCCACCGGCCCTCCCCCCACCCCGGGACGGGCTGGCACCTGCCACCTCGTCACCCCATCAGCCGGCACACCTATAGCTGTTGGCCGGCGATTAACCAGCAGGCTCTGCGTTGCACCTGTCGCTTAGGTGACCCCGTTTCATCCTCTCCACCAGCACTCCGAGGATCGTCCCGTTCACACAATCAGGGGGGAGCCTTGAGTCCCAGGGATGTGAAAGTAATTCATGCAACGAAACGGCAGAGCTGGGACTTGAACCCCGGGCAGCCCGGGTCTCCGATCTGTCGTTTGAGCGGCCTGGTCGTGCCGGCGTGGTGGCCTGAGAGCAGATGCTGACAGGGCACCTGTACGCGAGTCGCCGACTCGGGTGAGGGGCGGTGCTGGGCATAGAGCGACCTCCACCCTGCCCCCACCCCCGCCCCCAGGGGACAGACACCTAACCGGGGCTAACAATAGACGTTTCTTAAAAAAGAAGGTGCTGTTAGGAGCAGCTAGCATTTCTTGGGCCCTTTCTGCCTGCTAAGCACTGAGTTAAATGTTTTTCTTGCATGTCCTTGTGGAGTCCCTCAGAAAACCCTCAGAGAGAAGAGCTGCCCTGTTCTCCCTTTTTTAAAAAAATTTTTTTAATGTCTTATTTTATTTTTGAGAGACATAGAGACAGAGCATGAGCAAGGGAAGGGCAGAGAGAGGGGGAGACACAGAATCCGAAGCAGGCTCCAGGCTCCGAGCTGTCAGCCCAGAGCCCGACGTGGGGCTCGAACTCACAGACCGCGAGATCATGACCCAAGCGGAAGTCGGCCGCTTAACCGACTGAGCCCCCCAGGCGCCCCGCTTTTCTCCCTTTGGACAGATGAGGAAACTGAGGCTCAGACTGTGGGGGGCTCGCCCGGCCAGGAAATGGCGCTGCGGGTTCCTCGGGGCTCTCTTATCCAGGCTCTCAAGCCCTGTCATTCTGCCTACAAACGCGTCCCTGCTCTGAGCTAAGCCCAGCTCTGGGGGACACCTGGTCAGGTGGGGTGTCAGGCCCTCGAACACTGTCCCAGCTGAGTCGGAGGGGATCCAGTAGAGGGAGTGGAGACTCTCTGTCCCGAACAGTCAGGGAGGTCCTCCCGGAGGAGGGGGCATTTGCGTTTGGGTCTCGAAGAATGCGTAGGAGTTCGGGAGTTGGAGGTGCCTGTCGTAGGTCTCTGTTGACATTCATTCCTCCAGCAAGCGTTTCCCGAGGCCTTCCAGGGTCAGGCCCTGTGCTGGGAGATGCTGAGGATACAGACCTGAGTCAGACCCAGGCTCCGCCCTCAAGAACCTTCTAGTCCGATGAGGGAAACAGACACAGACGGTCACCACGGCATGCCATACGAACTCTAATGGAGGCAGCCCGGGCATTGTGGGAATACAGACCCAGCTTGGAGGGGAGAGGGAGGGCTTCCCAGAATTAAGAGAGAGTTTCCAAGCAGAATTCCTACGAGTGGCTCTCACTCGCACCAGCGTGACTGTACGTTAAACGTCTCTCGAGGCCTCCTGTGGGCCAGGCCCAGAGCCAGCGACGCTGGAGCCCGGGAGGTGGGTCAGACCCAGGCCCCGCCCCACCCCGAGGGGCTCCAGTCCGGTGAGGGAAGCAGGCTCAGACCGGATCCAGGGTGCTCAGGACCGAGACAGCGGGAGGAGCCAGGCTCAGGGATGACTATCCCGGCCCCCACCTCCACTCACTAACGGCCAGAAAAGGGAAGGGACTTACCCAAGGTCGCACGCCAGGGAGAGGGTTCCTGATCCCGGTGTCTGGGAATTGTGGGAGACAGTTACGCGGGCCCATGACATCCAGGTGTCTAGACACAGGGACCAGGGATCCAAGCCCTGCCCGAGACGTGAATTCCTGCATCACGAGTCTCCTGGGACTGCCCTCGGCTGAGCCTGGAGCTGGGCGTGCCGGGGACACAGATGGTCTGAGCCAGGCTCTGGCCTGGACCGGCAGGCGGGGGAGGCGACCGAGGCTGATCCAAGGTGCCCTGGGAGCGAGACAGGAACGCCGATGGGCACATATGGGCCGTGTCTCCTGGGAGAGGCCTCATTACTCAGCCCCCAGAGAAGGAGAAACATTTTGCCATAAATGGTGGCACGAGGAAGAGAAAGGTGGGGAACGCAGAGCTGGGCCCCACGAGCACGGGGGGCGGGGGGGGGGAGACAGAGCAGGAGAGTGACCCCAGGGCCCCTGATCCAGGTTGCGGGGCTGGGCCTTTGCCCCCAGGGGGAGTCAGGGAGCCATGGGAGGGGCCCGGGCGGCTCTGAGGGTCAGAGAGATCCCTCTGGAAGGAGTGAGGGTCTGTGTGTCTGTCAGGACGTGTGATTAAGGTCCTGCCTGCGTGCGTCTGTGGGCTCAGCTCCCGTGGTTGGCTCCTGGCTGTATCGGGGGGCTTAGCCCGGAAGCCCTCGGTTCCCAGGGGACTCGGGACAGCTCCGTCCTCACCCCTGGGCCTGAGCCCACATTCCTCCTGTAACCTTGGACAGCGGCTGTCACAGGGTGAGGAGGGGGGATTTCTGCCCTCGAAGGGGGCATCCGGCAAGGCCCGAGGCATGCTTGGCTGTCACCGCTGTGAAGTGGGAGGAAGCTACCGTCATCTAGTGGGTAGAGGCCGGGGATGCTGCTGAAGATGCTGCACTTTGCAGTCCCCACAGACCCACTGTGGGGACAGGACTGTCCCCACAGCAAAGACTCGTCCGGCGCTGGCCTGGGAGCGTGTGAGCAGGAGGGCGACAAATCCTCTGTGTGTGTGTGTGTGTGTGATCTGATCGTAGGTGACAGCGTGACAGTGTGCGCCCGATTCTTGGCCCAGGGCAGCCCCTTTGTATTGCGAGGCTGTGACTGTGTAACTGCTTCACTGCACACAGAAGCTTTCTGCACGACTTTCCAGAGTGCAGGGGCGTGGGCCGGCGAGCATGGCCTTCGGGCTGGTGGTGCCAGGGTGACTGATTAGGCCAGTGGGGGGGGGGCGGGTGAGACAGAAAGAGAGAGAGAGAGAGAGAGAGAGAGATGGCCCCTGGATGGGGCTGGAACCGCTCCTGTGTAGACTGTACCTGCATGGGGGGGGTTGGGGGGCTGTTGGCATCAGCGCAACTGTGTGGCTCTAGTTGTGTGCGTGCAGTGGGGTGACCTTGTGCTGGTTGTGTGTCCTGGGCTGCGTGTCAGCGGGGGTGTGTGTGCCCCTGTGCCTCTGAGCAGACCCCGTCGCCGTCCCTGTGTCAGAGTGCGGGACCGTTTCCCGGCCCAGCCCTGGCTCCGTGTGTCTTCCCCGCGCCCTGGTGCTGTGTCTGTCCCTGTGTGTGTCTGTCCCCTGGCCGTCTCCTGCTGTCACCAGGGCCGTGTGGCAGCGTCCACGCCACACCGCTCGGGGAGTGACTCTGGCTGGGCTGAGGGGCTGCACGGCCCACCCGAAGCCCCAGGACCCGGGGAGCCCACGGCACTGGCTCTGCCCCAGCCCGGCCCTGAGGGGCTGCTGATGGAGAGGGCCCCCGGGAGTCATTGGGGACGGCACGGGCAATTAATTCATTAGATTAATTAGCTCCTCATGCCAGGGCGGGGGCAGGGCAGCCCCTTGCAGGGCCCTCCTTCCCCAGGCGTCCAAGGTCATCCGGCCTCCTCTCCCCCGCCTGATGCCGTCTCCGGCCGCCGCCTCCGCATGCCCAGCCCCCACTCCCTGGCCCTGGTCCAGCCCGCTGGCCACGGTCCACAGAGAGATGAATGGGTGGGGGCGGGGGCTCTGCCGGGCGACAGTGCCCGTGAGCGGCGCTGGAGGGCGCGGGCAGGCGTGGGCGTGCACCTGCGAGTGTGCCCCGGGAGCACGGGCAGGCGGGCGTGTCTGCAGGGGTCTGCGTGTGGCCGTACGCGGTGCCCAGAGGGTGTAGCCGTGCGTCTGTGACAGATGTGTGTCGAGTGGATATACCCACGCATCTGCGTTTGTGTGCATGTGTTTTTCCACATATTTCTGAATTCCTGCGCCTCCATGTGTGCGTGTGTGTGCATGTGTACATGTCTGCATATGTGTACAAACATGTGTGCGTGCGCCCAGGTACACGTACATCCGTGTATATGTGTGTGTGTATCTGTGTTCATTGCATGTATATATGTGTGTCGGTATATGTCTCGTTTATTCTTGAACTTTGAGTGTGTGTGTGTGAATATCTGTGCGCCTGTGTGTACCCACGCGTGTGCGTGCGTGTGCGTGTACCTGTGGACGTGTTGTCTGCTGGTGCACGTGTGTATCCGTGCCTATACGTTTCTGTACTTGTGAATCTGTGCACATATATGTGTGCGTCTCTGTGTGCGGTCTCTGTGAATGTGTGTGCATTGTGTGTCTACACCTGTGTTTGTGTGCCGTGACCGGGGCGCTGTTGGGGGTCTCCGGGGGCGTGTGGGCCTGTGTGTCCGTGACCATCCGCATCAGTGTGGGCTTGTGGGAAGGGACATGCTGCATGTGTCTGCTCTGCGCGCGTCTGCTCATGCGTGTCTCTGGAAACACCGACGACGTGTGTGCCGGTGGGGCCGGGAGACGTCTGTGTGTGCGAGGGCGCATGCGTGTGTGTGCACACGTGTGTGGTCCCCGCTGAGCGGATGAGCCGAGCTGAGCCGGCCCTCCCGTCCGCAGGACTGCTGTCCCAGAGCCTGGAGTTCAGCTCGCCTGCGGACAACTACACGGTGTGTGAAGGTGACAACGCCACCCTCAGGTACCGCCCCGTCTCGGGGACTCGGAAGGTCACCCAGTTCTGCTCCTCACCTTCCTTAGGGGAGGCCGGCCCTCACCTGCAGACACAGCCTGGCCCCTGTCACTCAGGAGAGGTGGAGAGGGGCCTGGACTCTGGGCCCAACTTCCTGCCTGGGCCTCAGTGTCCCCAGCTGTCAAATGGGTAGAGGAATGATAACCACCGTGTAGCCTGTTGTGGGGATTCAAGGTTTCGTGCACGGCACACTGCGGCTTCTCAGCAAGTGAGAGCCAGCCTTACTTCCCCCCAGATCCGTGCTGCTCCCCGCACTGGGCCTGTCCCCCTTCCGGGTCTCTGTCCCTTCTCTGGATCTCTGCCTCCCTCTCTCTGGATCTCTGTCCCCCTCTCTCTGGGCCTCTGTCCCCTCTCTCTGGGTCTGTGCCCTCTCTCTGGATTTCTGCCTCCCTCTCTCTGGATCTCTGCTCCCCCTCTCTGGGTCTCTGTCCCCTCTCTCTGGGTCTCTGCCCCCCTCTCTGGGTCTCTCCCCTTCCTTCTGGATCTCTGCTCCCCCTCTCTGGGTCTCTGTCCCCCCTCTCTGGGTCTCTGTCCCTCATCTCTCTGCGTTTCTGTCTCTCTCTCTCCCAGACTGCCCCAGATACTTTTCCAGTTTCTAGTACACAACACTCCCTCAGTAACCATCAGCTACCACTCCGTCGCGCCCTGGGGCTCGAACTTTCCCTCGCTGAGGCCCGGTGTACCCACCCGGGAAGTGGGCACAGTCAGCTCCGCCTCACGGGGCTTCAGTGGGAACTGGCCATGCAGGAGGCCTTCCTCTCCCCACCCCCAGGCCCCCCACGACGGCTGAACCGGGGGGGGGGGGTGGGGCAGGCTGGGGGGGGGGAGAAAAACACTCCCCTCCCGCGTCCCCTCCCCGAAGCTGCTTCATTGACGAGCACGTGACCCGCGTGGCCTGGCTGAACCGCTCCAACATCCTGTACGCGGGCAACGACCGCTGGACCGGCGACCCGCGGGTGCGGCTGCTCGTCAACACGCCCGAGGAGTTTTCCATCCTCATCACGCAGGTGGGGCTGGGCGACGAGGGCCTCTACACCTGCTCCTTCCAGACGCGCCACCAGCCGTACACCACTCAGGTCTACCTCATCGTCCACGGTGAGCCCTCGGCGGGGGCCCCCAGGCGGCGGGCAGGGTGGGGGGGACTCTCCGGATCCTCGCCAGGTGCCCGCTCCTGGATCCTGAGGACACACAGCCTGCCCTCGCAGCTTTCAGCCAAGCAGGAGGAGGGACAGGCGCGCAGAAAGCGACCCTCCGGCGGGACAGCTGCTAGGACAGGAGGGCCCCGGGGGTGAGGAGGCGCTCCGAGGAAGGTCGCGGTCACTCACTCCGCTACGTGCAGGCGCTGCTCCAGGCCCTGGGGACAGAGGGGGCAGGAGACAGAGAGGGCAACAGGGGACAGAGCCCAGGTGGCTGCCCCACGTGGCAGCAGACATGGCCTGGAGGGCAGGGAGCGGTAAGAGAGACAGGAACCCAGAGACGGAGACGGGCCAACGCGGCCTGGACAAGCCCCGACTCAGGAGCCAGACCCCGCCCCCCGCCCCCGCTGAGGGACCCTGGGCATCCGAGGAGGCCTCGGACTCCCCATCCGCAAAACGGGGATGACGGGCACGCAGCAAATCCAAGACTTCGTCAACCAGAAGGGTCTTTATTTTATGCTCTGCCGGAAAAGAGTAAGCAAAAGCAAAAGCCCCGTCAGTTAAACCCTGGCATCCATGTGGTCAGGCCGTTCTGATCGGAGCAGCGTTCAGATGACTGGAGGAAACAGCCGTCCACGTTAGAATCGATGAATACGGCAACATCCGGGGCGCCCGGGTGCCTCAGTCGGCTAAGCGTCCGACTCTTGATTTCGGCTCAGGTCATGATCTCACGGTTCGCGAGATGGAGCCCCAGGTTGAGCTCTGCACTGACAGCGTGGAGCCTGCTTCGGATTCCCTCTCCCTCCCTCAAAATAAATAAAGAAACATTTTTTTTTTTAAATAGCAACATTAACCTCAGAGGGTGGTAGGGTAGTGAAGGTTTAATGAGTTCATTTTTGTAAACTGTTTAGAATAGGGTTACCACGCTGTAAGCACCGTGTATTTGTTATAGAAACTAATTGTTTCAAGTAAGAATAATAATGATTCATAAATACACGTAGACAGAGATAAGAGAGAAAGTCAAACCAGAAGGCAGAGGAAGCAAGGTAGGATGAAGGTAGAGAGAGAGAAAGAACGAGAAAGGCAGCAACCAGCAGTTAGACAAGGAGCCAGAACAAGGGAGAAACACAGAGGAATTCTTACAGAAAGAGGGAACATTGGCTGGACTCCTGGGGCTGCGGGAGGAGGGGCTGGGGGCCCCCCCGAAGGCCATATTGACCCCCTCACGACCTCTCCCCTCCTGGCCTGCAGTCCCCGCCCGCATCGTGAACATCTCCTCGCCCGTGACGGTGAACGAGGGAGGCAATGTGAACCTGCTTTGCCTGGCCGTGGGCCGGCCGGAGCCCACAGTGACCTGGAGGCAGCTCCGAGGTGAGGACCCCTACCCTGACCCAAAGCCCCTTTCCCCGCTCCACAATCTGGGGCCCTCGATCCCCCATATCCCTAGCTAGACTCCCAGACTCCCCCTTTCCCCCTTCGCCGATCCCCCTAACCGTCGTCATGGTTCGATTCCCCCACTCCCCCGCCCACCCGATCCTATTATTCTACCGACAGTCCCCAGAGCCTTCGCCACCTGCCGGCCCAGGCCTGGGCCGCTTCCTCTAAATCACCTGCTAGACCCCAGCCTGCCCGCGGTCCCCACCCTGGTCTCTCCCCCACCAGCGCACATAGTTCTGGGCTCTGAATCCCTACCACTGACCCCGAGCCGAGTCACAGCCAGCGGCCCCTGCCCCTGTTCCCGTCTCCCGGGCGCCTCGCCACATCTCCTCTGCTGGATTCTCCAGCCCGGCAGTTCTCGAAGTTTGGTCCCCCAACCAGCAACCACAGTGTCCCCTGGGAGCTTGCCAGAAACGCACATCCCGGACCCGTCCCAGACCTAACGAATGAGAACGCACCCCACCCCGCCTCGCCCCCGCCCATACCGCCGCCAGTCCGTTTTAACGAGCCCTTGGGATGATCCTGGTGGTGGGGCTGAGAACCACTGCTCTCGGCTACCCCCAAACAGCACCGAGGTCCCGGCTCACTGGACATCTGTCACCACCCTTTTCACCTGGGTCTCCACCACCGTTCCCCAGACCTCTAGATCCTCCCTGACTGGGTCTTTGGAGAGCAGCGGTGCCAATCACTCAGCCCAGTAACTAGGTGCCAGAGCCTGGGTCCTTCCCCACGGGGTCGTCTGAGCCCCACAGGCCTGGGCTTGAGATCCTGGGTTCCTGGACGCCCTTAGTCCCAAAGGGTCTTCTAACCCCCAGTGATGCGTCCTAAGACCCCAGATACCTGGATTGCTGATGCCAGTAATTAGGTCCTGAGTCACTGAACCCAAGAACTCGATCCCAGAACTCTGGGCCCCCACCACCCACCCCTACCCCGTATCCTCACCCCTGCCTTGGGTCTGTATTACCCGGATCTCCTGGGACTCTCCCCACCGGGGACTCTGAGCCTCATGATCTGAACCATGAGCTCCCAGATCCCTGAATCCATGACCCCCAAACTCTAGGACCCTCCCCACTGGGTTCTAGTTACTAAGCCCCAGACCCTCATTCCCCTCCAGGCCCCTAGCAAGAGATCCCAGGCTGCCGATCCACACCCCTCCCCAAACCCTCTGCAAACCCTTCCTGGCTCCCACTGACCCGGGCACTCCAGGCCCTGCAGTGCCTGCCCCGCTGATGTGTGTCCGTGTTGTGCCCGTGTTGTCCCGTGTTAAGTGTTTGTGTCCGGCCCCGCCCCCACCCCTTCCCTCCCCGCACAGACGGCTTCACCTCCGAGGGCGAGATCCTGGAGATTTCGGACATCCAGCGGGGCCAGGCCGGGGAGTATGAGTGCGTGACTCACAACGGCGTTAACTCCGCGCCAGACAGCCGCCGTGTGCTGGTCACAGTCAACTGTGAGCCCCTTGGCACTGGGCATGAAAAGGGGGCGGGCCCTGGGTTCCTGGGGAGGGGGGAGGGGAGTGCCGGACTCCTGGGATGCAGGGAGGAGGGGGATGGGGACGGAAGCCCTGGGTCCCCACCTGCCTAGGAGAATTGGCTGACTCGCCCCCTCGCCAGATCCTCCGACCATCACTGACGTGACCAGCGCCCGCACAGCCCTGGGCAGGGCCGCCCTCCTGCGCTGCGAAGCTATGGCAGTGCCCCCTGCGGACTTCCAGTGGTACAAGGATGACAGACTGTGAGGACAGCACCGGGTCCGGCCGGGGTCGGGGTGGGGAGGTGGCCGCGCCCTAGGTCCTGAGAACTGGGGGGGTCCGGCTTCTAGCGAGATTGTAGAGACTTACTGGAAACTTGGGTGTCACGATGACGGACGTCGGAGCCTGGTCTCAGGCTATTCGGGGAGAAGTTCAGAGGACCATTGGGACTGGGGTCCAGCAGAATCTGGGAGCCCGTAGAGATTGGGGGCACACGTCGGGAGGGTCCAGTGACCCTGAGGGGCAGGGGTGCCTGCAGAGGGGTGTCAGTAGGGGTGGCCGGGAGATGCATGGGGGGCTAGCGCCTAAGGCTAGGGTTCTCTGGGGTAAGGGGCCTCAGAGCCGCGTGCAGTGGGCTCTGCGCCCTGAGAGGGTCCCGGGCCAGGGTTCCAAGGCCCCGTCCCTGACCCGGGTTCCCGGCAGGCTGATCAGCGGCACAGCCGAGGGCCTGAAGGTGCAGACGGAGCGCACCCGCTCGATGCTTCTCTTCGCCAACGTGAGCGCCCGGCATTACGGCAACTACACGTGTCGCGCCGCCAACCGGCTCGGAGCGTCCAGCGCTTCCATGAGGCTCCTGCGTGCGTCCGAGGGGGCGGGGCGGGGCCGGGCGAGGGGCGGGGCCGGGAGTGTCCCCAGACCGACCGCCCACTTAGGAAGAGGCCGACCCTGAGACTCCAGCAAAGCGACCGAGCAAGAAACCCATTCCCTCAATGAATGTTGATTCCTTGAGCGATTCCTTGAGCGCCCGCTAAGGGGAGGGCTTTGGGCCCTGGGGACAGAGCAGTGCCCAAAGGAGACAGGTCTGGGGACTCGCAGAGCTCACAGCCTAGTAGTAGTAGAAAAGCAGTAAATAAGTAGGCACTTAAATCAAATAAAAAGCAAACAAAAACGTACATAAATTTAAAAAAAAAAGTGGATATCGATACGGGTGACGGAGAAAATAAATTAAGAATGGGAATGGTAGCATCAGGAAAGCTTATCTTCAGAAGTTTCCCAGAGAGGGAAACATTCGGACTGCGACCCGAATGGTAAGAAGCGCCCAGCCCGGCCAGGCATCTGCGGGAAGAGCTTTGCACGCAGAGGGAACAGTATATGGAAGGGCGGAGTGAGGAGGCGCGCGTGACCTGAGCACAGTGACCACGTGGAGGCTGAGACTAAAGACAAGGGGAGAGGCAGAGTCTTACGGCCACGGGAAGGAGTTTGGATTTTATTCTACTGCAGAGTGAGGCCACCAGAGGCTCTTAAGCAGGGGAAGGCCCTAGCGGTTGATGCTTCAAAAGAGCAATCACGTTGGCTGCTATTTGAGGAATGGCCTGTAGGGGGTGCAGAGTGGAGGCCGGAGGCCCCCAGCTGCGGCACAAAGTCTCTGTAGGCCGCAGATGTGGCGAAGGTGGAGGAAGGAGGAAGTGGAGTCGAGGCGATGGCAGGTTTCGCTGGAGCAGCTGGGTGGATGGGCACGTAGTAGCCAAGTACTGAAGTGGAGAGATGCTGGGACGGGGGCCGTAGCCAGTCTCGGGAAGGAAGGTCCAGAGGACCATTTTGGATGTGCTGACTGCAAGGCGCTTGGTGGCCCTACTCGATAGACCAAAACTGTACAACGGAAGGACGGCCGTGGAGAGAGCCCGGGGCTGAGGCAGCGGAAAAGAACATCTAGGAAAGACGAGCGAGAGGGACTGGGCGGCAGACAGAAACGAATGTCTCCTAGAGAAGGAGGCTCAAGAGAGACCCTCAGAGACAGGGCATCGGGAGACATACATGGGGTCTCCCCTTCCCAGGCCACCCCCGTGACCCTCTGTCTTTCCCCAGGCCCCGGATCCCTGGAGAACTCAGCCCCAAGGCCCCCGGGGCCCCTGACCCTCCTCTCCGCCCTGGGCTGGCTGTGGTGGAGGATGTAGGAAGAACCAGTGCGGCTCGCCTCCCCCCTGCGAGGGGCCCGAGGCCGAGAGCGAGAGGAAAAGGGAGAGGAAGCGCCGTGGGTCTCGAGGGGGCGGAAGAGCTCTCTGCCACCAAGGAGGAGGAGCAGGAGGAGGAGCAGGAGGAGGAGGAGCAGGAGGAGGAGGAAAGCTCTTTAGAGAACCCATCACTGTGAGGGATAACGCAAAATTATGCATCTTTCTACAGCCATTTTCGCCACCGTTCACGTTTCCGATTGTGACCCGCCCCCGGCCACCCCACACCCCTCTCTTAGCTCAGGCTGTCACCTGGATCGTGTGTACGTAGTGGGTGTGTGTGCGCATGAGCCTGCACGTGTGTGTATGTGTGGGGGGGAGGGGCTCAGCGATCTTCCCTCCCCTGGCACCCCCATGCCCACTGCCCCCCAATGCTGCTGCCTCTCTCCTCTGGCTGGAGGTAGGTATGTGGGCTTCGTGGCTGAAGCTGTGAGGGGAGGTTTTCCAGGCTCCCTGCTTCCCCAATATATGCACGCGCCCCACCCCTGCCCCTCCCTGTTAAAAGAGCGTCTCCTGGACAGGTTGGGGGTGGGGAGGGGGTCCTACTCACCTGTCAAGCTATCATTCAGCCTTTGTGGGCAGGTGAGTGATCTCCATCTTGGCTCCGGCCTCCTTGCTATCAACCACCAGCTGCCTGTAGCCAGAGGCCCCATCGCTGGCTCAGCAGCCTGAGACCTTCCTACTTCCCCTGCCCCCCACCCTGACTTTCTGGCCCCCTCCGGGCCAATCGGTGCTTCCATCCAACTGTCAGACCGGTGCCTGTGGTCACCCGTCTGTCTCAGTGCTTTGCCCTCCCCGACCCCGACTCCCCTTGGCCACCTGCAGTACCAACCGGCTGCCCTCAGTGCCCCTGCAGCTTCCCACCGGCGTGGGCTTGCTGGTCTACCACTCCCTGGCCTCGCCTCCAACTGTACCTCCCAAAGGCTGACCTGACCACCCTCATGCACACTCAGATAGACACACACACACATACCAGCGACTGTGACCAGCAATAGCCCCCCAGGCTCCAGCTGCATTGTAGCTGGTGACCGGCTGTGTTCGCCCAAGGGTGGGCAACGTGTCAGGAGGGCGTGCTGAGAGGCTGTAACCTCAGCTCAGATGATAGGAATATGCGATCTCGGCACACATCACACAAAGTGGGGAACAGAGAGGCATCACGCAGCCATCTCCAGTCCAGACCAAGATGTCAAGTCACCAGCTCTGACTCCTGGGAGACCCGCTATAAACACTCACCCCAAACCACACTACCCAGAGCTTGGTGGGGGGGGGAGAAGCTCAGAGCAGGGGCAGGGGGGCAAGGGGCAGTGACTGTACCTCAGACGGGGGCGTGGGCCCCATCCCACATTGTCTTCCATTCCCAGGGTCCAGGGGATGGGGAGGGGAGGGGGAGGGATGCAAGGGAGGGGGCGGGCGGGGGCCCTGGGGGCCGTGTGTTCCGATTCATGGGGAGTGTTGAGACCACCACACCAATAAACGCCTTTTTCCAAAGTCTCTGCCTGCAAGTGTCAGTGTCATCGAGGATTTGAGTGAGTGGAGGGCAAAGGGTCACGGTCACTGGCGGTGCCTCCCCAGCATCATTTCTGCCTTCTCTCTCTTTGGTAGATTTCGAATTGACCCATAACAGAGGTGACCCCTGATTGGCTTCAGCCACTCAGCTAATGACAGAGTCCCAGAGCTGTATGGGTTCACGAGACGCTCTCCCACTGGCTAGTGTAGCTCAGTGATGTGAGGTCTGTCTACATCAGTCGCTTTTCCCCATCCCATGGGAGATCTCGGGTCTGTGGGGGTAGCAGTGGTGGGGAAGACAGCAGGTAGAGCCTGTGAATGATACAATGGAATACAGAGCGAGGGGTGGCCACAGAAACAGTCTATGATGACATTTGAGTAGCTGGATCAAAGTGTACCTGATGCCCACTTTCACTTCCATAAGCAACACAGCCTCCTGCGTGTAGAAGCCAACGTGTGTTAGGTTTCTCACTCTAGTGACCCAAAAGGAAATGAAAGCTCTAACTGATAAAGAGAAGATATCAAGGATCCAGGTACTCAGGACCCCAGCCTTCACTTTTCCAAAAAAGATCCGAGAGCTCTATTTCCCATGGGCCTCTTTCGCCCCAATCTTTAACCGGAATACCTCACAGCCTTTCCTTCCCGGAGACAGATGCTGGCTGCCCTTGCTTTAGCTGTCTCCTTCTTTGCTATCAGACCCGCCTCCCACGATACAGGCTGAGATACTTGGTTTCCCAGCCTCACTTGCAGTGACGTGGCTGGTGTTGGGTCAATGAGGGAAGTTTGCCAGGAGGCTTCCAGGAAAGCTTTTTCCTCTCTCGTGAGGTCGGTCAAGGGAATGGGTGTGGGAAGGGAACCTTGCTCCTTTCCTTTTGTCTTCAGACACACAGACTGGTAGGGATAAAAATGACATGGTCTCTGCCTCCGTGAAGTTCTCAGTTGAGTGCAGAGGTGACACCTGGCGCTGTAGCAGCCATCTTGCTACATAAGACAATATGCCGACCCGCTGAAGGCGGCCAAGCGGAAGGATACAGAGAGCTCAGGTCCTCGATGGGGTCACTAAGTCGCTGAGCCAGCCTGAGACCACGATCTATTTTTGCCACCATTTATTTTTGTTACTTGGAGCCAAGGGAATCTTCATTGACGCACTCCCTAAACTCCCAGTGAGAAACCCAGCTGAAAAAGAAAGACATCATGTGGGAACAGTAGCTGCAAGCCTAGCCTTTCCCTGGACCGAAACATTTGCTCCGTCGACCAATATTTATTGACTGCCTGCTACGTGCCAGGCTCTGTGTTAAGTGCTGGGGATGAAATGACACGGTCTCTGCCTTCATGAAGTTCTAAGTCAAAGGCTAAGCAAGTACTTCTGCATTTATGTTAGAGGAGTAGGAGGGGCAGGGGCTGTGGGACCTGACCCATGACCAAGGCAGGTTAGGGTCCTGGGTTAGAGAAGGGTCTCCTAAGCTTGTCATAGGTTACATTTTTAGGGTTTCTGGACCTGATCCCAACAATGGGGGGTACCCCTGTGAGAAATCAGCGAGATGATTCATTTTCAGAAATACCAAATGAAAGTTGCACTGTCTCATTAACAATAGGTTTACAACATACTGGAAATATGTATGAACCTCCCCCCCCCCCACCACCATGGACTCCCAAACTCTTAGATACCTCACTTCCTGGTTCTTCTCCTCTCTGGTTCTCAGGCTTCGCAACGAGCATGCGCCAAAGAACAAAGGCAGGAGGGACCGAAAGTCTCTGGTCACCTCAGTGAATATGCATTTGTTCCAGTCTACTTTTTGCCTTATATGGACATAGGCAACGTCTGGGTAAAGATGGAACCTCTGCAGCACTCAGCCAATGAGGAACCAGGGGGAGGGACTTGCCTGCTAGGAGATAAATTGTCTGCTGTACCTGCCCCCAGGGTGCTGTCCGCCAGAAGCCCACTCTTGCAAGAACGTTGATTAAAGCCTTGCTTCACTGTGCTCCGAGTCCCCACGTCCCTCCTTTGATTAGGTCGATGGGCTTATTTCTAATAGTCCGACACCAAGCAATTCTCAGACACCAACTCAATTCAATTCATTCAGACATTACCCAAAGAGAGCATCAGACTCTACAGGTGAAGGGAGCAGCCCTACAGGCTGACCACCCCCACGCCCCCTTCGGACACCAGTTGCAAGCCCCAAACTGCTACCTGTGCTCCTGACCGGCTGGGTTCCAAAGACCTCTTCCTTAGATCTGGTTAATTTGTTAGAGTGGCTCACAGAACTCAGGGAAACACTGACTTACACTTAGCAGTTTATGAAAGGCTATGAGAAAGGATAGGGATCAGCAGCCAGATGAAGAGGCACACAGGGCAAGCTCCCAAACAAACGAGCTTCTGTCGCTATGGAGCTTGGGGCCCAGCTCAGTGGTACGTGGGAGCGCTCTGGTTCCCCAAGAGGGCAAGCTCTCCAAAACTGGACCAAAGTGCCGTTCTCTTGGGTTTTTACGGAGGCTTCGTTATATAATCATGATTGACTAAGTCACTGGCCATTAGCTGATTCAACCTCCAGTCCTTCCCCGTCCTGAAGATGGGGGGGGGGCGGGGGGCGCGAGGCAGGGTTATGGGACTGAAAGTTCCAGATCTTCTATTTGCAGGTTTGACCCTCCAGGCAACCAGCCCTGCCTTTGGGTGGGGTCCAAAAATCACCTTCATTAATAACAAGAGACTCGTTTCACCTTTATGGCTCTGAATCATTTTCAGAAACTGTGGCTCAAGACCAGATATATCTACGAAACGTATTTTGGTCATCTGAATGACCAAATATATGTTTCCTATACATCACTGTCTCTCAGCTACCGTTACACTTGAGAAGCGGATGGCATGAGGCAAAAAGTGGTGTTTCAAGCAGACCAACCTCTGGGGCAAAGCCCTGGAGGCAAAATCCAGCAGCTGGTGGAAAGAAAAGCCTTGTGTTAATCGAGCAGCTGGGGGGAAAGTACAGGAGCGGGTGGTCAGAGGCCAAGAGAAGCCAAACCACAAGGCTTTGAAAATCAGCGGGAAGAGTCGGGACCACATCTGAAGGGCAAAGGGCAGCCACAGAAGGGCTTAAAGAGACAAGGATGTAGCCTGAGCCGTTTTAAGATGAAGACCCTGGCGGGCACCTGAAGGGTTCAGTCGGTTAAGCGTCTGACTTCAGCTCAGGTCACGACCTGGTGGTTCATGAGTTCGGTCCCTGCATCGGGCTCTCTGCTGTCAGTGTGGCGCCCACTTGGGACCCCGTCTCCTTCTCTCTCTGCCCTGCCCCCACTTGCACGTGCTCTCTCTCAAAAATAAATATTAAAAACAAAATCAAAGAAGGAAAAAAGACGAAGACCCCGGGAGCTGCGTGGGGGAAGGCCCGCAGAAGCCGCGGACACGGGAAGACCCCTTGCCTGCCTCGAGGGTGTGCCGATCACACCGTCAGACCAGCAGGGGTCTCTCCCAGCCCGGGAGCCACAGCGGCTTGGTTGTGCTGATACAAATAGATTCTTCTGCCTGGAGAGGGAGCAGGAAGTCCCACTTTCAAGGGTCCGGTGTTCAGTCCCAGCAGGACAGGATGGCCCTGCCTGCTGCCTGGGCGAAACAGGAAGTCCTACCCAAAGAGTCCTTCGCAGAGCGGGCCACTAACGCTGGTCACACCTGTGTGGCTGCCCGAACAGTCCTTGGGCCCCCACCCAGAGAGACGACTGGACTGGGGCCAGTGGCCTGGAAGAGAAAGGAAGGGAGGGAGACCACCTCAGAGGTTACCCCGAATGGGACACGACTCATGCTTGTCTAGCGCCGGCTCACACCGTTCAGAAATTAGCCGGGTTCCCTCCATTTGCAAATGGAGAATTAAAAAAAGGCCCACCTACTCGGGAGAGAGGAGACATGAAACAACTCAGCTTTTGTGAGGAAGAAGACATTCCCTCCCACTTGGAGAAGAAAATGGGCAGTTTGCCAATGTTTCTGGAAAAGAATAAAGGCGTTCTCTCTCCTTTGGAGGGAAACTGGAATTTCACTCTTACTATAACCAAAATTGGATGGGAATTCCTGTCTAGTTTTTACATATTAAAAAAGGGGGAACTTTACCGATTTTGTAAACCAACAAGTGAAGCTGAAGGAAGAGAACTCAGACCATCTCCTCTCCCTGATTAAAACATAAAAGGGGCACCTGGGTGGCTCAGTTGGTTAAGCATCTGACTTCGGCTCAGGTCATGATCTCACAGTTCATGGGTTTGAGTCCTGTGTCAGCCCAGAGCCTGGAACTTGCTTCAGCTTCTCTCCCTCTCTCTCTCTTTCTGCCCCAACCCCACTTGCTCACTCTCTCTCCAAAAATGAATAAACATTAAAAAAACAAACGAACGAAAAACATAAGAAGTTCCGCCCCTGTTCCAGAAGGATCCCCAGGCACCACTCACCTGGTGAGCCCTGTTTGCGCTAGGGTCCTCCAGCGGGGCTTTGAGGGGCAGAGGTTGTGGTGTCTGCACGGGGGTTATGCTCGGCATCTTCTTTTCCAGAGCGGGAACCACAGGTGGCAAAGAGGGGGGATGCTTCTTTTTCTTCAGAGAATCTCCTGGAAAGAAGAGGAGGAGAAACAGAAACACGTGATTGGCTGTTCCAACATACTAACTCAGCCAATGAGCAGGGAAGCTAGGCTGAGAGGCGGAGCCTTACTCTGATTGGCTGATATGGAGGTGGAGGCGGGATGAATGACCTGTGACTGCGCTGATTGGTTCAGTCAGGTCTCCAGGGGGCCTCTTTCTAGGGAATCCTCCCAGACGGCCCCTCACTTACCCCTAAAGCGGCACAGGCAGCAGATGCACAGGTAGAGAAGCGCTGCCAGGAGCGCCAGGCCTAATAGGGAGCCCAGGACGATGCCAGCAATGGCCCCTGGGCTCAGGGTGGGGCCTGGAAGAGACAGATAGAGGATACTTAGGAGCAGGAAGAACCTGCTGGATCCAAGTTTCCTAAGCTCCCTGCTCCAACTATTTTAGGACCCAAGAAAATGGGACCCCAGACTCTCAATTCATTGTGCATTTCCTGAGTAACTGTGGTGTGCCTGGTACTCTACCAGCTGGTAACCATCCATCAATGAACAAACCCAGATACGCACTCTCGTGGGGATTCATTTTTAGGGAAATCAGAAAAGAAGGCACGAACTAATAACCTAATCACAGGTTGTGCTATGACAAAAACTAAATGTGCTATGACAGAAACGATGTGCTATCATAGACATAGAGTCAATCTACTGCAAAGACTCTTATTTCCAAATAAGGTCACATTCACAGGTACTGAAGGTGAAGATGTCAATAGAGCTTTTTGGGGGAGACACAATCTAACCAATCAAGTCAAGATATCATTAGGGTGGGCCCGAACCCAACAGGACTAGTGTCCCTACGAGAAAAAGAAAGGGGCATGCACAGGGAGGGGGAGGCTGTGGAAAGCGGGAGGCAGAGACCAGGGCGATGCAGCTACAGGCCAAGAAACTCCAAGGATTCAATCCAAGGATTGACGGCCATTAGCAGAAGCTGGAAGAGGCCAACGAAGAATCTACCCAGAGTCCCAGAGGGAGCCCGGCCCAGAAGGAGGATGCTGAGCTGTGAGAAATTACCTTCCTATTGGTCCAAGCCACCCCGATTCACGGTACTTTGTTCAAAGAGCCCCAGAAAATGAATATGAGCAGAGAAGGGGGATAAAGCAAAATCGACCGAAGGCGGCGGCTGAGGAGAAGCCTCCAGCTGCCCCAACTCACGGGCCTGGTAGAGTCGGCTTTGTGACGGGGTCCCCGGCTGGCCCCCCAGTGTGGGCAGGACACGGAAGGCCCAGGTCCCGGGGTTCCGATGAGGAAGGGGCACCACGGCTGACCGCTCCTGAGGACCCAGGATGAGCAGGGTGATCCAATCCCCGGAGGTGGCGGCTCTACCCAGGTCGGGGCCTTCCGGTCGAGCCTGGACCTCAAAACCACTGATCAGGGCGCCGCGTTCCACATCCCAAGTCAGCACTGCTGCATCCCGGGCTCGCTGCAGCCTCCACGAGGAGATGGAAGGTCCTGGGGGGAGGGGGGGAGGCTCGTTAAGGTGGGGGCTGGATGTATGGGTCTTAGAGGGGAGAGGGAAAGGGGCTGCGGAGCTGGACTCATAGGTCCTGGGGGCAGAGGGTCTGGGGAGCCAGGCTTCTTGGAGGCCTTCCAAGAGGAAGAGGCTGAGGGCTTAGACTCTTGGATCTGATGGAGAAGGGGCTGGGGACCGGGTTTGAGGGAAGAGGGACCTGAAGGAGCTGGACTTCTGGGTTCTGGGAAAAGGAATGGACTCACCGATGAGGGTGATCTGGTTGCCTCCGGCACCCAGCGCCCCGCTGCACAGCACGGAGTAATTTCCCAGGTCCCAGTCCAGGCTGAAGTTGCTAATGAGGAGCCTGCGCCCATCTGGGCTGAGCCGCAGGCGACCCCCGCCCCCTGGGGCCACGGGCCGCCCTTCCCGAGCCCAAGATGCTCTGGATGGTGGAGGACAGCCAGTGGCCTCCAGCGCCACCTCTGCCTCCCCGGACCGGGTTGCCTCCACTGCAGGACGCAGCAACACCTCCCGAGGGGCCTCTGCAGGTAGAAGAAACCCAGCAGAGTCCAGACTGAACCCTGGAGTCAAAGACCAAGTCCTGCCGCTTTGGTGAAGCAAAGAGCTGAGAGACCCCAGGACTTTGGCCGGATAATGAAACACTGCCCGTCTCTCCGTCCAGCATCGCCTGATTTTCTTAGCTAGGACGTATAGATACATACTAATGGCCCAGGTCCTGGACTGGGAAACTCCTATTATTCTCAACCATTTATTGCTCTGGACTCCGTAGGAAGATGTCAGCCCTCTTCCTGGGTCCTGGAAAGAAATTGTGGCCCCTTCCCCTACTTGAGATATAGGGAAAACCTTGGTGCTTCTGTAGGGTTAAAGGCAAAGGATATTTATTTTCCCGGAGTTAGAAGGCCGCCTTTCTCATTTCCTAAAGGAGCTAAAATGTATACCCCCCCTTCCTCCGGAAACAGGAAAGAAGTCCCACCGGCTCTCACCCGGGGTGACGGTGCAGGTGCGCGTGGCCACCAGGTGGCGAGCGAGGCAGGTGACGGGGACGCCGCTGAACCGGGGGTGAGCGGGGACAGCCGCCTGGAGCGCAGAGGGTGCCGGCCCTGCGCGGACGCCTTCAGGGAGACCCTGGAACTGCAGGGAGGCCGCGGGGACCCCGCCGGGCCACGAGCAGCGGAAGCGGAGGCTGCGGTCCCCCGGACCGCCTTCCACTGAGCACTGTGGGGACCCCGGAGGCAGATCTGTGGAGCAGAGGGAGAGATCAGGAGGTCAGCCTCTCTCCTCTCACCCCTCCAGCCCCGCCTCCCTGAGCGTTCACGCCAACCCTTCTTGGACCCGCCCCCTAGGCGTCCCCTTTCCCAGAAATCCCCCGGCTGAGTGGGTAGCTGCAGCCCCACTGACTGCCCCTCTTTCCTAAGGGAACTACATCTTTACGCTGATTTCTTTCCTTGCAAACGTAAGTACGCCCCTTCTTTCTAGTCCTACCCCTTATGCCAAGTTACTGGGAGCCAAGGACCAGACATCTACCTATGCCCCTACCGGTGCGACCCACCCCTCATTCTAAGATAGAATGGTCCAGCCCCCTTTCTCTTATGACTCTTCCCCTTTCCCCAGGTAATTTTTTAAAATGTTTATTTATTTCGAGAGAGAGAGCATGAGCAGGGGAGGGGGGGGAGGGAGAGAGAGAGAGAGGGAGGGAATCCCAAGCAGGCTCTGCGCTGTCAGCAGGAGCCCAAGGTGGGGCTTGATCTCACTAACTGAGATCATGACGTCAGTCGAAATCAAGAGTCTGTAGCTCAATTGCCTGAACCACCCAGGGGCCCTCAGGTAATTTCTTAATTTGCTGATCCCACTTAACTGGCCCAAACAACTGAAGCGCCTTCGCTTTCTGGCCTCCACTCCTCACTATTTAATCCTCCTCTTAATTTGCTGAGATTGCTCCTGGCACAGGAATCTCTGGCCCCGTCCCCTCTCCTGGCCTTCCTCACCCGGGTCCTTGTTGGCTCCGCCCCTTCACCTGGGCATCCCCGCCCCTTTACGGAGAATCTCCTCCCTCCCTTGTTGGCCCCGCCCCCGCCCTGCGGCCCCGCCCCCTCCGGGTACCCAGCTCTATCCCGCGCCTGCCGGCTCACCTGCCACGGTCAGGTTGAGCACAGAGCGGCGGCGGCGGCCCGTGCGCGGGTTCGCGGCGAGGCAGGCGTAGGCGCCGGCGTGGCCCGGCCTGACCGCCGGCAGCAGGAGGCGCGGGCCGGCGGGCACCGCTGCCTCCGTCGGGTCGGCCAGGCTCCACGCGATGTCGGCGGGCGGCCGCGAGGCGGCGGTGCAGCGCAGGGTCACGTTACTGCCCGCGGTGACATAGAGGGCGGGGGTGGCGTCGCGGTCCGAGGAGACCTTGATGACCGGCGGATCCGGGCCGTCTGGGTGGAGGAAGGGGTCGGAACCGGGACAGCTGGGGTCACCCGGGACTCCCCCACGACCCGCGAGGGCTGGACCTCCAACAACCCCCTCCTCCCCAGGGAGTCGGGAGCCCGAGCTCCCAGATCCCAGTCTCCGACCAGAGGCATCCCCCGACTCACAGAAGACACTGACGTCGGCCGCAGCCTCCGCGTGGCCGAAGGGGCTGCGGACGCGACAAGTGTACCGGGCGTGGTCGCTGCGCACAAGGTGCCCGATGAGCAGCTGGTCGCCCTCTGTGCGGATCCGGGGTGGCTCCGCTCCCTCAGGGTCCGCTGCCTCCAGGGTGCGTCCGTCCCGGCTCCAGCTCAGCTCCCCGCGACCCGGCCCCCACCCCATGCAGCGCAGCCGGAGCTCGGCCGCCCCCTCCTCTATCTCGGGGGCCTCGGGCTGCACAGACAGCTGGGGCAGGGGCTCTGGGAGAAGAGGAACGGGCTCAGGACCGGTGCCTGCCCCCTCGTCCCCTAGATCCAGGCCCTGGCCCTCACTCCTCACACCCAGGACTTCCGGCCCCAAGCCCAGGATTCCTCCTCCTCACCGACCCAGTAAGTCTGAGCCCCCTCCCACCTCCGCACCCTCCCCCCACCGCTCTTTTCTCTCAGAGACCCATGATTCCAAGCCCCAGGAGTCTTGATTTCCAGGCCCAACTTCTCTCAAGGACCCCTGTCTTGGCCCCCAGCCTCTATTCTCCTTCCTCCCTCCAGCCCAAAGTCCCCTGTCCAGGGACCCCTGGGGAAACATGTCAGACGGCAGTGACCTGCCCAAAGGTCTGGCAGAGCCAACCCTGCAGCCTGTGCTCTGGACCTCAGTGCCCACTTACCATACACACCCACCGTGAACTCCCGAATCTGCCGGGGGACCCCAGCCCGGATAACCTCAGCAGTGTAGATCCCAGCATCCTCTAGCCGGGCAGAGGCAAGTTCCAGGCCCCCTTGGGCCTGGTCAAATCGTAAGCGGTCCCGGTGAGCAGGATCCAAGCTGATCAGGGGGGCCCCCGGCCCCAGGCCTCCAGCTGCCAGCACTTTGGAGCCTCGGCGCCAGACCACCAGAGGGGCAGGAGGGCCGAGGCTGGGAACCGGAACCAGAGGGAGCTGGAGGGTGGTCCCCACTAGCACGGACAGAGGCCTCCCCACTTGCTGGGGGAAGCTTTCCACTGGCCGGGCTACTGCAGTTACTTTGGATTTGGGGTTCTGGGCAGAGATTTCAAGATCCTGATCCTCAGGGGAGAATTGTGACCCTGGGGTCTCAACGTCAGCATCGGGACTTGAGCAGAAATGTTTGAAGCTGGAGTCTTAACCGAGGGGGGCTCTGAGTCTTCGGCAGGAGCTTGAGAACCCAAGATATCAGAAAATACTTTGGAACCGGGGACCTCAGGGAAGGTAGGCTCCAGGCTCAACCTTTGGCCCTCAGCAGAAACGTTTGACCGGAAGGGCCTAGGCAGGTCGTTAAAATTCGAGGCCTCAGGAAGCTGTTTGGAATGAGGGATAGCAGCAGTGGTTTTGGAACCTGGAGACTGATCTGGCAATTTCCAGCTGGGGGGTTTGATGGAGGAGACTTGCGAACCTGGGCCCTGGGCAGAGCTTTCTGAGTCCAAGGAGAAATTGGTTTGCTGAACTCCAGAAGAGGCTCTGTGGGCGAGGACCCCTGCTCCGGAGGCTGCAAGGAGAGGAGGGGAGGGCATTGGAGGGCTGCCGAGAGGGGTGACTGGTGCGGAAGGGGCTGAGCGGGGGACTTACCCAGGAGCAGACAGAGCAGCAGAGCCGGTGAGGTGTCCATGGTGCTGGCCGCACCCGCGAGGACACTGGAGCGAGACTGCAGGGCCTGCACCTGTGCCTCCCAGGTCGACAAGTCCGACAGGACTGGTAGCTTCCTGGGCGGGGAAGGAAGCCAGACCCAGAGGGAGGTGCCAGGATCCCCCACCCCCAATCTAGTGGCGGAGCCAGCCACCCCACCTCCCTGGTTCTCATCAGCTGGTCCCGTCTGACCCCTGCACTCCCCACACCCGAGGTGAAGATGGGGAGAAAGGAGTCCCAGCGGAAACGTGGTGGTAGCAAACCTGTGGGGAAGGAAGCCAGGAAGACTTCTTGGAGGAGGGTGAGGTGACCCTTCAGGAAGCCCCACCTCTGATGGCTTCGGCCTCAGTTCCAGCTTTCTCCTCCTCAGCCTCTAGTCTCGGTCTACTCTGTTCTGCCTGCAGCCCCAGATACCTGCATTTCATCTTCCTACTCTGCTCCAGCTCCTTCCATGGCTCCCTGCTGCCCTTGGAACCAAGTCTCGATTGGCTCTCTCCCACCCAGTCACCTCTGCAGGGACCCACAGCTCATCTCGGGGCCCCTCAGGACCTTGAATGCTCTGCAACCCACTAAACTCATCCTCTTCCCTCCAATGCAACCCCTTCCTGGGCTCTCTACCATCTAGGCGGAGGCAGGGGCCTTCTTGCCTCCTCTCTCCCCCTCCCCTCCCGCTCTGCCCCCTGCCTGCCCTTTCCTCTGGGTTCGCACTGGCCAGGCCCTATCCTCTCCCTCGCCTCCTCCCTCCAGCCTCCAAGTCTCAGCCAGGGCCAGTGGGCCGGTGCCAGTCTGTGGATCCGCACCTGGCCCCTTTCTGTCCCCCGCCCCTCCCGCGGCTCCCCTGTGCCCTCAGGAGACATCCAAGGACCCTTCCAGACCCCGAGTGACCCAGACTCACTCACTCTAGCCACACCCTCCACCCTCTCACTCTTTGGATATCCTGTCATTCTTATGCCCCTTCCCTCCCCTCCCAGATTTGCAGGCTGTCTCCTCTGCCTGGAATGTTCTGCTCACTCCCTGCCCCCCCACAACTTGTCCTGCAGCCTCACCTGATTAAGAATCTTAACAATAATTACCACTGCTCCCGTGCCAGGAACCATGCAGAATGCTTCCCAGCCATTATCTGGCCAAACACTTCCAAACGCCCTGTGAGCTGCGTGTCATTCTCCTCATGTTATAAAGGCTGGGAGACTATGGCTCAGAGAGGTCGAGGGACCTGCAGGAGGTTGCACAGCCAGAGAGAGGAGCTGCGTTTGGGCTCTGGATGGTCAGACTGCTCACTCCTTCAGAAAGCTGCCACTCCATGGGGCGCCCGGGGGGGCTCAGTCGGTTAAGTGTCCAACTTCAGCGCAGGTCATGACCTCTTAATTCCTGAGTTCAGGCTCCGCATCAGGCTCTGCACGGACAGCTCAGAGCCTGGAGCCTGCTTCGGATTCTGTGTCTCCGTCTCTCTGCCATTTCTCCAACTGTGTTCTCTCTCTCTCTCAAAAATAAATAAATAGGGGTGCCTGAGTGGCTCAATCGGTTAAGTGTCCAACTTCGGCTCAGGTCATGATTTCACAGTTTGTGGGTTTGAGCCCTGCAATGGGCTCTGTGCTGAGAGCTCGGAGCCTGGAGCCTGCTTCAGATTCTGTGTCCCCCTCTCTGTCCCTCCCCTACTCGTGCTGTCTCTCTGTCTCTCAAAAATAAATAAACATAAGTAAATAAATAAGTAAATAAATAACATTAAAAAAAAAAAAAGCAAGCAAGCAATCTCCCACTCGTACTGGGCTTAGGACCTCTGCTCAGCATCCAGTCCTCTGGGCTGATCCGGGGAGTTCTCGCCGTGCTGATGGTAATGACAATGGTAAGAGTATACAGTGAGCACTTTCTGTGCGTCAGGTGTGGTTCCGGAGGTGCTGCATTAATTCCCTCGAAACCTCATGGGGGCAGTGTTGTGGCTCACAGATGCCGGCAGATTCCTCCCTTCTGGAGTCTATGTCCCCTCCCCACCCCCATGGATCCAGGTAGACTCTGACTACCGGACCAGGAGGCTCCAGCAGAAATGACCCCACGCCAGTGTCTGCGCGGAGGCCCGGAGACGGCCAGAATCCACTTCACGGGTCACAGAACACTCCCTCCTGGAACGCGGCTGCCATGCTGTGAGGAAGCTCGAGCCGCCCCATGGGGAGGAATCACGGCCCGTGGTCGACCGCCAGCTCCAGCCGACAACGCTGGGCGACTGAGCCATCTCGGATGTCGACACCGGGCCCCGCATGAGACCCCAGCTGACGCCGCGTGGAGGAGAGGCGAGCTCTCCTGCCACGCCCTGCCCAGCTTTCAGATTTATGGGCAAAATAAATGATTGTTGGTTTAAGTCAGCGACTTTTGGGGCGGTTCGTTCTGCCGCATCAGCCACCCAGAACACGGTGTGATTACTAACGCCACCTGAGGGAGGAGGGAGTCCGGGCTCAGAGAGCGGGAACCTGCCAGGGCCTCAGGATCCAGACCCCAGGCCCTCGACCGCCACACTAAGCTCTTACTACTGTGATCGGCCAGATGAGGGAAGGGAAACTCAGAGACGCAAGGGAACGCACTCAAGATCCCGCAGCTGGGGAATGTGAGGGAGGCTCTAAAATCACCGAGTCTGGGGCGCCTGGGGGGCTCGGGCCGTTCAGCATCTGACTCTTCATTTCAGCTCAGGGCAAGATCTCACGGTTCGTGGGATCGAGCCCCGCGTTGGGCTCTGCGCTGACAGAGCGGAGCCTGCTTGGGATTCTCTCCCTCCCTCTCGGCCCCTCCTCCGTGCGCGGGCGCGCACACACATTCTCTCTGTCAAAAATAAATAAATTAACTTAAAAAAAATAAAATAATACACTCAGCCTCTGACTCCAGGCCCCAGCTCTTCATCCGCACCTGAAGGGTTGTTTGTCTGTGTCCCCAACCGGAACCAGAACGTCCAGCCTCCTCGTCTCCTGTACCCCGCGTCTCAGCAGGGGCCTGGCACCTGGGAGTCCCTGGCAAAAACTCTGCAGTCTGACTCCCCCCTCGCTGACACTGGCCTTTCAGGAACTCAACTAAGATGCCATCTCCCTGGGAAGTCTCTGACCCCACATTCCGGGTCAGACACCTCAGGTGGGCTCCCAAGTGCGCGGTGTCACCTCTGCTTACGGCTGACTCTGCCCACGTCCATCCCTCCTTCAACATGGAAGCTTCTCAGGGACTGGGTGTGACTCACCTGGATCCCCGGCGTCACCCAGCACTGGGCCTGGCACACGGGAGACTTAAGTGAATGTTTGTTGAATGAATCAATGAACAGGTCTCCACGAATGAGTTAACAGAGACAGTCGTCGGGAGGGTCATAGTTTTATTGCTGCGTTTCAGGGAAGGGGCTCAAATCCGCCCCATCTCCCTCAGCTTGGCCACCAGGTCCTCCGTGGTCTCCACCTTGACGCCGGCCGTGCGCTGGGGCGGGTCCTCCACACTAACCACCGAGAGCCTGGAGGTCAGGTCCACACCCAGGTCTCCGGGCTTGATGACCTCAATCTTCTTTTTCTTGGCTTTCTGCACACGGGCGGCCGCAGTTCACAGGGCTGCCGAAGCCCCTCCCCCCCCCCCCCCCCGCAGCCTCCTGCCCACGAGTGCCGTGTCTGCGGACCCAACCCCCTTGCCCGAACTTTCCTGGACCTACCCACTAGCCAGACAGACGGGACCTCCTACAGGGCTCAGGATAGATAATTACGTTGGCGGGGATGTACCGGGAAGCCCTTCACTGGCTGAAACGAGCTGGCAAACTCAACCTTCTGGTAGTAATAGCTCAACAGACTTTTGGCCGAGCTGACCCACTAAACCCCCTCTTCTGAGATAACTCACCGAACCCTTCCATTGGCTGAGATGATGCCCTTCCTATTGGCTGAGATGATGCCTTCCATTGGCTGAGATGATGCCCTTCCTATTGGCTGAGATGATGCCCTTCCTATTGGCTGAGATGATGCCCTTCCTATTGGCTGAGACGGCATACTAAACTCTCCCTATTGGCCAACAAGACCTGCTAAACCCAGCCTGCCAGCCATGATGAACCTGAACTCTTCCTTTCGGCAGGGTGATGATCCCTTCCTTTGCACGAGAAGTCCCTGGGCCCGAAACGCACTCACCCCTCCCTGGACCCTCAGTGACCCATCTGCCGAGCGCTCACCATGATGTTGGGCAAGGTGGCATAGCGAGGCTCGTTGAGCCGCAGGTCGGCGGTCACCACGGCAGGCAGCTTCAGGCGCAGGGTCTCCAGGCCCCCGTCGATCTCCCGCTCCACTTTCACCTTGTCCCCTTCCAGGGTCACCTGGGAGGCGAATGTGCCCTGGGGAGAGGGGAGGGTGGGTGAGGTTAATTCACGGCAGGCGCAGAGCAACCGAGGGCGGGCACAGGCGAGCGAATGAATGAGAGAACAGAAGAGAGAGAGTCCCACGAGGTAACCTCCCGACCTCAAGTTCATAAACAGGAGAATGCCACAGAAAGGTAATCTCAAAAATCTAAGGGAGGGTACCCGTGCTTTCACTGGGAGCCAACGAGTACGTCTTAATGACCTGAACTTGCCAGTTAGGTTCCTGCCTATTATTAACCTACCTTAATGGTGCTGAATACGTTTTGAGTGTGAACAACTTCCGTGCACTAAGTCATCAGGCCCTCATAGGAACTCTATAAGGTAAAATGCTATCAACCCCACCTTACAGATGAGGAAAACTGAGGCAGAGGGAGGCTCAAGAATGCGCTCACTGTCACCCAAGACCTGGCAGTCTGGCTCTAGGCTCCACGTCAGGCTCCCACTATCCGCCATTCTGTCCCCAGGAGCTCCCCTCGAGGCCCCTCTGCTAGGTCAGCAACGGCCTCAGGCGCTCACCTTGACCCTGCAAACATCCGCTGGGACGCCATCTTCTTGGCTCCGCCCCCACGCTCTCGCCAAGGCCCCTCTGTGCCTCAGTCCTGAATCAGCGTTTCCTGATGTACCCACACCCTCTTTGTCTCGGCAGCCTGTTCTCGCCATTCGCTTACCCACTGGACAAACCTTTCAAGTCTTAGCGGGAATGTTCTGTCGACTCCTAGTCTCACCCGAGCACCCCAGGGGCCAGCCCTGGGGATACACGGCGAACGTGACCAACAAGGCCCCGGCTTTCATGAGCATTTATCCTGGCCGGGGGAAGACTGCCGGTAACCACGTAACTGGTAACCAAGTAATAACAGTAGTCACTGGACCCGCGTGTCTTCCAAGCACAGAAAATGTGGCTCGTGTGATTGAGGGATGTAATTTTTCATCTTATTTTTTTAAAGTTAGTTAGTTTGTTTGTTTCAAGAGCGTGTGCATCCACACAAGCGGGGGGGGGGGGGGGGGGGGCGGGGGACGGGGACAGAGAGACGAGGAGAGAATCCCAAGCAGGCTGTCAGCGTGGAGCTGGATGCCGGGCTCGATCCTGCGAACATGTTACTTAATTTCAATTTAACTGAATTATTATAATATATCTGATGAGCCAGATATATTATCATGATGGTGGTGACGGCTTCCTGGGCATATATATGTCAAAGTTTACCAAACTGTACACTTTACAAATGTGTAGTTTATTGCAGGTCACTTATATCTCAATAAAGCTATTAAAAAAAAAAAGATCCTCAGTGCAATCGCTGGAAAACTTTAAAGTCTGTTTGGAACAACGTGGGTGTGTGAATTTTATGAATCTAAATTAAGTAATTCTGACGGAAATTCAGCATCTGAACGGAGATGTTCTGTAGAGATAAAATCCACCCCGGAGGGGCGCCTGGGTGGTTCAGTCAAGTAAATGTCCGACTCTTGATTTCGGCTCAGGGCATGATCTCGCGGTCTGTGATTTCGAGCCCCACGTCGGGTTCTGTGATGACAGCGTGGAGCCTGCTTGGGGTTCTCTCTCTCTTCCTCTCTCTCTGTCCCTCCTCCCCCCCCCAAATATAAATAAATAAACTTAAGAAAATAAAGAAAGAAAAGACACGAAAATCCACGCTAGATTCTGAAGACGTCGTACAAAAAGAAAAAAAAGAATGTGAAATAATGCAGGCTCATGGGGTGTTTTATAGTGATTATATGTTGAGATGATCATTTTTTAGATGTGTTAGGTTAAATAAAATTTGATTGCAACTCATTTTGCCTGTTTCTTTTTACCTTTTTAATCTGGCTGTGAAAAATTCTAAATTACCTCGGTGGCTCGTATTTCTATTGGACTGGCAAAGGTAGGGCGTGGGGAATCTGGGACTGAGGAGGGGACCTGAGGACTTCACACAGGATGGGGAAGACAGGCCTCTCTAAAGAGGTAATAGCTGAGCACAGACCTGAAGGAGAGAGTGGGAAAGCCATGAGGCAATCTGAGGGAACCATGTTCTAGGTTGAGCAAGTGCAAAGGCCCTGAGGTAGGGATGAGTTTGGTGCGGTTGGAGAGCGAGAGGGCTGAAGACAGAGCACCAAAGGCCCGGATGAGGCCTGGTGTCCTGGATGGGCGCATCTCCTTCCTGCCATCCTTACGTGTGCATTCCCCCAGAAAGGCAGGGACGAGGGTGGCCCTGTTCTGAGGCCCCAGGCCCGGCCCCCGGCAGGCACTCCCCACTCCGGCCTCACCTGTGGCCAGTCTAGAAATCCAGCAGTCATCTGCCCCGTCTGGTTACAGTCATCATCGATGGCCTGGGTGGAGAAAGAGAGAAGACTGCATGACAATGGGTCTCTTCACACACCATTTGGGCCTTTGTCCAGATGGGGACTCGCAAACATTTCCCAAATATCATGCGGTCTCTGTCACAGCTACTCCACTCTGCCTAGGCACGAGTGTGGTGGTGTTCCAATCAAACTTTATTTATACAATCAGCAGTGGCCAAGGGCCGGTTTGCTACCTCCTGGACTAGAATGATCCCATCCCCTCACCTGCGCCCGGCGAGAGGCAGTCACCTGTCCGGGGGCACACGAGGACAGCCAGCATCCCCAGTGCCAAGTCTCTGCCCCCTGTGTAATCCGCAGAAGCCTCCCATGAGAAGGCCTTGGGCCGGCCACGCTGGGGGACCGAGTGAGCAGGATCTGGGCCAATGAGAACTATCCCCTGACCCTAGCGATTGCTTCAGGGATGGGAACTTGACTCGAGCTGGACCAATGAAGAGTCAGCTCTGGAAGCGTTCCTGGGGCCCTTGGGGAAGAGGCTCTTTTGCTCCTGCTGAGATGGCTAGGCTCCTGGGATGAGGGCCTGGAGATGCAGGAAGTAAAGACAAGACAGAGGAGCAGAGCCCAGAGCGGACACGTGACCCTGGATCAAGCCGTGCCTGAAGCTTACCGTATATGAGCTAACGGGCCCGCTTTTTGGCTGCTGCCAGTTTGATTCTGACCCTGCCACCTGCGACACAGACTGTCCTGACCAGCTGATCCTGTATCTTCCCAGTTAGAGGCCCCGGCTCCAGAAACTGCCCTTGACAACCAGGGCAGACAGGACAGAAGTCTGAGACCCACCAGAGAATGGAGGGGGTGTCGAGAGGCCATGAGGCCAGCACCAGTGTCCCGGGGAGCCGGTGAGAGACCTTGGTCCCCAGAGCCCTGAGCCCTGCCCAGACCGTGGCCTCTTGGCCCGTTCTCAGGTTAGGCCCCCTGCTCAGCTTCTGACTTCTACTGATTCCCTTGCTGTGTGTCATCGCTCGTTTCCCACTGCCTGACTTGTACGGGGCTGGGCAGGACGCCCAACAACCGATATAGACTCATCGGCCTCCGCCTCTCCCCAGGGACTCATCCAGCCTGCTGGGATCCCTGTCTTTTCCACCAGGGCCCTGGCTCTACCTCTGAGTCCCCCATGCCTTCCCGGGGCCCGTCTCATCTCTGTCTCTGACACTCCTTCTCAGCCTCTGTCCCTAAGCCCCCGCCCCGCCCCTCCCACTGCTGTCTGTCTGTGGTTCTTCTAAAGATTCTCTGCCCCTCCCCGGGTGAGGCCACAGTGTCTGTCTCAAATGGAAGGGTGTGGGCAGGCTACCCAAAGGAAGCTTGTGGCCTGCCCAGTCTCCAGAGGGAACACTGAGCCTACTCAGGCCCGCCTCAGGTCGGGGTGCCACCTGGTAGGCAGCGTTCTAGCTCAGTGCTAGCCCCCAAGCTCCTCCCCAAACCCTTGGCCTCCGTCTCTCCCCTTCCAGCCTATTCCTCATGGCCTCAGTTCTTCCAGAACTCTCCTCTCTGTCCCTCCCAGCCAGATCCCAGCACTGCCTCTACTTCCTCTCCGCCCCGCCCCCCCTTGCTTACTCCCTGCAACTCAAGCACCGCCCCTCCAGCCACAGGCCTCCCTTTCCCCCCCACGGGCCTCCCCTTCCCCCCCACAGACCATCGCCACAGCCCCCAGGGCTCCGACCTTACCCCATAGGACCCCCCCAGTCTCCCTGCCCACCCTGCTCAAACTCTCCACCCAGACTGGGTCCCCTGCAGCCTCGGCTCCTGGCCCCCGCCTCCCGCTCCCCCCCCCCCCCCCCCGCCCAGTCCTGAGCAGGGATGGGGACATGGGGGAGGGGGGAGGGGCTGGGCACGCTTACCTGTTTGCCCAGCAGCACCAGGTCCACCTTCTCCTTCTCTGCCAGCTTGGCCAGGACCCGGGCCACCTGCAGGGGACCCAGGCGGTCTGCCTCTGCAGCGGGCACCTCCACGTGGATGCCTCGGTCCGCGCCCATGGCCAGCGCAGTGCGGATGGTCTCCTGCCGGAAGAGACTCGACTTGGCTTGTGGCCCCGAGGGGGTACCCAGGAACCTGGGCCCAGCCCCTCCTCCCGCGGACCCGGGACTCGGGGCCCCGGCACCCGCTCCCACCTGGCACTGGGCGGGCCCGCAGCTGACGGCGATGACCTCTTTCACCAGCTTCTTCTCCTTGAGCCGCACGGCCTCCTCCACGGCGATCTCGCAGAAAGGGTTCATGGAGTGCTTCACGCCCTCCGTGACCACGCCCGTCTTGTCAGGCTTTACCCGGATCTGCCCGGCCAGGAAGGGAAGGCACGACGGGGTCAGGGGAAACTGGGATGGCAAGGGCCAGATGGGGACAACAGGGAAAGGGGCGGGGCCTGGCCCGGGGTCCCACGGGCAGGTGGAGGGTCGCTTTCTCATGGTGTCATTCGGACACGTGCTGCTCGACACCTCGTCCTGCTCTGTCGCTGCTCTGCTCCTCGGGCCTGAAAGCCCGTTTCTCCAATTCTGGTGTACCATGACCCACAGTGAGCCACCAAGCTGACGGTACTCCGGAGTATATTACAAATACATAACATATACTCGTACATAAATACGAATGCCACCGCAATGTGAGGGTTGCTAGACAATACTTACCCTTACTTTGTACGCCACACCCTGACATTTTTAAAAATTATTTTAATGCTTTAATTTATATTTGAGAGAGAGAGAGAGAGAGACAGAGTGTGAGCGGGGGAGGGGCAGAGAGAGAGGCAGACGCAGAATCCGAAGCAGGCTCCAGGCTCTGAGCTGTCAGCACGGAGCCCGACGCGGGGCTCGAACTCACGAACCTTGAGATCACGACCTGAGCCGAAGTCGGACGCTTACCTGACTGAGCCCCCCAGGCGCCAAGCTCCCCGCTCCCAAGCAGAAGGGGATGAGAGCCCTCTGGCACCTGCACCGGGAAACATGCTCACTCGTCTCTGCGGAAGACCTTTTAAGCCTGAGATGACTTGAAGCTTCAAAAACACTGTTTAGGTAAATTATCTAAATCAGGTAACAATGGTTGGTCTGAAAATTCAGCGCCAGTCTTTTTTTTTTTTTTCCAAATTATTTTAAATAATGAAGTTTTATAAATCAAAGGAGTTGCGTCAGCATGAAGCTTTCCGGTCTGTCTCTTAAAGATGCAAAATATTAACCTTCGACAGAAACGGCCATGACCCCCGGCAGGCATCGATCGCCCCAGGGCCTTTACGTGTATTAACTCGTGTAACTGTCTCAACAGGCTAGAAGGTTAGGTGCTGCCATTAGCATCCTTACTGCACAGAAGGGGCACCTGAGACACAGAGAGGCCAAGGGCCTTCTCCAGGATCACACCGCGGGGAAGTGGCAGGACCAGGGGTCTAACCCCAAGTCTGACCTGGGAATCGTGAGACACTCTGGGATGCTACATGGGCCCTCGAGAGGTAGGAGAGCCCGTCCTACGATCCATGCCCCACGACACGGGAGCAGGTGTTTATAAAGGGACTTCTGGGGGCGCCTGGGGGGCTTAGTCGGTTAAGCGGCCGACTTCGGCTCAGGTCATGATCTCACGGTCTGTGAGTTCGAGCCCCGCCTCGGGCTCTGTGCTGATGGCTCAGAGCCTGGAGCCTGCTTCGGATTCTGTGTCTCCCTCTCTCTCTGCTCTTCCCCTGCTCATACTCTGTCTCTATGTCTCTCAAAAATAAATAAACGTTAAAAAAAAAAAGATTCCTTTAAAAAAAATAAATAAAAAAAAATAAAGGGACTTCTGAAAGCTGTCCCTGATGTCTTGACACAGCTCAAGGACTTCTCTGTGGTTCTGTCCCCTAGTTTTTTCCATCGAGCAAGTCACTCACTGGGCATGTGTTGGGGCTTTGGCCAGAGCACAGAGCAACCAGGACAGAGAGTGACCAGGACCGCCCAGGCCAGACGGGGAGGTGGTGGCCAGGGAGCGATGCCCGCAACCAATGACCAAGGTGGTGGTCAGTGCTCTGAGACCCTTCTATGGGAGACCGCATCTGGTGCAGGCAAAGAGGACCAACATCCTCATGGAGGTGACATGTGTAACCTGAACAAAGAGGAGGTGCCGGCTGTGCCGAGAACGGAAGGAACAAGGGGAAGGGGGAAAGGCCGTGTGCTCCCGGCACCGAGGAACACGTGGCTGGTTGGGGTAAGGCCCAGAGATGGAAACAGGTTTTCCGGGGCCTGAAGTTTCCATCCTTTGGAAGCTCCTCTTTAAGAAAATGCAGCTGGGGGGCCTGGGGGGCTCAGTCAGCTGAGCGTCCAACTTGGGCTCCGGTCATGATCTCACAGCTCGTGAGTTTGAGCCCCGCATCGGGCTCGCTGCTGTCAGCACGGAGCCTGCTTTTGGATCCGCTGTCCTCTCTCTGCCCCTCCCCAGCTGATGCTCTCTCTCTCAAAAATAAATAAAACGTTTAAAAAATAAATATTGGGGCGCCTGGGTGGCTCGGTCGGGTAAGCATCCGACCCGAGCTCAAGTCATGATCTGATGGCTCGTGAGATCCCACGTCGAGCTCTGTGCTGACAGCTCGGGGCCTGGAGCCTGCTTCGGATTCTGTGTCTGCCTCTCTCTCTGCCCCTCCCCTGCTCCTGCTCTGTCTCTCAAAAATAAATAAACAATAAAAAATAAGTAAATGAAAACAAATAAATAAAAAGAAAATGCATACCAAATCACGAATGGAAAACTGACCCAGGCCTTGAAAGGAACTTTGAAGGCTACAGCTTCATCGGCCTCCCGGAAAGCGTAGCCCTGGCCAGAACTGAGTGTCACTGGGCTGCCAAATGCCGATAAACACCCTAGACGCACAATCACAGACCTACACACGGACACACACTGAGCAGAGCATCTATTTCTGAACAAATGACTGAATAAACTTGCGTTACTAGCACCACCAGTAATAACGATACTCACTGCCTGCCAGCCAACACTCGCCACGAGCCCGAGCCAGGCACTATTCTTTTTTGTTGTTTTTTTTTTTTTAATGTTTATTTATTTTTGAGAGAGAGAAACACAGAGCGTGAGCAGGGGAGGGGCAGAGAGAGAAGGAGACACAGAATCCAAAGCAGGCTCCAGGCTCCGAGCTGTCAGCACAGAGCCCGACGCGGGGCTGGAACTCGCAAACGGTGAGATCATGACCTGAGCTGAAGCTGGACGCTCAATCGACTGAGGCCCCCAGGCGCCCCATAGCCAGACACTATTCTAAAGACCTTATTCGATCTCCACTGCTACCCAACGCAGGAGGTACTACTGTAACCCGTTGGTAGGGAGCAGGAAAGCAAGGCTCAGAGTGGTTAAGCAGCTCCCTCGAGGTCACACAGCAGGAAGCCGACCCAGGTGGCCGGCCTGGAGTTGGCTCTGAACATTCTTGTGATATAACCAACGTCGAAGACGGCAGTGACTACATCAGACAAACCTTCCTCCTCACCCTGGAGCTGCAATTCTGGAAGGAGCGACAGACACGAAAGAGAACAATCCGCAAAAGAGACGAGATTACAAAGAGATAAGAGGATGGGTGAAATGACAGCAAGGGAGGGGACAGGGACAAGGGGAGCTGCGGCTTTCAGTCAGTGTCCAGGGCAGGCCTCCCAGAGAAGGGGACATGTGAGCCAAGACTGGAAGGAGGTGAAAAGGCCGTGCTGGGAACAGAATGCATCCACCCCGAGGAGCCACCGATCCGGGGTAGGGAAGGGGGGGGAACACCTGGGTGGACAGAGGATCCCAAGCCGGGATGGGAGCAGAGCTGAGAGGCGAGCCCGGGGGGGCTGCAGGAGTGTCCAAGGACACGTCGAGAAGCATGAGCGGGATAGGACGGGGGGGGGGGGGAGGGGGCGCGGGGGGAGCAGGCGTCCCAGAGGAGGGGATTCCTGAGAATCACAAAACGCTGATGTGATTGACAGATCGGCGTCAGGCAGGACAAGGGAGGTACAAGTAGAGTTGGAGAGGGAAGGGTGCCCAGGCACAAGGCACAGCGGGGACAAAGGTCCAAGCCAAGAAGGGGGCCCGTCTGTCAGGAAAGATCAGGTGGGAGCTATGGGAGCACAAGGGGTAAAGGAGGGACAGGACAGGGCACCGTGGGCGGCAGAACGGGAGCCAAGGCCAGACCACGAAAGGTCCCGAACCCCAGACAGAGGGGCTGGTACTTTGTGCCGAGGCTGCTGGGTAGCCTCGGGGCAGCTCCCGGTGCAGGGAGCGCTGCAAGGCGGGGAGAGGATGGACGGAGGGACAGGCCGGCAGCTGATAACCCCTCTTTGCTCTCTCATTTGGCACGCACCTGTGCCAGGCCCCGTGCTGGGTGCGGCTGGGACCCAAAGCCCGTCAAACTGGGGCCTGCCGGGTGGGGCAGACAGATACGACCCCCCGCATCTCAGGCCATGGAGACCAGGGCTGGGGCAGAAGGAGACCCTGGGGGCGACGGAGCCCAAAGGAACAGTTAGGGGTGGGAAGAAACGGGCAGAGCAGGTCCCAGGACGCCCAGAGCAGTGCGTCTCAAAAAGTCTGAAGGCGACGGCCCTGCCACTTGCTGTCATGGGGCCTCCCAGCTGCTGAGTGAAAAAGGGAGGAGTAGAGAGACCAGAGCGGGACCTGCCCGCACTTGGATTCTGACTGTGGCTGCCTGGAGCGGGTGACCTGGCAAGTAATAGAACCTCCATGGCCTCAGTTTCCTCACCTGCCCAACGAGATTAGTAACACCTAGAGGCTACTGAAAGCACTAAATGGGTTAGTCTCTGTCAAGGATTTGGAACCCTGCCCCTTCATAGTAATCACTCACTAAACATGAGTAGTTACGATCACTGAAGTTTCCATGCCAAGTCCGGCTGCCGGGACCTCCTCCCCACTCCACTCCCCAAGCTGGCGGGGGCCCTGGGTTCATGCACCCCGAGGCCTCTGGCAAGCTAGGCCCTATATTGGGCAATGCCTGGGACACAGAGGTGGAATCCCAGTCTGATGGCGGGGACACACACGGATGGGCAGTCACCACCTTCAGTCTGCTTTAAGTCAAGTAATAGAAGACACTGGCCTGAGAGGCTGATTCTGTCTTCTCTCTGGGAACAAGCCGGGCTCTCGGAGATGGGGCCCCCCCAGGCGTCTCATGGAGAATCCACCAGCTCAGTCAAACGCGATTCCGTCTCTGGAACTTCTCCCTCCCTTCCTAGCAGGAGCCTCCTCCCTCACCCTGCGGCTACATAGGGTAAAAGACAAGTTTCTGGGTTTCTAGAGAGCCCGGCAGGAGAATAATCAAAGGTGTGCAACGCAGCCTAGAGGTTAAAGTGTGGCTTGTGTGCAAAGCACTAGTTGGATTCAGGAGTCAGACAGACCTGGAGCGGAAATCTCAGCTCTATCCTATCCTAGCTGAGTGACCTCTCTGTGCCTCAGTTTCTCCGTGTGTTAAATAGGGGCCATGACACCTCCAGCAGGTAAGAAACAGGGAAGGTAAGTCGCACTGCACACAATTATTAAGTTCTGAGTCCAGAACTCGAGAAAAGGGAACGGGGTCATGACCCCAGAGGGGCCGCGTATGAATGAAGAGAGATCTGAAGTCGGAACCTCACAGTCTTTGATCTTTACCCTCAGGTGTGACTTTGACATTTGGGGGAAGAGCGGCAGAGACCAGAGGTACGAGAAGACCTCCCATACAGTGACCCCGGAAGTACACGGCCGCGGGGTTCGGTGAGGTTGGGGGTGGGGGGGCCCGGTCACCTTCACAGCAAAGTCGATGACCCTCTTGACAGCCACGAGCGCACGCAGCTCCGCCATCTTCCTGCCTCTGCCACCTCCCGGGTCAGTAGCTCACAAGGCTCTTTCTAGAGCTAGACGTCTCGGGACCCCCCCCGCAACCCCCGATCGTCTCTGCGCCTGCGCCCCACGCCGCCAGCCAGTCAACCGCTGTGGTGCCCGCCTCCGCCCCAACAGAGGACCAATCGGAGGCCCGGAGGGGAAGAAGGCGCGGCAAGAGGATTCGGACCAATAGGGAACGAATCCCGGACAAAGAGGCGGGACCCGAAGGGGGAAGGAAAAGGACCTAGAGAAGGGGGCGTGGCCGGGAACTAGGGGAAAGGTCGTGCGCGTAGAGAGCTGCTCCCGGAGTGGAGTTCCTCCCATGCCTTCTCAACTTTTCCCAGCGTCCTCGATTTATCCCCTCCCCCAGTTCCCTGCCTTTTCCTCAACTCTACCAGTCACCACGCCTGTGCCCGCTGCGTCCTCTGGTGTTTGTCTCCCAATTTTCTTCTTGCTGCGCTCCTCGTCCCATGACCATGCCTCTTACATTCCCCTATGCCCGTTTTCCCTGCAAGTCCCCACATCCCTTCCAAGCGCCCTTGTGCGCTCCTGACCCCACTAACCCTATCCCCGTTCCCCCTCCCAGTCCGTGTGCCTCGTCCACTCCAAGCTCGTGTCCCCATGTTCCTCGTTCCCTGCAGGTTCATGTGCTTATGTCCTCCCTGAGCCCCCAGAGACCACCGTGTCCCGGTCCCCCGTCCTCTTCATACCCATGTTCCCACGTGCGTTCCTGTCCCCCAGAAAGGCACACGGAGCAGCGGCGGTGAAAGCCGTTCCTTTATTCTGCCCCAGGCAGGCTGCGGTCACAAGCACACGGGGAATCCGCTGATGGCGTCCGTGCTCTGCACGATCATGTCCGCCAGCAGAAAGCAGAAGCCTGGCGGGAGAGGAGCGGAGGGCGGGTGGGGGCTGGTGGGTCCTGGGGCGGGTGACCTGGAGCGCCTCAGGGACGTAGGTTTGGGGCTCCAGGGGCGCCCCTGCCGGGTGTGCAGGAGTGGGGAGAGGAGCGTGCTGGGGAGTCTCTGGGAGGGCGGCGGGGAGTCTCTGGGGACGGGGGTGCTCAGGGCAGTCTCCTCCACCCTCTTCCCGCTGTCCAGGTTACCCGCGAGAATAGAGAAGGGTAAAGCCAGCCACCCCGAAAAATAGGACCACGAGAAGAAGACGTCGTTTTTCCATGCGTTCTTCACGGTGTAGCCTGTCAAGGCGATCAGAAGCAGCAGGCCTGGGCCCCGCGCCCTGGGTGAGTGTGGCCCGGGGGCCGCGCGGAGGCCCCACCCAGACCGCGCCCATCGCCCAGGCCACGCCCCTCCTCCCAGCCACGCCCCTCCTCTGGGTCTCCGACCCCTCCCCTCACTCCCTTCCGAGCGCCTGGGAGCGCAAGACCCCTGGGTCCCTTCCCCCTGCAACTCCCAAGCCCGCCCTATGCCTGGGGGCCCGCTACCATCTCACCGCCGAGGAAGAAGATGACGCTCGTAGTCTGGCCCCGCGAGTCGCCCTCGTGGCACAGAATCCTCAGCCCCATCACCAAACCCACGACGGCGGAGCACGCCGCCAGCACCATGCACGCCCCCGTCACCGCCAGCATGGCTGGGGAGAGCGGCCGCCTCAGCCGCGCGCTGGTGCCGCCCCTGGCCACCACCCCCACCCACCGGTCCGGGGCTGGGAGCGGAGTTAACGGTTTGGATAGGGGCTTGGAAGTTACTTCATGAGGGACGGGTAATGTCACAACAGGGAAGCAGGTCCCAAATTGGGGGGTTCGTGATAGTCTTGGTCGCGGAGGAGCAGGCGGATCTGAGATGGAGAGGAAGGGGTGAGGATGGGGGCGCCGCAGGATGTGCCCAGCTGTTGTGTCAGGCCAGGGGGCCAGCTGTGCTCAGTGCGGGGGGCTGTCTGTCCAGTGGGGGGACATCTGGGCGGGCCGGGCCTCACTCTGGCAGGGGATGTTGGAGCAGATGCCGGCATTACACTCCTGCCACAGGCCGCTGTGGCCCCCATGGTAGCGGATCCAGTAGTTGGTGGCAGTGGAGAGAATCGTGAGGATTTGGGCCAAGAAGCCCAGCAAGGCGCCCCCGCACTGAAGGCTCCGCTTCACCCCCATGCCAGGGAGGCTGCTGCCAAGTGTCACACACTCAAGATTGGCCAACACCCCTCCCACCCCCACACCCCTCTCCCAGCTCCTTCAACCCTTTGAGACCCCCCCCCCTCCCACATGTCCCTCCATATCCCAGACTACACCCCGGCACCCCTGTCTGGGGACCCCTCCCTCAAGCCCTTCCCAAAGCCAAGACCTCCTCCTCCCACGCCCTACTGCTACTATTGGGGGCCTTGAGACCTTATCATCAAGGAGTCACAGCTTAGGGACCTCTCTGTCTTTCAAAGATCTCCATCCTCCCGTGGAATGTCCCTTTAGCCTGTCCAGTGCCCTCCCCCAGCCCCCATGCACACGCTCACCTAAGTGACTCACACCCAGGTCCGGGGGCTTCTTAGACACAGAGTGCAGAGGGGTGGGGGAAGGGAAACTGGGTCTCTGTGAGGCAGGAGGAGTTCCAGAACCCCCTCTCCCACCAGCCACTTAAAGAGATAACCACCCGCCCACACACACACACAGCTCTTCTAGCACAATGACAGCCCAGAGGCAGATGGCCATGACAGGGTAGACCATATCCTTCTGAAAAAACTCTTCCTTTGCTCCCAGAAGCTCTCCAGGCCCCCACCTCTCTGCCTGTGCCCTCTCGGGCCCCCACGCAGCCTCCTGCTCTTCCCTCCACTTCCTGGGGCCAGTTTTCCTGGTGCCTCCATCCTGCACCTTCTTACCCGATGAGCCGCCTCACAGCCGTGGCTGCATTGGCCCCTGATTCTCTGATAGCAACCCAAACCATCTCTAGCCCACGTCTCGTCCCAGACCCCTGACAACGACATCCCAATTGAGCTCAGCGTCTCCCACCAAACCAGAGGTGACCCCACCATCCCGCCCAAGTTGGTTGCGCCAGACCCCTGGGCACTAACCTGGGCCCCCTCCTGCCCACCACTCAACAAAGTCCTTGGATCCCTGAGTCCGGTTCCTTCTGGCCCCTGAATCTTTCTGGCTTCTTCCCTCTTTTCCGTCTCATACCCCGGTCCCAGTCACACTTATTGCATTGCCAAGCTCCTTTGTCCCTTCTGGCCTCCCCGCGCGTATCCCAGAGGGTCTTTCTGGCACCTGCAGCTGGCGCTGTCCCTCCCCAGCTCACAACCTAGCTCCCCATTGGCCTCAGGAGAGAGTCACGTGTGGCCTGAGGGGCCCTGGCTCTCACCTGCCTCTCCATCCTCAGGCTCCAACGGCCCCTGCATTCCACATTCTGCCGCAAAGCATTGTTCTCCATCCCCTGAAAACTTCCGGCCTCTCCGCACCTCTAACCTTTGGGCCCCGCTGCCTGGATGACTTTGCCTTGGCCCTCCCTCCAGAGACCCCCTAAACACTCGCTCCCCAGAAAGCTCACCTCCACCCTCACCTGACACGGTCTTTCTCCCTGCCATCCCAGGCTCTGCCCTGCTGTCTTGATTCCCCCAGTGGCCTTGCAGCGCCCCCAGTGGGCAGGGCCCAGCTCTCAGGTTCCTGACAGCATCTCCAGGGAGACCCAGCAGAAGAGAAGAACTCGGGAGAAGCCAGCTGAAGGAGCAATGGATGAATGAAATGAGCAAGGAGGCCCAGAGTGAAGACAGGGTGGCAAAATCAAGGACACTAATGCGAGAAAGACAAAGGACAGAGTCTCGCGATGGAAACTGGGAGAAAGACGAGGCCTGGAGAAGGGCACTGCCATTGGGCCGTGGTGGTCCCTGCACCGGGTGGGAGCCCGCGGACAGCGGGTGAGGACTCCGACTCCTTTCTGGGCGCCTAGCGTTGCCCAGAATGGAACTGGCTTCCCCTCGGCTTATGTCGTGACCGAATTAATCTCAGAATCACCAGATCGCAGCAAATTTTTGTTGAATGGGTGAAGGAACAAATGAAGGGGTTTCGGGAGGGCTGGGGGTCAGGGCCGGAGGGAGGACCGCAGGGGGCCTGAGGCTCCCGATGGCGTCTTCCGAGAATAGCGCCTTATCTTGCTGTTCTCGCCTCTCGCTCACAAGGTGTCATAGCCAGGCCGGGGGGCACTGCAGTGAGCACCCAGATTCAGGCTACCTGGAGCGACAGAGAGAGGTTGGCACCTGCCCCCCCCTGCTCCTTCAGAGGCCCCCCCAGCCGGCCTCTCCAGTTCCCGGAGCAGCAGTTACCTGTACAGAGCCAGAGGAGCACGGAAACCCAGCCCAAGTAGAAGGACCAGGAGAAGAAGGCCTGGACCTGGGAGTGTTGGACCTGGGACCACCGCTCGCTGGTGTAGACGATCATGGCCACCATCCCAAGGACGGCTGAGGAGGAAGACAAGAGAGACCGCTCAGCCCCTCTGTGGGAACTCCCCAGCCCCCAGGTGCAGCCCGGAGTCTACCTGCAGTAAAGGCCGTGATGGAGGAGGCGAGGGGCCTGAGGCCTGGAATGGACAGTGAGGGGATACAGGACAGGACCATGAGGATCACCGACACCAGGCCGCACAGGGTGGCCATGATGCTGAAGGCCTGCGTCACCCGGATGTAGTCTGTTCAAGAGAGAAGATTCAGGGCTGCCCCTCTTGCAGCGCCCTCCCCGCCCCCCACGAGAGACCGCTATCCCTTACCTGCCACCGCAAAATACCCCTTTGGCCAGAGGCCCGAGTGAAGTGACAAGTGGGGCCCTATGACCTCGAACCAGTAATCCGTGCTCAGAGCAGTCAGGATGAACACCAGGCCCAGGCAGCCAGTGAACAGGGCCAAGGACCGACAGAGCTCCATGGAGATGCGCGCTTGGCTGTCTGGGGCCCGGGAGATGAAGAGGCTGGTGATCCGGCCTCTTGGGTCCTCTGAGCTCAAAAAAAAGAGAAGCCTATAAGACTATAAAACCAGGCTGGTTTGGTGTCACACAGTTCCGGGTAGCTGGCTTTTGCCGTAAGCCCTCCCTTCCTGGTTGCCCCGACAACGCCCTCCCCCCACAGAGACACGGGTCCCCTCATAGTATGTGGTGAAGGAGGGTGTCATGTCATCGGTGGTTTGGGTGGTGGTTCGGCACTTGCCTGTCTGTTTTAGATTCTATACCTCCCACCTTTGGAACACTTAATATCAGAGGAGGCTTCCTGGAAGAGGTGTGAGAGGCTTGGGGGCCTCAAGGGGGGAGGTGGCAAGAGAGGCCGGGGTGTGAGTTAAACGGGGGATGTGGCCGGAGGGGACAGTTGAGGGTTGTGTCATGCTTTCCTGTGGCTTCTACAGCCTTCCATTCTGGAAGCGGGGGGTCCCAACTTTAGTGTCTCCACAGAAGGAGGTGGCTGAAAGCCAGGATACTTGGGGCTGAGGGGGGGAAAGGGCTGGAGGCCCGGACTCAGATCTTGAGGAAGAGGCAGGCAGGCGCGGGCTCGGATTTCTGGATCGATGGCTTGGAGCTGATACCCGGGGCAAGCAGAGGGTGGAGAATCACAATTCTGAAAGTTTGTGGAGAGCAAGACATGCCCACATCCTTATCTGGTAAGAAGAATTCACACACCGCTCTGCTTTGAGCAGGGCCTCCAGTGCAGTGGGCTTCCTCAGGGTGCCTGAGTGGCAGGGGCAGGGGCACGGGGCCCCCCCACCCTCCAAGAGCAAGCCTCCTCCGCCCATACCAATCTCGGGTCCTAGGTAACACCTCACCAGTGAGCAGGTGTCAGGTGAAGGTGCGGCAGCCCTGGTAGAAGGCTCAGACACACTTGACCTCTATGAATTGGAGAATGGCCTAGAAGACGACTTCTGTCATGAAGATGACCTGAGCCAGCAGTGACTCAAGAGCCCGGGTCCTCTTCTGTTATTGGAGACTCCAGTTTGCAAGCCCACGTCCTTCACCCAGACCCTCACCACTGAGATAGCTGGCCACTCCTGAGAACTAGCTCAGAAGGACAGGCTCCCAGAGGTAGATTCAGATCATAGGCAGCAGGGCGCCAACACGAAACCGGCAGTGGATGTAGCTCTAGTGAAGAGCAACAGACGGGCTTCTGAAAGTCTGGGCCACGGAGGTGTGAGGAAGGAAGTGTCAGAGCACAGAGCCCAGAAGCCCCGCCCCATCTCAAAGCCAACCCCATCCTTAACTTCATCCCTATCCTCCAACCCAACCCCTTTCTCATTCCCAAACCTAACCCCAAACTCAACCCCATCCATAACCTCATCCCCAGCCCCACACCCAACCCCGTCTCTAACCCAGCTCTACCCACAAACTCAACTCCATCTTGATTCCTAAACCAAACCCCATTTTCATTGCCAACACCAACTCTAAACTCGGTGCCATCCCCAACCACAAACACAACCAACTCCTTAACCCAATCCTCCAACCTAACCCCTAATCTAGCCCCACTCCCCTCTTCCTCCTACTCTGCCCCGAGTCCTATAAATCCTACCTCAATCCCACTCATTTTCATTTCCAGTCCACCTCCAGGCCCAAGACTTTAACCCTGGTTCATCTCCTTTTCTATTTTATTTTTTTTTTAATATATTTATTTAACCTCTCCCCCATCATGGGGCTCGAACTCACGATCCCAAAGTCAAAAGTCACACGCTCTCCCAACTGAGCCAACCAGACACCCCTCCTGTTCCATCTCCTTGAGTCCCACCCTCACCACAGCACACGCACACGCATGCACGTGCACGCACACACACGCGCGGCCGCACCAGGCTCCAACGGGCTTCTGCACTCGTCGGCATCACAGGCTGACTGTAGGCTCAGGTTCTTGGTGCCCTTGGGAAGATGTCCCTCAAGCCAGTAGGGACAGACTATGACCGCCAGGAGAGCCTGAATCAGCTGACGTGACGTCGAAGATGGTATTGTCCTCCAGAACTTCCATCTTTTTTCTTGACAAGATGTGTGCTCTGAAGCTTTGCTCAAGACCCCACGTCCCCATCTTCTCAACGTCGTTCCGGTTGTTGGTCTCCTTGGGTCTCTACCAGTCTTGTCCAAGTGCCACTAGTGTTTCCAAATCACCTCAGTTCCTTCTAACTTTCTCCAGCCTCTCCCAGACCCAGGGAATTCCTTCTGAGGCTCCATCCCTCAGAAGCTCTGCCCAGTCCCCAGGTCCACCTGGACCACCTAGACCCCTGGTCTTTTTATTCTATTGGTTGTGTCTTCAGAGCTGAGGTCCTCCAATCCCAAGGCTCTATCCTCAGTCCAGGACGCCATTCCCCACCCCTAGCCCAATTATTATCTCCCAGAAGCTTCTTTACTTGGCTTAATCCAAAGTGTCTCTCCTTCTGCCGCTTTCCATATGTCCTCAGACCTCAAGAACTCCAAGGCAGGAACGAGGTCTGATTAATTTGGGGCCCCCGGGTCCCAGCATGGGGCCTGGCCCATAGAAGGCCTCTGGAAATAATTCAACCAGCGCCTCTTATAGTTCAGCATGCCAGGCCCTGGGGAGACACTGGTGCGCAAGGCACAGGAGACCCTCACTCTCGCTGAATCTACGCTGTCGTGAAGAAGTGAACGCTGCTTATAAACCGTTATTACGGAAGATGCCCTCCTTTTACTGAGGCGCCTGCTCTATTAATAATATGTAATGCAGTCTGTTATGATGATAAGAAGGTACTAAATCTGTTGGTCTAGTTGTCTAGTAGAATCTAGCTTAATGTATCCACTCTGATGTAACAAATAAAGAACATTCAGATGGAAACCGTCCGCTAAGAAGGGTGAGCTGAGGGGCGCCTGGCTGGCTCCGTCAGAAGAGCATCCCACTCTTGATCTCAGAGTTGCAAGTTCAAGGCCCACACTGTGTGTAGAAATTACTTAAAAAAATAAAAAATAAAAATCTTGGCACACTTGGGCGGTTCAGTTGGTTAAGCATCCGACTCTTCATTTCTCTCAGGTCATGACCTCATGGGTTTGTGAGATCGAGCCCCATGTCTGGTTCTGTGCTGACAGTGTGGAGCCAGTTGGGGATTCTCTCTCTCTCGCTCTCTCTCTCTGAAAATAAATAAACTTAAGAAAATAGTAATAAAAATATCTGCTACCAAGGGCAGCCGGATGATTTAGTCGGTGAAGTGTCCAACTTCGGCTCAGGTCATGATCTCGCAGTCCATGAGTTCGAGCCCCGCGTCGGGCTCTGTGCTGACGGCTCAGAGCCTGGAGCCTGCTTCGGATTCTGTGTCTCCCTCTCTCTCTGCCCCTCCCTTGCCTGTGCTCGGTCTCTCTCCCTCTCTCTCTCTCAAAAATAAAACATTAAAAAAAATTTTTAAATAAAAAATCTGCTACCATATGCAAATCAGGCAATACATGTGTTTTGTATATTATCTACAGAAAAGTAATGTTTTCCAGTTGTGTAACCTATAATTTACAAACGGGTTATATGCTCTTTCCCTTTATTTTATTTTTCAAAAATATTTATTTTGAGAAAGAGAGTGCTCACATGCACACGAGTGGGGAAGGGACTGAGGGGGGGAGAGAAGGAGAGAGAGAGAGAGAGAGAGAGAGAGAGAGAGACTCCCAAGCAGGCTCCACGCTGTCAGTGCAGAGCCCGATGCAGTGCTCAAACTCACAAACTGGAAATTCATGACCTGAACTGAAATCAAGAGTTGGATGCTTAACCGACTGAGCCATCCCGGTGCTCCTTTTAATTTATTTTGAATTAAATATATATGTGTGTGTATATGTATGTATGTATGTATGTATGTATATATAATTTTCTAAGTTGATAGTGTTGTCATTTGGCCTGAATAAATATATTATAACAAATATTCTTTTGAGTGATTACCATATGCCAGTCTGTCTTATAAACACTGACAATCTAAAAGCTTTCTATCTAATCTTTTTTAAAAAAAATTTTAATGTTTATCTTTGAGAGAGAGACACACACGGAATTCAAAGCAGACTCCAGGCTCCGACCTGTCAGCACAGAGCCCAAGGCCGGGCTCAGACCCACCAACGGTGAGATCAGGACCTGAGCCAAAGTCAGACGCTCAACTGACTGAGCCCCCCAGGCACCTCCAACAGTGACAATCCGGAGGTAACCTAAAACAGACACAAATCTCCGCCTCGAAAACACCTACGTTCCAGCTGGGAAGACAGGCAAACCTGATATCTAAGAAAAATAGTATGACTGTGAAAAGTGCTGTGGAGAAGCAAAGGCAGGGAAGCAGGGCGGGGGGAGGCGCCTGGGTGGCTCAGTCAGTTAAGCGGCCAACCTCAGCTCAGGTTATGATCTCACGGTCTGCAAGTTCGAGCCCCGCATCGGGCTCTGTGCTGACGGCTCAGAGCCTGGAGCCTGCTTCGGATTCTGTGTCTCCCTCTCTCTCTCTGCTCCTCCCCCACTCATGCTCTGTCTCTCACTCTCTCAAAAATAAACAAACATTAAAAAAAATAAAAATTGTTCAAAGGCAGTAGTTCCCCTGGACACCGAGGCTCGGGGGGAGCTCCCCTGGCTGGCTGTACTCTGCGCACACTGTTGGCGGAAGCAGTGAGTGCCGGCTGTGTGACTCCGTCGGAAGCTGGCATCTGGTCTCCTGGACGCTGCCTGTGACCGTTTTCCCTTGGCCGGTTTGCTCTGTACCCCTTCACTATGACAATCTGTAACCACCACGAGTGCTAACAGCTTTCCCGTGGTTCCTTCTAGCGAATCGTTGAAACTGAAGGTGGTCTTGGTGGACCCCTGAACGGCGGGGAGGGAGGGAGGGTTCAGTCAAAGAGGTGGCAGGATCTGGAACGTGGGGCACCTTGTATGACCTTGATAGACTAGCTGTTCATCTGAGCTGGCAGCCAGGGGGGGTGGCGTGGGGGTTGTTTAGAGAAGGGTGACGTGATTTGAATCATGCTTTAACAAAAATCCCTGTAAATGCTGTGTAGAGGGACACCTGGGTGGCTCCGTCAGTTAGGCATCTGGCTCTTGACTTTGGTTTGGCTCATGATCTCACGGTTCATGAGTTCGAGCCCCAAATCGGGCTCCACACTGTCGATGCAGAGTCTGCTCGGGATTCTCTCTCTCCCTCTCTCTCTCTGCCCCTACCCTGCTTGCGTGCTTTCTCTCTCTCTCTCAAAATAAATAAATAAACTTAAAGTATTTTTAAATGCATAGAGAAAGGACCGCAGCGGGCAGGCCACGGGTAGGAGCAGTGACAGAGCTGGTTGAGAGGCTGTGGCCCGAAGCCGGGTGAGCCCAGATCAGCAGGGTAACTAGATGAGCAAGGAGTGAAACTGTGGGCACATTTTTAAGGTAGAGCCAAGGCTACTTGCCGAGGCATCAGGTGTGGGAGGTGGGATGAAACAAAGCAGCTGAGGGCGACCCCAACATTCTTGGCTGGAACAGCAGGAGGATTCTGGAGCAAGATGGGAAGTCAGTGAGGGAGGTGGGGGAGACCAGGACACCTGAGATTTGAGATCGGAGACGCCTCTTCTTCTCAAGTGGATGGTAGAGAGGAGTCTGGAGTTACAACATCATTAGTATTGCCAGAAAGAAAACAAACGCACTATAAATATGACTACCGGCATAAGCCTCGGTAAATATGTCCACTTAAATAGGCCTCAATAAATTATTATTAGAGATGGCCTCAATTGCCGTTATTATTAGAGGAGGCCTCTATAAATACGTTACTATTGTTACTTGTGGAGGCCCCAATAAATAGTTCTAGGGAGTAAGGCTCTATTACCATGACAGTTTGAGCGCAAGCTCTAATTAATATTCTTATCATTAGTACCGGCCTTGCTAAATAGTCTTATTATTTTATGAGAGAGATCCGTAAATCTCACGGCAAGGAGCATCAGCTTATCGAACGAAATAACGAGTGAATGAATGAGAAGTTCAAGGTCATGAATGGTGTGCGAACAGGCAGGCGCAAGAGGGGGTGCAGATGGGAGACGGGGTGTTTCCAGCCAGAGGGGTCCATCCGGGGAGGCGAGGGGCGGTTAGGAGAGCTCCCTGGTGGGAGTGGACAGCGAGGTGGCTTTTCTGCGCGGATCTTTTCCTTTATCCTGTTATCTCACTGCTATGCTGATTAAAAATAAGAAATTGGATATATTTGGTCTTCGTCCTGTTCCCGGCACGCAGCTGCTAAAAGCCTTGGAATTTCACAGGGGATGAGAGCCTTGAAGGTGTTATTTGTTACGCTAATGAGGCGACTCACCGAAAGCACCCGAGGGTGGGGGCAGGTTGCCAGGGGAACCAACCACGTGACTAGATGGTTGGAAGTTTCCGTCCCAGCCCCCAACCTGGGGAGGGAGGGGCTGGAGACTGAGAATCGCCCGCGGTCAGTGATGACGCCTTTGGGGTGAAGTCGCCAGGAAACCCCAAGAGGAGTGGGTTCAGAGAGCTTCCAGGTCGGTGAACGCGGGGGTAATGGGGAGAGGGGTCCCCTGGGGAGGGCGGGGAAGCCCCTCGCCCTTTCCCCACACCTTGCCCCGTGCATCCCTTCTGTCCGCCTGATCCCGAGTTATATCCTCTTTCGGTAAACTGGTGATCTAGCAAGTAGGATGTTTCCCTGAGTTCTGTGAGCTGCTCTAGCAAATTAACCGAAGCCCAGGAGAGAGTTAGGGAGACCGCCAGTCTACTGCCGGTGGACCAGAAGCCCGGGTGACCACCTGCACTTGTGACAGCATCCGAGGCAGAGGTGGGGGGGGCAGGCTTTAGGACTGAGCCCCTCACCTGAAGGAACTGATGCTACCCTCCGCACAGACAGTGTCGGAAGTGAGTTGCTTGGTGATGTGGGTAACAAAATATGAGGGGTGCCTGGGGCTCAGTCGTTTTAAGTGCTGGACTTCAGCTCGGGTCATGATCTTGCGGTTTGTGGGTTCAGGCCCCCCCCATCAGGCTCTGTGCTGACAACGCGGAGCCTGCTTCAGATCCTCTGTTTCCCTCTCTCTCTGCCCCTTCCCAGTGTGTGTGCGCGCTCTCTCTCTCTCTCTCTCTCTCTCTAAATGAACATTAAACACACACACACACACACACACACACCAGAATTGCCGTCAGAACTGGACCGACACATGAGTTTCCTCGAAGTTGAAGGGTAGTTAACCCCTGGGTGGGGACTGCGTGATTGATGTCTGTCCCCGTCCCCACAAAAACTGAGTGGGTGAGGCCGCAGGAGTAGAGTGACCCCACACCACCCACCACTCACGCCTCCCACTGCCCTGACCCCTCAGGAACCACGCTTGAGTAATTTCACGTCAGTTTCATTAGCCTCTCAAAAAGTCGCTCTAATGAAGATTCCATTTCTCTAACACCCCCCTTCACGGGCTGGACCTCGGGTCTTCTCAACTGCCTCCCACCAGGCCCCCCTCTTCCTCCTTCCCCCTTGGGTCGCAGAAATCAGAGGCCCCCCCCCACCCGGAGTCCAGAACTGGGCCCCCTGCTGCCCACAGGAACCGGATTGCAGCCTCTAGACCCTCCCCCTCCTTTTCAGTGACCCCGTTTTAACTTCCAGATGAGGTCGGGGTACATTGGGCTCAGCGGGGAGCCGACAGGCGCCGACATTCGTGCATCCGGTAGGCACACATGTAGAAAATCCCTGTGGGAGAAGAGATCCCGGTTGACTCCCCGAGTCCTCCTAGGCTGGACTCCCCAGCCCGAGACCCTGACACCGCACTCCCTTTCTCCCGGGGCGTCTGCAGGACCGGGAGTCACCTTGTCGCTCCGAGCCGGGAGCCCCGTGTGGGACACCTATCATCTTGCCCTCTAGAGGGCCGCCCCCTCTTGCCGTGACCTTCCCGCCCCCCAGGGCCCCGTACCTGCGAAGAAGGTCATGAGCAAGGCCACCCAGCCCAGGATGTAAGACCAGGAAAAACGCCAGTCCCCGAAGCGGCGACCGAGGAAGCTGACAGTGACTCCAGTGTAAATGGCCAAGGCCAACAGGACAAAAAAGGCTGGGGAGAGAAGGTGGGGGGAGGTGGGGGGGTTGCAGGTGAGGGTGGGAATGAGACTGAGGAAGGGGGAGGGCGGAAGGTTGGGGTGGGGATGGGCCAGGGGCTGTGCTGTGCAGTGTCTGGGCTGGGCCGGGGCTCTGGTTCCTGGAAGGAAGCCGCCAAACCCTGGGGATTTCCTGGGTGATAGGAGTGTCTTCCTTCCTGCAGAGCCTCTCGGACCGACATGAATTTACACCGATGAGCTGAGATGGCACTAGGAAGGAACTGGCCACCAGAAAGGCCGGCCTCGGGAACAGAACAGACGGGTGGGGCTTTGAGCCACTTGGCATCAGACCAACCTCTGGGGGAGGAAGCTAGAGATTACGCGCAGTCATAGGACCGGTGACTCCATCAATTGTGCCTCGACCTCGGCGACGGAGTGCGCTGGAGCTTCCTGGCTGAGGGACACGTGGATGTGCTTGGGGGGGTGTGTGCCCTGATCCCCGGGGAAGGCCGTTGGTGGGGGGGGGGGAGGGTGCAGAAGTTCTGCCTTCAAGACTCTCTCAGGCTTCACCCTACACCTCTCTTGATTGAGCCGGTGCTGCCTTTATCATAGCTCTGTGATTGGACGCGTAGTGCTTCCCTGCCTTCTGTGAGTTCTTCTGGCAAATGTTTGAACCTGACTGGGTCCCAGGAACCCCTGCATGTGTATGTGTAGCCCGTTGGTCCCAAGTGCTGATGGGCTTGGGGACGCCACCTGCAACCGACGCAGGGGCAGCCTTGTTGGCGGTGGCGTCCTTAAGCCCGTGGGGTGTGACGCCAGCGCCGGGCGGTTAGTGCCGGAACTGAGCGGCGGGGTCGCAGCTGGGGTCCGAAGAGGCTGGCCGGCAGGGGGCGTTAGCACCGGACTCAGAGTGGGCGCCGGGGTCGGGGCGAGCCGAGGATGGCGATGGCGGAACCGGGATGAGAGTGGGGTTCGGGACGGAAATGGGCGGGGAGGGGAGTGGGGAGAGGAGGGCGGGGAGAGGGGGGGTCCACTCACTGGAGGCGAAAAACAGGATGCCGGCGGAGAAGGGCCGCGAGAGGCGCGTGAAGGCGGGCTGCTGCGCAAAGGCCAGGATGCCCATGATGATGCCCGAGGTGGCGCACAGGGAGGACAGGATCATGAAGGCCCGGGTGGCATTCCAGTAAGCTGTGGTAGCACCGGAAGGTCAGTCCCCTGTCACCCCTGCCCTCGGCGGTGAGCACTGCTACCTCCGAGGGCCGAACCCCGGGCCCCTCTCCCCATCCCTGACCCAGCTGCCCCTCCGCCTCTTCACCTGGCGAACTCCTATGGGTCTTCCGCAGCCCTGCTCCCCGATCCCCTCTAGGAAGGACCCTTTCAGGCCTGGGCAACACCCTTCCCCCTGCTCTGGGTTGTGACTGTTTCCCCTTCCAGCCTGAGCCTTGCCCGAGGATTTCGTATCCCGAATAACCCCGGCACCAGTTTGGTTTGCAAACGGGCAGGAGAAATGTTCCGTGGATGGACGAAGAAACTGCCGTATGAACGAATGAATGCCGCCGTATGAACGAATGAATGCCGATCCCCCCTGCCTTCCTGATAATCACTTCCTGTCCTCTCTTTCGCTTCCTTAACACCACTTGCCCCGATCTGAAAACGGCCTGTTTAGGGGCGCCTGGGTGGCTCAGTCGATTGAGGGTCCGACCCTTGGTATCGACTCAGGTCATGATCTCAAGGTTCATGAGTTCGAGTCCCGCGTGAGGCTCTGCATTGGGATTCTCTCTCAGCCCCTCCCATGCGCTCTCTCTCTCTTTCTCAAAATAAATAAATAAACTTTTAAAAAAGAAAAAGAAAGTGGTCTCTTTATTTATTTTTAACTTGTCTATATCTGTGTCTCCCCGCTGGTTTCTCAGTCACCTGAGGACAGAGGTCTCGCTTTCTCATTCGCGGAAGCATCCCTAGCACCAAGCGCCTGTGCGTCGTGGGTGCTCAGCGCACCTGCTGAAGAAGCGAGTGCGGGGCACCGAGCCTCATTCTTCTCCGGCGCTTGGCTCCGGGCTGGCCCTTTAGGACACGCCCTGGGAATCGCAGCTATGATCTCATTCTCCGTTTAGCAGCTGCACGCACGCCAGGCAGGAGCCTGTTTGTTCCTTCCAAGAGCCCTGTGCTGGACGTTCTATTTTTAACCCTGTTTCTCATGTGAAGAAACCAAGGCGGGGAGGGAAAGCGACTTGCCCAGAGTCCCATAACTGGCAGTAGGGCTGGCGTCGAAACCCAGGCGCCAAAGCCCTTGCTCCGAATTGCCTGGCTCTTCTGTCTCTCGGAGCACATGGGACAACTGTGCACCCGGGGCCGAGCTTGGGTCCTGCCACCGAAAAGTAAAAAATCTGGTTCTTTTGCAGAGTGCCGTCTTTTCGTCTTGTGCAAACGCCAGCAAGAAAAACGGGCGGCTGTTTCTCTATGGATGTTGTGTTGGGTCGAATTGGGTCTCTCCCCCAACCCCCGAATTCATGTGTTGAAGCTCTAACACCCCCCCCATATGTGACCTTATTTGGAAATAGGGTCATCGCAGGTGTAATTATTTGAGATGAGGTCATCCGGAGTAGAGCGGAGTCCTAATTCAAAATGATTTGTAGCCTCTTAAAATGGGGAAATTTGGAGAAAGACAGACATCCGTGTAAGGATGAGGGCAGGGATCAGGACAATGCATGGACACTCCAAGGAATGCCAAAGACTGCAGGCAACCAGCGGAGGCTGGGAGAGAGGCAGGCAGCACATTCTCCCTCACAGCCTCAGAAGGACCCGGTTCTCCCATCACCTTGATACTAGACTTCCAGCCTCCCGAGCTGTGAGACAGTGGATTTCTGTTGTCCAAGCCACTCAATCTGTGGTCCTTTGTGATGGCAACGCCGGGAAATCACAGGTGCCTCTGGGTATTTTAAAGTCTGGGGACCCTGGGGTGGCTCAGTCCGTTAAGCGTCTGGCTCTTGATTTTGGCTCAGGGCATGATCTCACGGTTCATGGGTTCGAGCCCCGCATGAGGCTCCGTGCTGAGAGTCGGGTTGGGATTCTCTGTCTCCCTCTCGCTCTCCGCCCCTCCCCCCACTCCCGTGCTGTCTCTCATTCTTTCAAAAATAAGTACATAAACATTTTTTTTTTAATTTAAACAAAAGTCTGGAGGACTGGGGGCGCCTGGCTGGCTCAGTGAGTAGAGCATGCAACGCTTGGTCTCAGGGTGGTGAGTTCAAGCCCCGCGTTGGGCACAGAGGCTGCTTTAAAAATAAAAATCTCTGGAGGACTTACGGAGTATGTGATAGCCTATGTCCTTCGCATGGTTGTGCTGAGGCGGGAGTGGAAAGCGCAAATGTGTCTGAGGACTGCCTGCAGAGGCAAATAAGGGCGAGAGACGCGCCGGCTGAGGTGGGGGCTTCGGGGAACCGGGCCGTTCACACCGGTTACCCCGTTCCCGCCGCCGCTCGGTTCCCTCTTCAGAGAACATTTGCCCCGTTCAAATCACGCTGTGGGTTCTGTCTCCCGAGGGGCCCCTGCCTGGCACGCTGCATTCGAGGGAGACGGCCACTGCTCATACCCAGCTGACCGTCACACGGCCCCCTCCCTGGGGTGGGGGCGGGGGCGGGGACAGAGGCGCAAAACCGGGCTTCGCAGAGAGAGCTGCACGTCCAGATGCGTATGCAAAATCTCCAAATTTTTAAATCCTGGCGGGCGCCGGGGCGCCGGGGTGGCTCAGTCCAACTTCGGCTCCGGTCTCGATCTCTGAGTTCGAGCCCGCCTCGGGCTCTGTGCCGACAGCTCAGAGCCTGGAGCCTGCTTCGGATTCTGTGTCTCCCTCTCTCTCTGCCCCTCCCCTGCTCGCGCTCTGTGTGTGTGTGTCTCTCTGTCTCAAAAATAAACATTAAAAAAAATTTTTTTTAATTAAAAAAAAAAATCCTGGCAGACACTTCAGAAACTTTAACACCTCTGTACACACACGGCTGTGGCTGGGTTTGGCCCTGCTCTGATTTGGGCGAGCCAGTTACAGGTGACATGCGGGGGGAGCTAGCTGCTTGGACAGATCCCCGGCAATCGGGGGGGAGGGGGGGACATGATGTCTCTGAGCATTTCCGCTTTGAGGTCAGATGAACTTGCAGGCGTCCATCGCGCCTCCCTCTCCACCATCCCCAGCACAGATAAGATAGAGGGGGTGTGGGTGTCCCCGGGGCCTCCCCAGGCCGAAGCAGGAGAAATGGTACAAGTGTGGTGTCTGAGACCACTGGAAGCGAAAGGGAGGCGTGAAGACAGGAGGCAGGCTGGGCTCTGAGCCCGGTGGCCAGGGCGAATCTTTCCACTGCTTCCTGCTTCAGTCTACCCCCCCCTGCAAAATGGGCCATCCGGCTGCCTCCCCTGGGCGGGTTCAGTGAGATGGGGTGGCTGAAATCCCGGCAGGTCAAAGGGCTCAGGAGGGTTGGCTTCTCCTCCCAACCCCCCCCCCCCCCAAAGAGAATGTTTGGCTTTCTGAGGGCAAATCTCATGTCTTATTTCCAGACACAACAGTATCACCTTCAGTGGTGTTGGGAGACCAAAGGGCATTAATCCATGTCAAATTCTTAGAATAGCGTGTAGGACACAATAACATTCAACAAATACCAGTCATTACTACTACTACTACTACTATTTGGTACCTATAAAATATGTAACATTATATGTTATTCATTTGTTAATATATAATGCATATTACATAATATATATTATGTAATGTAGCATACAATATATGCAAGCATCTCTCTCCAAATATATATGTACATACGTGTATGTGCATATATTTTGTAGACATATATATGGAGAGAGATAATAGAGATACATAGTATATTATATAACATTTTATATGTGTAACATATATTATTATAATATAGCTTCAAGAACCCTATGCCAGAAGAGCTTTTATTATCCCCATTTTTAACATATATATTCTAATATGCACATATACACACACATATATACATATGCGTATACATATAGACATATATTACATAGCCTGGCACACAGTAGGTATTAAAAACTACCATCCAGTATTTAGCAAATTTAGGGTCCGCGTTGCTTCCGTATCCCACAGTACCTAACCTCGTTCTTTTTCTTTTCTTTTTAACAATGAACTCTTTTTTCTTTTTCGTGTTTATTTATTTTTGAGGAGAGAGAGAGAGAGTGGGGGAGAGGCAGAGAGAGAAGGAAAAAGAGAATCCCAAGAAGGCTCTGCACTGTCAGTGGAGAGCCTGACTCAGGGCTCGAACTCACGAACCGGGAGATCATGACCTGAGCCAAAATCAAGAGTCGGACACTCAACCGACTGAGCCGCACGGGTGCCCCCCTAACCTAGTTCTTGATATACAACAGAGACTTAGAAAATGCTATCCTGACAACCTCAGCCCCAAGTGCTGTACCTGACATCTATTTCGTGCCAGGAAATGTCACCTCTGTACTTCACCTCTAGTACATCTCCTAATTGTACTAGAAGAAAATACTAGAATCCGAATTCTGCCCCTTCCATGCTGACTGATCTTTGGCTGGTCCCCTTTCCCTCTCTGAGCCACACGGTTCTCCACTCGCAAAACAGGTGGAGAGGTTCTGCCCCTGCGGGGGACTCTGACCCCTGTCCCGAGAGGGCCTGCGGCCCCAGAGCCTTACCGATGCTCTCTGTCTGCAGGTAGCACTTGCTGCCCAGGCAATAGCGCCACAGGCCCTGGTGCGCGAAGGAGCCGGACAGCCGGTACTGCATCCAGTGATCCGTCGCCGTGGCCACCACCAGGAGGATGGTCCCCACCCAGGCACAGAAGAGGCCACCACCCATGAAGCTGTACATGGCGATCTATGGAGAAGGTGAGAGACGGGGTCAGGAGCTGGACTCCTGAGTCCTGGCAGAGGAAGGGACTGCAGGCCTGGACTCCCAGATCCCAGGTGACGAGGGCGCTAGGGGCTGGGGCAGCAGGTCCCTGGGAGAAGAAGGAGCTGGGGGGCCTGGGCCCTTGGGTCCCGGGTTCGGGGGGAGGATGGACGCCTGGACTCCCAGGTCCCAGGGGAGGAGGGGGCTCGGGGCTGGGACCTCACCGGGCCCCTAGGAGAGGAAGGAACTGGAGGATGGACCCTTAAATCTTGGGGGAAGAGTCTACAGTTTGGATGCCTGGGCCCTACCTGAGTGGCAGAGCCTGTGACAAGCCCTCTGTCTGCCTCGGCCCTTCTGTGCAGACTGAGCCGAGCCAGGTTGCTGGCTTCTCTGCTCCCTGGGTCCCCCAAATCCCTTAAGCCTCCCCACACAATGGCCCCGTGGCCCAGAAGCTTCCAGCAGCTAGAAGTGCAGTGGTGGCAGAGGCCGGTGGCAGAGGCCCCCAAATAGAATTTGCTGAAATAGGGATCCAGGCCCTCCCTCCCCGTGGCCCCTGGCCTCCCTGGCCTCTCTCCGTGACCCTCCCCACGACCTACCCCCTTTCACAGGCTTTGCTCACAGCACCCACTGGGTCAGCCCGAGCTGCGTAAGCACACACACAGAGACACAAGACGTGGGGACGGTCATCTATTTATTGTTCAACCAGGGATCCCCACCCCCAAGGGCAGGATAAGGGGTGGGGGGCTGCAGGTCTGTTGGGCCAATGGGGTTCTCTGCAGGTGGGCCACAGGGTGTGTCTCGGCTGGAGCTGGAAGGAGGATGGGTTGGAGTTGCAGGTGGGCTGGGCGGGGGCTCGAGTGTGGGAGATAGTTAAGGTTGAGGGTTGGGTTGGGCCCGAGGGAGACAGAGAAGCTGGGAGTGAGGGGCAGATGGGGACAGAGGTGGGAATGAGTGGGATTGGGGAGGTGGTACTGAGAGGAACGGGGCTGAGGTGGTCACTGTGGTTGGGGCTGGAATTGGGAATGGGGAGCTGAGGGCGGCTCGGGGTCTTCTCTGGTGTGGGATCCTAGGTCGGGTCCGTGTTTCATGGGGTGACTCGCAGGAGGCTGTGGTTTGGGGGGGAAACAAGATGGGAGCGTGATGTTTCTTGGGGTATCTCTGCCATAGCTGAGGTCACCCTGGGCTCCAGGAAAACCCTCCTGGTGACCCCGAGGGGCCCTCAGGCGTTTGGGGAGCCGGGGTCCTAGTATTCTGAGTCCCAGTTTTCTGCTGCAGCAGCTGGCATGTCCTGGGGTGGCTCCTGACCTCCGGCTTCCTTCTTCCCATCCTGGGCAGGCGGTGTCGGTGCTGATGCTGGCATCACCGGCGGAGTCTTGGGGCCCGCCCCAGACCCCCCCCGGCCAGCTCTTCTCTGGCTGTGCCGCCCTTCCGGGTCCCCATCGCGGCTGGCCTTGGCCCCGGCCCGGTCTGCGTCGGACGTCCCAGCCCCCGCGTCCCCTGGATGGCCTCGCGGTGGCGGTGCCCTGCCGGGCGCGGCATGCCCATTCGTTGCAGGGGCAGGAGGGCAAGGACTGTTGAAGGGTGTAGGCCCCCAGCAGGGCGCTGTGCAGGAGGTAGGAGAGGGCGTCCAGGCGGATGGGCACGGTGACAGAGGCCAGGCTCTCGGGGAGCCCCAAGTGGGCTGGATCTGGGGTCCCCAGGGGAAAAGGTGGCAAGGCTGGGAACGGCGCGGAGGGCCACGGCTCAGGCCCCGGAGATGGCTGGGACGGGCTGTTCCTAGAACGACAAGAGGACAGGTCAGCGGATCTCGTGGTCTCTTTAAGTCCCTCCTACTGTGGTCCAGCACTTCTCCTGGGAGTCCGCTGAGCTGGATACCTCTGACCTCCTTACCCCCTGCTCTGCATGTCTCTCCCCTCCCCCCCTCCCCTCCCCCCCTCCCCTCCTCTTCCCCTCCCCATCTTTTTCCCCCCATACTTCCTTTTATTTTATTTTTTTAAGTTTATCTATTTTTGAGAGAGGGTGAGAATCTCAAGCAGGCTCGGCACTGTCAGCACAGAGCCCGACGTGGGGCTCGAACTCACTAAACTGTGAAATCGTAACCTGAGCCTTAATGGAGTCAGACGCTTAAGCGCTCAGCCACCCAGGCGCCCTCTCTCTATCTTTGTCTCATTCTTTCTTCTCCTCTTTCTCTACAGAGAGACAGACACACAGCTTTGCCGGAACTTCAGCGCCAGACAGAACCCAGCCCAGGCTGCCTCGCTCACGGTGTGTTTCTGGGCTCATCAGTTCCTTGTGCTGAACCTTAATTTGTTCACCCCAAAAGACGGCCTGGCGTAGTACAAAAGTGCACATTAAACACCGGGGTCTGACGATTGCTACTTTTCCAGCCCTGTGACTGTTCCTTGACATCATCGATTCTTCTCGTTCCTTCTTGAAATTTCTCCCTGTTCCACAAACACCTGTTTCTAAGTTTCGCTCAAATCTGACGATTTGAGTGTCTAACGTGATGCTGGAGATTTTTTTTTTTTCTTCCTCTCTGGGTCTGTCTCTCTGGGTCTGTCCACTCTGTCTCTGATTTTCTCTGTCCCCTTCTCTCTCTGGTCTCTGTCCTCCCCGTGGGGAGGGTCTCGTGTCTCTCACCCTTCGGGCCCAGTCCCTTGCTCCTGCTGTTCCATCTTTGCAGAGACCTCCCGAGTCTCTTCTAGCACCTTCGCCGGGGATTTCCTCACGGCCCTGGGAGGTGGGGAGAGGGCTGGAAGAAAGTGGGAGGGCCTTTGTTCGAAGTGGGGCGTGGCCTGCGGGGGCGTGTGGGTGGAGCCGCGGGAAAGAGCGGTGGGGTCGCCGGACCTAATTTCTCAACCCCACGTATCTGGGATCCGCAGCCGTCTCCCTCCTGAATCGCAAGAGTCCGGCCCCTAAACTTTTTTCACCCCCAGATTCACAAGTCCCGACCCCCAGCCCTTCCTCCTCGGACCCAAGAGTCCAAGCCCCCAGCCGTCTCCTCCCTCAGACCCAGGAGTTAAAACCCCAGCTCCCTCCTCTCTTTCCATCTGTATTTCTGGACGTTTCCTCAGGGGGCCCCATGGTTTTTTAGGACCTAAAGGGACATTTAGATAGAGAATTCTGGACATCCGGGCACTCCTCAGGGCAGAGGGTTAGTCGATGGGCTGGAGTCGAGAGCTGGATTCCATCCAGGCTCCGTCTCTGACTGACTTTGCGACCCTCAGTCCTTCTGGTCTCTGTGCTTCCGTTTCTCCATCTGAGAAATGGGGCCAATGTTACCTTCCAGGTTCTTATGAGGTTTAAAGCCAGGACTTGTGTAAAGTAGTCAACACGGAGTCTAGAATTTGTTTCAACAAACGAGAGTTCCTTATTATTGCCGGGAGTGTTGGTAGTATTTTATGGGGGAACAGTAGCCATTCTTAAATCTCTTCATTTAAGAAATATGTATTAAAAAAATAAATATGTGTTCAGTGCCTGCTGTATGCTAGGCCCCAGGCTGTGCTCTGGGGGGGGGTAGCCAGGGACAAAACAGAGGCAGCCCATATTTTTATGAAGCCTGTGTGCCACAGAGAACCAGAGAGGCAAGACACAAACAGTACATTCCCAGAAGAATAAATTCTGTGGGGGCGCCTGGGTGGGTCCGTTGGTTAAGCATCCCGCTCTTGGTTTCAGCTCAGGACAGGATCTCACAGTTCATGGCTTCCAGCCCCGTGTTGGGCTCCACGCTGAGAGTTCAGAGCCTGCTCAGGATTCTCTCTCCTTCTCTCTTTGCCCCTTTTCACTCTCTCTCTCAAAAATAAATTAAACATTAAAATAATTTTTAAGTTTATTTATTTTTGAGAGAGAGAGAGAGAGAGTAGGGGAGGGGGCAGAGAGAGAGGACGGGGGAGAGAGAGGACCCGAAGCAGGCTCTGCACTGACAGCAGGGAGCCCAACGCTGGGCTCGAACTCACCAACCCGGAGATTATAACCTGAGCCGACATCAGATGCTTAACGGACTGAGCCACCCAGGCACACCTAAAAAAAAATTTCTTTAAAAGGAAGAAGTACTGTGAAAATGTGAAGACAGGCCAGGGGATATGGAGGCACAGGAGGCAGGGGGGTTATTTGAAAGAGATGGTCAGAGAAGGCTCCCGTGAAAGGAGCCAGAAGACCTTGGTGTTGAGTATTCCTAGAAGAGGGAACAGCAAATGCAAAGGACTAAGGGCGGAGCAAGCATACCGTTTGAGGCCCTGGGAAGGAGGGGGCTGGGAGGGGGTGAGAGGTAGGTCTCTTTGCTTTTAAATAAAATTTTTCTTTTGGAATATTTTCATTTAAAAAAAGTTTAATGTTTATCTAATTTTGAGAGAGAGACACACAGAGCATGATGGGGGCGGGGCAGAGGGAGAGGGAGAGGGAGACAGAATCCGCAGCAGGCTCCAGGCTCTGAGCTGTCAGCACAGAGCCCGACATGGGGCTCGAACTCACCAACTGTGAGATCATGACCTGAGCCGAAGTCGGAGGCTTAACCAACCGCGCCCCCCAGGCACCCCTGGAATACTTTTATATTTACAGAAAAATCATAAAGATAATACAGAGAGTTCCCATACACTCCTCACCCAGCTTCGCTTAATGTCTATCTTCTTACATTGTTGTGGAACATTTGTTGCAACTGAGAAACTACCATGACGATTAATCACACTCCAGATTTGCTTGGATTTTCCCAGTTTCCACCCCCATGTCTTCCATTTTCTGTTCTAGAACGGATGCAGGAGACCAGTTAGCCGACTCGCTGTGGTGCGGCAGCTTCTTAGTCTTTCCTGGCTTTTCAGCCCTTGCCCATTTTGAGGAATACTAGTTGGTTTTATACCGTAGAGGTGTATTTTCATGAGTAATTTTCAATGATTTAATCTTCACTTCACAGAAGATCAGACCGTGCCTCCGAGGGTCTAAGGAAGCTACTCAAGGTCACGGAGCTACTACCTGGCACGGTGAGCTCTGAACGCCGCGGCCGGGCTCCAGTCTGTGCTCTTGAGAGACTGAGCAGCAGCCAGCTGATGCAGGACCCGGCAGGCTACAGTGAAGACTTGGGATTTTTTGTTTTTTCTTAGAACATTGAGATGACTTTGAACATTTGTAAGCAGAAGTGTGACATAATTTGATTTATGTTTTAAGAAAAAGCCCCGTGTCAGCGGTTTGGAGAATACATTGTGACGCAGGAAGCCCAGGGAAACTGCTGCTCTCCTCCCGGCCGGGGGTGGCAGCGACTCCTAGGGAGGGTGGGGGTAGTGGGGACGCGAAGAGGTGAATGGATTTGGAATGTATTTTGTTAGAACCTGCAGCAGGCAGGGCTGCTGGGGGCGATTAATTAATGAGGAATCAAGGAGGATGCCAAGTTCTCAGCCAGACCAGTGAATATGATTATTATTTTTAACCAGAGGTTCATAACATCCCACCTTAAGGATTGGGAAAGCCCAGTTACAAGCTTTCACTTTTTGCGTTGCTGGTGCTCTCGAATCCAGGCCCTGTGCTGGATGATGCTGATGACGGAGATGTCACCTGTCTGGGGGCGGGGCAGACACAAAGATAGACGACGGTAACATTACAGGGCGGTCAGAGCCGGGACACGGGAACAGGACACTGAGAGCCCCAAGCCGGGGAAAATGCAGCCTGGGGGCAAAGGGATGAGGGGGTGGGGTGGGAAAACAATGCCGCCCGCAGGCAAGGGGCGGGCTGGGTTTTTGTTGTTTCGTTTTTGGGTTTTTGTGTGTTTAGTTTAGGGGAGGTGGCCTTTGGGCGAGGTCTGGAGTGAATGGGATGAAGAAATGGCGTGAGCAAAGGCCAGGTGGCTGGAACAAAAAGATTTTTTATCATGAAGCGAGGACTTATCTTTCTCAGCGAGTGTGATTAGGATTTGGGGCTCATCCTTTGGTTATGTCGTATCCCAAAGAGGCATGACTATTTTGTCGAGATAGGGCTCGGAAATGAGGGTTCGAATCCCCGCTCCGCTGCTAACAAGTGTGTGGCCTAAAGCAAGCTGCTTGAATTTTTGGGGTCCCCGTTTCTTCGCGAGATAGCGCTGCTGCTCAATTCCAGCATCACGGAACTGCTTCCGATTTTGGTCTGCTACTGTTTCTCCTATTTCTGCAAAGAGGGTCCGACGTCGATTTACCAAGGACCTGGCCCTTTAAGGCCCTCCTCCCACGCTAGAGAGCGGAGGCGGGCTCTAGTGCTGCTCTAAGGGAATATCCTTTATCCGTTTTCCAAAATTGAGAGGCAAATTCTACAAGTGACCAATCAACTTCTGCGACGGGGGCAGCGAAACTTCCGATTCGTGGGGGAACTCTAGCAGCGTTACGTTTGAGCTCCGCCCACTCAGTGTTAGGAGGCTGCGCGAGACAGTCATTCTCGCCTCTGATTGGTGGCTGAGCTCGCGTTGCGGCCGAATCTCCGCCCTGAATTCCGCGGGCCGGCCTCCTCGCTCTTTGATTGGCTACATTCCTGAGCGCGAACTCGGCTCGCTCTCTGATTGGTTGTCCTCTCCCAGGACTTACTCCGGACTTTTTTTTGCTATGGAATTCAATGGAGTCGTTTGCTATTGCTTCGGAAAGGTGGCGTCTGCTGCGTCCGGAGAGGACCTAGGTCAGGCCTGGAGATGCCGAGCGAAGCTCGGAGGGGAGACAGGACCCCGGGATAAGGGAGGGAATCCCGCTTAGGCGTCTCCATGGCCCACCAGGGAGCCCCGTTGCCCCATCCCCGCCTTAGGGTCAGCCACTTCCTTTCGCTGTCCCCCAAGGGCCTCGGACAGCCAAAGTCCCAAGACTAGACCTTCAGGGCTTCCCAGCCTACCGGGTTCACAGATTCCCTTAAGTCCCCACTCCCATCCCCCTCCAGGGGACCCCTCTCACTTGGGAGCCCTTCCGAGTGCAGTGTAGGCATCAGGGCCTCCTGGGCTTGGGGGCTTCTCTCCCCTGCCGCCCCACCCTCATACCCCCCACTCCCCTGACTCCTCCAATCCCCCGTGGCCTTCCTCGCCTGCCTTGGAGATTCTCCTCACCTCTAGAGGTTCTAACTTCACTGCTTACTTTCTGGCCCCCTTCCAAGGCGGGGGTGGGGGATTGCTCATCTTTAGACTTTGACCCAAGACTTACCCCTTTCTAATCAGAACCTTGCAGGGGTGCCCGGGGGGGGGGCGGGGAGGTAATTAAGCATCTGACTTCAGCTCAGGTCATGATCTCACACTTTGTGAGTTTGAGCCCTGTGTGGGGCTCTGTGCTGACAGCTCAGAGCCTGGAGTCTGCCTTGGGGTCTGTCTCTCTTTCTCTCTCTCTGCCCTTCCCCTGCTGATACTCTCTCAAAAAGACATTTTTAAAACTTTAAAAGAGTATATATTTAAAAAAAAAAAAAAGAAGAAGAAGAGAAGCAGAGGAGTCCCAGGGCCGGCTCCGTCATTAGAGCATGTGACTCTGCGGATCTTGGGGTTATGAGTTGAGCCCCACATTGCATGTAGAGATTACTTTTTAAAGTTGTTTTTTTTTTAAGAGAGAAGCCCGAGTGGGGGAGGGGCAGAGAGAGAGGGAGAGAGAGAGAATCCCAAGCAGGCTCCACGCTATCAGTGCAGAGCCCCATGTGGGGCTCGAACTCACGAACCATGAGATCATGACCTGAGTCGAAACCAAGAGTCGGGCGCTTAACCGACTGAGCCACCTGGGCGCCCCAACATGTAGAGATTACCTAGAAAAACTAAAATATTAAAAAATAAGCGGGGAGTCCAGAAACCCTCACTGGACCCACCCAGGTCCTCACGTTTGCTCCCCAAGAGAGCCAGTCCTTGGACGCATCCAGGGTTAGCCACGAATCGGCTTTAGCCAACAAGAAGCTACTGCTGTGGCCAGTCAGGTCAGGAGTCACTTGTCCCCATGCCCATCCCTCCTCTAGGCCCCCAAACTTTGAGCTTTAAATGGGAGTGGAGAAAAAGTGTGTCCGGATGACTGGTCTCCCTCTCTCCTCCAAGGAGGCAAGTCCCGGCTTGAACCGCTGCTGGATGGAGAGGGAATCTGAGGGGAAGGTTTAAGACCAGGCTGAGTAGAGTATCTGAGACATCATTAGGAGTTGAGAAAATATATATATTATTTTTCTTTTTGTTAAGCAGGCTCCGTGCCCAGTGAAGGCCTCGAACTCACGACCCTGAGATCAAAAGTCACATGCTCCACTGACCGAGCCAGTCAGATGCCCTGAGAAAAAAATGTTTTGAGAGAGAACGATCGAGTCCGTGATCAGAAACAGAACTGCTTCGTATTTATTTACGCTTCCTGGGGCCGAGAGCCCCTAAGGACTTGGTGATAGAGAGTGTATGACAAGGTGGCAAGGCCGAGCGGGGTCTGCTGCCTGTCGTCACTCTCGTTTTCATTTCCACAACCTTGCCTTTCCCCGCAGTCCGGGTAACGCGGTCCCCCGCCCCCATCAAGTCCCAAGTCGTCATTGCGGAAGTCAGGACCTTAGCTCACATATTTCAAAGTCAGTGACCTCTGGTCAGACCTGTTGCCCTAGCGATTCACTCCTGAAATTGCCCAAGTTGGGGCGCCTGGGCGGTTCAGTTGGTTAAGTGCCCAACTCTTGATTTCAGCTCCGGTCATGATCACACGGTTGGGGAGAGGGAACCCCAAGCTGGGCTCTGAGCTGACAGTGCCGAACCTGCTTGGGATTCTCTCTCTCTCTCCCCTCTCTCTGCCTCTTCCCCGCTTGTGCACTGTCTCTCTCTCTCTCTCAAAATAAATAAAAACTTAAAAAATTTTTTTCCTAGGTCATACAAACTTGGAAAGATGGCTCTCATGGCAAGATTCGGGGGGACGAGGATGGAAACGGAAGCCCCTCCAGCAGCCTCGCTACTCTGTATTTGTTCCAAGGGATTCGTGCTGCGCGGCGCTCTTTCCGTCTAGGACCTGTCCAGGTTTGAATTTCACCTCCGCCCACAGGCAAGACCTGGTCCCTCGCTAAGTCCCGTCTCTACAATGAGGTGATGGCACTGGGTGAGCCCACGCCAGAGTCCGTAATTCTCTCGCTCTGTGTATACTGCCTCCTGGTGGCCAACTTGAGTCCTTGCAGCTAATTCACTTTTCTATTTCATGCGGTCCCCAGCGGCCTTGGCGCGCTGAAGAAGGCAAAACAGGCCTGAGTGGGTGTCCCTAGTATATCATCAGCTACCCAGCAACGGCCCGATCGGGGCTCCTACGGTGACTGTGGAGGAAGAACAGAGAGAGCACAGCAGGACAGTGAGCACAGTGCTCGCCCTCGCTCTGTATCTTATTCTCCAAGGCTGTTTGCAACCCCCCTGCAGACTGGAGCGCCATGGCTCATGCAAACGGGCAGCCTCTTACGAGCTGAGAATATTCCAAATATTAGAGTTGCCGCTCAACAAACGTGAGATTTGGGTCCCCATTGGTAAATTCTCCGTTCTTCTGAAGGATATCCACCCTACTCAAATAATCCTACTGAGTCGTCCTCAGATAATCATAGTTAATGGTTTACAGTTTATAAAGTACCCTCATTTACAGTCTCTATTCAGTCGTTCTGACCCACTTTTGAGGAGGGGTGTTACCGTCAGTTGAATCCATGGGGAAACGGAGGCTCGGGGAGGGAAAACCGCCTGCCTGCACTTACTCTGGGAGTGAGGGCTAGAGTCTGGACGCAGGGACAAATCCTTCGTCCTTCCCCTGTACTGAACCTGGCACACCTCTTTTTTTTTTTTTTTTTTTAAGCTTATTTATTTGCTTTGAGAGAGAGAGCTCAAGAGAGAGTGGGAGGGGCAGAGAGAGAACTCGAACTCACCAACCGTGAGATCGTGACCTGAGCTGAAACCAGGAATCACTTGACCGAACTGAGCCACCCAGGTGCCCAGCCATGCCACTCTATAAGGCACCCTCTGGTCAGTAATTCACCAGGAGCCCCGTACAGTGTCATGACTAAGAGCCTGGGTTCGGGAGGCGGATTGCCTGGGAGGGAATCTTACTAATCGTGTAGTGTTAGGGGCGCCTGGGTGGCTCAGGTCGGTTAAGCGGCCGACTTGGGCTCAGGTCATGATCTCGCGGTCTGTGAGTTCGAGCCCCGCGACGGGCTCTGTGCTGATGGCTCAGAGCCTGGAGCCTGCTTCGGATTCTGTATCTCTCTCTCTCTCTGCCCTTCCCCTGCTCATACTCTGTCTCTGTGTCTCTCAAAAGTAAATAAACATTAAAAAAAAATTAAAAAAGAAATCGCATAGTGTTGGGCACGCCTGCAACCTTTCAGTGCCTCAGTGTGCTCAACTATAAAGCAGAGATAATACTAATAGCTGCATCACGAAACCCTTGGAATATTCCAACTCGAAGTCTCCCCCCTCCCCCTTCTGTCTCCCTCTTCATTACTTGCTGCGCGGTGATCTGCCTCTGAGAACCAGAGTGATTTGTTAAACTGTCACCGGGAGATCTCGGTACCACAAAGACAGGCCATTTCATTCACAAGAAGCAAGTTTTATAAGCTGTGACTAAGAAAAGGAAGAACCTTATGAGCTGTTGAGTTTCCACATCTGGAAACGACGTCATCAAAACTTTTACATGCTAACTTCTTTGTAACATTTGTATTAGAGAAAAGTCGGAGCCTGCCTCTTAGTGGCTTGAATGAGGAGGAAAGTTGTGATTGGACAGGAGTCCTGTCAATCATTTCATATTTAAAGAGAGGATGGACAAAAGGCCTGGCAATTGTTTCCGATGTAAACAGAGGAGAGTCCAGGCGCGCCTGGGTGGCTCCGCTGGTTAAGCCTCTGACTTCGGCTCAGGTCATGATCTCGAGGTCTGTGAGTTCGAGCCCCGCGTCGGGCTCTGTGCTGACAGCTCGGAGCCTGGAGCCTGCTTCTTATCTGTGTTTCCCTCTCTCTTCACCCCTTCCCCACTTGCCCTTTTTCCTCATCTCTGGAGGAAGCAGTGGCCAGACTGTGTCCACGGAACTGGCCACTGTTGATGCTTTGCTTTTTGTTTTTACGCAAGGGCGCCCCCTTCAGGCAGGATTGCAAAGCAGCGGAGAAAGCTGTGTTTTCAGAGCCGGGGCAGCCATTGCTGGAGGGTGGACGTACTCCTGGTTCCACAGATTTCTCCAGTGTGGCTTTGATTTTATTATTATTGTCATTTACTTATTTATTTTTTAAAATGTATATTTATTTCTGCGAGAGAGAAAGAGAGAGAGAGGGCGCGAGCGGGGGCGGGGGGAGAGCAGAGAGAATCCCAAGGAAGTTCCATGCTGTCAGTGCAGAGCCTCTTGCGGGGCTTGAACCCACGACCCGGGAGATCATGACCTGAGCCAAAACCAGGAGTCGGAAGCTCAACGACTGAGCCACCCAGGTGCCCCGAACTTTTAATTTTTTAAGTATTTCTTTACTTATTTTAGGTTTATTCATTTATTTGAGAGAGAGACTGGGGGAGGGGCAGAGAGAGGGAGAGAATCCCACGCCAGCTTGGAACCATCAGCCAGCGCCTGCCGTGGGGTTGGAACGTGCGAACCGGGAGATGGTGAACCGCGAGATCGGGACCTGAGCCGAAATCAAGAGTCAGAGGCTCAAACGACTGAGCCCCCCGGGCGCCCCAAACTATTTTTTTTTAATCCAAAGGCCAACATCTCTTCTGGGCCCCTCAATTTTCTGCCTGGCAAAAAAGCAACCATCCCCCAAGAGAGCTTTCCTATGAAGTACTAGGACTCTGACCTCTGCGGAAGGAGGAAGGGACGAGAAATTTCTCCACGCCGAGAAACAGACCGGTCTTGGCTCTCCACCGACTGGTCGATTCCGAGTACATTGTGAGCTTTGCAAATCTAATCCTGAGAGCATTCCCACTACCTGCGTTCGCTCTTCCTTACATTCGAGGGACGGAGGGCCCCTTCGCGCCCAGTCTCCCCGCGGTGTCCCTGCCCTGCGGGACTTCCTGCCTTGTCGCCCAGCTAGACATTTTTCCGTGGCTGCTCTTGAACTCACTCTGAACATCCGCTTCTGTTCCTTTTCTGTAAAAATAAGTGGCCGAGTTTACTTTAGACGAAGCTCCCGCCAGCTCCTCCTGCAGACGCCCCCGGCAGCAAACATCTCGGACTCAGCGCTGCCCGACATCAGCCAGAGTCCTGCGGGAAAGAACGGTCGCGACTGGGAGCCAATAAAACTTTATTTATGGACACTGGAATTGGAAGTGCATATCCTTTCCACGTATCAGGAAACATTTTTCTTCTTTTGAGTCCCCCTCCCAACCATTTATTTTTTTTTTGAAGTTTATTGGTATTATTATTTTAGTAATCTCTACACCCGACGTGAGGCTCGAACTCACGACCTCCGAAATCAAGCGTTGTGAGCTCTACCGTCTGAGCCGGCCAGGCGCCCCTCCCCCACAAGCATGGAAAATGTGAAAAACACTCTTGGCTGGAAATCCGGCGGCAGGCCAGGCTTGACCTGTGAGGTTAGCTGGCTGACCCCAGGCTAATTGCCTTTAAAGGCACCCGAGAGGGGGACGGAGAGAGAGAGAGAGATGATGCTGGTCCTCCTCGCTCTCTCCGTTCCGCCTAGCCCGGAGCCCAATCCTGCGGCGCGGGAGGCCGTCAGTGGAACTTGATGTCCTCGTACTCGTACTCGGAGCTGGTGTCCTTGGCCTCCCGGGGCGCCCATGGCCGGAGGCCCGAGAAGGTGAGCGCGGCGTAATGGAGCTCCTCGCGGCTGCTCTCTGAGGCCGAGACTCGCGTGAGTGCTCTGGGTCCTGGACAAGCGTGGGGAGCAGCACGCGGCTCCTTCGGGGTTTTCCTTGCATTCCTGGGAGGGAGCACCTGGAGGGGGGGGCCTGGGGAGGACCGCTAGGCGCAGCCTTCCGATTCCGAGCCTGGGGGAGAAGCAACCGTCCTTCTTTCCTTCCTTCCTTCCCTCTCTCCCCCCCTTCCTCCCCTCTTTCCTTCCCTCCTCCCCTCCTACCTTCCTCTCCCCCTCTTTCCACCCTTCCCTCGTTTCCTCCCTCCCTCCCTCCCTTCCTTCCTTCTGCAAATACTGAGAGATTACCATGCCAGGCCCTAATTAAGGAACTAGGATGACATCCTGGGGCAGGAACGAACAATAACTAAGGTCTGTGGTTTAAGACACCCCGGCTGCGGTCCTTCGCTATGGCGCCAGAGCAAACACACACAGGCGGATTCGTGCCGCCGCCGCCACAAGTCACGACACCCAACGGCTCGTCACCACAGAGATCTCCCCACTTGCTGTTCCTCTCTCGTCCTCGTCACCCTCCTGCCCCTCATCCTGGCCGCTACTGATCTGTCCCTCCGTCTCTACAGTTCTGTCGTTTGCAGGGTGTTATAAACGGGGGATCATGCGCATGTGACCATTTGGGATTGGGTGTTTTCCCTTCTTTGTTTTTTTGTCTCTAAGGTTTTTTCAACTAGTAGCTTCTTTCAATCATTTGTTCCTCTCAATGGCTGAGTAGTATTCCACGGGGGTTAGTTGCACCTATTTGGGTTTTTTTTAAGTTTCTTTATTTATTATGAGAGAGAGAGAGCAGAGGAGGGGCAGAGAGAAGGAGAGCGAGAACCCAAGTAGGCTCCGTAATGTCAATGTCAGCACAGAGCCTGACGCGGGGCTCGAATTCACAAACCGTAGATCATGATGAGCCGAAATCAAGAGTCAGACACTTAGCCGACTGAGCCGCCCAGGCGCCGCCTATTTGGGTTTTTAAAGGATACCGTGCGCAGAGAAAGAGAGCCAGGGGCGGTGAGAGCGGAAGCAGGGGGCTCACACAGGAAGTTGCAGAGATGGGGAGCCATGGTTGGGGGGTATTCCGAAGGGGACTTGCTGAGGGGTTGCTCAGGGGGCGGTAGAGGAGAAAGGAGCAGAAGTTGATCCAAGGCTTTGGGCTTGGGGGGCTTGGCAGGTGCGGTGCTATTTGCTGAGACGGGCCGCGCGGAGGAGAAGCGTAAGCAGTGAACCTAATCTTATGTTCCGTCTCGGACGGGCCAAGTTCAAGACGCCTGTTAGACATTCAAACAGAGCTGCTGCCCGGACCTTTGGATCGGAGTCTAAAGTTCAAGGGTGAGTTCAAGAGATGCAAATTTTGCAGTCATCAGCATACATTTGTATGTTCTCTCCTGCGGCGCCCAGGTGGCCCACTTGATTTTGGCTCAGGTCACGACCTCACGGTTTGTGGGTTCGAGCCCCCTGTCTGTGCTGACAGCATGGAGCCTGCTTGGAATTCCGTCTCCCTCTCTCTCTGCCCCTCCCTTGCTTGTGTGCATGCATGCGCGTGCTCTCTCCCAAAATAAATTAATTGATTTTTAAAATAAATAAATAAATAAATGTTCTCTCCTGAAAATATCCAGCACTTACTAGGTGCCGGCTACTATTCTCAATGTTTCATAGGTACGATAGCATAGTGAATACTGAGAATGATCCTAGGGGCGGCGGGGGGGGGGGGCGGGGGAGGAATGATCCTAGGTCGGCGGGGGGGGGGGAATGATCCTAGGTCGGCGGGGGGGGAATGATCCTAGGTCGGCGGGGGGGGGGGGGAGGAATGATCCTAGGTCGGCGGGGGGGGAATGATCTAGGTCGGCGGGGGGGGGGAGGAATGATCCTAGGTCGGCGGGGGGGGGAGGAATGATCCTAGGTCGGCGGGGGGGGGAGGAATGATCCTAGGTCGGCGGGGGGGGGCGGGGGAGGAATGATCCTAGGTCGGCGGGGGGGAATGATCCTAGGTCGGCGGGGGGGGAGGAATGATCCTAGGTCGGGGGGGGGAGGAATGATCCTAGGTCGGCGGGGGGGGGCGGGGGAGGAATGATCCTAGGTCAGCGTGGGGGGGGGGGAGGAATGATCCTAGGTTATAGGTACTACTATTTCCCCCCATTTTAAACAAAGGCACAGAGAAGTTAAGAGGCTTGTCCCAGAACCCACAGCGATAAAACCAAGATTGCACCCAGACAAGCTGACTTCAGAGCCCTGCTCTTCATCACTAAATATTCTGACTCTCAGTGACCCTAAGAATGATCACATCACTAATTCAAATTAGTGACGTCATCGGGGCGATAAGAATCGGGGAGCAGGTGCATCTTGAGCAAGCGCATGCTGCGTTCTCATCCTCAAACCGCCTCTCGAAGGAAGCAGAGGAAGAAACGGAGGCTCAGAGGGAGCGAGTGGTTTGGTCAAGGTCTCATAGGACTTGAATCCAACACCCATACCTTTTCCACCTTGCTGTCCCTTGGGAAAAGGGTTGGCACAGGGCAGGGGAGGCGCGAGGGTCGGAGTCTGAGCAGGGCAAGTAGAGGCGGCACACTAGCCACTCACCAGAGGACCAGGGTTGGGGACCACGTTGATGTAGTCCAGGATCGTGCTTCTCCGGGTGGCCCTGGGCTTCGGAGGAGTCCCTGCCTGGGCCGGAGTCCCTGCCTGGGTCTGTTTCTTCCGCAGAGCCTTCCTGCCCCGGGGGGGAACAAGCCGCCTGCACGTTGGCCCGGGCACCTCCGCGGTCCCCAGCCCCGGATCCCACACCCACCGCTCTGGCTCCGAACTCACGTGACCAGGACGAGGCAGAGGAAAAGGAGCGTCGTGACGCCATTCCCAGAAGTGTTTCCGTTCCAGAATGCCTTTGAGAGGAGTCCCTTCTTATCTGCACAAGGAAACGGTCAGCCACCTCTGAGCCTCCCCCGTTAACGTGGGGCCTCATGCCCGCCGGCCACAGGGCACTCAGTTCCAGGGGCTTTGTCTGCAACCCCTTCTACGTCTGGAAACCCCCGCTGCACCCCCCGGCCCAGGCGACAGGCCTTCCAGTTTGATTTCCCTCTGCATTTGGATTTCCCTCTGGGCTGCATTCCCTGCCACAGGTGCCGCGTGCACCTTCCCAGCTCCTGCTCCAACCACAGGACCCTTGCCCCTGCCCCACTCAGCCTCATTCATGGGGGGCCTCCAGCTGGACCCCAGACCTGGCAGCAGCACCAGGACGGCGGCGCTCTGGGCCCCCCTGCTCATTCAGGGCCTCGCAGCTGAGTCTGAGGTCGGAGCCCAGCGGCCCAGTGAGGTTCAAGGCGCTGTGGGCCCAGGGCCCCGCACAGCTGGAGGTGACGGTCAAGGAGGCGTTGCTGTGGTTCCCCTGCAGCAGCCCCTCCCCCAGCCGCCAGCGCAGGGTGGGGGAGGGCCGGGGCTCGGGAGGAGCAGGTGCAGCGCAGCCCCTCGCCCTCCCAGGAGCAGGAGGGGCCGAGCAGCCGCGGGGGGCCTGCGGGGGGGGGGAGGGGCAGGGTCAGCGGCGCCTCTGATCCCCAGGCCCCGGCGTCCCGCCCCTCGGGGTCCCCCGCACTCACAGACCACAGAGAGACGCAGGGAGGTGTGCCGGGAGCCCAGCGGGTTCTGAGCTTGGCAGGTGAGGACTCCTTCATGCTCCGTTTGTATCTGCGGCAAGCTCCAGGATCCCGGGGTCTGCGGGCTGGGAGGGGCTCAGAGTCTGTCCCCCCCAGGGCCCAACTCAGCCGGGCTGGGGGGGGTTTGCTGTGGGCGACACAGAGCAGACGCAGGCTTTGGCCCATCCAGGACTGGGAGGGACATGCCATCCCAAGGTTTTCCAGACTAGAGGAAGGAAGAGCAGATCAGAGGCTGGCTGAGGGCACAAGGACCTTTTGTGTGCCAGCATTCCCAGACGCCGAGGCCCGAGTGTGGCACAGTGTGGTACGGAGACGTCCCCGTTTCTCTGTTCCCCTCCCTACTTCCCTGTTTGCTTGTAGGGGCCATCACTGTCAGGTTGTCCTGGGGCATCTGAAACGAGACAGGGTGGGGGCTGTAGGGCCTTGGAGACCCAAGAGGGCAGGGCGGCTGGGCATGGAATCACTCGCGACCCTGATTCTCCACTGAGTGGCCCAAGGGAAGAGACAGGTAGGAAGGGCTGGCCTCTGTGTTCGTGATTTATAATTAAATGTATAAGGGCACCTGGGTGGCTCAGTCAGTTAAGGTCTGACTCTCGGTTTTGGCTCTCAGGTCATGAGCTCACCGTTTGTGAGTTCGAGCCCTGCATCGCTGATTGCATGGAGCCTGCTTGGGATTCTCTCTCTGCCCCTCCCCTGCTCGCTCTCTCTCTCTCTCTCTCTCCCTCTCTCTCTCTCCCTCTCACACACACACACTCTCTCTCTCTCTCTCCTTCAAAATAAACTTTTAAAATTAAAATAAATAAATATAAATATCTATCTATCTATCTATATTTTTTGTCTCTGTCCCATTTCTGGCTCAGAACTCCTAAAAACCTCAGAATTTCCTAAATGACCAGACGGATAAAAGTGTCTTGATATTCATAACCAAGCCCTTTCAACCAGGTGTCTTGGTGTCTTGCTATTCAACCAAGCCCACACATGGGCTGATGTAAATGAGGTAACTTTTGGGAAAGCACCTCTGGGGGGGGGCAGACGCTGGTGGCCAGGGAACCAACCTCAGTGACTGAAGCTTTGGACTTCCCATCCCCGCCCTGACTTGCAGGGAGGGGAGAGGGGCTACAAGTGAACCAGGCGGCAGTGGCCACGGCTATAGTCAATCGTGTCTCCATATTGAAGCCTCCATGAAAACCCAAAAGAATGGGGTTCAAAGAGCTTCCGGATTGGTGAACGCAGGGGAGGGGAGAGGTACACGGGCGACGGCCTTCTCCCCTACACATCTCTTTCATCTGCTGATTTCCTTTTATAATAACCCCTGACCCAGTAAGTTCAATGTTCCTCCCAGTTCTGTGCCCCATTTAATCAAATTAATTGATTTCAGAGAAAGTCGGGGGGGGGGCATGGGAAGTTCCAATCCAGAGCCAGTTGGTCAACTTGGCTTATGACTGGCCTCCGAAGTGGGGGGCCTGGAGCGAGGGGACCCTGTGGGACTGAGCCCTTCACCTGTGGGATGTCACACCACCTCCAGGTAGCCGGTGTTTGACTGAGTCGAATTGTAGGACACCCAGCGGCATCTGGAATTGCTTGGCGGTGTGGGTGGAAAACGCACACTGGAGCCGGAATCAGAATTGTTGGCCCCCTAGGCCTGGGGTTCCCGGTCCCTTTAGAGCTCTGGGGGCCCTGCCCCCAGCCCCAGCCCCCCCTCCTCCTCCCTTGCCGGCAACCAGGCGCCTTGTACTCACACTGCACGGAGAGGTTCAGGGTGCGGCTCTGGGAGCCAAGCCGGTTCTCCGCTCGGCAGGTGTAGCAGCCTGAATCTCCAGGCTTCACCCTGGGCAGCACCAGAGCCAGGGTCCGGGGCTCCAGTGGGGGGGACCGAGAGAGGATTCTGTCCCCCAGGCCCAGCTCAGGATGGGGAGGGGCTGCTGTCTGCAGCACAGAGCAGCCTGCAGGTACTGGCCTTTCTTCTGGGCTTCCAGATATGGGCTGTTTCCCTGGGGCTCCGGGGCTGCAGAGACAGAAGCAGAGAGAGAGAGAGGAGAGAGAGAGAGAAAGGCTGCAGGGAGGAAGAGTCTGTCTCCCTCGCCCTCCGCCCTCCGCAGAAGGCCAGCCCCAGCCTCCGGGGCCCGCAGTACGTACCTGACGCCTCGGCTCGGGAAACGCTGATAACCAGGTCTTTGGGGGCATCTGCGACAAGATTGAGAGCTGGCTTGGGGGAGGAACGCGGGGTTCCTCGCGGCGAGAGGGAACCCCCTCGGGCAAGAGAAAGTGTGATATCCTCTGGACACAGGTGACAAAGCAGTGTCAAAACTGCTTGTGGCCAGGGAGCAGATGGCATCCCCAAGCCCCTCCCACGGCTGAGGCGGTGCGATGGGACTCCACACAGTCCGGTCCGGAGGCCCCACTGGCCACATCCCGCCGTGCCTGTCTGCACACCCTGGTGCCCTGGCCGCCAGACTCACAGGTGACATTAAGTCGAACGGTTGTCTCTGTGCTAACGCCTTTTCTGGAGAAGTCTACGCGGCAGGTGACGTCAGTGCCGTGGTCCTGGGGTCTCGGTGTGAAAGAAAGCACTGAGAAGTAGGAGGATTTCGGTCCCGGCCCTTGGGTGGAGACGGCGGCCCCCATCCAGGAGAAAGTAGGGGCTGGACATGCCTCAAAGGCCCAGTCAAACACGCAGATGAATGTCGCCGGGTGTCCTGGTTCCAGGACCTCTGGGACGTAGACATCTGGCTTCTGTGTCAGGGCTGGGGCGAAGAGAGGGCACAATCCTAGCCCTGGGGGGGGGTGCTGCAGGGGGCGGCCCCTGGTCTGCGCCCCACAGTGTGTGGGGGTGGGAAATGGCAGGGGGGAGGAGAGTCCCCCCCCCCCAGTCCCCCTGGGCCCCGCTCCATACCTGTCACTTCCAGATTGAACGGGCTTTCCACAAAATTATATCGCACGAAACCACCTCTCTCCACCCGAAAGACGTACTGCGCGGTGTCCTGCACCTGGGCGTCTCTGATCAGCAGGGAGCAGCTCCGGTTCCGGGGATCCCCGGTGAGCTGGAACCGGCCGCGGGAGCCGGTCTGCAGTTCTCGATCCTGCTTGTTTGTGGCCACCGGTCTTCCCTTGGTCGTGTCTGTCCCAGCCACGAACCAGTAGCCGAGGGGGGGTGTCCTCCGTCCAGTCGATCCGGGGGTAGGAGAGGGTGCAGGGCACGTGCACACACAGGCCCTCCTGCACCTCCACCACGCTCTGCACCTGCAGGGAGAATCCCAGGCCCCGAGCCTGAGACCCTGAAGGAGACAGACGGCTCAGGATGCGAGCCCGGCCCGCGTCTCCCCACCCAGGCCCCTTCCGGCGCCGTGGCCCACTCACCGTCCCACAGCAGGGCCAGCAGCAGTGGCAGGGCCATCTCTGCACGAGGTTGCACTTGGACCTGCCCTCAGACAGGTTCGTGCCCCAGACCCCTCGCCTGACGCCTGACGGAGGGGAAATACCAGCTGCGGAAGCTGAACCTCAGGCCAGGCAACTGAGGTGTGAATGGTGCTCCTGAGTCTCAGCCCCACCCCCACGGGCTCCCTGATCTTGCCACTCCCCACCCCCACCTCACCCCCCCACCTCACCCCCTTCCTGGGCGGTAGGGGAGGCTGCCTGGTGCTTGGGATGGCAGAGCTGGTCCTTCTGGGAGGTCCCCTCTGGGGGGAGGGAGTGGAAGCTGGGTGAGGCCAATGGGGCCTGGGCGGGTGGAGGGTAGGGGCTCTCCCACTGGGCCCTAGGTCGCTGAGGAAGCAGAAGTGAAAGTGTAGAGTGAACCCTTCTTCAGACAGGGGCCCCCGGGAACGGTGGGCCGTGCAGAGGTAGATTTCGGTGGGTGGGGGTGGGGGGCTGACTAGTCTTGCCAGTTAAAATTCAGAATGTCCAGTTAACGTTGACTTTCTTTTCTTTTTTTTTTTTTTAAACTTTTAAAAAATGTTTCTTTATTTTTGAGAGCGCTCAGGGGAGGGGCGGGGGGGGGTGCGGACAGAGGATCCGAAGCAGGCTCTGGGCTGACGGCAGAGAGCCGGTGAGGGGCTGGAACTCACGAACCCTATGATCATGACCCAAGTTGAAGCCAGACACTTAACTTCCTGAGCCACCCACGCGGCCCAGTTAAAGTTGACTTTCAATTAAACAATGAATGATTTTTTTTTTTTTGAAGAAGTATGTTCCGATTGTCGCAATGGGACATTCTTGTGCTAAAACGATCCAGCGTTCATATCTGAAATGCAAATTTAACTGGGCGCCTCGTGTTTTTATTTGCTAAATCTGGTGCCCCTACACCGATGTCGGCCCCGCCCCTTCCCCTGCACGGAGAGGGCTCGCAGACTTCCGCCCCCAGGCCCTCCAGGAGCACGCACCCCAAGACTTTGGTCCACCTCCCAAGCTCCCCTTCTTCTGCCCTGGACTGGGTGCACTTGCTGGTAATAACCTGTTGTGATAGGAGCCCCTTCACCCACAGTCAACGCCGGTGCCCGGGGACCCGGTGTGTGCAGGTGCCACGCGGCCTCCTGAGAACACAGGCAAATCAGACACAGTGTCTGACCTCGAGGGGATGCAGTTTGGTCAATGAAGCTTCTGAGAAACAGAAAGGCGCTGAAGTGCTCGTAACTGCTCCCCTTCGCTGCCCCGCCGCCCCCCCCACCCCCCCCCCCCCCCCCCCCCCCCCCGCCGGTGCTGGGACAGATGCTCACCAGGGAGGCGGAGTCACTTCTTCCGGGGAAGTCAGGAGAGGCCTCCCGGGGAGGTGACCTGCGGCCGCCTCTGCCCTGGCTCTCGTGTCGCGTGCTCCGGCTGCCGTAACAAAGCACCGCGGATGGAAGGGCTCAAACGACAGAAAACTTCTTCCTCACAGTTCCGGAGGCCGGGAGTCCAAGGTCAAGGCATCAGTAGGGCTGGAAGGACAGGTCGCTTTCTTCCCGGGCCTCTCTCCCTGGGGTGTAGACATTACCTTCCCACCGAGCTCTCACGCGGCCATCTCTCCTTGTGCGCCTGTGTCCTGATCTCTTCATAGAAGGACACCAGTCCTGGGGGCGCCTGGGTGGCTCAGTCGGCTGAGCGTCGACTCTTGATCTCGGCTCAGGTCGTGATCTCACAGTTTGTGAGATCGAGGCCCAAGTCGGGCTCTCGGCTGGCAGCACGGAGCCTGCTTGGGATACTCTCTCGCCCTCTCTCTCTCCCTGCTTGCACTCTCTCTCAAAGTAGATAAACATTAAAAAAAAAAAAAAGAAAGAAAAGGACACCAGCCCACTGGATTTGAGCTCCCTCTACGACCTCGCTTTAACTGAATTACGCATTTAAAGGCCCTATCTCCAAATACAGTCCCGTTCGAAGGTACTGGCGTTGAGTCTTCAACATAGGAACGGGGCAAGGGGGCACAATCCAGCCCTAATCCCTACCTTCTTCTGCACTCTGATCCGGGTCCCCACTACCCAACCTGGGTGGGCCCCATCGGGGGAGAGCCAGGGTCCCTTCTCCCAGGGGAGCCTTTTACCCAGGGGCATCATGGCATGGGGCTCACAGAGGAGGGCCTCCCGCAGGGAGGAGGAAGGCCTGGGTCCTGACACGGCTTGCCCTGATGCTGCTGCAGACAATTCCTCGATTTTCGGATGGCACTTAGTTGTGGAGGATGATAACATGGGTGGCGGGGGGTGGGGGGGTGGGGGGGGGACTTGAGTCCATGGGACGTCCCTGTGCGTTTCTTTGTAACCTCTGAGTCTATACTTTCTTCAAAATGAAGTTAAAAGCCGGGTGGCTCAGTCAGTTGAGCATCTGACTCTTTTTTTTTTTTTTAATATTTATTTATTTTTGAGAGAGAGAGAGAGCATGAGCAGAGGAGGGTAGGGAGAGAGGGAGACGCAGAATCTAAAGCAGGCTCCGGACCTCTGAGCTGTCAGCACAGAGCCTGACACAAGGCTTGAACCCACAAACCATGTGATCATGACCTGAGCTGAAGTCGGACACTTAACCAACTGAGCCACCCAGGCGCCCTGTGTCTGACTTTCGATTTCAGCTCAGGTCATGATCTCGCGATAATAGGACTGATACTAGGACTCTATGTTGGGCTCTGCGTGGAGCGTGGAACCTGCCTAGGATTCTCTCTCTCTCTCTCTCTCTCTCTCTCCTTCGCTCTGCTCCTCTCCCCAGCTCACTCTTTTTCTCTTTCTCTCTCTTTCAAAGTAATATACAATTTTTAAAAAGCAAGCCGAAATAGATAACCACAAAACACAACAACAACAATGAACGAGCTGATGACTGTAAATTGGACCTCAGCCCTGACCCTCCCCTGTCTATCAGACACCTACTCAGGCGTCTACAGCGTGCATTCCAAGCTTGATGCGTGTCATGCAGCAATATTTCTCACCACAAGCCTTCTTTTCATCTCTCTAAATACTATTCTGCGGCACCGAGCCCTGCCCACACCGAGCATCGGCCTGACCGCTTCCTTTACTTCACTCCCATGTACAACTACCCACAAGACCCCATCAGCGCAACTTCCTAGGTATTAAAAAAATTCTATCCACTTATCCCCACCCCCTCTACCATCCGTTACCCTCATCCAAGATGTCTCGATCTTAGCACCACTGACTTTTTTTTTTTTTAATTTGAGTCAGGCGCCTGCATGGCTCAGTCGGTTAAGCGTCGGACACTCGATTTCAGCTCAGGTCATGATCTCGCAGTTTGTGGCATCGAGCCCGTGCTGGACTCCGCACTGACAGCCCGGGAGCCTGCTTGGGAGCCTCTCTCTCCCTCTGTCTCCGCCCCTTCTTTGCTTCTGCTCTAGCTCTCGAAACTTAAAAAAATAAAAAAAAACTTTTTTTAATGAAAAAAAATTTTTTTTAATGTTTATTTTTGAGAGAGAAAGAGAGACAGAGTGTGAGCGGGGGAGGGGCAGAGAGAGGGAGACACAGAATCCGAAGCAGGCTTCAGGCTCCGAGCCGTCAGCACAGAGCCCGATGCAGGGCTTGAACTCATGAACCGAGAGATCATGACCTGAGCCGAAGTCGGTGCTTAACCGACTGACCCAGGCGCCCCCCAAAAAATTTTTTTAGAGAGAGAGAGCGTAGGGGAGGGGCAGAGGGAAACGGAGAGAGAATCTCAAGCAGCCCCGCTTGGAGCTCGATCTCATGAACCATGAGATCATGACCTGAGCCAAAATCTAGAATTGGATGCTCAACGGACTGAGCCACCCAGGCGCCCCAGCACTACTGACGTGTTGAGTCAAATAGTTACTGAGGGGTGGGGGCCTTGGCAGGATGTCCGTCAGCAGCCCCGGCCTCCAGCCCTCAGATGTCAGCAGCACCCGTCCACCCCAGCTGTGACAACTAAAAACACTGCAGACATTGCCACCTGTCCCCCGGACGGCAGAATCACCCTCGATGGAGAATCACTGCCTGGGTCCAAGCCACCCCCCTGTTCATCTGTAAGGAGAGCAGTGATCGGTTATTATTATTCTTTCTTTCTTTCTTTATTTTTTAACGTTTATTTAGTTTTGAGAGACAGAGAGACAGAGCGTGAGCAGGGAGGGGCAGAGAGAGTGGGAGACACAGAATCTGAAGCAGGCTCCAGGCTCTGAGCCATCAGCACACAGCCCGACGCGGGGCTCGAAGTCACAGACCGCGAGATCATGACCTGAGCCGAAGTCGGAGGCTTAACCGACTGAGCCCCCCAGGCGCCCCTATTATTGCTGCTGCTACGCGGCTCTCTCCATGGTGCCTTCTCAACACAGCAGCCAGCGTTACTCTTCAATTAGGGGCGCCTGGGTGGCTCAGTTGTTTGAGCATCCGACTGCAGCTCAGGTCATGATCTCATGGTTTGTGAGTTTGAGCCCCGCGTCGGGCTCTGTGCTGATGTCTCAGAGCCTGGAGCCTGCTTCGGATTCTGTGTCTCCCTCTCTTTCTGCCCCTCTCCTGCTCATGCTCTGTCTCTCTCTCTCTCTCAGAAATAAATAAATATTTTTTTCAAATTTCAAATATAAATCAGACCAAGTCCCCTCTTACTTAAACATTTCAGTGGTGACTGGTTATGTTTAGGAGAAAATATAATAAACTTCTTACCCCACCCTTGGATAACCTCCCCAAACTCAGTTTGAACCCTCTTTTGCTTTGCTTTGCAATCCACCAGTGATCCCAGCTCTGTTTCTCACACGTACCAAGTTCGTTCAAACTTTGGAGGGGGGGGATATGTGACGCTCAGGGTTGTCACTTCCAGGAATGCTCTTCTCGTGGCGCCCCCCCCCCCCGTTCTCAGCTGAAAGTCCTCCCCAACATTTCCCCACCCCCACATTCTTCTGAATTTCCTGTGGCTTTGAGGGCCCCTCAGAATTTTTCCACCCTTCCTCAATGTGACCAGATCACCTCTGCCCCTCCCCCAGCCTTGACCAGACGAGGGCTGGGCCGCTAGTTGAGGCCACAAGAATCTGTTTTGAGCCCAAGAATGTTCAGATTTTTTTCTGAAAGTATTCCTTTATTTAAAAAAAAATGTTTGTTTATTTTAGGGGCACCTGGGTGGCTCCTTCAGTTGAGCCTCCAACTTCCGCTCAGGTCATGGTCTCCCGGTTTGTGAGGTCGTGACCCACGTCGGGCTCTGTGCGGAAGGCTCAGAGCCTGGAGCCTGCTTTGGATTCTGGGAGTCTCCTCTCTCGCGCCATCCCCTCTTGTACTCTGTCTGTCTCTCTCTCAAAAATAAATAAACATTAAAAAAAGAAAATGATGGGGCGCCTGGGTGGCTCAGTCGGTCAAGCGTATGGCTTCAGCTCGGGTCATGATCTCATGGTCTGTGAGTTCGAGCCCCGCATCGGGCTCTGCGCTGACGGCTCAGAGCCTGGAGCCTGCTTCGGATTCTGTGTGTGTCTCTCTCTCTGCCTTTCCCCCACTCATGCTCTGTCTCTGTCTCTCAAAACTAAATACACATTAAAAAATTAAAAAAAATAAAGAAAATATTTATTTTTGAGAGAAAGAGCAGGGGAGTGGCAGAGAGGAGAGGGGAGAGAGAGAATCCCAAGCAGGCTGTGGGCTGTAAGCGCAGAGCCCCACTCAGGTCTTAATCTCAGGAAGAACCTGAGATCATGACCAGAGCAGAAACCAACTGACTGAGCCCTCCAGGCGCCACTGAATGCATTCCTTTCAAACAAACAAACGCCCAGCCCTGCAAGCCTCCCCTCTCATTTCATTAATAGACGTTGGACGTGGGCTCCAGCTTCCTCTGCCCCTGATATCAATGGACTCAAAGGTAGATATTGGGAGGAAGTGAGACAGAGGTGGGCGGCGGGGGAGGGGGGGGTGTCGGGAGGGCCGGGGGTCGGTAATGGGGCGGGAGAGGTTGGGGAGGGGAGAGAGAGAGGTAGTTAGTACCGGATTCTGCCACCAGGAGGGTGCAGGGGCCTGAGGACCAGAGCCACGCATTGGGGGGATGTAGGGAAGAGTCCCAGTGCAGGATGAAGAGTCCAGGGCTGGCTGTAGTGGGGGCCCTGAGGGTGGTGGGGAGCCTTTATCAGGGAAAGGGGGCACCTTAGACACACACCCCCGCACAAACACACACACACACACACACACACACACCCCAGCCTCTCCCGCACAAGACCTGTCCCAGGTGATTCGGTTGTCTCTCCCGCAGTTCCGAACCTAGCCACCGGGGCGCTGCGTCCCCGCAGCACTGACTGACCCCGCGGGAGCCCCAGGCCCCAGGGTCTGTGTGGTTGCGGTCCTGGAGAACTGTGGCTCTCCGGGGAATATTTCTCTGGTGCGGCACACCTTTGCAAACGGGGCTCTTCCAAAAGGCTGCTTTCGTTCTCAGTGCAGCCAGAAATTATGCACCTCAATAAGCCGAGTCTCTGCCAGGGAGAGCCTATTAAAGCAGTCACAGTAGGGGCACCTGGGTGGCTCAGTCAGTTGAGCGTCTGACTTCGGCTCCGGTCATGATCTCTCTGGGTTCAAGCCCCGCATTGGGCTCTGGGGCTCCGTGCTGACAGCTCAGAGCCCGGAGCCTGCTTCAGATTCTGTCTCCCTCTCTCTCTGCCCCTCCCTCCCCGCTCATACTCTGTCTCTCAAAAATAAATAAAACACTAAAAAAAATAAAGCAGTCATAGGACCCACTCCCCTTCCTTCCCTTTCCTCCCCAAATTTATTTTATTTTATTTTTTATTTAATGTTTATTTATTTTTGAGAGAGGGAGAGAGGGAGAGCGGGGAGGGGCAAAGAGAGGGAGAGAGAGAATCTGAAGCAAGCTCCTTGCTGTCAGCTCAAAGCCCAACGTGGAGCTCAAACCCATGAACCATGAGATCATGACCTGAGCTGAAATCAGACACTCAATTGACAAAGCACACAGGCACCCCTAGCCCCCTAATTTTTTTCAAAGTTTATTTTTATTTATTTTGAGAGGGAGAGATAGAGAGCAAGCGGGGGGAGGAGCAGAGAGAGAGGGAGAGGAGAACCCCAAGCAGGCTCTCCGTTGTCAACCCAGAGCCCAACACTGGGCTGGAACTCACGAGCCGAGAGATCATAACCTGAGCTGAAGTCAGGAGTCAGAGGCTCCACCGACCCAGCCGCCCAGGTGCCCCTACCCTACCCCAAATTTAAAACGCTGGGGCACCTGGGGGGCTCAGTCGGTTAAGCAGCCGACTTCAGCTCAGGTCATGATCTCACGATCTGTGAGTTCGAGCCTGCGTCGGGCTCTGTGCTGCCGGCTCAGAGCCTGGAGCCTGCTTCAGACTCTGTGTCTCCCTCTTTCTCTGCCCTTCCCCTGCTCACGCTCTATCTCTATGTCTCTCAAAAATAAATAAAAAATTAAAAAAAATAAATAAAATAAAATGCTTCCGTACTGCCCCGTGCTCACACATCTGTCTCAAATGGAGTCCCACCCAGGCGCCCTCACCATGCGATGGCCACAGGAAAAAACGCATTCTGGCGGTGTCTTCATCCATCCGCTGCTACAACAGAATGATCACAGATCGGGCGGCTTAAGGAAGGAACACTCGCTTCTCTCAGTCCTGGAGGCTGGAAATCCAAGACCCAGGGGCTGGCAGATTCCATATCTGGTGAGAGCCCACTTCCTGGTTCACGAAAGGCCATTTTCTGGAACGCTGTGCCCTCACGTGGCGGAAAGAGCAAGGGAGTCTCTGGGGCCTCTTTCACAAGGACACTAGTCCACGCATGAGCGCCACCTCTGGACCTAATCTCTCAAGGCACCACCTCCTACTATTGTCACATTGGGGGGCAGGTTTGAACATACAGATTTGAGGGGGACCCAGTCTATAGCAGGCGGGGTCACTCAGGTCCCACTGTCTAGGTTGGGGTTGTGTAATATCACACACCGCGGCCTCAGCTGGGCCTTCGCTCTCTTCAAGCCAAGGCGGCGTATTAAAAAGCAAGACGCTGAGAGAAATTCTGCTCTAGGATACACTTGGCTTCGCTCATTTCTCGTAAAGGCAAAATTCTCCAGGTTCGGTATTTTATTATCAGACGTAATTGCTACTCGCCGGCGTGTGTTTCGACACTCAGTGTGAAGTATCCATTCTCCAGAGGGAAATGCCAGCTCTTTAGTGAAACGCGAGACCGTCAGCGATGTGATCCCAGTTTATTTCTCCAGCTTTCTATCTTTTTACTCTATGATTTTCATTTTTTTCCCCTTTAATAAAGAGTAAAGCAGACCCCGCTGGCATTCACAGGCAGGCCCTGGTGTTCTCCTATTAAATACAAATGATCAGGGCACCTGGGGGCTCAGTCAGTTGAGCGTCTGACTTCGGCTCAGGTCATGATCTCAAGGTTCATGAGTTCGAGTCCCGCATCGGGCTCTGTGCTGATGGCTCAGAACCTGGAGCCTGCTTTGGATTCTGTGTTTCTGTGCCTCCCTCTCTCTCTGCCCCTCCCCTGTTCACACTCTGTCTGTCTGTCTCTCTCTCCCCAAAATAAATAAACAAAAAAAAAATTTTTTTAATAAATAAATAAATGATCTCACAGGATTTCACACCAGACGAGTCCGTTCTGTGACTGGAATGGAACCAGCTAAGGACAAGAACACTCCGCAGTCCTATCTTAACACAGACACCAACAAGAACATTGTCTAAGCCACAAAATGACCACACAGCAGCCTCCCTTCCCACCCCTCATCCAGAGTAACACGAATGACTGCGGGAATATTTACCAAATGTGGCTTTAGCCTTTGCTATGGACAGAACGTTGTATCTCCCCCCAGGCATTCATGTGCTGAGGCCCTAATCCCAGTGTGGTGGTATTTGGAGGTGGGGCCTTTGGGGGGCAATTAGGTTGGGAGGGTAGAGTTTCCTGAACGAGATGCGAGGTCTTACGAAAGAGTCCCTAGACGGCACCCTTTACCCTTCTGCCATGTGAGGACACAGTGAAAATCCCTCCATGAGCTAGGACGTGTGCTCTCACCAGACACCGGATATGTTGGCCTTGGTCCTGGATTTCTCAGCCTTGGAACTTTGAGAAATAGATTTTTGGTGTCCATAAGCTACCCAGTGTGTAATGCTTTGTTATAGCAGCCAAACTGACTAAGACAGACTCCCTGGGAGCTCAGGGGTCTCACTTGGTGAGCTGGCATATATTCATGTAACTAAAACCCTTATCAAGCTATTAAACATTTCTGTCATTCTAGAAAATACTATTCATCATGCCCTTCCCTATCGATACCAGCATTCAGAGTTAGAGCCTCTGTCCTGTGGATAGCGGGCGGCTTGAAGAAGAGAGTCCCTAACTCCTCAGCCGTGTTCACCTGGAATTGAGCCTCTTCAACACATAGCTGGCAGGGGATGAGAGGTGGGACAGCCTGCCCTTTCCTGGCAAGGTACCACAGCCCTCGACTTAGATTTGGAGGAGAGGGAGCCTTGTGTTCTTGCTTCATCTCCCTGGAATAGAATTTCTATCGCCCTGAACTAGAATAGGGATGGGAGTAGAACCAGCAATTTTATTCTTAAAAGCCCAAACTGGGAATGATTGAAATGTCCATCAATTGATGAATGCATCCGTGCAACGCGGTATATATTCATACAATACTGTAATAACATTGAGAATAAAGTGTTATTAACTACTGGCGTGTGCTCTACCGTGTTTGGACCTCGAAAACCTAATGTTTGGTGAAAGATATTAGGCACAATAGACTTTATATTATGTGATTTGACATATATGAAATATTCATAAAAATAGTTCATTAGAGGTTGAAAGCAGATCAATGAGTTCCTGGAGCCATGAAAGGAGTGGTATTGATTACAAGTAGGCACAAGGGTCCTCTTTAGGCTAATAAAAATGTGTGACAATGATTACACAACTCTATAAATTTACTTTAAAAATCCATTGAACTGTACACTTACAATGAATTAATTTTATGTTATATAAGTTATACCTCAATAAAACAGTTATTAAAAGATCACGTCAGGGGCACTTGGTCAGTAGAGTGTATAACTCTTAATCTTGGGTTGTGAGTTGGGTGTAGAGGTTCCTTAAAAAATCTTTAAAATGAATAAATAAAACCCATAAAATACCTACGAATAAACCTAACTGAAGAGGTGAAAAATCTATACACTGAAAACTATAGAAAGCTTATTAAAGAAATCGAAGAAGACACACAAAAAAAGGAAAAATATTCCATGCTCCTGGATAGGAAGAACAAATATTGTTTGGGCGATACTACCCAAAGCCATCTACATACTCAGTGCAATCCCTATCAAAATAACACCAGCATTCTTCACAGAGCTAGAACAAACAATCCTAAAATTTGTATGGAATCAGAAAGACCCCGAATAGCCAAAGCAATCCTGAAAAAGAAAACCAAAGCTGGAGGCATCACAATCCTAGACTTTAAGGGGTATTACAAAGCTGTAATCATGGAGAGAGTATGGTACTCACACAAGAGCACCATTCAGGTCAATGGAACAGAACACAGAACCCAGAAATAGACCCACAAACGTATGGCCAACTAATCTTTGACAAAGCAGGAAAGAATATCCAATGGAATAAAGACGGTCTCTTCAAGTGTGCTGGGAAAACTGGACAGAAATACACACACACAAAAATGAACCTGGACCACTTTCTTACACCATATACAAAAATAAACTCAAAATGGATGGAAAACCTAACGTAAGACAGGAAGCAGGCAAAAACCTCTTTGACCTCGGCCACAGCAACTTCTTACTCAACACGTCTCTGGAGGCAAGGGATACAAAAGCAAAAATGAACTATTGAGACCTCATCAAAATAAAAAACTTTTGTACAGTAAAGGAAACAATCAGCAAAACTAAAAGGCAACTGACAGAATGGGAGAAGATATTTGCAAACGACATCAGATAAAGGGTTAGTATCCAAATCTATAGAGAACTTACCAAACTCAACACCCATGAAACAAATAATCCAGTGAAGAAATGGGCAAAAGACATGAATAAACTCTTCTCCAAAAAAGACATCCAGATGGACAACGGACACATGAAACGATGCTCAACATCACTCATCATCAGGGAAATACCAATCAAAACCACAGTGAGATACCACCTCGCACCCGCCAGAATGGCTAACATTAACAACTCAGGCAACAACAGATGTTGGCGAGGATGCAGAGAAAGGATCTCTTTTGCGCTGCTGGTGGTAATGCAAACTGATGCAGCCACTCTGGAAAACAGTATGGAGATTCCTCAAAAAATTAAAAATAGAACTACCTATGCCCCAGCAATTGCACTCCTAGGTATTTATCTAAGAGATACAGCTGTGCTGTTTTGAAAGGGCACACGCATCCAATGTTTATAGCAGCACTATTGACAATAGCCAAAGTACGGAAAGAGCCCAAATGTCCATCAACTGATGAACGGATAAAGAAGATGTGGTACATATACACAATGGAATACTACTCGGCAAACAAAAAGAATGAAATCTTGCCACTCGCAACAACGTGGATGGAACCAGAGGGTATTATGCTAAGTGAAATAAGTCAGAGGAAGACAAATATCATATGATTTCACTCATATGTGAATCTAAGAAACAAAACAGATGAACATAAGAGAAGGGAAGCCAAAATAAGATAAAAGCAGACAGGGAGGCAAACCTTAAGAGACTCTTAAATACAGAGAACCAACTGAGGGTTGCTGGAGCGGCGTTGGGTGGGGGGGAGGGGTTTTATAGGCGAGAGAGATTGAAGAGGGCACTTGTTGGGACGAGCACTGGGTGTTCTATGTAAGTGATGAATCACTAAATTCTATTCCTGAAATTATTATTATGCTATATGATAATTTGGATTAAAAAAGAAAGAAAAAAAAAAAGGAAACATCAAAATAGGTATAAAAAATCTCTTTAAAATTCACTGTTTTAAAAAATAATATTATGAGGTTTACAACAATAGGGTAGGGGGTTGAATCACATTAAGATGAGCACATAGAAGGAAAATGTTACAAAGGAGATAAACAATTCCAATTAGCCAGAAGAAAGATCTATCCATCTCCTTGCCCTCTCCCGCCATTGATACAGAACCACCAGGAAGCTTCTCGGTGACCAGAGGCGAAGAGACTTTGGTTCTAGAGAGGAGGCAGGGCCACGTCATCCGGTACCCCTTGCTCCACAAGAGCCGTGCAGGGGTGAGTCTCAGGATACCGTGGTTGGATGGATCTTTAGCCACCAGGCATCAGCACCACCGCGAGGAAGGGGGCTCAGTTACGACCTGCAGCTTCTCCTCTCTGGCCCTCTGAACCTGGTGGAAAACCCAGATCTGAAATGAGAGGCTAGTTCCGTGGAGGGTTTGCTCTGGAGAGGACAAGGAGTGTGACGTCACCCAAGGTGTCCCCAAATCTGGGGCATCTGGCGAAAGGGCTTCACACCTGGTGTAGTAGATCCAGGTGAGGCCATAGGTGAGGAGGAAGCCAGCCCCCATGAGGGCCCCTCTGAGCAGGGTGAGGACCAGGGGCCAGGAGCCCTCTTGCTCCCCAGAGAGCTGGGGGCAGGAACTGGAGATTCCTGGGGGAGGAGGGCGAGAGCGAGTTTCCTTAAGTCCACGCCTTAGTCCTGTCCACAGCCGCACCTCAGAACGCAGGTGTTCCGCGTACACTCACCCTGCACAACTAGGTTCAGGGAGACGTGGTTGGCGTCCCGCGAGTGCTGAGCTCGGCAGGTGAATTCTCCTCCATCCCCCATGACCACCTGGGGCAGCACGAGGACCCCGGGATCCGAGGGTGGGAGGGGCTCAGGGTCAGGCTTCCCCGGGACCAGCTCAGCCTGGCCGGGAAGCGCTGTCAGTGTCACAGACCAGGCGCAGGGACTGGCCCTCCTCGACTTGCAGAGAGGTGGCATTGCCCACGGCCTCCGGGACTAGGGGACAGAGAGAGTCAGAGGGCAGGGCTGAGAGTCCCTTCTCCCCCTCTGTGCCCCCACAGACACGGGGAGGGGGTGGAAAATAGTGTCTTTCAGACAAGCGTTTCAAGCTAAGGCAAGTAAGAGCGAAGACCTATCAGGGGAGGTGGGGGGAGGGAGGGGCACCCGACGACCCCAGGACAGGTGGATGGCTCTCTGAGCAAGAGTCGGCCACGTCTAGACCTGGCAGAGAACATCCCGGCACGTGGACTTTGGTGTGTGAGGCCGCCGAGGGGGGCGTGGACACACGTAGGTCTGACCACCTGCAGGGGAAGACTTGAAGGCTCACACGCAGGTGAGGCGCTCAGCCTTTCTTCTGAGGGCCACGGGGAGCCGTGGGGGCGTTCTGAGCAGAGAAGGAGCAGGGTCCGATCTGGGGCATGTAGAGACGCACTTGGGCGGGAATTGTAGTGGGCTGGATGGGGCCGGGGGTGGACACTGGACAGAGGAGCCTGGACCAGGGCGCAGGGGGTCTCCCCGTGTCCAGGAGACAGAGCGGAGGCCCGAGGCGGGGATGGAGGAAGCGAGCCACGGTGATGTTTTCAGGAAGCCGAGTTTACGAAACTGAGTCATGGGGAGGGTTGGGTGAGGCACAGAGATGTCTAAAGTAACTTCCAGGATATTGACTCAGGTCGTTCAGGAGGAAGGGCCCCCACCAGCGGCAGGGGAGTGCGCTCAGGACGATCTGGACGGGACGGGGATCCGTGAGGGTCTTCGGGGCGGACGTGGGACTGGAAGCGCCAGGGGACAGGCTTACCCACGGGGTCGTGCAGGAAGCGGCCAGAGGCCCAGAGCCGGCAACAGAAAGTTGATTTTAAGGTTCCTTGTGGGACAGTGAGATGTCCCGGTCACAGGAGAAGCGGAGAATCGGGAAAGGGAATGATGGGAGGGAGGGGAGAGGATCAGGAGAGAGGAGGCAGCCGGTGACAGCGAATGGCGGACTAGGCTCACAGCCGGGGGATGGGACCAGGGAGGGGAGAGGGAGCCGTGGGGCTTCTTCCCATCAGACCCTCGCAACACGTCCTTATTTGACCTCTGAGACATCGGTCACGACGGGCGTCTCCCACCTGTGCTATTTCCCCTGAAGACACGGACGACCAGGTTCTGCGGAGCATCTGGAACAGGAACACATAGCTGGTCACCTGCAGTCTGATGCGGTGGTCACGAGCGAGAGGGTGGGGCCTGGGGACTCTCTCCATTTGAACCTGTGCCTCCAAGAATCTTCCCCAAGTATCCTACCCAAGCCCGCCTCCCCCACCCCAGCACCCACGGCCCTCGGGGACCCTGGCGTCCTGGCCTGGCACTCACAGGACACGCTGAGCTGGATGGTGCTGTCTGTGCTCACGTTAGCTCCGGGGAAGGTCACTCGGCAGGTGAGCTTGGTGCCGTGGTCCTGGGGCCCCGGGGTGAGGGTGAGCACGGAGTAGAAGTGTGTCCTGGGGCCCGGGGAGGCGAGGGCGTCCCCGATCCAGGAGAAGGTGGGGGGTGTCCCCTCTTACAGGCCCAGGGCGCGCTACAGGTAACGTTCTTGGGCTGGCCAGTTCCAGGGGCCCCTGGATGTGGATGTTGGGTGTCCGTGTCAGAGCTGCGGGGAGAGAGAGAGACAGAGGCCCCGGCCCTGAGTGTACCTCAGCCAGCCCTTTCCTCCCCAGCCAGGATGGAGATCAGGGGTCCCCTCCCGGACCTGCCCGGGGGCCCTTAGGACCCATGCGTGTCCTCCCTTACCTGTCACATGCAGAGAGAGCTTGTTCAGTCGGAAAGTATATCTCAGATAAGCCCTCTCTCCACCCTAAAGACATACGCCCCGAGTCACTTCTCCGTGCGTCTCTGAGGCCCAGGGAGCAGTCGTAGTCCCGGGGGTTTCCGAGGAGGAGGAATCGGCCCTGGGTCTCCCGCTGCACTTCCCGATTGGGGTCGTTCGTGGCCACTGGGGCATCCCGTGTTATAAAGGTCCTGTCCCGGAACAGTAGCCATGCACAGGGTGAGAGTCATTCCAGCTGTGCTGGGGGTAGAGGAAGTTGCAGGGCACGGACACACACAGGCCCTCCTGCACCGTCACGGACTCCTGCACCTGCAGCCAGAATCTCATCTCTGAGCTGGGCACCCTGCGGGGAATCCAGGGTCAGGAGCAGCCCCCGCCCGCCCGGCCCTCTCCCCTCGGCCCACTCACCGGCCCACAGCAGGGACACCAGCAACGGTGGCAGCAGCATCTCAGAGACAGAGGGCATCTGGGCTTCCTGTGGGTGAAGGAGAAGGGAAGGCAGAGGGAGGGGGCTGAGGGTGGCCCATGAGAAGCTGGGGAGGAGCCTGAGGCCTCGAGATTTCACAAAGAGGAACTGCAGCTGGGGAGCTCACTCCCTCTCTCCAAGGAGCCGGTGACCCCCGCACTCCCTCCTGGAGACCCCGGGAGACCCACCCAGAGAGGAGAGACCAGGAACAGAACCCGTGTCCTGCCGCCTGTCTCCACTCTTCCCCTCCAACCCAGAGCCCGGACCAGGACCCCTGAGAGCGTGTGAGGCGTGGGACGCGGAGAGTCTCCTAAGATCTTCCCATCTGAGGTACTTGTCTGAGCAGTGTTGTCTACACCAGGGAGCTAGTCACCTCCCGTCTACGCCTGGAGGGCCACAGCCTCATCTAGACCCTCGAGTGGTCGCTTCCGCAGGGTGGAGGATTCTTTAGGTCTGTGAACGTCCAGGGCAGAAGAAAAGAAGGGATCCTGGGTGGAGCGAAGGCAGAAATTCATTCGTTCATTCATTCATTCATTCATTCTTCCCCAAATGCTTGGTGAACATCTGTGCTGGGGGACCTGGAAACAAGACAGATGAGCCTGACCAGGTCCATCCCGTGACAGGGTCCCCACCCAAGGTGCCACTTCCTCCCTAGACCACGGTGCTGTCCCCGTGGGGTTCGGAGCTGCAGGCCCCGTGACTTTGCTCTGTGTCCTGGTGGGCCTACTGGTTATTTTGTAAAAATCCAAACACGGGATTATTTCTGACATGTGGGAAACAGGAACAACTCTTTTCAAGCTGCAGGACTTGAAGCTTGAAAACCACTCCCCGTCCCCCCTCCCCCCTCCCCGGAAACCACTGGTGTACTTCCCTCCTCCAGGAGTTCGACTACTTTAAAGACCTCACAGGGGCCTGGGTGGCTCAGTTGGTTGAGTGTCCGACTTCGGCTCAGGTCATGATCTCGTGGTTCGGGAGTTCGAGCCCCGCGTCGGGTTCTAGGCGACAGCTCGGAGCCTGGATCCTGCTTGGGATTCTGTGACTCCCTCTCTCTCTGCTTCTCGCCTGCTTGCACTCTGTCTGTCTCTCTCAAAAATAAATAAACATTAAAAAAAAATAAAGACCTCACAGAGGTGGAGTCATACCGTGTCTGTCTTTTTTTGTGACCAGCTCATTTTTAACTTACCACTACGTCCTTGAGGTTCATTCATGTGGTAGCATGTGTCAGAATTTCTGGCCTTTTGAATAATATTCGTGATGGGTTAGACCACATTTTGTTTCTCTCTTCAGCTGTCGCCGGACGCTTGGGTTGCTTTTGACCTTCTGGCGATTGTGAATAATGCTGTTAAGAACACAGCTGTGTAAGTATCTTGGCCCCTGCTCTTGATTCTGCATATGCGCCCAGAGATGGGGCTGCTGGACCATGCGGTAATTCTAATACTAATATACACACACACGCACACATAATGCACACAGGGGAGGGGGAGGGGCAGATAGAGAAGGAGAGAGAGGAGAGAGAGAATCCCAAGCAGGCTCTGCACTGTCAGCGTGGAGTCTGATGCGGGCCTGGATCCCACAAGGTGAGTCATGACTTGCCAAAATCAAAAAGTCAGACCTCAACGGCCTGAGTGAGCCGCCCAGGTGCCCCCGTGTTTAACTCTTGAAGAAAAGCCCAAAGAGTTTTCCACGAGGCGGCACCGTGTTTTCATTCCTGCAAAGAATGGGTGTGGGTTCCCATGTGTCCACATCTTCGCCACATCGGTTGCCTTCTTTCTTCTTTTTCTTAAGTAGAGTGTCTGTCCTAACGGCTGGGAAGTAGTGCTTCATTGTGGTGGAGACTTGCATCTCGCTCGTGACCGATGATGTTGGTTAGTTTTTTCATGTGCCCTTGGGGGTTCATGTATCTTCTTTGCTGAAGTGTCTCTTCAAGTCCTTTCAAGTATTTTTTTAATGTTTACTTATTTTTGAGAGATAGAGACAGAGCACGAAGGGGGCAGAGGCAGAGAGAGAGACACACGCGGATCCGAAGCAGGCTCCAGGCTCTGAGCTGTCGGCACACAGAGCCCGATGCGGGGCTTGAACTCACAGACCATGAGATTATGACCTGAGCCGAAGTCGGACGCTCAGCTGACTGAGCCACCCAGGCGCCTCTATTCAAGTCCTTTGGGTGACAGAGATTTTGAAGTTGTGTTCATGGTTGATGGTGGGGTGTCGGGGGCGGGGGGAGGGCTGCCCGCATCGCTCACCTGAGGCACTGACCGGGGATGATGTTTGCTTTCCACGCCCCTGCAGGCCCGGCTGTCTCCTTCCTGAGGAACCTCACTCTCAGAGAAGACACCAGGGCCTTTCAGTCTGGTCATGGGAATGCAGGGCGAACTGACTCACCCCTTGTTCCCAGTTAAGGGGCCGGAGGGCGGACTGGGGTGGGAGAGTGCGGGTCTGGCCCCACGGACGGCCGTGAGCTCAGCGGGCACAGCCCGTCCTGGACACTCAGTGGAATCCTCACACCGGGTGGGCCTCCCACCTGCCCTGCCCTCTGACCTGTTCGGTCCCTCCTGCACTGGTTCTGGGACCCAGCCACATGTCCCCACCCTCCCTGTGCCTCCCCTCCCCCGGGGCGTGCTCACACGAGGACCAAGGAGGCAGAGGGGGATGGATTCGTGGATTCGTGTGCTTGACTGCAATCCTGTGTCCTCGGCTCCCAGCTGGTCTCTGGACATTGGTCCTCCAGGCTTCCCCCCGCCTCACCCCCTGTGCCCGAGCCTCACCCCACCCCATGCCCTGGCCTTCAGCAGCCGGACTGGGCTCTGGGGCTGTCTGCTCAGGCACCAGTGAGCCAAATGGCATCAGGGGATTAGGGTCCACTGTGCAGCCCCTGGACACTCACTCTGCAGCGAGAGGCTGGGAGCCGTGCCGGGTGGGAGCCCACCGCGTTCTGAGCTCGGCAGGCAGTATCCCCCTTCATCTCCCTCCCGTGCCCGTGCCCGAGGCAGCTCCAGCACCCCCGGGTTCAAGGGCCTTGAGGAGCACAGGGTCCGCTCCCCCCGGGCGCAGCTCAGCCTGGCCGGGGGCTAGCTGTGGACACAGGCCAGGTGCACGGACTGGTCCTCCGGGACGGGAAGAGATGAGCCATTCTCCAAGGGCTGCGGGTGCTGGAGAAAAAGAGACCGAGGGTCGGAGAGACAAAGAGATCGAGAGAAGGCAAAAAGATACAGGCGGACACCAGCAGAGAGGGGCAGACTCAGCCACACAGACATGGACTGAGAGAGACCGAGACTCTGGGAGAGGGCGAACGACTCTTCACTCCAGAAAACCATGGGCAACGTCATTTCTTTCTTTTTTAAGTTTATTTTTATTTATTTGGAGAAAAATACAGAGGGCACAAGCTGGGGAGAGGGGAGAGAGAGAGGGAGACAGGATCCCAATCAGGCTCCAAGCTGTACACCAGCCAAGTAAGTACACCGGTAGGTCTGCTCCTTACCTGTCACACGCACAGAGAGCCGGTTCGGTGTGTAAGTATATCTCACAGAAGGCCCTCTCTCCACTCTAAAGACGTATGTCCCTGAGTCACTTCTCGCGTCTCTGATGTCCAGGGAACAGTCGTAGTCCCGGGGGTTTCCAAGGAGGCGGAATCGGCCCTGGGTCTCCTGATCGGGGTTGTTTGTGGCCACTGGGGCATCCCGCTGTGTATCCGCCCTTCCCGGAACCAGTAGCCGAGAGCGGGGGTAGAGTCAGACCAGCCTTCCCGGGGATAGGAGCATCCGCAAGGCACCCGCACACACAGGCCCTCCTGCACCTCTGTGTCCTGCACCTGCAGCCGGTAACCCTCTTGCAGCCACCACCGGCCCTCGGCCCCCTCCCTCCTCCAGAGCAGGGCCAACAGCAGCAGAAGCATGTCTGGGCTTGGCGGTGGCAGGTCCCCGGGGAGGCCGTTTCTCCCGGCTTGTCTCTCAAAACTAAGAGCCGCAAGATTCAGAGGAGGCCCTGCAGGAAGGTGACGGTGACATCAGAACAGCGGCCCTCCTCAGAGAAGGAACTTCACACCCAGACGCTGTCGGGTCAGGACGGGGACAGCCCTTGGGGACCAGCCATCCACCGCTGCATCTCCAGGCCTGGGGTCCCGGGCCTAGAGGCAGAGAAGGCGAGAGTTTGACCCATATTCGCAGGGCTCGAGCCCCACCTCCCACCTTCCAGCCAATGCCCTTCCCTTCTGGGGTCGTTTTTTTGCAAAGTGAAAACGGGTTCCTTTGGGCCAGACCCCCTGAATCACAGGCTGTATATGTCTGTGGAAGTCATGTGGGGACATAGGACCCAGGAGATGGGGAGGCCAGGGGTCGGGGTGTGAGGAGGCCAACTCTCCTCCCTTCCTCCCTTGGAATCCACGTGGTGGGCATCCCCTCCCTGCACAAACACTAACCCCGGGCACTGCCCCAAGAGTCACTGTTCAGTGACGAGACAGTAAGTGTCCAGCACCTGGAGCTCCCTGTGACAAGTAACTAATTCTGTGATTATTTGTGCTTTGTGTGTTTTGAGATTCCATTGGTAGATGCCTACATATTACAATTGTATATTTGGGGTGCGTGTGAAATAAGCCTTTGATCTTTACAAAGCATCCATTCTTTTTTTTTTTCTTAATGTTTATTTTTGAGAGAAAGAGTGCACACATGAGTGGGGGAGGGGCAGAAAGAGGGGGGACAGAGGATCCGAAGCAGGCTCTGAGCTGTCAGCAGAGAGCCCATTGCGGGGCTCCAACTCACGAACCTTGAGATCATGACCTGTACCTAAGTAGGATGCTCAAGCGACTGAGCCACCCGGGTGTCCCACAAAGTGCCCGTTCTTGATGCCTATTGCCTCAAAGGCTCATTCATCTGATTTTAGGACACCAACCCGGTTTTCTTTTGTTTAATGCTTGCATGGTATATCTTTTGACATCTCATCATTGCAACCTTTCTGAATCTTTATGTTGTTGTTTTTTATTTTTTTTAATGTTTATTTACTTTTGAGACAGAGAGAGACAGAGCATGAGTGGGGGAGGGGCAGAGAGAGAGGGAGACACAGAATCTGAAGGAGGCTCCAGGCTCTGAGCCGTCAGCACAGAGCCCAACGCAGGGCTCGAACTCACGGACCGTGAGATCATGACCTGAGCCGAAGTCGGACACCCAACCGACTGAGCCACCCAGGCACCCCTCTTTATGTTTTTTTTAAAGCTTATTTATTTATTTTGAGAGAGGGAGAGAGAACATGCAGGGAAGGGGCAGAGAGAGAGGGAGGGAGAGAAAACCCCAAGCAGCCTCTGCACTGTCAGCACAGAGTCAGTTGCAGGGCTCGAACTCATGAACCATGAGATCACGACCTGAGCCGAAGTTGGAAGCTTCACCAGCTGAGCCACCTAGGCACCCCTACATTTTATTTTTTTAATTAATGTATTTATTTTTACTTTATTTGAGAGAGAGAGAGAGCACACACAAGGGGAGGGGGCAGAGGGAGAGAATCTTTTTTAGTTTAGTTTATTTTGAGAGAGACAGAGCATGAGCAAGGGAGGGGCAGAGAGAGAGAGAGAGAGAGAGAGAGAGAAAGTCCCAAGCAGGACTCCAGTGCAGAGCCTGACGTGGGGCTTGAACTGATGAAACTGTGAGATCATGAACAGAGCCGGAATTAGAGTTGGATGCTCAACCGACTGAGCCCCCCAGGTGCCCCTGAAACCTTATGTTTTAGTTGTGTTTCTTTTAAATATGGGGAGGCAGGGGCACCTGGGGGCTCAGTCAGTTAGGCGTCCGACTTCGGCTCAGGTCATGATCTCACGGTTCGTGAGTTCGAGCCCTGCATTGGGCTCTCTGCTGTCAGCACAGCCTGCTTCGGATCCTCTGCCCCCCTCTCTCTCTCTGCCCCTCCCCTGCTTGCACTCTCTCTCTCAAAAATAAATAAACATTAAAAATTTTTAAAAATAATAAAAAGAAGAAGAAACTGAGACACAGACCCACAGAGGGAAGACCAGATAAGTTCACAGGGAGAAGACGGCCGTCTGCAAGCCAAGGGGCCAGGCCTCTGCTGCCACGATCTCGGACTTCCGGGCTCCAGAACTAGGAGAAAACAATTCCTCACTTGCGTATCTTGATCTCCGAGTACTCGGTATCGAGGCCTTTCTGTTTCTTCAGCTTGGGAAATTGGAGGGAAGCATAGTGGAGGCCCTGTTCCTCTCCTGAAACGGGGCTAGCCCCGGCAGGAGCTGGGGGCCTGCGGGGATGTCTGGCCGGACCCGGTGCTGATGCGCCTGAGTGGAAGGAAGAGGAAGAATGCAGAGCGGTCAGTAGGGCCGGGGGAAAGCACCCAAGGGCCAGAGGGCGACTGGCCCTGATGGAACGTTTATCATTCACCCATTCTTATTTTTGAATGTTTAATAACTAAAGTTGGCCAGCTTAGTCAGTGTTTATATTAACTGCATAACTTTTTTTTAATTTTTAATTTTTTAACGTATTTATTTTTGAGAAAATGAGAGCAGGGGAGGGGCAGAGAGAGAAAGGAACAGAGTGGGCTCCACATCGACAGCAGAGAGCCCAATGAGGGGCTTGAACCCATGAACTGTGAGACCACAACCTGAACCAAAGTCAGTCAGGTGCTTACCAACTGAGCCACTCAGGCGCCCCTGCATTTTTTAAAAGGCTGGGAGAAGATATTATTATCATATTCATCACATAAATAGTAAAACCAAGGCTAAGAGAGATTATATATATACATCGTCCTAAAGACACCTATCTATATAAACGCACCATTGGGGCTCCTGGGTGGCTCAGTCGGTTAAGCATCAGATCTTGGTTTCGGCTTAGGTCATGATCTCAGGGTCGTGAGATGGAGCCCAGTGTTGGCGGGCTCTGTGCTGAGCAAAAAGCCTGCTTAAGATTCTTTCTCTCCCTCTCTCTCTGCCCCTCCCCTGCTCACTCTCTCAATAAAATAAAATAAAATAAAATAAAATTTAATTTAATAATAAAAACACCATTGA